>CP092864.1:35126350-35513946 GCA_030710605.1 Cordylochernes scorpioides
TAGCAAAATTAGATAAAAGACAATCAGTACACAAATAAGACTACAAGGTTGTCCCAAAATTTCGTAAACACTTGCAAAATATTTCTAATACCAATATTATTCACCGTTATATATAATGTCTTTGTATTATGTAAAAAGGAATTGTATTATGTATTATTATGTATTCAACCGTATTAATATTATTCGCCAAGTAATAAGAAAAACAACGTTTCAAGAAAAAACACGAACTTTTGGGACAACCTGATATAAATTATTGTTCTAATCAGTATGGGAATGGCTTTAACAGTATGGGAATGGCTTGAACCTCTCATAACATTCTATGAGAAATAGTTGTACCTTTTAGCATGTATAACAGACAATAACTCTGAAAGATATATTTGATACACAGTGAGCTTTATTCAAGACACACGAGATAACAAAGTGTGAACAAAATTGTTTCTGTCTCCTTTAAAAAATGACAGACTAACGACTACATGAAAGACTTTTCACTTCCTTAAATTCTGTACATGTGTGTATTGTGTATCATTTAATGAATTCTATTTCCTACTCACCATATTGTTTTCAAACGTGTATACAAACTGTAAAATAAAACCAAATTCACAAAATCTAATAAATATTATTTATCCAATACGATTCATTTTATTGAAATTTATTTATATTTCCTCACTCTTCTATAGATAAAAAATTTATTCCATTATTTTCGCCTCACCAAAATATTCTAACCAATAGGCTGTAAAACTAAATTGAATTTTACATTCATTCTAATACAATATTGACGTTTTTTTTCCTTCAAATTTTACAATGCCTTTTCCCCCCTTTTTAGAGGAAATCAAATTTATATTCTTCCTATATTTTAAACTTATGAAAATTTGCTTAACATTACATGAATAGAAATTAATGTACGGATGTTTTCAAAAGAGGTTTTTAAAGGTTTTATTATGTTAACGCGAAAGAATTCTATTTAAACATAACTAAGAGATAGTGAGAATCATTAAAATCTCCATCAAAATAATAAAATACTTATTGAAACGTTGTTTTTCTTATTACTTGGCGAATAATATTAATACGGTTGAATACATAATACAATTCCTTTTTACATAATACAAAGACATTATACATAACGGTGAATAATATTGGTATTAGAATTTTTTGCAAGTGTTTACGAAATTTTGGGACAACCTTGTAGAGAGAGTCTTATTTGTGTACTGATTAATTAAAAAGACATATATTGAATAATTTGAGTCAAAAGGCAATCCATTAATTAAGTTTATATAAAAGAGCGTACTTTGATCTGTAAAGAAAAAAAAAATCATTTTTTTCTCAAAATATTTCTAGAGATTGTTCCCTCTTTATATTGAAATTTATAAAGAGGAAGCAATCTCTCGAAATTTTTTAAGAAAAAAAAAATGTTTTTTTTTCTTTACAGATCTAGGTACGCCCTTTATTTGGTATATTAACATATATTGAATAAGACGAGTAATCCTTTCAATGTATTATAATACGAATAGAATCAAAAAGGATAAGTTTCTTTATTGGTAAAAACGATTCAGGTATTGACGGGTTTCGGAATCGTAAGTTTCAGTATTCATTTTTATAGAGCAGAATATAACTTTTTTAAGATTTAAGACGAGTAATCCTTTCAATGTATTATAATACGAATAGAATCAAAAAGGATAAGTTTCTTTATTGCTAAAAACGATTCTTACCAATAAAGAAACTTATCCTTTTTGAGATTCTATTCGTATTATAATATATTGAATAAATTAAATAAGTAAAGAAGGTTAACACGGAGATGAGTTTCTTTTTATTTCAAATACCGTGTCAAGCTTTCTGGCATCTCTGTCCTTCTACAAGAGAACTTATTGTAACATAGTATTTATTAATTTTATTTATGTAACATATTATTTATTAATTTTAATATTTTTTATTAACAGAGTGGTAATTTTTATGTTTCTATCTTGCGACTCTGTAAATTTCCCTCGTGGCTTATCTTTTGTTTACAATTCATAGTTTGTCCTTCCCTAAAATAAATTGTTGTCTCTTCCTGAAGTTTTTGTCTTCCCTAATTTTCCACGTGGCAATATTAAATGAATATAACGCCGCCTGATTCTAAACGATTAGCATCAGACGGCGTTTTATTCCTTATATATGTTCTCCTGCAGAAGGGCAGAGATTCCAGAAACCTTGAGATGGTATTTTAAATAAAAATAAACTCATTTCCGTGAACATTTTTTTAAGTGTTTAATTAATGTCCATGAGATTTAAAACAACTCATATATTGAATATTAGAAACTATTATATATGCGTATGATTATTTTACAAATTAAACAATTTCTACTGCCCTTACTTTTACTTTATAAAAGAATCATACGCGTCTATAATAGTTTCGAATTTTCATAACAGATGGCGCGCTAATGCATCATCATATATTGAATCAAAAATAATTTATTTACCAATATTCCAGTTGGCTGAACGCTAAACTTTTAAAATTATTATTATGTGCGTAACACACTCGGACTCTTGGAGCATCTCTGTCTTCCTAAATAAATAAATAAAATAATAATAAAAACAGACGACGTGCGATTAACTTTCCACTTTTTTAAGTTATGTCTATGATGGTTGTATATATGATACACCGTTGGTTTTGGATGGCTACCACCCGGGTTCGATTCCCGAATTGGGTACTTTTTTCTTATTAAAAAAAAAATGCTCAATGGCCCTCGATTCTTGCAAAAGTCCAAACCCACTAGCGTATGCAAGTATCCAAACTGAGCTCTGGCACACTTGTAAGTGCAAAGTCGAACTGCTTTTCACATGTGTAGACGTGTGATGCACTTACAGTAAAAGCAGTCGCCTACTTCTACCCACCATCATGGTGGAATATAATGAAAAGCATTTTCATGGCCTGTACCACGTGTACTAGTATAGGGAAAAAATACATATATATATAGTATATTTTAAACTGTATAATAATGACACTTTTAGTATATGTAACATATCTTCCAATTAGTTATTACCGATACCTTATAAGATCCTACCCTTCTATTAAAATGTACACCGTTTCTATGTTCTACCACCCCATATTTTGTATATAAACTATTTGTATTTAAACCCCTTATTGTATATAAACTAAAAATGGTGACGTCAAAATAAAAATCCTAAGAGTGGTCGGTCAGATGGTGGCAGCTGGGGACAGAGGAGGAAAATGCCAACGCCCAGACAGATTGGCCTCCCCTCCAGGGACTTTTGATAGACGACCCCTGTAAACAGGACAGGTTTTGGCAGGGGGTCGGCAGCAGTATGTTCTAGAGTGTGTCGATCGACAGACCGCTTCTGTCTCTCGCGGTCTCTCTCTCCAAGCCTCGGTGATAGGCATCGAAGTTTGTGTCATGGCCTCTACCTCTGTCCCGTGGGCTGTCCCCGATCACTCTCGGTACTAACATCTAGCCCTGCCTCTGCTTCTTGTTGTCCGCGTGTGGGAAGAACATCAACACTCGCCTCACGTACATGAATGCCAGTTTATCCATACGTCGACAGGATCATTTGCAACAACATTACCTATATATATATGGTGCACTTACACTAGTAGCAATCGCTAACCTATCCACCATGATTTTAATGATATCCACCACGTAAACATACAAAATTGGAAGATAAGTAAAAGAATAATAATGATACAAATTATTATAAATATCCTCATATAGGGCTATTTATTGTTATAAAAAATGACCTTATCAATTCAATCTCCAACTCCGTACCTTTCACCACTTTGAAAAGTTGAAATTCTAGTTTAAAACAAAGTTTGAATAGAATCCTATGAATGTGAAATAGAAAAAAAATTCATTTCTTAACAATTATTAAATAAAACATTCACATCATAAACTTTTTTAAAAATCTTTCTGCATTCATAAATGTGTTGCAGAATTAATTTTAAAAGTTTTGAACAATAGGCAGAAATACAAATACAAAAGATTATAAAATACTAAACAACACCAAACGAAGAATTGGAGAGGGAAAATTCTAACTAACTAATAAAATAAAAAGAAAGAAAACAGCTAATTATTTTTGATATAAATGTTTTTAAATGGAAGTTCTAATTATTTCTTTTAAAAGCGTTACAAATATTCAGTAACAACATTTTTTACGAAACACAAACAAACTTTTTAATTAATTGTTCCATTCTTCATCTTTCCAGATTATAAAATAAATTGACATTTTATGTCGCAATCACACTCATAGAAAATTTAAGAAATTTGTATATTTTAACATGTGAATATAATGTTTATAAATCAGAATTTGAACTAATTAATGATGGTGAGATCATAAATAAGATGTTAAAGTAGTAAAACTACTGTTATTCCGTCAGAATACATTACTATGCAATAGAAATTTGTTTTTAGACAGCATATATATATATTTTTATATATATTTATTCAACGTGTGTATATATAGTTAACTGGAAGTTATATTTTAGTTCTCCTGTTGGAGGGCATGTTGGCTTGAAAACTAGAGAAATAAAAAATAGCTCAATAAATCGGCCTTAGATTGCTTGTTGAATTTGTCAAATACCTATATAACCAATTTTTCTCAAACTAATATCTATATAACCGGATTCTATTACAATATCTATAAAACCAATTTTTCTTAACCAAATCTCTATTGAACAGGATTATATTCCAATGCCTATATATGAATATATTTGCCAACATAATTCCTATATGATGCACTAGCGCGCCATCTGTTATCAAAATTCAAAACTATTTTAAAGGCGTAAGATTCTTTTTGATATTAAACAATTTCTACTAAATAATTTTTCCATTGCAGTAAGGGCAGTAGAAATTGTTTAATACCAAAAAGAATCTTACGCCTTTAAAATAGTTTTTAATTTTGATAATTCCTATATAACCGGATTCTATTACAATACCTTTATAACCATTTTTTCTAAAACCTAATCTCTAACCTATTTAACCGGATTCTACTACAATACCTATATGAATAAATTATCTAACATAATTCCTATATAACTGGATTCTATTACAATACCTTTATGAATAAATTAGCTAACATAATTCCTATATAACCGGATTCTATTACAATACCTAAATGAATAAATTAGCTAACATAATTCCTATATAACCGGATTTTATTACAATACCTAAATGAATAAATTAGCTAACATAATTCCTATATAACCGGATTCTATTACAATGCCTATATGAATAAATTAGCTAACATAATTCCTATATAACCGGATTCTATTACAATACCTAAATGAATAAATTAGCTAACATAATTCCTATATAACCGGATTCTATTACAATACCTATATGAATAAATTAGCTAACATAATTCCTATATAACCAGATTCTATTACAATACCTAAATGAATAAATCAGCTAACATAATTCCTATATAACCGGATTTTATTACAATACCTAAATGAATAAATTAGCTAACATAATTCCTATATAACCGGATTCTATTACAATGCCTATATGAATAAATTAGCTAACATAATTCCTATATAACCGGATTCTATTACAATACCTAAATGAATAAATTAGCTAACATAATTCCTATATAACCGGATTCTATTACAATACCTAAATGAATAAATTAGCTAACATAATTCCTATATAGAACCGGATTATATTCCAATACCTAAATGAATAAATTAGCTAACATAATTCCTATATAACCAGATTCTATTACAATACCTAAATGAATAAATTAGCTAACATAATTCCTATATAACCGGATTCTATTACAATACCTATATGAATAAATTAGCTAACATAATTCCTATATAACCGGATTCTATTACAATACCTAAATGAATAAATTAGCTAACATAATTCCTATATAGAACCGGATTATATTCCAATACCTAAATGAATAAATTAGCTAACATAATTCCTATATAACCAGATTCTATTACAATACCTAAATGAATAAATTAGCTAACATAATTCCTATATAACCGGATTCTATTACAATACCTATATGAATAAATTAGCTAACATAATTTCTATATAACCGGATTCTATTACAATACCTAAATGAATAAATTATCTAACATAATTCCTATATAACCAGATTCTATTACAATACCTAAATGAATAAATTATCTAACATAATTCCTATATAGAACCGGATTATATTCCAATACCAATATAACCATATATTTCCTTACCTATTCCCTATATTATCTCATTTTACTCTAACTTAATCCCTATAAAGACATCAAATTTCTTCCTCTGGTGCCTAAACTTAGGATGATATAAAAATCATTTATTTCGTTTAAAAAGGTGAAGTAAAAGAAAGGATTTAGAGATATGAAAATTAAGGAAATATCAAGCGAAACCATCCAATAAAAGGCCAGAGTTAATTCACGTGATGCAAACAACAATTCGGTAAGTGGTGATTATTTTACTGACCTCCCGAAAAATTTAGAGAGTAAAATCAGATAATTCTGAAACTAAACTATTAAATGAGAGGGGTTAGAACTTCTAGGCTGTTAGTAAAATTGGAAAAAGCATTTACAGTTCAGTTTATAAAAATATATATTTAAAGGAATGCAAATTTGAAAAAAAGGCTATTTACGGGGGGTTGTGGTTATTGTCAAAGTTGAAGGGTAAAAAATCAATAAAAATCTAAAAACGGAGATAAATTCACTTTAATTTTTGTGATTATTTTTTTAAAATACACTCATAGGAAGGTGTACCTTATAGAATGTATATTTATTAATGTAATATTTCATTGGTCTTATAGAACGAGAATGATACACGCGTCCTCACACGTGTTCTAGTGAGAAACACAAACATCTTCGATAAAGAGAGGCGAGTTGCCCCTCGAAATATCAGAATAATAAAAATATTTATTATACAATATATTCATAAAATATGCATATATTGGATTTATGAATATTTTTATTATTCTGATATTTCGAGGGACAACTCGCCTCTCTTCATCGAGGATGTTTGTGTTTCTCATTAAAACACCTGAGAACGTGTGTATCACTCTTGTTCTACAAGACCAATGAAATATTACAGTTAAATATTACATTCTATAAGGTACACATGAGAAATACACAGGTACATGAGAAATCCCCCGTTATATTGTATAAGCAAATGAGTGTTTTATGCTTAAAATATAAAACTTCCATTTGTCCATGAATGTAAATATTACCGATTTTGAAATATATCCATTATATATAAGCGACATTTTGTCATATCAACACCTGACCTTTTTTCCATTTTAAAAATTATTTTTGCACTTATAGAAATATAGAGATAAAATACTTCTTTATTTGTTTCGCAAACGCTTCGACAATATTTGACCCAACCAGATGAGACTTCAACAAGTCATAGCGATGCATCAGTGATATGTAGCCGTTAGAGTTTTAAGCTCTAAATATATATGCAAACCGTTTTCCTCTTATAAAGCTATATAAAATGTATTATATATTATCTTTGAAAAATAATTTATATAGAAAAAAACTTTAGAATAAATATTTTATATTCAAAACTATCTATTGAATCTGATAATATGCTTTGATTAATTTATCGATGGTATTCAAGGATCTATAAAAATCAACTTGAAACAAAAAATCAATCATTTACTGATTTCTATTTTCAATGAACAGTATCAATTTAATAATTGATGGCTTTTAATTTTCTTCAGAATTTCTTCTACATCTTCAGAAATTCTTTAAAACTCTGTATATAGCCATCCATCAATCTTTGGAATTCTTTCACAGCTTCAGTCAATTGTTTCTGAGGGAAGTATGGGGGCGGGCGTTAGGCGTCTGACTTTTACACGCTTCTTTTTATAAGATTTCTATTAGACGTTACTCTTGTGTTTTATCTCTTATTAACTCTGTTTATAATGAAATAAAATAATTAATTATTTCTAGAAAAGAACAAAGATAAACACGATAAATTATTAATATAACTATCTTAAAAATTTTAACTATTTAATGTGGGTTATTTTACACTACCGTCCAAATGTCAAACACAAAACCAAAAGTGCAATATTTTTTTCGTCAAATGAATAATCCAGTAAGAATCATAGAGTAGGACTTTAAAACACAACTTTTAGTGGAGAGTTTATTTCTATAAATTGGAAAATTAATGTTTAATGCTCCTATTTTCCTAATACAGTTAAACCTGTCTATTGTGCCGCTTTTTGGGACTCACCAAAATAGGGTGCTATAGAGAGGGGGTGCTATAGACAGGTCATTTTTAATGTAAATCGCACGGTACTACGTATTTAAAATCGGGCGCTATAGAGAGGAAGGCGCTATTAAGAGGGGGCGCTATAAACAGGTTTAACTGTATAATATCTAATATTATTATTATTATAAATTAAAATCAAAATTTATTTTTCATGAGATTTGATAAATAATGTGCTATTATTATTATTATCATTATTAGATATCAATGCAAATTCGCACCTCTATGATATTGGTTTGAGGAGGGATAACTTGGAGTCATCTTCGGATCAATATCTGTTTGGGAGAGAATAAATAAATGAATATGACATCTCTATTATTTACCTATTTGCTCTGTAAAATTAATGAGTAAAGAGGAAAACGAATACCGACAAACTAAATTACAACCTGTGTGATGTAACAATGTACGTTAACAATGGTTAGCTTATTTAGAATCGATATTAGATTATTTAGTGGAAACTTCTAAAATATTCGACAAGGCTGATTGACTTGTTTTATTATAGAAGATTCTTAATAGAACATTTCTAACCAATGTTATATAAGAGAAACATCCTTTTAAATAACATATATTGAAGATAATAAACTATTGTTTTTAACTATTTTGTATTAAAATAGTTTGTAAATTAGAAACTATTTTAGACGCGTAAGATTCATTTTGAAATTAAACAATTTCTACTGCCCTTACTGCAATGGAAAAATTAATGGGAGGGCCTGGCTCATCAGTGGTGAACCCTCCCAGCGGTTTTGCCAATTTAATTGTTTAATTTCAAAAATAATTTTCCGCGTATAAAATAGTTTATAATTTTCATAACAGATAGCGCGCTAGTGCATCGTAAATAGTTTGTGCAAAACAGTAAGGACAGTAGAAATTGTTTAATTTTTGAAAAGAATCATACTTGTCTATAATAGTTTCGAATTTTCAATAACAGATTGCGCGCTAATGATGATAATATAGTTTGTATTTTATTCTATAAATATACCTATTTAAAAAGCTTGATTCTCTCAATTGTATATCGGTAGATAGATTTATGTAGCAAGGATATCCTGGAAGAATATATGAAGGACAATTTGAGTCGAAATTTTCAAAAAATTTCGATAAATAATTGAATATAAATTCAAGGTAAACGTATCAAAAATAGACACTTCAGCCAGTTAGAGTTTGTTAACTGGCCGAAGTGTCTATTTTTCATAGAAATGTGAATGCCGACCAGGCAACTTCTATCTTCAAGATAAACGTATTAATTGTTAAAGTTCATTGAAACGCCAAGTTTCAGCTTTGCTATCTTGTTGAAATTGCTTCTTTTCTTCTCATGTCATGCGCATTTACAGAGCAAGTTTTCATTGTCAAGCAACATAAGTAACTAAATTCACGAAAATTTAGAGACCGTGCTGAGGCATAGTTTATCTGTCAATTTCAACAGGAGAGGGGTTTTGTCAACAATAAACATTCCGTTATTTCACTGGCCACAGTAGAGAATGCATGAACTCAATTTTTAATCTAAATAAAATGAAAACTTTTGAATAAAACCGATTTTATACTACCCTTACTGTTAATTAAAAAAATATTAGGAGGGCCTGGATTTTCCATTATTTTTATCAGTTCAGTGAGAGCAGTAGAAAGTTTAATTTGAAAGAATCATACGCATTAAAAATAGGTAAAATATCTTTTTAGAATTAAAACTATACGTGTTTGAGATAGCAGACAAACAAACACAAACGGCGAAGCCGCTGGGAGGGTTCACCACTGATGAGCCAGGCCCTCCCATTATTTTATCATAAGGGGGTCGGTAGAAGGCTGATCTAAACCGTTGGTTTTCGACCGCAACGACCAGGGATTGAACCCCGCATTGGACACTTTTTTTTCTAATTAAAAAAATGCTCCAATGGCCCCCGATTCTTGCAAAAGTCCAACCCTACCAGCGAGTACAAGTAATTAAACGGGGCTCTGGCACAATTGTAAGTACCATAGTTGAACTGCTTTTCACATGTGTAGACATGTAGTGCACTTAGAGTAAAAAACAGTCGCTAACTACCCACCATGATTATTATGGCATGTACCACGTGTACACTAGGGATAATAATAACTATATAATAATGTTATTTTATCATTACAGTAAGGGGCAGTACACATTTTTCTTATTTTTAAAAGAATTATACGCGTCAAAAATTGTTTAAAATCTTATAACAGACGATACGTTAATGTTTCTCTTGTTATCCATTATTTATTGATACAGGAGGATAAAAATCATACTCGAATCTGACTTAAATATTAGATATTCATAAAAGTGTCGAAATAATTTAACTCTCTTTAGTAAAAAATATTTTCAAAACTTTCAGTTTAAATAAACATGTTAAGAAAACAGGTAAAAAGGGGTCAATTCCACGAAATATTTTCAATTTACTTTTCAATTCACATTTCAGATCGAAATATTTTTTTCTGTATATTTTAATAAGCATTTTCAGTATGTAAATTTGAAATATTTATCAAAGTGAACGATATATTAATTAGAAATTTTAAAATGTTTCTAAGATTATATTTGGAACAAATATTATAAAAAATGATTAATAAAGAAAACACTAACAACGTACGTGTTTCAGCCTGGTGCAAGCTCTTTTCACATATATTAATATTTTGGAGCAAATATTAATAAAAATGATTAATAAAGAAAACTAACCATGTACGTGTTTAAGCCTGGTGCAAGCTATTTTCACATATAAAAATATTTTGGAGCAAATATTATTAAAAATGATTAATAAAGCAAACTCTAACACCGTACGTGTTTTAGCCTGGTGCGCAAGCTTTTTTCACATATATAAATATTTTGGAGCAAATATTATTAAAAATGATTAATAAAAAAAAACTAACCACGTACGTGTTTCAGCCCGGTGCAAGCTTTTTTCACATATATAAATATTTTGGAGCAAATATTATTAAAAATGATTAATAGAAAAACTAACCACGTACGTGTTTCAGCCTGGTGCGCAAGCTTTTTTCACATATATAAATATTTTGGAGCAAATATTATTAAAAATGATTGATAAAGAAACTATAACAACGTACGTGTTTCAGCCTGGTGCGCAAGTCTTTTTCACATATATAAATATTGAAATTAAAAAAGACATATTCTGACCGCTCACATAAGCATTTTTCTTTCTATTTTATTCCTATATTTCATATGTACATGTTATAAAGAATATGTTCTGTTGATTTTTGATAATTACCGAGATATAGAATTATTACTTGCTGATGCTGATTATTTTTAGAATCCATGAGTATTTTGAGATATTGTTTTGCAGTCGTGGTAAAAATAATAATAATAAAATAAAGGTTGAATCACAATTTACTTTAATTGGTTCTTGTTGTTGTTGTCGTGTCCAATGAAGAGCCTCAGATGTCTCCATGCATCTCTATCACAGCAGCAGCACAATGTCCACTATCTTTACTCTTCATTGGAAAATGGGTGCCGTTGCCACGTTAGTCACCTTGGAAACGAACCAGAATTTGGTCGAATATTTCAAGGGTCCAGGAGGGACCGCAGGGAGGTGTGGTCGGACATCTCCCCCCCCCCCCCCCCCCCCCCACTTTAATTGGTCTGATGAACATAATGAAGAAAGAAATACCTGATTTGAAGCGTAAAAAGAATAAAATAAAACATCACATATTTACATATAGATGGAAATTTTACCGGGAGGATATTGATCTAAAGAGACAAGGGTCGCCTCTCCCTTCAAAATAGACGTCAAAACTAGACGCAATCTATTGACCGTCGCCGCAAACTAGCGGCCTCGGTTCGGTGACAAAGCCGTGTGGATCTCATGGAATAAAATCCGCCCTAGGCTGACGAGGGCCATTAGCCCGAAAAAATAGTCTCTAGGTGGACTCTTTTCAGTTTGCTAAAGCTGGTGTTGTGGCTTTGTCACCGAACCGAGGCCGCTAGTTTGCGGCGTCTTTGGCGTCTAGTTTTGACGTTTATTTTGACGGGAAAGGCGACCCTTGTATCTTTATATTTACATATGTACAAAATACATACGCTCGTAAAATATTTTGCCTGCCTCTAACCTTAATTTTATTATTTTTATCATGTAAAAAAAGCTAAATATTATCAGAAATATGTCACTTATTCAGTTCATGTATCAGCAATGGAATGTTTTATAGAGCTAGACTAAATACAAGAATTAAAACACTATATCAAATATATTTTTATTATCCTTCTGAGGATGATATGATTATGTTTTTAATTTATTTCTAAGAACGGATTTTGTTGTTGTTGTTGTTGTCGTGTCCAAAGAAGAGTCTCAGATGTCTCCATGCATCTCCATCACAGCAGCAGCAATATCTACTATCTTGGGTGTGTAAAGCTGCTGCTCTGGGTCTAAGTCAATTTTCTGCAAGGCTGCAGCCATTTCAGGGCATGAGAATATGTGAGTAGGTGTTAGTTCCACACAAGGACAGTTGCTCTTCATTGGAAAATGGGTGCCGTTTCCACGTTAGTCACCTTGGAAACGAACCAGAATTTGGTCGAATATTCCAAGGGTCCAGGGGGGACCGCAGGGAGGTGTGGTCGGACTTCTCCTCCCCACGGATTTTGTTAAACCCATATATAAAACACAGTGAATATTTTTATTATAAAAAAATATATTTTTTTTTTATTAAAGAAGAAAGTGAAAAAAATAAAGTTTTCTAAATTGGAAACATTTTAATTATTATTTGTTTTTTAATAAATATAGTGAAGTGTGTGTGTTTTAACACAAATTGTTGTAGTTTTATGACCATCTTAAAATAAATTGATTTATTTATTCGTAGTTGATATAAATTATTGTTTTAATTTAGCTATCTGTATTTGTTTGAGTGTTCGTTGTGGTGTATTAATTTATAAAAGACTAGACGAATGACCCGGCTTCGCCCGAATGTGTAGACATGTGGTGCACTTACAGTAAAAGCAGTCTCCAACTTTTGTCTACCATGATTATCATGGCCTGTACCACATATACACGCATTGCTCTCTTAGTTGCATTCTTAATGATACATCATCTTCTTTGATTATCGTACGAGCAATAAGTTCCCCGAACATGTGGAATGTAAAAATATTGTAAGGAATTTCTCGAAAGATATCATTATAGATAGAAATGGGAAGGAATTGATCTATAAATGTATATGGCGCCTCTTCGGTCAAAATAAACGTCAAAAATATCATTAGACGCTTTTATTGTTCAATTTCCTCCCGAAAAAATTCCATCTATATTTTGGCCATAGATTTGGCCCAGCCACTTTGCCAGCTAAACATTTCTTTGGCGGATTGTGAAGATTTCATTAGATCCCTTGTGAATCTCGTGGAATAAAGTCCACTCTAGACTGATGAGGGCCATTAGCCCGAAACTATGGTCTCTAGGTGAACGCTTCTCAGTTTGCCAAAGCTGGTGTTGTGGCTTTGTCATCGACCCGAGGCCGCTAGTTTGCGGCGACGGTCAATATATGCCGTTTAGTTTTGACGTTTATTTTGACGGAAAACACGCCCTATGATTTTATATATCTCTACACTCGCTCTACATTGTCTCTCGCTCTTTCTCTTTTAATACTGATTTCTTATGGTCTTTGTGCTTGCATGCGCTGTAATGAATGAGTGTGTGTATTTTTATCATAATTATTAATATAATTCTCTATTCTGCACATAGGAATAGGAGTATTGAGCTATAAATATAATAGTTTTATCTAAATTATAAATAATTCCTTAAGAAAGAATTAAAATATCACATTTATTAGCGAGTCTACTATGAACTTCCAAGGACAATGCTATTCTACAACACATTGTCGGTTCTTTAACCTGATGAAGAGCATTAAGGACGAAAGCTCACTGTTGACTCGCATATTAAAGAAGCTCTTCATCTCGCCATCTTCTCCTTCACTTAGAAAATAACAACGGGGCACTATTTGATGGCGAAATAATGGCGTTTGCTATGGAAATAAATAGTTTTTTTTTTCCTACACTATAGATGCTCTTCTAATAATAAAAAAATAATACAAAATTATTTAAACTCTGATTCAATACATATATTAAATATACCTGTATAAAATGTTTATTTATTTTATATTGAAAATCTTTTTATATAATACATTTATTACTGTTTTTAAGTGAGATTTATTTAAAACCTCTCATCAAAAGAGAGTAACAAGTTTTCTCAGATATCTCAAGTGAAATGACATTTGAACGAAGACTTAAAAAACACAACACTCCAACAATATTTGAGTTATTGGTGTAGCAATTAATTAACAAAACGTCACCACGTTTGCTATCTTAATTAATTAACATACCTCGATTGTTATGCTGACAACTTAACCTAATTAGGTGCATGGGAGGTCGTGTTCTCAAGATGCGAAAAATAAAAAGGATGTGACATAACAAAATAATTACAAATATTTTATAGTCTAATAGTACAGTAGAACCTCCCTGTAAAGGACAACACTTAATTTCAGAGCCAAAGCGTCCTTTAAGGAGAGATGTCCTCTTACTGGAGAGTTGTTAAATAGCAAATATGGTAATTTTGCTAATAAAAACTGTCCTTTACAGAGAGGTGTTCTCTAACGGGAATGTCCTACATGGAAGTTCTACTGTATTATGTGTGCTTGTTAAACATATGCCCAAAGATGGAATCACTTCCTTTAAATAGAATTAAAATAATTTTTATATAAGAAATGTGTACCTAGATCTGTAAAAGAAAAAGAAGTGAATTTTTTCTCTCAATATTTCGATAGATTGCTCCCTCTTTATTAATTTATTGCACAATGAACTTAACTTACAAATTATTGTAAATCACATGGAAACAATATTGTTTCATTGGTCAAAAATAATAAATAAATATTATTGTGACTCAAAATAATTGTTTTATTAAAAATAAATCTATCTTAATTAATTAACATACCTCGATTGTTATGCTGACAACTTAACCTAATTAGGTGTATGGGAGGTCGTGTTCTCAAGATGCGAAAAATAAAAAGGATGTGACATAACAAAATAATTACAAATATTTTATAGTCTAATAGCACAGTAGAACCTCCCTGTAAAGGACAACACTTAATTTCAGAGCCAAAGTGTCCTTTAAGGAGAGATGTCCTCTTACTGGAGAGTTTTAAAAAAGGATAAGATGATTTTTAACTAAATCTATTTTCTTCCTAACTACGAAATTATATAAACAGAGTATAAAAATCCGCGCAAAAAGTAAAATTTTGTTAAAAAAGGTTTATAATTCAGAATCGTAAATTTTGCAACATAAAGTACATATAGGGCAATAACCAGCCTTCTATAAGAAAAAATTACACTTAAGTTTATTTTACATATAGAACAAATTTCAACTGACTTTACTGCGATATAAAATATATTGGGAGAGCTTGGCTCATTAGTGGTCAACCCTCCCAGAGGTTTCGACAATTTAATCTACCTGACCACTTTTTAGAGCTCAAATATTGTATTGTATTGTATTCTGATTATTCTGATATTGTCCTTTAAATATAATTTCCATCGCAGTAAGGATAGTAGAAGTTTGTTTTATATGTAAAAGATACTTGCGTACTTAAATGTTTTTTTCTTATATAAAGTTGTAACGTTTCCTATTTAGAAATAAGGGGTAGTCACAATGTGTTTTAATATTTAATTAAATTACAACAAGTTTAACCATAATATATGAACAAAAAATATATCTTATGCAAAATTAGAGCAAGAAAGAAAGTACAGTTTTGCCGACTGCTTGACTACGAAGAAAAATCAAAGAATTATTATATATTTTACAAAAATAAATAAATACAAAGCATGTTACAAAAGTACATAGTAAGTTATATAATGAATAGGAAATACTAAGTATGAATCTATTGATTGAGATACCTAGGGGCTATTGTGTGAAAAGGTGAAAGTTGTATAAGCTTATGATTTTGCTTTGTTTTAAAAATGAATCGATGTTGGTTCCATATTCTTGAATTGAATATTACACACCTTACTCCTATATATTTTATTGCTTAAAAAGGAACACAACAAACAAAGAAAAACTACAATTGCAAAATGATTTGATAACTCTAACTAAGAAAAAAAAAACAATATCAAAAATGATGATGATAAATAATTGAATATGTCTTCCAGAAAAATGCTTCTATGAATTAAAAAATAAGAATAATTACAAAATTAACATATAAACTTCAAACAGCTATATTGATTCCAACTTCTCTAGTAAAGGTTCCCAAGAAAGTTTCAAAGAAATATGTCCCGGAGTTAAACACCGATGGTTAGAATGGAAGTTCTAAATTCTAATTTCACCAAACTAACTCGATTTCCACTGTTCTTGACATACCTTCAGGTAAAACTATATTTCTCTTATATAAATTCGGATTGTGTGAAGCTCTTGTCTTCCTAGTGATAATTATAATTTGTATGATAATATTTGTCGTGTGTGGGAGATAAAGTTATTCAATTAAACACATAAAACTTATGTTTAACTAAATAATTTAATGAATAATATTTTTACAAGACACCTAAAGAAATTTTCACACTTACAATATACATGGGGAGTTATTGGTAGAGAAGTGATATAAGCTGTCGATATTTGAAAACAACGACCCGGGATTGAATCCTGCACTGAATACTTTATTCATAAAAAAAAATCTCCAATGACCCCCGATTCTTTCAAAAATCCCACTTTACCAGTGAGAACAAGTAACCAAACGGAATTCTGGTCTTTGTGTAAGTGTAAAGGTCAAACTTCTTTCTACGTGTGTAGACACGAGGGGCACTTACAGTAAAGGCAGTTGCTTACACTCATCATGATTATCATTGCTAATTGAGATACGTAACACCACTTCGAAGGGTGCTGGGTGCCTGCTATTATCGCGATAAGCATTTTAGGAAAGGTGATGGCATGCTATGGATAGGAAGCCTGGTATCTCAACATTGTGGTCCATCAAAACTACAGTTTATATTGACTATATCATATTTTTAGGAACTCTTTTGCTAAAAGAATTTCCATCATGCTAAATATTGTCACATTTAGCATGTAAACACTTTATATATACAGTTAAACCTGTCTATAGCGCCCCCTCTAAATAGCGCCTTCCTCTCTATAGCGCCCGAATTTAAATACGTAGTACGATGCGATTTACATTAAAATTGACCTGTCTATAGCACTATAGCACCCTATTTTGGTGAGTCCCAAGAGGGGGGCGCTATAGACAGGTTTAACTGTATATAAAGGTCAACTATCCTCCCAAAATGCTCATAGATCCATTTCCTCTCGGCAAAATATCCATCTATATTGGCCATAGATTTGGCCTAACCACTTTTTCAGCTATAAATACCTCATTTACAGATTGTGAATATTTCATTTTATCTTTTGAGGATCTCATTGGAATAAAGTCCGCCCTAGACTGACGAAGGCCATTACCCCGAAACCATGGTCTCCAGGGGGACACTTCTCAGTTTGCCAAAGCTGGTGTTGTGGCTTTGTCCTGAGTCCACTAGTTTGTGGAGACAGGCAATAGAAGACACTCTGTTTCAGCATATATTTTGGAGGGAGAGACAATCTTCATTTTTATAGATCAATTTTTTCCACCCGGCAAAATTTCCATCTCTATATATATTCTAATTTCAATAGCAAGATAGGATTAAAATCCGTAGGTTTATAATTATTTTTATTTCAAGCGCATACGCCCCCTCCCCTAAATATATTCAGGTATTCATTGATAATTTGTTCTAAAATTGAAAAATTTCTTTATAAAATGATATTATCTATCTGACAGATTCTTACATATTTTATGAAAGATTACTCTTTTCCCAATTTAATTTTTTTCCACAAACATATTTTTTTACTATTATGCATGTGTGGGTGTAAACTAATCTTATACTGATGAAATATTTAGTAAATATTTGAAATATTATCGGTAAAAAAATCTAGTCGAAGTTCAAAGGAATTATTATTGTAGGGTAAATCTTTAATGAAGTATTACAATCATGGGTAAAACTTAAGGAAAAAATATATTTCGATGCCTCCGGTCGTCTATTGAAGGAGAAACAGAGACAATTTTGTTAATAATTGGATATCTCGTGTGTCTTCGATAAAGGTCACTGTGTATCAAATATCTTTCAAAGTTATTGTCTAAATCCCGATATAGATGTTAAAAGGTACAAATTCCTTAAGTTTTGTCGATGAGTGTATATGCATTAACACATTGGCGTTCAGTATATAGAAAAGATCTAATAAATATATTGTTTTAAGGAATAAGTTTCCTTTTACATATCTCTACATTAATGCATAGCAATAACTCGCCTACTGTCCTAAAAGCTTATAACATAGTTTGCTTAAATACAATTTCTAAGATTCCACCCTTCAGTGTTGTATATAAAAGCAGAATGATCCAATACAGTATTAGAGCTCTAAAGAGGCGGTAGATTAAATTGGCGAAACCGCTGGGAGGGTTCACCACTGATGATCCAAGCCATCTCAATATTTTTTAATCGCAGTGAGGAGAGTTGAAATTGATATTGTAAATAAAATAAACATTCGTGCTTAAAATTCCTCTCATTATATATATATATAGATAGTAGAAGTTTGATTTTTTTTGTGAAAAGAAACATTCGCGTTTTGGTGTTTTCATTTGTATTATATCTCTACATTATTATCCCAAATACCTCAAGAGCTTAAAAGTTAATAAATGTCAAATTCTTGGATATAATTTTGAAAGGATGTCATCATTCCAACAAAGACTGAAAGTCTATATTGAGAATCTTTTATCTAAACTGACAACACAAGAGTTTGAAAAGGGAAAATAGAACAACCCCCGCAGTGTGTACATATGGAAGGACTAAGAGATTGTTATTAAAATCCTATTTACATAGGAAATAATTAAAAATTTGATTAGCAAACCATTTTCTTTATCAAAAATCTTTCGGAAGTTGTGAAACGCGTTACACTAGTACCGCTGTTTATATTTTTTAAAAGTTATTTCAGATTTTTATATTAAAAAACATATCCTTTATGAATAAAACCCCTCTATATGTTTATAACTCTATTGTTAAAACTTCTATTGTCCTTACTGTGATGGAATAATATTGGAAGATCTTGGCTTATCAATGGTGAACCCTCCCAGCGGTTTCGCCAATTTAATCTACCAGACCGCTTCTTTAGAGCTCAAATACTGTATTGGATCATTCTGCTTTTACATGCAACATATGCTGATTCATTTTTTAGAGTTATTCTCTACATTTGCATATAAAGGATTCCGAATTATGCCTTGTTACATTTTATATATTTTTGGATACAGAGGCTAAAACAATATATATATATATTATACACTTTTTTTTGGAATATAAAAACCAATATAATTGATATGTTTCAAACTATTGAATGAAGATACAAAATATTATGCAAGAAAATAAAAAACGTCTTACTATCCCTACTATAATAGAAAAATATGGGATGGGCCTGGCTCATCAGTGATGGACCCTCCCAACGGTTTCGTCAGTTTAATCTACCAAACCGCTGTAATATTGTATATAATGCAGGATATACAACCAGACTACTCCAATACTTTTTTATTTTTACTATGTTAAATGAACAAAAACAGAAGTTACTTTTTGAGAGGCCTTGGATTTTTAAGTGTGCGTATTTTTTAAACACTTAGATATTTAAAACATTTTAAATCAAATATTTAGGTAAATACCAATGCGTATTTTGTATTTGAATATTTTTTGTAAAAACCTTTTTGAAAAAATTATTTCTAAAATTTAGCGCGCTCCATGTTACACACATTTTTGTTTTTATAAAGAAAGTAATGCTAAAATATAACAAAAGTAAATATAAGCGTAGAAGAAATTGAAGAAATAATTGTTTTCCTGATTTAAATTTAGGACATATTTCTGTTAAAGCATGATCTGGATTCAGTAGATGTGGAATGACAAACTAGAATTTTTAAGCAATAAATTCACATTTCTCCCTATTCTTTCTTAGGATTTACTCCAATACAAAATTAAATCGGATACCGGATTGAAACTGGATACCGCTGGGAGGGTTCACTACCGATAAGCCAAGAATTTTTAATATTTTTTCATTGGAGTAAGGACAGTAAAAAGGGTTTTGTTTTCTTATGTACTATTTTATAATTATATTTGATAGTTTGTGTCTGTGCGTGAAACATTTTAATTATATCAGCTCTTTTATCTCTAAAAAAAAGGTGTGTATTGATATAAATAATAACATTTTTTATTAGATTTCAATTCAAACCTAAATAAAAGGTAACCATAAAATATATTAGGAAGTAGCTATTTCCTTTTTTTGTGTACATTTTATTACATTTTGAAAACGGTAAAAAATATTGTCGCGTGAAAAATCTAGGTAAGATAAACCTCAGTATGTGTGTTTGTGACGCGGCAATTTATGATATACAAAACAAATTGAAACTTATAAATGACAAGAGAAATAATTAGGGTTATTTACACATTGTAAGTAAATATATATTAATATATAGAAGCAATGGGCGCTTCTCCCGTCAAAATAAACGTCAAAATCTGACGCCATCTATTGACCGTCGCCGCAACTAGCGGCCTCGGGTCGGTGACAAAGCCACAACACCAGCTTTGGCAAACTGAGAAGCGTCCACCTAGAGACCATGGTTTCAGGCTAATGGGGGGCCCTCGTCAGTCTAGTCTACCTCTTTGGTAGATTGTGAAGATTCCATTAGATCCCATGTGGAACTCATGGAATAAAGTCCGCCCTAGACTGACGAGGGCCATTAGCACGAAACCATGGTCTCTAGGTGGACGCTTCTCAGTTTGTCAAAGCTAGTGTTGTGGCTTTGTCACCGACCCGAGGTCGCTAGTTGCGGCGACGGTCAATAGATGGCGTCAGATTTTGACAATTATTTTGACGGGAGAAGCGCCCATTGCTTCTATGGCAAATTTTCCATCTATATTAATATATATTAAAAATAAAGTAAACATATGCTGACCTGAACATTATTTCTGGTCAGGATATGTTTTAGGATATGTTTTTAATATCAACACCTGACCGTTTTTTTTATCATTTTTTCATGTGTTAAGCGTATTTACGCAAGTTTGGCCTTAAATATCCATTTCTTGGTTTCTCAAGAAGCCACTGAGACCAAAAATATGTTTGGTTGCAGTAGTACAGCCTACTCCACACTGACGAGCGCCAACAGCCTTACCTTTATTATTTTTTTCTATTGTTTTTCATAAATATATATAAAAAAGGGTTTTATATTGCTTATAGAAAGCTTTGAATAATTTGATATCGAAATGAAGGTATAATGTTAGTATAGTTATAGAGCAGGAATATTAAAGAGTAGTGTTATATCTATAGTATATGGGAGAAAATTGGTATATATATATTGAAGGTATAATGTATATATAAAATATTGAAGATACTTCGGCCAGTAAATCTCTTTTATTATATCGTCGTTTCGACAAAATTCTTTATTCATGACCTATTGACGAGAATTTTTTTTTGTCGAAACGCCGAGATAATAAAAAAGATTTACTGGCTAAAGTATTCTATATACAGTTACGAGCGTCATCAATTATATTTCATCTCTGTCACCGTTTGCTTTTTTTTTTTGGAATGGCGCTCTCCTATTGGTTGGCTACGATCACGCCACCTTTGCCCCCCCCCCCCCACTCGCTTTGTTGTTTTTGTAACTATTGTGTTGGAGAGGGTCGTTCCTTAAATAAATGCATATATTAGTTAATAACTAAATGGAATCCTCTCTTTCTTTTACCCAGTAAGAGACGCCTACGGAAGCCAACAGTACATAGACAGATAAAGCACATAGGCTATAGTTATTAACTAATATATGCATTTATTTAAGGCGCCAATTTATAATTGTAACAAATAGTATTTGAATAAAAACATTCAATCGGGTAAAACACGGGCTTTGCCCGGGTCGTTCGGCTAGTCTTTAATATGAATGAACTATGAATGCTGGCCAGGCAGCCTCTATCTTTACGACACTTAAAATATTAATAATATTTCTCTTTTCCTAAAGTATACTAGATATTGTTTCTACAATATATATACTATAATAAAGGTAATTTAATAAATAAAACTATTAAAAGCACGAATGTTTATTTTTACCAATAAAACAAACTATCTAATTTAGATTGTGAAATAATTGCAAAGTTTAAAAACCATATATCAATCGGAATAATTGCAAAAAGTTTCTTTATTCAATAAAAAGGGCAAGTTTTCAAGTGTTAGCTCATCATCAGGCCAATTGAAAAACTCTCTAATGTTTTTACTGCGATGAAAAAGTCTTGCCTTATAATTATAAATAAATAATTATAGTTAACAGATTTGAATAGGTGTTACGCAATATGCTGTCAACACCAAGACCTAATTATCTTGAAACTATGTGAGATAATTAGTGGATAATTGTGAGTCGTTCCTAAGGAATCCAATACCTAGCACATTGTCAAACCATGGAAACAACTCTCTTTGACACTGTACCCTCTAGGGTGAGAATACTCTACTAGAATTTATATATAGTTGTGGTGTGTGATGTCGTCCCGCACACACATTTCATCTGATATTTTCTTAGTTGTTATATATTTCATTCATTCGAACACAATAAAACTTACACAAACTGCCCACTAAGCCACAAAATCAACACAGTAAAAACCCTAACAAAACGGATACACACACATTGCTCCAACAACACAAGTAAAGCAATAGAAACTAAAAATATAATTCAATATCTTACCACAGCCGGATACCCAAAAAATTTCATATTAAGACATTTTTATAACCCCAATAACACAAACAATAGTCAAACATATAAATCTATTTGCATCATACCGTACTCCCCTAATAGCGTAACAATAGCCCGAGAAATTAGAAAATACGGTATAAAAACATATTACGAAAACACACCCAACATAGGCGCAATAGTCAGAAATCCCATAACAAAAAACAATAGCCATAACTCACCAATATACAACAGTCAAGCAATATACCCAATAGAATGCAACCAATGCAATAGTATGTACATAGGCGAAACCAGCAGACAAATAATAGACAGGATAAACGAGCACACCAGATCCATAAATAAAAAAGATAAAAAATCCCTTTTATACCAACACACACAAAATACAGGTCACACCTTCAACCTAAATAACCCAAAAACTTTCTACACCAACATAAACAACAAACAGAAAAGACTGTATTTAGAAGCTTTTTTATCATTAAAACACGCAAGCATCAATAGACACATTGAAATTCCAGAATCATATACAGAACTCATAAATAGCAATTAAAAAATGTACACTTCCCCATATTTAATGCAATAGCTCCTATTTCGCAACACATTACAATAGCTAATTCAAATCTCATATGTTAATTATTATATAATAGTTTTTGCCTTAAGTTTAGAAAGATGTAAATATTCTGGATAAACATTAATAATATTTCAATACCTAGCATTTATCAAGAAATTAATAGTTCTCTTATAAAAAATTTTGTAAATATGTAAACATATTAGGTATATATATAACAGCTGCTGACGATTCACTACCATTTGCGTTGCTCCTGTAGAAGGGCCACCATACCCGAAAGCTTGAGCTTTATTAAACGTTTTAAAAAAGAAACACAACCTCGGAGGCTTTATTATTTTGTCCTAAAAATTGTAGAAGTGTTTAAACCCCTACAAAGATTTCTCACAATGAGTTTCCTTTTATTATAAAATGCTAGCACTCAAGCGGCTCAAAGCTACGCGCGTATACACACATGGACAAAACTTAAGGAAGTGGAAGGTCTTTTGATCGCCGGCAGCCCGTTTTTTTTTTTAAGGAGACAGAGGCAAATTTTTTCACACTTGGTTATCGCGTGTGTCTTCAATAAAGGTCACTGTGTATCGAATATATTTTTGAGTTATTGTCTTAATCACGATATACATGCTAAAAGATCCAACCCCTTTAAGTGTTGTCCATGTGTATATTTATAAACACTTCTTGTAAGAAATAGCTGATGTTTTAATTAAGCCTGTTGAAGAGAGTTTATATCTGAAAGCTAGCATTTTAAAATAAAAAGAACTCATTGGGAGATATCTTTGTAGTTTTTTCAAAAAGAACACAAATGTCTTAAGTATTTTAAAGAACCTAATCATCACTACTTAATCCTGAATGCTAAGATCTAGCGCTATCTTCAATTTGTATTGAACAATTCTATAATTTGACTATTCATCTTTGAATAGCTATCAATGTATACAAAATAAGAAATAAGTTATAGTACAATAATCACAATTCGCCATTTAATTATTTAAAAAAATAAACATCAGTATTTTCAGTTTCTTTACATCTGAAAGCCCGTTTAAACAATCACTTTTATAAAAACTAGCTTGGGTATAACATCATTGTTCTATGTGAAAAAATAGCACAAATGTGATATTGTACTGGGATAAGGATATTTTTCCGTTCGCCATTACTCTTCATGTTTCACCTTTTCATACCTCATCCTCAAAGTTAGAAATGTCGCTATTTCTCTTTGAAAATAAATTTCGATTTTTATAAAAGAAACATTCGCGGTATAATTTCAATTTTCGTTTTACAATCATCAGCCGCGTTATATTGTATTTTATAAGGTTCATAAATTAAAAAAGAAAAAAGAGCATCTCCTTATCGGGAAACTGAAAGTTGCTGATGGATTACGCCATTTATCGGAATAAATATCAACTATTCGTTGATTCAGGATGCCTTAATGACCAGTCTTTTGGTCGTTGAAGCTTGCACCAGGCTGATGAGTGTCAACAGCTAGAAACGCGTACGTGGTTAGCTTTTCTTGATTAATCAAGAATGGGTATTTGGCCAATTCTGGAATATTTATAAAACAACGAATAGTTGATATTTATTCCGATTGATGGCGTAAGCCATCAGCAACTTTCAGTTGCTCGATAAGGAGATGCCCTTTTTTCTTTTTAATCATAGTTCTAAGTTCACAAGTTTCAAGTTCGAATAGTTTTAAACATGGTTATGGTTATATAAAACAATGATCCCATAGTGACGAGGTCGAGATCGAATCCCGCATTTGACACTTTTTCTGATTAAGAAAAATGCTCCAATGGCCCCAGATACTTGCAAAAGTTCAACCCCACCAACGAGTGAAAGTACCCAAACGGTGCTCTGGCACATTTTTAAGTGCAAAATCGAACTGCTTTTCACATATGTGGATATGTGGTGCACTTACAGTAGAGCAGTCGCCAACTTCTACCCACCATGATTATCATAGCCTGTACCACGTGTACTAGGGATAAGAAAAAAAAAGTATAAGTGTCTGTTATAAATATTTTTAACGTATATATATATAGATAACAGGATTGAAACATAAGAAATGAACGATATATTTTTTTGAAATAAGTATTCTAAACTTATATAAATACGTTGAGATTTGTGTGAGTTCAGATGAAGAACATTTCTTATAGCTTGGATGGTGTAATCCTAGCTACCGAGTATATGTATTCTCTATCGAAGAAATTTTACTAAGAAGTAATTTGAATGTAATATAGGAATTTCTTCATTTCAATTTATATACGCTTCGTCAGATTTTCCCTGGGGCCTTCAATCGTATTTAGGAAATCAGATTTTGGACCCAACTTTCACTGGAAGTTTATTTCTTCCTGTTCTCCTTCATCTTTCTTAGAATAAAAGAGAATACAGATATTTAACACACGATATATTAAGAATTCTGAGTTGATTTTGTTTATAAACATTGTATTGTGTATAACAATTCTATAATTTAACTATCCATATTTGAATAGCTATCAATATATACAAAGTAAGAAATACTTTATTGTACAATAATCAATTTATCGTAAAGATAGAGGCTGCCTGGCCGGCATTGATATTTATATGAAAAATAGACACTTCGGCCAGTTGGAGTTTTTTTATTTTCTCAACGTTTCGACAAAATTTTTGTCTTCGTCAGAAGAAGTAAATAAAAATAAAGCATTTGGCAAGGCGTTAAAAACAAGAACAATTTTTAACGCCTTGCCAAATGCTTTATTTTTATTTACTTCTCCTGACGAAGACAAAAGAATTTTGTCGAAACGTTGAGAAAATAAAAACCTCTAACTGGCCGAAGTGTCTATTTTTTCATATAAATAATCAATTTATCATTTATTTATTTAAAAAAAAAGAAACATCAGTATTTTTTCAGTTTCTTTATACCTGAAAGCCCGTTTAAACAAGCACTTTTATAAAAACTAGCTTCGGTTTAACATCATAGTTCTATGTGAAAAAATAAGTAAAAATGTGATATTATACTGGGATAAGGTTCATAAATTAAAAAAAGAAAAAAAGGGCATCTCCTTTTCAGGAAACTGAAAGTTGTATCATTTGAGAGAAAATTACCTTCAGAGAAGAGATTTTACAAAAAAAAGTATATTGTCACGTATAAAATAAAGAGGAAAAGTTGATGTTAAAATTAAGTTTTATTCTTAGAAAGAGAGTCCACTCAGCCGTGACGATCGAATAAATAGATAAATACCAACAACAAGTATGACAAAACAGCCTGTTTTACATAAAACAAAAATAAAAAACGAGATAAAGAAGAAAATATTTACATATATAAAAGTGAATGCCACAATATATTTAACTTGAGATTATTTTCCTTGGAACCAGCCCTTCTACAGGGGTATATAGTTAATTATATATTTTTAAAAATAATTAATATTGATCATATATGTATGCTAATATGATTCAACAGCTGACATATCTTCAACTGCCACCAACAAATAGAAAATTTAAAAATGCAGATATGACTATTTTTCATTCTGACATTCGGAGGTTTTTTCCCCCGTTCTAATAATATTTTACTAGAAAATTTCGTGCGATTAGGATCTTTTAGAATTAAAGAAGGAGGAATAATTCCCGTTGACAGACATCTGTGGTTGAAATTCAACTTCAAACTGTTGATAGAAAGTCGAATCCTTTCCCTTGTTCTTACAATAACAATGAAAGGATATGACTATTTTTCAATAGAATCCTATATGCTATAAATTATGCTTCAATTAGAATCAAACTTATTCCTGTAGAAGGGCTCCAAGGTCCTAAAAATCGAGTTAATTAATTTATATATGTTTAATTAAAAAGTGCAACAGGTTTCTGGATATGAGTTTCTTTTTATTTTTATTAACGCAAAATCGAGCTTTCGGTACTTTCTACTCCTGTAGAAGGGTAAAAATGCCTGAAAATTCGAGATTATGTTTATCTTGAATAATTGGACCATTGTTGTCCTGTCTGCTACAATCGCCCTTCGAATCCTCTTATTATCTCTCTCTCTGTTGTTGTTACTCTAAGGCGGCCTGCTTCAGGTTTTCTTGAGCTTTTTTTTTCTGACCACAGAGGCCAAATTCTTACAACAGTACTTCTTTTATAAAATAAATAAAGTTTCCAGGATTAAGTTTCTTGTTCAAATTTTTATTTTCAAGCTTTCGGACTTGTCAGTCCTTCAACAGGAGTATCACGAAAAGTACTTATTTTGCAGACCCTACTTTCATAGGAATTTCTCTAGTCGAAATCCCACCTTCTCTGAGGCCTATGATTCAACCTCTTGCAAAATCAGAAGTTTTCTTGTATCAAGCCCCTTTTTTTCTGCCTTGGAATTCTACATATTAAAGATGATCTTAAGAACCTAAAATCGTCGAGCACTCATATTCTAAAGATAAAGGCTGCCTGGCCGTCATTCATATTCTAGTTACGGTTTCATAAAATTGTTCATTTACATGTCTTTAGGTTTCTACTAATTATATATTCTATAAATTTTCTTTAAATTTTCTAAAGTGCTTATAGGTAATGCAATTTTTGTGGCCATCTTATATATATATATATATTGATAAAAAATATTCATTTTAATTTTTTTTTTTTAAATCGTCAATATCAAATAGTATATAATATGTTGAAACTAGGTTGTTTACTGTATAAATTTATTATAAAAAAATCAATTTTGAAGCCAACTGAAAACAAAAATGCCAAAAGAACACCATAATGATAGTTATGAACACACGATGATGAAGGAGATTGATATAATAGCAGAAGAGAAAACAATTAGAGCCAATTTTCAGCCTGTAAATGATCAATAAAAGCAATTATGAAAACAACCATTTTCACTTATAATGGAAGTATTTTATTGTTATTCCATTTTCTAAATTATGAAATGTCAGCTTTTTACAGATAGATTTATATCCTTTTGTTACTAAGCCTTCTCTCTTTATGATTTTATGGTTTGTGAGGATATTTTGAATTGAAATAACCTTATTTCAACCACAGATGTCTGTCAACAGAAATTATTCCACCTTCTTTAATTCTTAACGATCCTATTCGTACGAAATTTTCTAGTAAAATATTATTAGAAACGGGGGAAAATTCCGAATGCCAGAAAAAAAATTAGTCATATCTGTATTTTTTAATTTTCTATTTGTTGATTTTATAGTTTGTGGGAATATTTTGATTTGGAAAACCTTTACAGTGGACCCTCGGTTTACGAACACCTTGGAGTACGAGCGCTTTTCGCAGTACGAGCAAAATTTTTTGAAAAATTTTACCTCGGATTACGAGTGAAATTTCGCATTACGAGCAACTCGTGATGGTTGCCCGTAATCGTGATGGATGAAAATTCACTGGGATCCCTCCCTTCAGATCAGATTCGGGAAATATGTAAAATGTGGGAAACTGTGCAATTGTTCGTAGCAAGAAGAATTGCCCGAGTTTCAATTATTAAAAATAAGAAATTAATTTCGCACTACGAGCGTTTTGGAGTACGAGCATGGCTCTGGAACGGATTATGCTCGCAAACCGAGGGTCCACTGTATTTCATATGCAAAATTCCATTATAATTGAACCTTTCATTGTGTCTAAAATTTGGTTAGTCGAGGTTTCTTTTGTAGAGAGAGATAGTTACCTATTAAACTAGGCAAAGTCTTTTTTTCTATTCATGATAAAATTGTGAAAAACCTTTAAAATTAAAAAATAATTCCTCACAATGATTTCCTTTTTATTTTAAATTGTTAAAAAAAGAAACTCAATCAGAGAAATATTTTGTAATTTTAAAAGTCTTTTTTTATTTTAAAAAGTGGTTATCTTGAGAAATTTTTCTGTATTTTGATAAGATCTACTCAAAATTTATAAGTTAAAAAAATGTGTTTAAATTTACTCATGCAACTGCCTCCAACATATCTCACTAATAAGTTTGTTAATATTATAGATAATAAATAATAAATAAACTTATTGCGAAAGGTTTTTTTGATTACTTTATAGAAGTATATATAGCGCACATTTCTTATATTCAATATCTCACTACACAAACTACGTAGAGGATATCTTGTTTATGTATATACTTGATCTTCTGGTAATATGGAAATAGGTTTTACGGATAAATACTCCCCCAAAATTGATAAAATATATATAATAAGACATTCACGTGGTTTATTCTGTGTAATTTTACATTATTAAAAAATATCAAATATTCCTAATATTTCCTTTGAGGTTTATATATATCTATATTGTTTCCATTCTCGCATATACACAACGTGGTTGGCTTTTCTTTATTTATCAAAAAATGGGTTGACCAAATAGCAATGAATAGGCGAAATCAACGTTTAGTTGATTTCTTTTCCACTAGATGGCGCTCTCTCTGTCATCTAAAAAGCCCATGTTATCGTGGTCAGGATATGCCTTTTTTTTAATACAAATAATTATATAAAGTTAATATAATTTTAAATTTATGAAACAATGTGTTATCTAATTTTCCCCACCTAATCAATAACTGATACTTATCATTTAATCAAATTTGAAGAGGGAAACAACAATCTAATTAATGGTCGAGATCTTAATTATAAATGGACTTAATTAACGATATTAGAATGTAATTTAATCCAATAATGTATATATTTTTCAACAAACCAATCACAAATGATAACAATTCAAAGAGATAGTCAACTGAAAGAAACGAAATAAAAGCCGCTAGAACATTGTTACAAATACAGAAGCTTCTTCATCAAATGCTGAACTATATAAGATAGTAGAGACACCCTTTTGTCATCCATTTACTAAAACAAGAACTTAAATAAAATGCGCAATAAAATAGACTCTATAACATTTTTTATTTATTTTATCCCTATTACACGTGGTACAGACCATGATAATCATGGTGGGTAGTTAAAGACTGCTTTTACTGTAAGTGCACCACATGTCTACACATGTGAAAAGCAGTTCTACTTTGCACTTACAAATGTGTAAGAAAACCGTTTGGTCACTTGACTGGTGGGTTTGAACTTTTTCAAGAATCGGGGCTACATTGGAACATTTTTTAATTAGAAAAAAAGTGCTCAATGCGGGCTTCGATTCCGGATCGTAGCGGTCGAAAAACCCAATGGTTAAGATCATTCTTCCATCGACCCTCTTACATAACATTTTAATTTCCTAATATAGTTATTATCTTTCTCTCTCTCTCTAGGAAATGTTGTCTCACAATGTTTAAGTCAAAATTAACATTAGGGAAGTAATATCAGCGAGTCATAAATATATTTTCTCTAATATCAAGACTTTCTGACTATCTTCATAGATAGGAAAATATATGGAGATTTTAGATATTTTTTATAACAAGATTCATTGAGTTAGGATCTTCACCTAATTAGATAATTGGCAGCCTTTTTTTACTAAATTAGTATTGGAGTATCAAATATGTAAATGTATTTAATCACTGGGACATTAGATGCCTGTCGCATATTCAGAACTAGGGAAATATATATACCTAAATTCCAAATGTGTGTTTATTTTCTTCATAGAAATAAATATATTTTTGTATTTCTGGTCATACATATCTAATGAAGGATTGGTTATGAAGTTCCTAGGTAGGTCTCAGCAGTATGCCATTATTAAGATACCGTTTCCCATTTGGATACTCCCGGTCACTCTCTGCTAGATTGAAAGTTCTAGGTTAGTTTAATTTAATTCAACAAAAGTGTATATAATGATAAGATTACTCTCTCTCTCTTTATATATATATATAAAGGTCAAATATTCCGTCAATATAGACGTAAAAACTAGACGCCATCTATTGACCGTCGTTGCAAACTAGCTGTCTCGGGTAGGTGATAAAGGCTACAGTTTTGACGTCTATTTTGATGGGAGATGTGACCTTTATTTTTAGTATGAATATCTTCCTGTAAACATTCCCATGTATATTTTAGCCATAGATTTAGCTTAGTCACATTACCAGCTAAATATCTCTTTGATAAATTCTGAAAATTCCATTTGATATCTTATTGATCTCTCTTTAAACCAAAACCCGCCCTGAACTGACGAGAGCAATTAGTACGAAACCATGATCTCCAGGTTGAAACTTCTCAATTTGCCAAAACTAGTACTGTGCTTTGGGTATTTTTGGGTGTCCATTTGTGGAGCAGAAATCAGATCCTGGCTGGGGGCCATTTATTTCCATATTAGTGATTTAAGGAGAAGTCTGACGTCGTGTCTGAATCATCGAGAATGGTCCTTATTCGTAAAGAATCGTCACCTTTAAAACTCTTTAGTTGGTTATAAATGGCCATTGTTCTCTCTGGGTGTAACATTACAGTCATCTATTATTTTTCAGAAAGATTCTGGTTTATATTATTGCGCTGGTGACCTGATGTATTGGGATAAAACATCCGAGAAGACTTTCGACGTTTATTCAAAAACTAATGGTTTTAGAAAGAGCACCTTCTAACTAAATGTCTTAAATAATCTTCAAGAACAAAAGGTATGCAAATTCAACGATAGAAAAATATGGGAAATAATTATAAATGAAAGTTAATAAGAATAAATAAGTTGTAAAAAGTTACAGTTAAGTCCATGAGAAAAGATTTAGCCAAAACAAATAGGTTTAGAAAAGTGGCACCTGAGCAACCGCCTCCAGCCGCGTGCCTCTCTCCTAACAATATTTATAATCCTAAAATCCCCTCTTTTAATAATCTGCTTCTCTTTAACTTTATTGTTGAAATTTTAGACTTTTTATATATGGCAACAGATATTCCTTTTAAACAAAATAATTTTCTACTGCTCATACTGCAAAGAAACTAACGCCTTATATATAGCTTATACTTTTCAAACTCACATATATATAGTCAAACTTTAATAGAATTTCTTATATTAATCAGTAAGATGAATGTATTTATTTTTGAATGAACAATCAAAATATATTACTGATATATCTATTCTATAGACCAATAATGTAACCTGATAAGCATTTCTACTGTAATTTTACCACGTGGTTCATTACTTTATTAATCATAAAGATTTTTACGATTATATGTATTGTATTCATCTGACAAAATGAAAATGGTAATCAAAAGGTTTAATATTTCCCGCATTCTATATTTAAAATTAGAAATTCCTACCCTTAATTGATTTTTAATAAACCCCTTCCTATTAAATTTATAAATAGTAATACGGAATGCCTAGAGTATCAATAATCAAAACAATAAAATATTAATTTCGCATTATCTGTATTTCAAAATTGGAAATATTTTTGTGCTACCATTTGTTAAAATAATTATATACTATCTCTTTTTAACGAATAAACATTTTCCTGTTTCTAAATTACAGTATTCATATCTGAATGATCTTTCATCATCGCGAATGGTCAAGTGTCTATTAAGATTTAAGATTGATCGGTATTGACTTATACACTGGTAAAAAATCTTTAAATTTTTTAACTCTTTCTTTTGCTATGTGCCATTAAGTCCCTCGTAGGCGACCTCAATGACCTCAAGAACCTTCTTCGTCCATGCTTCTCACCATCTCTTTTGAGAATTGGAATTCTGTTGTCTTCTTGACAGTGTCCAGTCATCCAGTTCTTTGTCGTAATCTTCGTCCATGCCTCTCGCCAACTCCTTTAGGAATTGAAATAAACATCATTTTGTTTTCTTGACAGTGCCCAGTCATCCAGTTCTTGATAATCCTTTTCGACCATGCCTCTCGCTAACTCTTTTAGGAATTGAAATAAACATCCTTTTGTTTTCTTGACAGTGCCCAGTCATCTAGTTCTTGATAATCATTTTCGTCCATGCCTCTCGCCAACTCCTTTAAGAATTGAAATAAACATCCTTTTGTTTTCTTGAAAGTGTCCAGTCATCCGATCCTTGATCATCCTATTCCTCGGATATTATCGATTTCTACCAGTAGAATGACCTTCTTGAGAGCGAATCATATATCCTTATGATAGACCCAAAACAGGTTAATCTTAGAATCAAGAGAATTGCTAGGTTTGACAATAACAAATTGCAATGCCAAAACTTTTATATTAAAATGAATCACATAAACTTTCAGTCAAGCCCTTCATCAGTTTTATTTATAAAAAATATATCAAGACATATATTTATTAATTTTAATACTCGGTGCATCAAATTCATGAAAGGTTTATCTGAAAGCTTCGCCCGGGATTTTCCCAAATGAGCGTTTAACCAACCTTTATTGTTCCATTTAATTATTATAATTAATATTCAAAAAACCCCACAGCATCATTATTAATGATATTTATGAAATTATTATCATTATCACACAATGATCAGTCATTTTGTCGAAACTTTGAGAAAATAAAAAACTCCAACTGGCCGAAGTGTCTATTTTTTTATATAAATATGAATGCCGGCCAGGCAACCTCTATCTTTGCGATACGAGTATTATAAGTATTATGGTCTTTGTTTTTATAATTAAATAATAATACTTAGTGTGTCTCAATGGACCAATATAACCCTTTACCGTTTTTGAGATTGAGAGGAGAAAATATATAAGTGCTTACCTACAAATTGCACTCACAATGATCATATAAATATCACGTCCAACTTGTATTCCGGCTTCAGAGGAATTATTGGGGCACAGATTTATCTAGATTTACAGTTTTATATAAATATTTATTGATAGAGAGAGAGTGAACATACCCTATAAAAGCTTCCCTGTTCTCTTTTGTCATATATCTGTTTGATTAATGTATTTTTACAATCCTATTTATAGGTTATTTCGTTTGAAATTGTTCAATAAACAGTACAACCTTCTTAAATATCGTCTGTATTTGGAGATTTTCTGTTTTAGGAAATAACATTAGTGGATATCGTTTATTCTTCCATTAATTCAGGTCTCTTAGGTATCTCACCCTATCTGACGCATTCATATCTAAATCTTTAAACCTCTAAAGTCTATATGTGTTAACGGCATCATTGAATTTTTATTTAAAATAAAATTTCAAGATTATTGCAACCAATTTTATTCAACCTTTTTTGCGAGTGCATTTTTGCTTGTAACCAGATGAAAACTTCTAAGACAGGGTTTTACTGTATTTTTATTAACATATTTATTAAATATTTGAGATTTATAGAAATGTATAATTGGTATAAACATTATAAAATTAAAGGCAAGAAGGATATATTAAAATTATATTTGTCATTGGAAAAGTAAGAAAAAGGCACTTAGTATACTGAAAATAATTTTTTAAATAAATATAAAGAATGTTTGCCGTTTTCTTGAGGGGTGCTCAGTAAAATATCAAAGGTTTATATGAATTTGAAAAGTCGTCTGTTATATATATATAAGTCGACCAATAACAATTGTCTTGACACTTTCTTTAAATCCTCCCCACAGAGTTTAAATTTAGAAAACGTCAATGGAATCTAAAATTAAATCTTTTCCATCACGCTTCTTCCCATTCTAAAATAGGAAAGTAGAAGCAGAGGTTATTGGTAGAGAAATTCCTGTCAGAAGAATTTTATAAATCTTTGGTGTCAATAAAAATGAATTTTCTCTTAATAAAATAAATTATTTGTTTATTGGATGTGGAGATATCCTAAATATTAGTATTTTTCAATAAAGTAGAACTTCTTAAAAAAAACAGTATTGGAATCATTGCTAACCCTGGTCTTCTCTGGAGGAAATCTCTCATTAGAAGCTGCGTTATTGCCGTTATAGTGTCATTTTTATTTTAGAAAGGTCGCTCAAGTAAGGTTTTACTTATATATTTATTAAAAGTAGATTTTTTGTTTGCTATCCAATTACATTGATGTCAATTATGTTTAACTAGGAAGTATTATATATACTTTAGTATTTTGAAAGGTGTACCATTCAAATGGCGTAAATCAAATAAATGTAATTATTTAAACTATTTTGATAGAAGAAAAGAGGAAGCGTCGACAGTTGCAACCGGCACCGCTTGATGGCGCTTCCTCGAGAACTGACCAATGGGCGTTTCCCGCTGGCAACAATCAATTTTTCCTTTTCTTCTCCACTGTCTTTTGTTTACCGTATTTGGTGAGGTCGTTTTATTATTTCTATTATGTATATATGTGTGATAATCTGTATATAAAAATATGTAACCCCATCACAATCTATGTACCATGTATCATCTAAAGGTTTAATAAAGGTTAGGCCTCGCGAGATGGGAAAGAAACAAAGTACAGGATTGCATCATCCAGGAAGTGAAGGTCACTGCCCTGGACCCCCATAAAACTTAAGTTCAAAGGCCTTCTTCTTTCTGGAGGATTGCAATCATGGCGACAATGGAAGTTCTGAGCCAATCACCTTTAAGCATGACAAATTAATAGCGAATCACCAGAGAGCACGTGTAAGGATCTTGGCCAATGAGAAGTCCGAGAGAGTCGATGACGATTATCTCGGACAAGAAAAAGATAGAAGGTAGGTGACCGTGCTACCAGCTAGGTGTGCTCAACATAGGCTCCAACCAAGATAGTGTACGCTCCATAGATGTGAAAGGCCAGCCACCTCAGCCGAGCTTTCTCCATCCCTGTCGCAGGTCCTATTCCAACCCCATCCAGGTGTGTTCGTTCTTCCCCTGTGGAATTGTCCCTTGTCATCCGACCAAGACTGCACCACCACAACCACCAACCCATCAATCCAACCATCGATCCAACCCCAAAGAAGAGTCGACAGGATTCGACATGTATTTTAATGTATCTAAATATATATATTCATTTACTCCCAACATCAATTCAAACGCGAAACTACGCATAATATACCAATATACTGGTAGTGATGTTCCAATGTCTTTTACCTTCAACCAGTACTGGTTTACAACCAAGGGTGTTTATCAAACTACCAGTGTAGATCTTCCTGTTTCCGAACAATGGCACCACACTTATGAAATAGTTAACCCTACACAATAGGTGAATAAGAGGCTAATATTCACGTTCCCCCAGTGTTAATGAAGATCAAACTCTCAGATAAAACACCAGTATATAGATAGTTAACTGACATGTATGTGAATTAATTATTCAAAATGAAACAATGCCTACCTCCCCCGTGATTACAAACTAATTGACAATTTGGAGCCAATTCTCTAATAGATGAATGCCACTTGATTAAACCGAATTTCCTGGCAGATTATTAGCTCAAGTTTGTACAACATTGGCGTAGATTGGAACAACTTCTGGCGATTTCAAATTACAAATGGACAATCCTGCGTGTAAATCCTGAAGGATTGTTCTCTTTTCCTCAGTTATATTCACATCTGTTAAAAGCTGACATTCATTTTACTCTATTTCTAGAAATTTCATGAGGTAGACTCTTTCCTATATGAACCAAATCTAAAGAAACCTTTATATTCTCTTTTAAAAGTTTATATTTTGTCGAATACACCTTCATTATTAATATTTTACCTTACATTCATGGACAAAACTTAAGGAAGTTGTACCATCAGCATGTATATTGATATTGAGACAAATAAAGTTGAAATATATTTAATACACAGTAACCTTTATTGAAGAACACGAGATAACCACGTGTGAACAAAATGGCATCTGTCATTAAAAAAAAAAACAAAGAAACAAAAACAGATGAAATCAAATACTTTTTACTTTCATAAGCTTTCTCCATGAGTTTGCAATTTTGTATTCGTTAAAAAAAAAGATGTAAAATTTAAAATAGAGTGCAAGAATAGTCGTCTGAAATAAAATAAGGAATTCTCTGTGAGACACAAACCTAATTCTTTAAAATTAATGGAACTAACCGGTGGTTAACCTGCGTGATAAATTTATTCTGAATTTAATTAAAATGTTTAAATTTAAATGTTCTTTATCTCTACACGTATTCCTATTAATTCGTTTGGTTCACTGTCGAAATCTGGCTATGCAGAGATCTCATTTTACATATACAATGAAAGGTTTATATATTGGATAAGAAATACCCTATCTATTATAATTTCTGTTGGCTTGTGTGTATGTGAACGCTAACCTTTATCGATTATTATATCATGATGAAAACACACAACACACACACAAAAACAAACACAACCGAAATATATATATATTTTTTAAATTCAATATATATGCGCGACTTTATTATATAACGATCTATTTATGGATATTTTTAGTTTCAAACATATATATATTATAAATTTTGAGAGAGAGAGAAATTATCTGTTTATTTTGAATGGTGGTAATGTCTTGTCCAATTTCTGATTTTGTTGCTCCATTGAATGGGGGGAATGCCATTGCCTCGTTAGTCGGCCACATTTCAGAGTTCCCTCTTCACGGTTACCGTAGCGGCTCGGGGCTCACGACACTGTACTTCGCCCTACAGGTCAGTCCCTTACTTGTGCTGCTTCTCCCGCCCGCCACGTAGAGAAGGGGTTTATTTTGAATATAAGAGTATTATGCCAATGTGTGTGTGTTTCATGCACAGACGTGAGCCTTTAAGATAAAAAGAAAATCAATTTTAAATCAAAATTTTCTTTAATTGAGCTGATAAAAATTTTAAGAAAGAAAAAACTGACTTGAGGCGTAATGAAGAAATTAAATGAGATACAAATTGGAACATCTAGGTGTTTAGCTCTGGATAATTAGACGTGGCACTTAAAACAAAGTTGCGTTGAAGATTGAGAGAGTAGCGTGTGTCTTGGATTCATAAACCAACACTCTGCTTTATAAAAGTGATTAATTCAATATTTCCCATTTAAATACCTAATTTATTATTACATAATTCAGTTAGCCCCTACTTCCTCTTCCTATAAACGCTGAGACTTCCATAATTTACATAATTAAAGTTAATTAACAATGCTAATATACTATTTGATTAGATTAGTTAATCGAAGCATAGATTTGAGATGGACCGTTTAGATGGATTTCATAATTCCCATCTTTGTGGAATTGTTTCTACTTCCATAATTTCTATTAGAATAAACTAATATTCGAAAATGAATGTTCACCCAACGAATAATATTTCAATAAGGGTTTATTAATTTTCTAGTTTATATATATTAGCAAAATTGATAAATAATATTAATAAGTTTATTTTTTAATTATATTTTTAAGTGTGATATGCGAGTGATATTTTTAAAATTTTAGTTTTTTTAAAAATAATTTAAAGAACCAAAGGGGATTGATTTTAATGAACATAAATATTCTTAGAAATATTCACTACGATTCAGTGTTCTGTATCTGAATTGGCAAAGTCAATCTCGAGTTTTTGGTGGACAAATAAAATCAACTTCCATTCTTATACTCTAGCCACAAAAAATATTTACACTTTAGCAAATTTTCAGAAAACATACATACTTATTAGATAGTAAAAAGGCATATATTGGATTGAATAAAAGATGTATTTGCCAATATTTCGGCTGGCTGAACGCCAACCTTTATCGAGGCATTACATTTTTGTATACACAAACTCATATATATATACTTATATTAAGACTAGCCGAATGACCCGGGCAACGCCCGTGTTTTACCCGATTGAATGTTTTGATTCAAAGACTATTTGTTACAATTATAAATTGGCGCCTTAAATAAATGCATATGTTAGTTAATAACTATAGCCTATGTGCTTTATCTGTCTATGTACTGTTGGCTTCCGTAGGCGTCTCCCACTGGGAAAAAGAAAGAGAGGATTCCATTTGGTTATTAACTAATATATGCATTTATTTAAGGAGCGACCCGCTCCAACACAATAGTTACAAAAACGAAAAAGCGAGTGGGGGGGGGGGGGCAAAGGTGGCGTGATCGTAGCCAACCAATAGGAGAGCGCCATTCAAAAAAAAAGCAAACGGTGACAGAGATGAAAACTGAAGAATTGATTAAGAACGCATGACGCTCGTAACTGTATATAGAATGCATTAGCGCGCCATCTGTTATCAAAATTCGAAACTATTATAGACGCGTTTGATTATTTTTTAAAATAAGCAATTTCTACTGCCCTTACTGGAATGGAAAATTTTATGGGAGGACCAGGCCCTCCCATTAATTTTTCCATTGCATTAAGGGCAGTAGAAATCGTTTATTTTTAAAAATAATCATACGGGTCTATGAAAGTTTCGAATTTTGACATACATACTTAATAAAAACATTAAGTAAATGATCAATTTTCTGAAACCGTAACTTGATATAAGTGAATAAAAATAGCCTTGTTTATTAATGGAAGTTAATTTAAATAACCTTCTGGTGTATAATTAATTAAAGTTGTTTTTAAGTATTATTATTCAGATAATCTTTGATATATATAATGCTAAAGCAGAGAAAAATAGGCGTCCTTCAAGAAGATTTCTGATTCTCAAAAGGCGGAATCATAGGCTTCAGAGAAGGTGGAATTTGACTAGACAAAGTGTTATGAAGGTAGGGGCTGTAATCATTTTACTGTTGTGAGTATTTGGTCTCAATGGTCAGAGAAAGAGAAAAGTTAAAACCTGGCTCAGGTCGCCCTAGAATGATACAAGAGAGAAAGAGAATAGTGGATTCGAATGATGGTTGTAGCAGACAGGACAACAACTGTACCAACGATTTAAGCACCTCTACATGTACAGAATCAATCTGGACCATCTCTGAACACCATTAATGACCGTCATAATGAAGCAGTACTCCGTAGTCTACAGCTTAAGAACGCCACTTTATTAAGAATTTCACTCTCTGCCAAAAGAGAAGCGACAGGCTCAGCCTGTGTAAACAGAAACGTATTTGGGCTCTAAGATGGCATTCTGTCATTTTTCTGATGAATTCTGATTCATTTTGTGGGTTCATAACGGCAGGATATATGTCAGACTTAGGCCAAAGAATAATCTAATCAGGACTGTATTGTGGAAAGGCATACAGCAAGAACCCCTGGCTTCATTGTGTGGAGTGGCATCAGCTATGAAAGTAAGACCACTTTAAGTATTTTTTTCAAGGAACAATGACTACTTAGTTATACATTGCTGATGTGTTGCAACCTGTTGTGTTACTGTTTGCTGAGCAGAATATTAATGCAGTTTTCCAACAAGATGCAGACTACATACAGTCAACATCTCACGAGTCTTCTTTCAAAATGTTGACATTCTGTCCTTGCCCGCATGTTCCTCATATCTTACTACAATTGACCATGTATGGGACATGATGGAATGAAGAAATTTTGACAATTTTCACAGCCAGTTAATATTCGAAAGCTTCGGCAAAATTTAAATGGCTTGGTCTAACATCCCACAATATACCATATGGTATATAAAAGAGAGAGAGAGAGAGAAACATAATAAAAAATAAATCAATAAATATATAAGACAGTATGCTTCACCGTGTAACTGCCTGTAGACGTGTCAAAAGAGGACAAGCCAAATATTGATAAAAGCTGTGTATCTCATTAAATTTACATCCTTTATTTTCCTAAATACATTCAATTAATTTTCACATTACCATCTTGCCAATTTTCAGAATATTTTCACAATTATTCCAAAGTGATGCAATATTTAGTGGCCAATGTATGTAAAGATGTTTAAACTTATATCACCAGTCTGTTTATAACGATAGATTTCATAACTATTGAACTATTATAAAAAAAAGATCATTTTTCGAATTATAGAAATATTTTATTCTTATATTTGTTAGATTATTTTTTAATATTCCTAATTCAGAGAAATTGAAAAGTAGAAAAGAGAAAAGAAAATATTATTAATATGACCGCATAGTTTTTCTTTTTCCTCAATATCTATATATAACTTATTATTAAATTTATAAGTTATATAAAACACATACTTTGTCAAAGACATAAATGGTATAAGAGATTTGATTACAAATTGATTCTTTAAAAAGTATAAGCCATACAGCAAAGGAAAACAATAAGAGAAAAAAGAGGTGAATCTGAATAATTGAAAAGGCTAGGGATGATTATCCTCAAAATAGGCCAATAAAGGAGACAGATTTGAGAAACTATAGGCATAGGGACAGACCTAGAATTTTGACACAAAGGGAGATCTATGGCAGTCCCAGGTTATTGGAACAATAGCAGATTGTTGAAAAGTAGCTGCTTATATATATTCAGGGTATTGTAATATGTATTTGCAACGGGCTATTGGAAAGGTGGCAGGTATATGCCCTGGAATAATAGAACAGTGGATAGTATATGCCCTGGGATATTGGAACAGTGTCAGGTATATGGCCCGGGAAAATAGAACAATGGCAGGTGTATATGCCCTGGAATATTGGAACAGTGGCAGGTATATGCCCCGGGAAAATAGAACAGTGTCAGGTATATGCCCTGGGATATTGGAACAATGGCAGATATATGCCACGGGAAAATAGAACAGTGGCAGGTATATGTTCCGGGATATTGGAACAGTATCAGGTATTTTCCTTTGGATAGTAGAACAGTGGCAGGTATATTTTCCGGATAATGGAACAGTGGCAGGTATTTTCCCATGGGATATTGGAACAGTATCAGGTATATGCTCCGAGATATTGGAACAGTGTCAGGTGTATATGCCACGGAATATTGGAACAGAGTCCAGAATCCGATATTTGTTCGGAACAAAGTTAGAGACCAGGCCAGCTCCTCCATCATCCCAGTGAAATCAATACCCGCGCGGCGACTAACATAATTCCCTCGGGAATACCTTGACGCGCGTTTACCTTATTAAATAAAGGATAAAAATTCGAAATCATTTTATTCTAATTTTATATCTACTCTGCGGGAAATTCAAGTCTTGATATTGAATAATATTAAATTTGACATTTAAAAACTCTATATTTATTTTTATTCACTCTCTCTTTTCAAATCCCTAAACTGATTCTCAATGAAAAATATCTTCGAAGGTTTTACGTTTTAAAAATGTATAGGCAAACCGATTTCTTTGAATATCTAAATTTTATTATGAAATACAAATTCCTAAATTTTCTAAAAGACTTTGCCACAATTTAATTTACTGCGAAATCTTTTAAACATCAGTGATACAACAAGAATATACAGTAGTAGAGCGATTTGAGAGTTTATACTGGCGATACCATTAGGTAGGTCTGCCACTTTTGAGTCAGGACTTCTAAAATATTGTCAAGAAGCTCCATCCAGATGGGACACCTGTCAATCATCCCTTGACCCCGGGGGGACCACAGGCGTGAGGGGTTCTCGAATTCTTATCTGCAAATAAGGAAAACGGGACCCCTTGGTGGCTGACGACGCTCATTATTATTATCTTAACCTTGGGGTAAGTTATTTTATTATCTGACTCTATCTCTCCCTATAAATACCTCTTGTAAATAATTTTATTGGAGAACTAAAAGGTAAATACCCTTTATAATAAATTAAGTATTCCCAAATTTGCCCTTGCTTTATTTATCTCCGTGACACTATTGTTGTCATCACAATATTGAAGGAATTAATTTTTGGCAATATACAAGGTTGTCCCAAAAGTTCTTATACACTTGCAGAAAATTCTAATACCAATATTATTCGCCGTTATGTATAACGTCTTTGTATTATGTATAAAGTAATTGTATTATGTATTCTCCGTAATAATATTATTCGCCAGTAATAAGAAAAACACGAACTTTTGGGACAACCTTATAATTAAAAGAATATTCTATGAGCGTTCTATTCTATAGGGGATAATACGGAATATACAATAATGTATATATTATTAAATGAAAATTGTATACTCTATCTAAATTGACACTTACATATTAATATTAAATGACAGTGTCGGTTTAGCAAAATATTAGTGAACAAATATTTTAAAGAAGTTATGTATATATTTTTGTTTTTAATTGCTCTATTTTCAAAAAATATATTTCGATATATATATATATATGCATAATTATATATAATATATATTATTCATACATGTATATAAAAAAAATGAGAAAATAAATTCAAAAAAGGAATATCCTGATCGCTCACATGAATATTTTTAGATGACAGAGCGCCATCTAGTTGAACAAAAATCAACTAAGCGTTGATATATTGTATGAAGAATCAGTCTAAGAAAGGTTTTGCTAGACGCTAATTTGTGTCTCTAAGTATTTGATGTATTTGTTCAAGTTGGAGTAGAAATTATTTTATCCGAAATATAATATTACGATCTTCCATAACATGGAATGGCTAAGAGGTTAAATTTTGTCTTCTCTCCATGTACCTTGTAATAAATCTATAAATATATTTAGAATACAATATAATGCGGCTTATGATTATATAACAACGTTTGACAAGTTTTACTGCATAGTTTCTTTTTACAGAAAGAAATATCATAATTTATTTTAAGATAAAATAACGACTATTCCTATCCTTAGGGATTAAGTATGAAAGGATGAATTGTGAAGAATAATAATGAACGGAAAAACATATTTTTCGTTCTATAAATATATTTATCAATTAAAAGGCATATTTTAGATCTAAAATAAAACAAAACATTTTATTTATTATAAAATGCCAATATATCAATAGGCTGTACGTCAATTTCGTCAGGGCTTTTCTTGTTTTTAAACTGCTTTGGATGATCACGCAATTCCTTAACGCGACGATATATAAAATATTTTAAAAACTCTGGGGTAAAATTTAAAATATATACACACGAATATACTATATATGTACATTTCTAAAAATTAAATAATAATATACGATTCCTAATAAGTATAATTAAAAAAATTAAATCGATTTGAACTGTAAATATAACGGAGGGATGTCAATTTTTCAATTAATACTTATATTATAATAAATATTTATATTTCGGGGAGGTAAATATGAATAGATATAGGCATTTTAAAAACAAATTATTGATCTATTGCCGTAGTAGTAGACATCTGTTTTGGAAAGGTGCTTGGAATAAACGGAATAAGTACATTAACTCGTTGTCGGAATAATTCACATATTTCAGAGTTGGCACAAAAACTCCTACTTAATTCTAAGTATATACAAGGTTGTCCCAAAAGTTTGTAAACACTTGCAAACAATTGAAATACTAATATTATTCTTCATAATATTATTCGCCTTTATGTATAATGCCTTTGTATTATGTATGATGTAATTGTATTATGTATTCGCCGTAGAAGTGGTCCAAGTTTAATTGAGTTAGGTCAATATTTTGGAAACGTGTGAAAGATAAAAACAGTGAAACTTCATTTTACAGAGTGAGGCTGTCCATTTATCTACTCAGCCAACAGGGCTGTATCAGGAAGGGCATTAGAAATGTAGACTGCTGTCATCTACCGGGTCCAGAAAACATTTATCCAAGTCCCCTTGGGATAATTCAGCACTTTTTATAGAAGATAATCAAATATACTGTCAATCCTTCCTTGTTTTGACGCTGTTTTATTACCTTAGGGTTTTCTGTGGCTTCTTCCATGTTCAGAGAATGCCTCTGATTTGTTTGTTACCAGAAAGTGAGTTATACAATTTTTTTATGTTTATAAATTTTTGAGAGAGGGTGACATCCATGCAGAGCTAGAAAACAACGCTTCTTTTTGAAGTGTTTCATTTTTTTTATCTTAGAGTACACGTTTTATAGGCCATGATAATCCTGGTGTATTGACGACTGCTGTTCCTATAAGTGCACTACAGGTCTGCACATGTGGAAAGCAGTTGGACGTTTGCATTTTAAAATGTGCCAGAGTCTCAATTAGTTACTTGAAATCACAAATAATTGTAAATATAAAATAGGCGTTATTGTTATTATTCAAAATATTCACGCCCTTATTTTACAAAGTTTATTTTGTCCATAATACAAGTATATATATATCAATTTTTTTATCCCCATAACCAAAAATATTTTAAAACTTAATTCTATTGACGTTATGTGGCGCTGAGTTTGTTGTTGGCACACATTAATATATAATACAATATAATGCGGCTTATGATTGTAAAACGGCATTTTTTGATTATTTAAATTTAATAAATTTAAATTTAGATTTTTCGTTCAAAAGAAACACATGCGGGATAAATTTCAAATGCTGTTTTACACGTTAATATACAATATTATAATACTTTGTTAAAGGTTGGCGTTCAGCCAACCGAAATATGGGTAAAATAAATGATATTCTGATCTAATATATGTCTTTTTATTTAAAGATATACATATATATTGCCACGTGGAAAATTAGGAAAGACAAACTTGAGGATGATACAGCAATTTATATAAGACAATAACAAACTATGATATAAGATAAGCAATGAGGGAAGTTTAGAGAGTAACAAAATATAAACATAAAAAATGATACTCTGTTAATAAAATATAATAAATAATTATACTACAATATAATATCAGGTATTCTTATGTAAGACAAAATTGTTGTTTTTTTCTGAATTTTTTAAATATATAAATACATTAAATAGTGTTTCCAATTTTTAAAGGAACATTTAACTTATGCTAGAGAAAACAACTAATTTTAAAATTTTATGGAAAGTTAATGAAAAACTTTTTTATATTAAAATACTTTCCAATATTAAAAGCCGACGTGCCGTCTAATGGATGATGTAAAACTATATCTATATTATATAATCTAAAAACTAAAATATTTCTATGTTTTAAAAATATATTTTTTATTTTTATTCATTGATATTTTTACTTTTGGTTATCATCGCTTTTAGAAGGACTTTCAGTTTTGTTGTATAATTTTGTTGTAAATATGCGTAGTTAACATATCTATCCTTTTAAATCACTAATATAGGATTAACTTTGTAAATTCTATATAATGTGAAAATAACTAATGTGTAATATTTCCTCAAGTAATTGAAATAAAAGCTACTTGACGGTAAATAATTATCTTTTTCTTATCACGACTGCACCTCAACCCTTTATCTTATCGATCCTTTGTCTTATCAACCCTTTATCTAAAAACAACAAAATTATTCATAACATATATATATTCTGAATAAATTTAGGTATATTGGAATTTATGTAGGGTTGTGGTATTATCAATAGTATTTCAGCTAACTAATATATGAGATGGGATGAAAAAGATATAAGAGAACTTTCTCATATTTAAGACGTTATTATAAAAGGGTAGTCTCTTAACAAATTGTAATTTTTTATTCTAAATAAAAGAGATTAAAATAATGTTTTTAGAAAGATATTGTGTATATGTTTATATACTCTAGAAAAATAAATGTCCAAAGGGCCACTCTCCTAACTGAATGTTTTCCAAAAGGTGTTTTATAAAATATTCATTAAATATAATAAGTGTATTGGTGTAAAAAATCATTTACTGAGATTGGTAGTTTGTTTAAAAATGAATATTGGTAAATAAACTGTTTTTTATTTCTTTCCCCAAGTTTTGTTGACTCACTGTGCTCAGAGGAATTCCCTGGCTAGGCGCTATCTGTCGGAATAAATTCGAACTAATCCTTTTAATTATTCCAGAATTTTGGTAAAATACACTTTTCTTGATTAATAAATAAAATTCAACTACGTATCCGTATTAACCTATTGATCTGTGATAATTAAAAATCAACGATTATTTGATGATATTCAGTCTATCAGATACAACTTTATAAATATAATTGCCATTTATCGTTCAAATTTGTAATAAATTTACTGGCAATGTGTTTCTTTTCAATAATATCAATATTTCCATATCTAATTTTCATCTATATTAAGGGTCATATAAAGATATGACGTAGCCACTTTGCTAGCTAAATACCTTTTTGGCAGATTGTGAAGATTTCATTTGATCCCTTGAGGATCTAATGATATAAAGTCCTCCCTTAACTGACACGAGGGCCATTAGCTCAAAACCAGGGTCTCCAGGTGGGTGCTTCTCAGTTTGCCAAAACTAGTGCTGTGGCTTTGTCACCGACTAGAATCTGCTAGTTTACCAAGAAGGCCAATATATGGCTCTGTTTCCGCGTCTATTTTAATAGAAAAGACAAGGTTCTAAGTAGGAATGTTTTCATTAGAAACACCAAGCCTGATGGATCGCCTTTTGACTCAAACCAAGCCTGATGTAACTTTAAAATGATGTCTATAAAATGTACCACACCAGAGAAGACAAGGTGGCACACAGAAAGGTCGAATAACAGGTGGTTAACATTGTCCAAGAAGCTAAAGCAAGATGTAAACATATTGGGCATGCCAGTCCTTGATTGGACACGGACGCCTAAAAAGGTCTGCCCTTTCTGACGTCAACATAATTTATTTTGTCGTCATGCTAGTGCACTTTGGCCCATGACTGCATATTGAATGGACAGCCTACTGCGACGATGTCGGCTCCACATTTTAGGGGATATATATATTATATAAAAATATTATTTCATATATATATTTAAAATCATATTTTCATAGATTCAAATATTCTGCTAAATCGACCGCCAGAGGTCACTCTTCCCCTATAAAAACTCGTTGTTGTTTTATCCCAATAACTGGCTCAAAACCTTTGTACATTATGTAAATAATCTTTTGTTTTTCCTTATTTTACTCGCCTTAAGCCAGCCATTACTTTTATCAAATTGTTTTTTTTAAATATATATATACTAGCGGATGTACCCGGCTTCTCCCGGGGTTTTACCCGAGTAAAGGTTTGTCTAACGAACATTTGTTAAAACAATTCTCCATAAACTTATAAAAATAAAGTTATATTTTGATAATTTTAAACTCGTAAATTTGAATCTCTCGATAAAGTGAACATTTTTTCCCGGTCCCTGTGTGCCGTGTCATTCTGAATTTTGTCTTTCCTAATTTTCTACATTACAAAATCATCGTTTTATCTAGTGAACATTTTTCCCGGTCCCTTGAAAAATACTCGATAAGGTGAATAAAATCAATATTAATTGGTTCCCTCGGTAATTGGAAGTTAAAGGAATAGTATCTTCGCCTTGGAATTGTATCATTATTCTTGTCTCAAATAAATTGCCGTGTCATCCTGAGATAATCTTACTTTTGATAAATAATCTTTAAGATAATAAACTCAGTGATAATAAAACTTATAGATAAAAAAACTTGTTAACATCGTCGCAATGGTGGCGCTGCTTGCGAGTTAAATCTACAACTCTGCAAATAACTCTAAGGATATACAAGATATTCAAGAAATTATTTTTCAAAAACCTTCCCGGGGATATACCTAATAATACCCCAAAATTTCACGGCGATTGGATGTATGGTTTTTGAATCTATAGTGTACACACAGCCAGACAGACATTCAATTTTATATATATAGGCATTTCATAAGTTCAATTAAAGCAATATCTGATCAAAACCATTTTTAACACAAAGCAATAACGCGCCATCTTTACATCTAAAATAAAAGGATTCAAAAAAGCGCGAATGTTTCTTTTATACAAATCCAAACTTCTACTGTCCTTACTGCGATGAAAAAATATATTGGGAGGGCTTGGCTCCTCAGTGGTGAACCCTCCCAGCGGTTTCGCCAATTTAATTCACCAGACCGCTTCTCAGAGCTCTAATACTGTATTGGATCATTCTGCTTTTATATGCTACACTGAAGGATGGAATCTTAGAAATGGTTTTCAAGTAAACTATGGACATAAGCTTATAGGGCAGTAGCATTACATTTAAATATTTGCATCGAGCAATGCTCTTCAGCAAACTATAAAGACAAGGCCAGTTAGGCATAAATTAACACAAAGCAATAACGCGCCATCTATACATCTAAAATAAAAGGATTCAAAAAAGCGCGAATGTTTCTTTTATACAAATACAAACTTCTACTGTCCATAGTGCGATGAAAAAAACATATAAAAGAAACATTCGCGCTTTTGAATCCTTTTATTTTAGATGCATAGATGGCGCGTTATTGCTTTGTGTTAATTTATGCCTAACTGGCCTTGTCTTTATAGTTTTCTGAAGAGCATTGCTCGATGCAAATATTTAAATGTAATGCTACTGTCCTATAAGCTTATGTCTATAGTTTACTCGAAAACCATTTCTAAGATTCCATCCTTCAGTGTAGCATATAAAAGCAGAATGATCCAATACAGTATTAGAGCTCTGAGAAGCGGTCTGGTGGATTAAATTGGCGAAACCGCTGGGAGGGTTCACCACTGATGAGCCAAGCCCTCCCAATATATATTTTCATCGCATTAAGTACAGTAGAAGTTTTATAATAACGAAAAGATTCAAAATGAATACAGTAGAAGTTTGTATTTGTATAAAAGAAACATTCGCGCTTTTGAATCCTTTTATTTTAAAACCATTTTTATTATTATTCTTTCAAGATTTTAACCACGACTGCATCACCAATACCATTTAGTACTAAAAAGAACAATATCATAATTATACTCATGGATACCAAAATCAAGCAACAAATAATAACAATTCAATATATCAACAATTCTAAAATACAAGAGAAATATATTTTTAAATAATATATTTAACATAGAGTTGCATTAGAATGATATTCGTACACCAAAAGAGGCATATCTCCTTTTATTTATGCATTAAACAATGAATTGTGTTTATCACCCTAGTTAAAACTTGTGATAAATATATACATATATATTGCTACGTGGAAAATTAGGAAAGACAAACTTCAGGATGACACAGCAATTTATATAAGACAAGAACAAACTATGATATAAGATAAGCAATGAGGGAAGTTTAGGGAGTAACAAAATATAAACATAAAAAATGATACTTTGTAAATAAATACTTATACTACAATATAATATCAGGTATTTCTATGTAAGACAAAATGCTGTTTTTTTCTGAACCTTTTAACTTGGGACCTCTGGGACCAGTGTTACCTGATGCTAGACGATCCTCGATGCCACCTCTACCGTGCAGTCTTGGTGGAAGGCGGCACAGTTGGGCCAAAAATGAAATAAACAAACAGAGATTCCACGATGAAGCGTCTGAACGTCAAGAAGGAATGGGACGAGGAGGTTTCTGGCAGGAAAGGATTACCTCTATAGAAGCGGCCTACGCGGACTGAAGGACTTAAACAAAGACTGACTAACTGAGGCTTGGGACCTCCTTTTATAGCTTCCCTGGGTCCAGGCAGGTCACGCCCTTTTCTGACGTAAACAGGGGGGGGGGAGTTACATCATCCAGGAGGGCCATGACCTCGTAAAAATTGGACTGGGCTCGATAGGCCTACTTTCTTATTCTCACTTAGGCCTGCTTAGTTTTAATCTTAATTTTCTCCTGTTATTCTCCATTCCTTCTATCTGTACAGTTGCTATACTTTATTAGAGTCTTAAGCGGTACAGATCGATGTTATTTGATGCTTTCTATTTGCAGTAAATAACAGGTTATATACAGTCATGTGGTGAAATATGTGGTAGTAGATATTTGGATTATTTACAACAATTTCATGGTCTTAAATCATCACATAAATACATTAAATAGTGTTTCCAATTTTTAAAGGAACATTTAACTTATGCGAGAGAAAATAACATATTTTAAATTTTTTTGAAAAGTTGATAAAAAACTTTTTATATTAAAATACTTTCCAATATTAAAGAAAAACCTGACGTCTAATGGATGATGTAAAACTATATATATATATTCTGAATAAATTTAGGTATATTGGAATTTATGTAGGGTTGTGGTATTATCAATAGCATTTCAGCTAACTAATATATAAGATGGGATAAAAAAGATATAATATAAGAGAACTTTCTCATATTTAAGACGTTATTATAAAAGGGTAGTCTCTTACCAAATTGTAATTTTTTATTCTAAATAAAAGAGATTAAAATAATGTTTTTAGAAAGATATTGTGTATATGTTTATATACTCTAGAAAAATAAATTACCCAATTCCCAGGCAGGGCCTGACTGAATGTTTTCCAAAAAGTGTTTTATAAAATATTCATTAAATATAATAAGTGTATTGGTGTAAAAAATCATTTACTGGGATTGGTAGTTTGTTTAAAAATGAATATTGGTAAATAAACTGTTTTTTATTTCTTTCCCCAAGTTTTGTTGACTCACTGTGCTCAGAGGAATTCCCTGGCTAGGCGCTATCTGCCGGAATAAATACTAACTATTAATTGATTTTTAATTATTCCAGAATTTTGGTAAAATACCTTTTTCTTGATTAATCAATAAAATTCAACTACGTATCCGTATTAACCTATTGATCTGTGATAAGTAAAAATCAACGATTATTTGATGATATCCATTCTGACACATACAACTTTATAAATTTAATTGCCATTTATCGTTAAAATATTTAATAAATTTACTGGCAATGTGTTTCTTTTCAATAATATCCATATTTCCGTATCTAATTTTCATCTATATTATGGGTCATATAAAGATATGACGTAGCCACTTTGCTAGCTAAATACCTTTTTGGCAGATTGTGAAGATTTCATTTGATCCCTTGAGGATCTAATGATATAAAGTCCTCCCTTAACTGACACGAGGGCCATTAGCTCAAAACCAGGGTCTCCAGGTGGGTGCTTCTCAGTTTGCCAAAACTAGTGCTGTGGCTTTGTCACCGACTAGAATCTGCTAGTTTACCAAGAAGGCCAATATATGGCTCTGTTTCCGCGTCTATTTTAATAGAAGAGACAAGGTTCTAAGTAGGAATGTTTTCATTAGAAACACCAAGCCTGATAGATCGCCTTTTGACTCAAACCAAGCCTGATGTAACTTTAAAATGATGTCTATAAAATGTACCACCAGAGAAGACAAGGTGGCACACAGAAAGGTCGAATAACAAGTGGTTAACATTATCCAAGAAGCTAAGGCAAGATGTAAACATATTGGGCATGCCAGTCCTTGATTGGACACGGACGCCTAAAAAGGTCTGCCCTTTATGATGTCAACATAATTTATTTTGTCGTCATGCTAGTGCACTTTGGCCCATGACTGCATATTGAATGGACAGCCTACTGCGACGAAGTCGGCTCCACATTTTAGGGGATATATATTTAACATAGAGTTGCATTGGAATGATATTCGTATACCAAAAGAGGCATATCTCCTTTTATTTATGCATTAAACAATGAATTGTGTTTATCTCCCTAGTTAAAACTTGTGTTGTGATAAAGATATACATATATATTGCCACGTGGAAAATTAGAAAGACAAACTTCAGGATGACACAGCAATTTATATAATACAAGCACAAACTATGAATAATAAAAAAAAGATAAGCAATGAGGGAAGTTTATAGAGTAACAAAATATAACCATAAAATATGATACTTTGTTAATAAAATATAATAAATACTTATACTACAATATAATATCAGGTATTTCTATGTAAGACAAAATGTTGTTTTTTTCTGAATTTTTAAAATATATAAATACAATAAATAGTGTTTCCAATTTTTAAAGGAACATTTAACTTATGAGGGAGAAAACAACATATTTTAAAATTTTATGAAAAGTTAATGAAAAAACTTTTTTATATTAAAATACTTTCCAATATTAAAGAAAAACCTGGTGTCTAATGGATGATGTAAAACTATATATATGTTATAAAAACAAATGAGATTTGATTTTCTGCTTGATTTTTAATCATGTTGAGGATTATGGTAATGTAATGCAGTCGTGGTTGAATAATAATCTTGAAAATATAAAGTCTTGATCAGAGATTTCTTTATTTGAGCTAAGGAATATACACTGCGTGACATTGAAAATGGAACACCAAGAAATAGTGGCCAGAAAGTGATGAAACTCGGCAGACAGAGAGAGACAGGGACGAACAATAAGTGATCTTTATTTCAAAATGATAGTCATAATACAGAGCGAGAACGGCGTCGGCTTAGTAGCAAGTAGGACCACCGCGGACGGCGATGCACGCAGCAACACGTCTAGGTAGAAAGTCAATCAGAGTACGGATGGCGTCCTGAGGGATGGCTCTCCATTCCCTCTCAACCATTTGCCACAGTTCGTCTTCAGAATGCGTCTGCCTTTGTCATCAAGACTGGGAGCACTACTCAGTGGCAGGCCACTGACTTAGCTCCAAAAGAATGTATCCCTGGATTAGGAGCCCTTACAAGGTACTATCAGCCGGGCCAGCTGAGCCCAGGTTTTTTTAGTGAGCTTGTTACTGCTCCCCCTCCTCCTTTTTCATCCTGGCTTGGGACCGGCAAAGGCGGAGTTTTTTTTCTTTCAGGTGAGAAACTTTAGGCATTGGTGAAAAGTGTAAATATATATTCTGGAAATGAAAAAAAAGGATAAAATAAATCAGAATATAAATTTACAAACTATATTTCAGAGGAGACGATTTATAATAGGAATTCATTTAAATGACCTCATTAAAAACTACATTTTATATATACTTGGGTTCAACTTTACATGTATGCTATCCAAAGTTCGCACACTTGAAAAAGTCACATAAAGTCGTCTGTGCGTAAACACAGGCTCTTGTAGCAAAGGTTTGGCCTTGAGCCCTCTTTATAGTCATATATTTCAGACATTATACAGTGTGTTCAACTTTGGGTACTGTCAGTATATGTGCTTCAAGGACATGAGAGCACATGCGCTAGAACACCATACCTGTTTCATCGCAAAGATCCTATAGGCATTGGTGAAAGTGTAAATAAATATTTTGGAAATGAAAGAAAATTGCAGATATGACAACATATTAACTATGTACAATGAATATGGCGCCTCTGCCAGCGCTGCAGAGTTTGGTGGAGAATCGCCAGTGGGTCTCCAGCGATACCACGCATTTTGCTATCTACGATGAATACGTAGATCGCGTACTTCGCCGCTTAGGAGATGGTGATGGCGTGGTCCTCGAGACCAACTGGAAAGATCCAGGACTGCAGTATCACACCTAGGTATTTTGGATTTCTATTTTATCAATTAATTGGTTGTTTATGCTCATTTTGGGGTTATATTTAAGCCTTTTTTCTCTGTCAGTGGAGAAGACGCATAGGTTTGGTTTTATTGGGTTTATGGTCATTTGGAGTTCCATTGCCCACTTCTCCAGTCCTCTCATTGATGTGTTCAGTATTTTTTATGATTTTTCTATGCTGCTACTTGTGTGCCATATGGCTATATCATCTGCATAAGAGTCAACCTTTGTGTCTTCAGTGAGGTGGATGGATGTCGTTAATATATAGCAGATAGAGTAGAGGCCTGAGCACAGATTCCTGAGTTACACCAGCCCATGTTCTTCCTTCCTTGGAAAATTCTCCATTGACCCGAACCTTTAACCTTCTTCCCCTTGAGAAGTCTGAAATCCAGATTAAGGTTTTCTTCTTACTCCGATATTGTGCAGCCTTTCACGTAATTTCTCCCTCCACACTCGATCAAAAGCTGAGGTCATATCAAGGAATATAGCCGTGGTCTTCTTTGGCGGTTTTTCCTGGAAATAATCTATTATTGATTGACAGAAGTAGAACTTTTGATCAGTCGTACAGTGCTGGGATCTATAGGCAGTTTGGTAGAGGTTTATATTATCATTTTTAGTGAGCCAGACTATGAGCCTAGGGTGGATAATTCGTTCTGGTATTTTACAAAGTATGCTGGTGAGAGAAATTGGCCGATAGTTCTTGTATTCCTTGGCATCTTTGTTTGGCTTCAGTATTGGCCCTATAATTGATATCTTCCAATTCTTTGGTAGTTTACCAGTTTGCCATGTAATGTTCAGTATTCGTAGGAGTTGATTATTAGCTTTGTCTTCAAAACTTTAATCATTTGACCAAAGATTAGATTATCTCTTGGTGACCTCTTGGATTTAACTTTACTATTGATGAGTTTAGCTCATTCAGTGTAAAGTCTCTCAAGAGAATATCTTGTTGATGGAAGTTTCTTGCTTGTTTAACTAACTGGTTTATATTGTTTTTAGAGTTCTGTCTTCATTCGTATAGTTGAATATGGAAGTGCTTGAAAGATATTCAGCAATTATGTCAACCATCTGTTTGTTCTCGTTCTCGCTGTTCTATTCATATCGGTTAGAGTATTGGAGGATTGGTGTTGGTTTTGATTGTTCTCTAACACTCTAATCATATTCCAGTGTTGGCTGTCCATTCTTGGATCCATTTTTTCGCAGAATTCTGCCATTTTTCTTGTTTGCATATCCAAATTTATTGTTCTATTTTGTGACTAATTTCAATGAGTTCCTTTCTGTTTTCTTCTGTTTTATTTTTTAAGAAGTTCATTGATATTGTCTCTCTCTCTGCAATCATTGCCTCGATGCTGTGGTCCTTCCAGTAAGGAATCCACAGGTCTTTACGTCTACCTCTAGGTATCGATGCTTTTGCAGCTTTTGAAATGTTCGAAGAGAATTTTTCCAAGTTTTTGTCAAGCGTTCTGTAAATCAATATTTCGTTGCACAGTTCTTCAAGCTTTTCTGTGAATTTTTTTTCAAGTCGGCTTTCCTAAAGTTCCATGTTATTTTATTCTAATGGACATTCTCACTTTTGAAGTTTAGGGTTGTTAAAATTGGTCTGTAGTCACTGAGTGCACCTCTCGGGATTTTCCATTGTGTTGTGGGTGCGATGTTGTAATTTATTGCTGTGATGTCTATTGCGGATTCTGTGCCTGTGGACTTAGATAGATAGCTGTTCTCTCCGTTATTTAACGGTGTAAGGTCGAGGTCGGTTAGCATGTCCTCAACCTGCTGACTTTTGTTATCCTGGACAGGTGATCCCAAAATTGAAATTTTGGCGTTAAATTCGCCGAGTATGATTGTGATATCCGAAGACGCTTCACTTAATGTCTCTATTGTGCGTACCCATACAAAATTCAAAGATTTCACGAGCTGAATGTTGGCGATTTTAATATGCGTCAAGAATTCGCTGCATGGGTTTTCCGGCAAATTGATATTGATGAAAACTGGCTGTCGAATGTTCTGTGGACAGATGATGCTCAACTTTCCCTAAACGGAGAATTTAACATTCAAAACAGCCGCATTTGGGCAACAGAAAACCCTAGGATTTTTACAGAAATGCCACTTTACCAGCCTAGAGTTACAGTTTTGTGTGGGTTCACTTCTTTTATTATTGGGCCATTTTTCCTTGAAAAATCAATGGAAGAACTTTTAAAACCGTTTTTGTAACTGGTGAACGTTATGTTCAACTTTTGAGAGAAAAGGGTATTCCCATATTGCAGGGCAAAAGCACTAAGCGAAATAACATTCATGAAACCTCCTCATATCTCCCGAGGTGCCAAACAATTGCTGGAGGATACGTTCGGTGAAAATCGTGTGATAAGTCGCCACTTTATACACCAGTGGCCTCCAAGATCAACAGACTTAACGCCTTGCGATTTTTGTCTATGGGGGTACATTAAATCGTGTGTTTATCGATGCTGGCCTACCACATTGGCCATGTTGAAGGCTTCTATCAGATGGCACGTTTTATCAATTTCAACAGATATGTTATTTAATGCTGTCCATTCTGTCATTTATCGTCTGCAGGAGGTGATTGAGAATGAAGGGTGCCACATTGAGCAAGGATTGTGACCTAATACAAGAGAGAAGGCAGTTACCTCATGTGTTATATAAGCCGCCATGTATTATATTATCTACCAATATTTTGCAGCTCTTTGTGTTGGGAAATGGGGATAATAAATGCTGTCCTCACATCTTGACTCTTTTTTTTTTCTGTGACCAGTAATATTTTGTTTGTCATTTGCTCACATATTATGTCGTGCAAACCAGAGTGTTATAACTTCTCGAATAACGCTGGTACACACAATTTTTCCCCTTATGTTTAGTTTTTCGCTTTTCGCTCATTAGAAGAAATAGCATAAGGAATATTTTCTGTACACCAATAACTTTAGAAATTTTGTGAAAAAAATAATACAAAATTATTTTACTACCACGTTTTCCAACGCAAAAGGTCGATTTAAAAATTATTTTTATTTGAGGGGACACATTTTTTAAAATTGTGTACAGTATAATAAACAATGATAACATTTGACAAGCCCATAGGATATTTGGAATAAAGTACGTCAAATATATTTTGTCACTCCCCTCTATATTTCATTTGTTGGATCATGACAAATATCCAGTTAAATAGTCAAGGGTCGCCAATTAGTCAAGAAACTACACATTTCTTATAGCAAGAAATCCTATTAATAGTGCCATCATAATTTTTGGTACTATATTAACATTTCAAAAATTCGTGTATTGATATCAGCAGTGTTTTTCAAACATTCAATCTATTTCACAAAACCCCATATAAAATATAAATATGTTTGCTACATGTTTTAATTTGCATTTACCTATTTTACATATCTCTGATTGTATTTGAAAATCGTTAACCAATTCTTCATACTTTTGGCGAAGTGGTGTTTTATTAATTTGTTATTTGATATTATTAGGGTTCTTTCCTGGTATTCAAAAAGGAAAAATACGTGTCGATCAGTTATATTTTTCAATTTATCAAACAATTTGGCCGCTGAATCTCTGAATCTGGTAGAGCGCCATCTGGCGAATAAAATTGTAACTAAAATCAATTTCGAATTTTTCATTATTTTCCATAAAAAATCCCATTGCATCCTGAATACAATGGTGTTTACCGCATTGCTCTAGCGCAAATATTCGCGGAGTTATTAATTTTTAAAATAGTGCGGGACTTTTGGATCACCCTGTATATTAAGAATTCTTAATTAATTGTGTTTATAAACATTGTATATAACAATTCTATATTTTTTAGAACACGACATTTGAAAATATCCCGCATGTGTTTCTTTTGAACGAAAAATCGAAATTTATTTTAAGGAGAAATAACGATTATTTCTAACCTTAGGGATGAAGTATGAAAGGATGAGTATGGGAAATTTCCATCCCTGGACACTTTTATTTTTCCGTTCATCATTACTCTTCACAATTCATCCTTTCATACTTCATCCCTAAGGTTAGAAATAATCGTTATTTCTCCTTAAAATAAATTTCGATTTTTCGTTCAAAAGAAACACATGCGGGATATTTTCAAATGTCGTTCTACAATCATAGGCCGCATTATATTGTGTAAAAATTCTATAATTTAACTATCCATCTTTGAATAGCTATCAATGTATACAAAGTAAGAAAAAAGTTATTGTACAATAATCAATTTGCCATTTATTTATTTAAAAAAAAAAAGAAACACCTGGAAGCCCGTTTAAACAACCACTTTTACAAAAACTAGCTTAGGTATAACATCATAGTTCTATGTGAAAAAATAGTACAAATATGGAATTGTACTTGGATAAGGTTCATAAATAAAAAAAAAAGGGGGAAAAGTGCAATTCCTTATCGGGAAACTGAAAGTTGTATCATTTGAGAGAAAATTACCTTCAGAGAAGAGTATCTTACAAAAACATATATGATATGGTCGCGTAGAAAATAACTTAAACAGAAGCAGTCGATGTTAAAGTCAAGTTTTATTCTTAGTAAGAGAGTCCACTCAGCCGTGACGATCGAATAAATACCAACAACAAGTATGACAAAATAGCCTGCTTTAAATAAAACAAAAATAAAAAAAAGAGATAAAGAAAGAAATATTTACATATATAAAAGTGAATGCCATAATATATTTAACTTGAGATTTTTTCCTTGGAACTAGCCCTTCTACAGGGGTATATAGTTAATTATATATTTTTATAAATAATTAATATTGATCATATATTAGTAATTTAAATTTTATTGCCATCTCTATCGTTAATATTTTACACAAATAAATTTACTGGCAATGTGTTTCTTTTAAATATCAATAAATATTATATCTACATATACGCTGAGAGGGTTCACTACTGATGAGCCAAGCCCTCTCATTCAATAACTCATATCATTGCAGTAAGGTCTGTAGATATAATATTTAATGATATTTAAAAAAAACACATTGCCAGTAAATTTATTTGTGTAAAATATTGATCATATATGTATGCTAATATGATTCAACAGCTGACATATCTTCAACTGCCACCAACAAATAGAAAAAAAAAACAGATATGACTATTTTTCATTCTGACATTCGGAAGTTTTTTTCCCCGTTCCTAATAATATTTTACTATAAAATTTCGTGTGATTAGGATCTTTTAGAGTTAAAGAAGGAGGAATAATTCCCGCTGACCTGTGGTTGAAATGTAACTTCCAACTGTTGATAGAAAGTCGAAGCTTTTCCCTTATTCTTACAATAACAATGAAAGGATATGACTATTTTTTAATAGAAGCCTATATGCTCTATATAAATTATGCTTCAATCATAATCAAACTTACTCCTGTAGAAGGGCTCCAAGGTCCTAAAAATCGAGTTGATCAAATTATATATTTTAAATTAAATAATGCAACAGGTTTCTGTATATGAGTTTCTTTTTATTTTTATTAACACAATATCGAGCTTTCGGTACTTTCTACTCCCGTAGAAGGGTAAAAATGCCTGAAAATTCGAGATTAAGTTTATCTTGAATAATTGGAACATTGTTGTCCTGTCTGCTACAATCGTCCTTCGAATCCTCTTATTATCTCTCTCTCTGTTGTTGTTACTCTAAGGCGGCCTGCTTCAGGTTTTCTTGAGCTTTTTATTTTTATTAACACAATATCGAGCTTTCGGTACTTTCTACTCCTGTAGAATGGTAAAAATGCCCAAAAGCTCGATATTAAGTTTATCTTGAATAATTGGAACATTGTTGTCCCGTCTGCTACAATCATCCTTGGAATTCTCTTATTATCTCTCTCATTGTTGTTACTCTGAAGCGACCTGAGTCAGGTTTTCTTGAGCTTTTTTTTCTGATCACAGAGGCTAAATCCTTACAACAGAACTTCTTTTGCAGCCTCTACTTTCATAAAAATTTCTCTAGTCGAAATCCCACCTTCTCTGAGTCCTATGATTCAGCCTCTTGTAAAATCAGAAGATTACTTGTAAGAAGCCCCTTTTTTCTGCCTTGGCATTCTACATATTAAAGATTATCTTAAGAACCTTAAAACGTAAAGCACTCATATTCTAAAGATAAAGGCTGCCTGGCCGGCATTCATATTTCTGATTATCGTAAAGATAAAAGCTACCTGGCCGGCATTCATATTCTAGTTACGGTTTCATAAAACTGTTCATAAATTTTCTTAAAATTTTCTATAGTGCTTATAAGTATTGCAATTTTTGTGGCCATCTTATATTGATAAAAATATTTATTTTAAAATCCTTTTTAAAAATCGTCAATATCAAATAGTATATATTATGTTAAAACTAGGTTATGTACCGTATAAATTCATTAATAAAAGAAATCAATTTTGAAGCCAACTGAAAACAGAAATGACGAAAGAACACCATAATGATAGTTATGAACACATGATGATGGAGTAGATTGAAATAATAGCAGAAGAGAGAACAATTAGAGCCAATTTTCAGCGTGTAAATGATCAATAACACCGAAAACACCCATTTTCACTTATAATGGAAGTATTTTATTGTTATTCCATTTTCTAAATTATGAAATGTCAGCTTTTTACAGATAGATTCATATCTTTTTGTTACTAAGCCTTCTCTCTTTATGATTTTATGGTTTGTGAGGATATTTTGAATTAGAATAACCTTATTTCAACCACAGATGTCTGTCAACAGAAATTATTCCACCTTCTTTAATTCTAAACGATCCTATTCGTACGAAATTTTCTAGTAAAATATTATTAGAAACGGGGGAAAAACTTCCGAATGCCAGAATAAAAAATAGTCATATCTATATTTTTAAATTTTCTATTTGTTGATTTTATAGTTTGTAGGGATATTTTGAATTGGAATAACCTTATTTCATATACAAAATTATATTATATTTGAACCTTTCATTGTGCTTAAAATTTGGTTAGTCGAGGTTTCTTCTGTAGAGAGAGATAGTTACCTATTAAACTAGGCAAAGTCTTTTTTCTATTCATGATAAAATTGTGAAAAACCTTTAAAATTACAAAATAATTCCTCACAATGATTTTCTTTTTATTTTAAATTGTTAAAAAAAGAAACTCATTCTGAGAAATATTTTGTAACTTTAAAAGTCTTTTTATTTTAAAAAGTGGTTATCTTGAGAAATTTTTCTGTATTTTGATAAGATCTACTCAATATTTATAAGTTAAAAAAATGTGTTCAAATTTACTTATGCGACTGCCTCCAACATATCTCACTAATAAGTTTGTTTATTATAGATAATTAATAATAAAAAACTTATTGAAAAAGGTTTTTTTGATTACTTTATAGAAGTATATAGCGCATATTTCTTATATTCGATATCTCACTACACAAACTATGTAGATAATATCTTGTTTATGTATATACTTAATCTCCTGGTAATATGGAAGTAGGTTTTACGGATAAATACTCCCCCAAAATTGATAAAATATATATAATAAGACATTCACGTGGTTTATTCTTGTAATTTTACATTATTAAAAAAATAGATCAAATATTCCTAATATTTCCTTTGAGGTTTATATATACCTATATTGTTTCCATTCTCGCATATACACAACGTGGTTGGCTTTTCTTTATTTATCAAGAAAATGGGTTGACCAAATAGCAGTGATTAGACGAAATCAACGTTTAGTTGATTTCTTTTCCACTAGATGGCGCTCTCTGTCATCTAAAAAGCCCATGTTATCGTGGTCAGGATATGCCTTTTTTTAATACAAATAATTATATAAAGTTAATATAATTTTAAATTTATGAAACAATGTGTTATCTAATTTTCCCCACCTAATCAATAACTGATACTTATCATTTAATCAAAATTGAAGAGGGAAACAACAATCTAATTAATGGTTGAGAACTTAATTATAAATGGACTTAATTAACGATATTAGAATGTAATTTAATCCAATAATGTATCTATTTTTCAACAAACCAATCACAAATGATAACAATTCAAAAAGATAGTCAACTGAAAGAAACGAAATAAAAGCCGCTAGAACATTGTTACAAATACAGAAGATTCTTCAATAAATTCGCTGAACTATAGAGGATAGTAGAAACACCCTTTTGTCATCCATTTACTAAAACACGAATTTATATAAAATAAAATGCGCAATAGAATAGAATCTATAACTTTTTTTTATCTCTAGTACACGTGGTACAGGCCACCATAATCATGGTGGGTAGTTAACGACTGCTTTTACTGTAAGTGTACCACATGTCTATACATGTGAAAAGCAGTTCTACTTTGCATTTACAAATGTGTAAGAAAACCGTTTGGTTATTTGCACTCATTTTATAAGAATCGGGGGCCATATTGGAGCATTTATTTATTTAATTAGGAAAAAGTTCCCAATGCGGGTTTCGATTCCGGGTCTTAGCGGTTTAAAACCAATGGTTAGACCACCCTTCCACCGACCCTCTTACATAACATTTTAATTTCCTTATATAGTTATTCTCTTCTCTCTCTCTCGCTTGTTCGGCGGTACATATATTAAAATTGGAACGATACAGAGAAGATTAGCATGGCGCCTGCGCAAGGATGACACGCAAAATCGTGAAGCGTTCTCTATCTCTCTCTAGGAAATGGTGTCTCAGAATGTTTAGGTCAAAATTAACATTAGGGAAGTAATATCAGCGAGTCATAAATACACTTTCCAATATCAAGACTTTCTGACTATCTTCATAGATGGGAAAATAGAAGGAGATTTTAGATAATTTTTATACCAAGATTCTTTGAGTTAGGATCTTCGCCTAATTAAATAATTGGCAGTCTTTTTTTACTAAATTAGTATTGGAGTATCGAATATTTAAATTTATTTAATCATAGGACATTAGATGCCTGTCGCACATGCAGGACTAGGGAAATATATATACCTAAATTCCAAATGTGTTTATTTTCTTTATAGAAATAAATATATTTTTGTATTTCTGATCATAAATATCTAATGAAGGATTGGTTATGAAGTTCCTAGGTAGGTCTCAGCAGTATGCCATTATTAAGATACCGTTTCCCATTTGGATACTCCTGGTCACTCTCTGCTAGATTGAAGGTTCTAGGTCAGTTTAGTTTAATTCAACTAAAGTGTATATAATGATAAGATTACTCTCTCTTTATATATATGAAGGTCATATATTCCGTCAATATAGACGTAAAAACTAGACGCCATCTATTAACCGTCGTCGCAAACTAGCTGTCTCGGGTAGGTGATAAAGGCTACAGTTTTGACGTCTATTTTGATGGGAGATGTGACCTCTATTTTTATATATCAATATCTTCCCGGAAACATTCCCATGTATATTTTAGCCATAGATTTAGCTTAGTCACATTACCAGCTAAACAGCTCTTCGATATATTCTGAAATTCCATTTAATATCTTATTGATCTCTCATTAAACCAAAACCCGCCCTGGACTGACGAAGAGCTATTAGTACGAAATCATAGTCTCCAGGTTGAAACTTCTCAATTTGCCAAAACTGATGCTATTCTTTTTGTGTGTTAGCGTATCCATTTGTGGATCAGAGATCATATCCTGGCTGGAGACCACTTTTCCAGTTTAGTGATTTAAGGAGATGTCTGACGTCGTGTCTGAATCATTTAGAACTGCCCTTATTCGCAAAGAATGGTCACTTTTAAAACTCTTTAGTTGGTTATAAATGGTCATTGTTCTCTCTGGGTGTAACATTACAGTCATCTATTATTTTTCAGAAAGATTCTGGTTTATATTATTGCGCTGGTGACCTGATGTATTGGGATAAAACATCCGAGAAGACTTTCGACGTTTATTCAAAAACTAATGGTTTTAGAAAGAGCACCTTCTAACTAAATGTCTTAAATAATCTTCAAGAACAAAAGGTATGCAAATTCAACGATAGAAAAATATGGGAAATAATTATAAATGAAAGTTAATAAGAATTAATAAGTTGTAAAAAGTTACAGTTAAGTCCATGAGAAAAGATGTAGCCAAAACAAATAGGTTTAGAAAGTGGCACCTGAGCAACCGCCTCCAGCCGCGTGCCTCTCTCCTAACAATATTTATAATCCTAAAATCCCCTCTTTTAATTATCTGCTTCTCTTTAACTTTATTGTTGAAATTTTAGACTTTTTATATATGGCAACAGATATTCCTTTTAAACAAAATAATTTTCTACTGCTCATACTGCAAAGAAACTAACGCCTTATATATAGCTTATACTTTTCAAACTCACATATATAGTCAAACTTTAATAGAATTTCTGATTTTAATCAGTAAGATGAATGTATTTATTTTTGAAGAAACAATCAAAATATATTACTGATATATCTATTCTATAGACCAATAATGTAACCTGCTAAGCATTTCTACTGTAATTTTACCACGTGGTTCATTACTTTATTAATTATAAAGATTTTTACGATTATACGTATTGTATTCATCTGACAAAATGAAAATGGCAATCGAAATGTTTAATATTTCCCGCATTCTATATTTAAAATTAGAAATTCCTACCCTTAATTGATTTTTAATAAACCCCTTCCTATTAAATTTATAAATAGTAATACGGAATGCCTAGAGTATCAATAATCAAAACAATAAAATATTAATTTTTCGTTATCTGTAATTCAAAGTTGGAAATATTTTTGTGCTACAATTTTTTAAAATAATTAAATACTCACTATTTTTAACAAATAAACATTTTCCTGTTTCTAAATTACAGTATTCATATCTGAATGATCTATTATCATCGCGAATGGTCAAATGGCAATCAATATTTAAGATTGATCGGCATTGACTAACACACTGGTAAAATATATTTGAATGTTTTAACTCTTTCTTTTGCGATGTTCCATTAAGTCTCTCGTAGGTGACCTCAATGACCTCAAGAAATTTCTTCGTCCATGCTTCTCACCATCTCTTTTGAGAATTGGAATTCTTTTGTCTTCTTGACAGTGTCCAGTCATCCAGTTCTTGGTCGTAATCTTCGTCCATGCCTCTCGCCAACTCCTTTAGGAATTGAAATAAACATCATTTTGTTTTCTTGACAGTGCCCAGTCATCCAGTTCTTGATAATCCTTTTCGTCCATGCCTCTCGCTAACTCTTTTAGGAATTGAAATAAACATCCTTTTGTTTTCTTGACAGTGCCCAGTCATCTAGTTCTTGATAATCATTTTCGTCCATGCCTCTCGCCAACTCCTTTAAGAATTGAAATAAACATCCTTTTGTTTTCTTGAAAGTGTCCAGTCATCCGATCCTTGATCATCCTATTCCTCGGATATTATCGATTTCTACCAGTAGAATGACCTTCTTGAGAGCGAATCATATATCCTTATGATAGACCCAAAACAGGTTAATCTTAGAATCAAGAGAATTGCTAGGTTTGACAATAACAAATTGCAATGCCAAAACTTTTATATTAAAATGAATCACATAAACTTTCAGTCAAGCCCTTCATCAGTTTTATTTATATAAAATATATCAAGACATATATTTATTAAGCAAAAATACTAGAATCATGGGACGAGTGTCTTTTGTAGGAAGATTTATTTTAAATCACTCAAGCTTTCGGGCTGACCGGCCCTTCTACAGGAGACAAGTGAACAAATGGCACATCGGGTACTATATAATGATGGGACTATTTACATATTCAAAAAATTTTTAAATTTTAAAAACTTTTTATAGGGATTTTGCATATCTAAGCAAAGTCGGGAGGAATAATTAGCATAATAGTAAATTATGGACAGAAGAAATTGACATGTATGATAATAGATATTGGATATAGTAGAGCCTGTAATATCTTCTACTGTCTATGAGAGAGGAGGGGGGGGAGGGAATCCGCACAGATGGAGGAAACAGGGCTATGGGAACAGAGATTGGTAGGATTCAGGGAGGTCGATATGTCTATTGATGGCATGGAAGCCCTGGGAAACGAGAGCTTCCAAGGTGAGGCGCTGCTGCTTGTTGTGTATGCGGCTATAGTGCACAGATGGATTGGCCAGGTCGAAAGAGTGGTTAATGGTTCGGATATGTTGGTATATAGCTGATTTCTCATCTTGTCTGGAGATGTTTTTTCTGTGTTCCTCGAGTCTTGTCCCTACGCTCCTGCCCGTCTCACCAACGTAGACAACATCGCAGTCATATATATTTATTAATTTTAATACTCGGTGCATCAAATTCATGAAAGGTTTATCTGAAAGCTTCGCCCGGGATTTTCCCAAATGAGCGTTTAACCAACCTTTATTGTTTCATTTAATTATTATAATTAATATTCAAAAAACCCCACAGCATCATTATTAATGATATTTATGAAATTATTATCATTATCACACAATGATCAGTCATTTTGTCGAAACTTTGAGAAAATAAAAAACTCCAACTGGCCGAAGTGTCTATTTTTTATATAAATATGAATGCCGGCCAGGCAACCTCTATCTTTGCGATACGAGTATTATAAGTATTATGGTCTTTGTTTTTATAATTAAATAATAATACTTAGTGTGTCTCAATGGACCAATATAACCCTTTACCGTTTTTGAAATTGAGAGGAGAAAATATATAAGTTCCTACCTACAAATTGCACTCACAATGATCATGTAAATATCACGTCCAACTTGTATTCCGGCTTCAGAGGAATTATTGTGGCACAGATTTATCTATATTTTCAGTTTTATATAAATATTTATTTATAGAGTGAACATACCCTATAAAAGCTTCCCTGTTCTCTTTTGTCATATATCTGTTTGATTAATGTTTTTTACAATCCTATTTATAAGTTATTTCGTTTGAAATTGTTCGATAAACAGTACAACGTTCTTAAATATCGTCTGTATTAGGATATTTTCTGTCTTAGTAAATAACATTAGTGAATATCTTTTATTCTTCCATTAATTCAGGTCTCTTAGGTATCTCACCCTATCTGACGCATTCATATCTAGATCTTTAAACCTCTAAAGCCTATATGTGTTAACGGCATCATTGAAATTTTATTTAAAATAAAATTATAAGTTTATTGCAACCAATTTTATTCAACCTTTTTTGCGAGTGCATTTTTGCTTGTAACCAGATGAAATCTTCTAAGACAGGGTTTTACTGTATTTTTATTAACATATTTATTAAATATTTAAGATTTATAGAAATTTATAATTGGTATAAAAATTATAAAATTAAAGGCAAGAAGGCTATGTTGAAATTATATTTGTCATTGGAAAAGTAAGAGAAAAGCACTTAGTATACTGAAATATATTTTTTTAAATAAAGAATTTTTGCCGTTTTCTTGAGTGGTGCTCAGTAAAATATCAAAAGTTTATATGAATTTGAAAAGTCGTCTGTTATATATATATATATAAGTCGACCAATAACAATTGTCTTGACACTTTCTTTAAATTCTCCCCACAGAGTTTAAATTTAGAAAACGTCAATGGAATCTAAAATTAAATCTTTTCCATCACGCTTCTTCCCATTCTAAAATAGGAAAGTAGAGGCAGAGGTTATTGGTAGAGAAATTCCTGTCAGAAGAATTTTATAAATCTTTGGTGTCAATAAAAATGAATTTTCTCTAAGTAAAATAAATTATTAGTTTATTCGATGTGGAGATATCCTAAATATTAGTATTTTTCAATAAAGTAGAACTTCTCATAAAATAAAGTATTAGAATTATTGCAAACCCTTGTCTATTTTGGAGTTAATCTTTCATTAGAAGATGGGTTATTACAGTTATAGTGTCATTTTTGATTTTAGAAAGGTCGCTCAAGTAAGGTTTTACTTATATCCATATTAAAAGTAGATTTTTTGTTCGTTATTCAATTGAATTGATGTTTTTATGTTTAACTAGGAAGTGTTATATATACTGTGGTATTTAGAAGGTGTGCCATTCAAATGGCGTAAATCAAATAAATGTAATTATTTTAACTATTTTGATAGAAGAAAAGAGGAAGCGTCGACAGTTGCAACCGGCACCGCTTGATGGCGCTTCCTCGAGAACTGACTAATGGGCGTTTCCCGTCGGCAACAATCAATTTTCTTTGTCTTCTTTACTGTCTTTTGTTTAACGTTTTTCTAATTTTTAATGTTTTATTGATATAACTAAATATAAATAAACAGTAGAACCTTCAAGAGAGGACACTCATGCTAGAGGACACCTTCCTACAAAAGACAGTTTTCATTTGCAAAATTGCCATTTTTACTATTTTGCAACTCTCCGGTAAAAGGACACCTCTCCCTAAAGGACACTTTAGCTATGCATCTAAGTGTCCTTTACAAGGAGGTTCTACTGTATATTTATTTTTACTTTCATCATAATTTCAAACGCGGAACTGCACATAATATAACAATATTCTGGTAAAGTGCTGTTCCGCGCGCGCATCGGATGTCTTCAACCTTTAACTGTACTGGTAGATATTGATGTTCCAAACCAAGGATGTTTATCAAACTACAAGTCTAGATATTCCTGTTTCCGAACAATGGCACCACACTTATGAGATAGCCAACCCTACACAATAGGTGAATAAGAGGCTAATATTCACGTTCCCCCAGTGTTAATGAAGATCAAACTCTCAGATAAAACACACCAGTATATAGATAGTTAACTGATATGTATGTGAATTAATTATTCAAAATGAAACAATGCCTACCTCCCCCGTGATTACAAACTAATTGACAATTTGGAGCCAATTCTATAATAGATGAATGCCACTTGATTAAACCGAATTTCCTGGCAGATTATTAGCTCAAGTTTGTACAACATTAGCGTAGATTGGAACAACTTCTGGCGATTTCAAATTACAAATGGACAATCCTGCGTGTTATCCTGAAGGATTGTTCTTTACCTCTGTTATATTCACATCAGTTAAAATCCTTCATTCATTTTCCTCTTTATTTCTAGCTATTTCTCATGAATTAGAATCTTTCCTATATGAACCAAATAAATATAAAGAAACCCTTATATTCTCTTTTTAAAAGTTTATATTTCGTCGAATACCTTCATTATTAATTTTTTTACCTTACATTCATGGACAAAACTTAAAGAAGTTGTACCTTTCAGCATGTATATCGGTATTAAGACAAAAAACGTTGAAAGATATTTAATACACAGTGACCTTTATTGAAGAACACGAGATAACCAAAGAGTTACTTTCATATGTTTTGTTCAAGAGTATAATTTGCAATTATTTATTCGTTAAAAAAAGTTGTAAAATTAAAAATGGAGTGCAAGAATAGAGTCGTCTGAAAGACAATAAGGAATTCTCTGTGAGACACAAACCTAATTCTTTAAAATTAATGGAACTAACCGGTGGTTAACCTGCGTGATAAATTTATTCTGAATTTAATTAAAATGTTTAAATTTAAATGTTCTTTATCTCTACAGGTAATCCTATTAATTCGTTTCGTTTACTGTCGAACTCTGGCTATGCAGAGATCTCATTTTACATATACAATAAAAGGTATATATATGTTATAATATAAAAGAGAAGATTGATTTCTGTTGAATTTTGATCATCTTGAGAATTATGCTATAGTAATGCAGTCGTGGTTAAAAATCTTGAAAGAATGATAAAATAGTTTTGATCGGTAATTTATTTGAACTAAAGGAATATATAAGAAAACTTAGTTTGATAAAAGTACTAACTGGCTTAAGTCGTAAGAATAAAAAAATGAAAAGCCTATTTACATAATGTACAAAAGGTTTGAGCCGGCCATCGGGAAACAACAACAATGAGTTTTTATAGTGGAAGCGTGACCTCTGCCGGTAGATTTAGCAGAGTATTTGTATCTATAAAATATAATTTTAAATAAAATAATATTTTTATATAACAGATATATAAGATCAGAAATACCTTATTTATTATAATTTCAGTTGGCTGAACGCCAACCTTTATCAGCTTTTATATCGTCACGACAATCGAAATATTAGTGAATATTTTTTTATTTAATATATATGTTCTTTTTATATAAAGATTTGTTTATGTATTTTTATATTATCATATATATATCAAAAAAAGACATATTCTGGAATATATGTAATATTGTTGCAAATGTGCCGACAAATGGATGAACTGGCAGTCGTGTACGTGAGGCGAGTGTTGATGTTCTTCCCACACGCGGACAACAAGATGCAGAGGCAGGGCTAGATGTTAACACCGAAAGTGATCTGGAACAGCCCACAAGACATAGGTAGAGGCCATGCTTATCCCCGAGACATGGAGGGAGAGACTGTCTGCAAGACAGAAGCCGTCTGCCGAGAGACACCCCCTAGAATCATCTGCTGACCCCCTGCCAAAACCTGTCCTGTTTACAGGGGGGTCTCTATAAGAATGTCCCTCGGGACCCCACATGGGCTGGGCGTTGCCTTTTTCCACCCCTCTGTCCCTGCCACCAGCTGACCGCTCTCTCTTTGGATCTTTATTTTGACGTCACCAATTTTAGTTTATATACAAAAAGGGTGTACAGGTTATATTAATAAAGATATAGCATATATACAAAATATGGGGGTGGTAGCAAATAGAAACGGTGTACATTTTAAAAGATGGGTAGGATATTTCAAGGCATCGGCTCCAACCGATTGGGAGATATGTGACATATACTAAAAGTGTCATTATTATAGTTTTAAAATATACGATATATACTTTTTCAAATTTTAATACCAACACCTGACCTTTTTTATTATTTTATTTTTAAAATTATTTTTCATATATACACAAGCATATATTAGATAATTAAAGGAATATATTGGATTGAATAAAAGATTAAAATGATGCCTTGATAAATATTGGCGTTCAGCCAACCGAAATATATTTTATTCAATCCAATATATGCCTTTTTATTAGCTAGTGATTTAAGTATAGATTGCTCTATTTTCAGAACAAGTATATATGTTATTTATATTTTGAGATTGAGAAATTATTTACTGATTTTGAATATAAACACACACTCAAAGGACTTTATTAGGGACTTGCCCCATACAGATTCTTCCAATTGGGTAAGGTAATAATCATCTTGTGTTATTTACATATAAATTGAACTGGCTTTACTCTTCGTCTGAAAGTCATTCACTTGTTGACTGGTCCTTGCATAATAATGATCTAAAAATGTATAGTAAGCTATTGCCTTAGATTTGTTTGCTGATATTTTGAAAGCAATACGTAGGGTGAAGTGTTTGTACATTTAATTTGTTGATATATGGCCTTCCTCTCTGCATCAAGGGCTGTACAATTAAGCAGGTAATGGGGGAGTTCTTCAGTAATTTCCTAGTCACACAGTGTACACATTAAGTTTTTCTGATTTTGAATATAAGAGTATTATGCCAATGTTATGCACAGACATGAGCCTTTTAGAAAATAAATCAATTTTAGATCACTATTTGCTTTAATTGAGCTGATAAAATAATTCAAAGAAGAAATACCTGATTTGAGGCGTAATGAAGAAATTAAATGAAATACAAATTGGAACATCTAGGTGTTTAGCTCTGGATAATTAGACGTGGCACTTAAAACAAGGTTGTGTTGAAGATTGAGAAGGTAGCGTGTGTCTTGGATTCATAAACCAACACTCTGCTTTATAAAAGTGATTAATTCAATATTTCCCATTTAAATACCTAATTTATTATTACATAATTCAGTTAGCCCCTACTTCCTCTTCCTATAAACGCTGAGACTTCCATAATTTACATAATTAATGTTAATTAACAATGCTAATATACTATTTGATTAGATTAGTTAATCGAAGCATAGATTTGAGATGGACCGTTTAGATGGATTTCATAATTCCCATCTTTGTGGAATTGTTTCTACTTCCATAATTTCTATTAGAATAAACTAATATTCGAAAATGAATGTTCACCCAACGAATAATATTTCAATAAGGGTTTATTAATTTTCTAGTTTATATATATTAGCAAAATTGATAAATAATATTAATAAGTTTATTTTTTAATTATATTTTCAAGCGCAAGTGATATTTTTAAAATTTTAGTTTTTTTTTTTAATAATTTAAAGAACCAAAGGGGATTGATTTTAATGAACATAAATATTCTTAGAAATATTCACTACGATTCAGTGTTCTGTATCTGAATTGGCAAAGTCAATCTCGAGTTTTTGGTGGACAAAAAAATCAACCTCCATTCTTATACTCTAGCCACAAAAAAATATTTGCACTTTAGCAAATTTTCAGAAAACATACATACTTATTAGATAGTAAAAAGGCATATATTGGATTGAATAAAAGATGTATTTGCCAATATTTCGGCTGGCTGAACGCCAACCTTTATCGAGGCATTACATTTTTGTATACACAAACTCATATATATATACTTATATTAAGACTAGCCGAATGACCCGGGCAACGCCCGTGTTTTACCCGATTGAATGTTTTGATTCAAAGACTATTTGTTACAATTATAAATTGGCGCCTTAAATAAATGCATATGTTAGTTAATAACTATAGCCTATGTGCTTTATCTGTCTATGTACTGTTGGCTTCCGTAGGCGTCTCCCACTGGGAAAAAGAAAGAGAGGATTCCATTTGGTTATTAACTAATATATGCATTTATTTAAGGAGCGACCCGCTCCAACACAATAGTTACAAAAACGAAAAAGCGAGTGGGGGGGGGGGCAAAGGTGGCGTGATCGTAGCCAACCAATAGGAGAGCGCCATTCAAAAAAAAAAGCAAACGGTGACAGAGATGAAAACTGAAGAATTGATTAAGAACGCATGACGCTCGTAACTGTATATAGAATGCATTAGCGCGCCATCTGTTATCAAAATTCGAAACTATTATAGACGCGTTTGATTATTTTTTAAAATAAGCAATTTCTACTGCCCTTACTGGAATGGAAAAATTTATGGGAGGACCAGGCCCTCCCATTAATTTTTCCATTGCATTAAGGGCAGTAGAAATCGTTTATTTTTAAAAATAATCATACGGGTCTATGAAAGTTTCGAATTTTGACATACATACTTAATAAAAACATTAAGTAAATGATCAATTTTCTGAAACCGTAACTTGATATAAGTGAATAAAAATAGCCTTGTTTATTCATGGAAGTTAATTTAAATAACCTTCTGGTGTATAATTAATTAAAGTTGTTTTTAAGTATTATTATTCAGATAATCTTTGATATATATAATGCTAAAGCAGAGAAAAATAGGCGTCCTTCAAGAAGATTTCTGATTCTCAAAAGGCGGAATCATAGGCTTCAGAGAAGGTGGAATTTGACTAGACAAAGTGTTATGAAGGTAGGGGCTGTAATCATTTTACTGTTGTGAGTATTTGGTCTCAATGGTCAGAGAAAGAGAAAAGTTAAAACCTGGCTCAGGTCGCCTTAGAATGATACAAGAGAGAAAGAGAATAGTGGATTCGAATGATGGTTGTAGCAGACAGGACAACAACTGTACCAACGATTTAAGCACCTCTACATGTACAGAATCAATCTGGACCATCTCTGAACACCATTAATGACCGTCATAATGAAGCAGTACTCCGTAGTCTACAGCTTAAGAACGCCACTTTATTAAGAATTTCATTCTCTGCCAAAAGAGAAGCGACAGGCTCAGCCTGTGTAAACAGAAACGTATTTGGGCTCTAAGATGGCATTCTGTCATTTTTCTGATGAATTCTGATTCATTTTGTGGGTTCATAACGGCAGGATATATGTTAGACTTAGGCCACAAAGAATAATCCCATCAGGACTGTATTGTGGAAAGGCATACAGCAAGAACCCCTGGCTCCATTGTGTGGAGTGGCATCAGCTATGAAAGTAAGACCACTTTAAGTATTTTTTTCAAGGAACAATGACTACTCAGCTATAAATTGCTGATGTGCTGCAACCTGTTGTGTTACTGTTTGCTGAGCAGAATATTAATGCAGTTTTACAACAAGATGCAGACTACATACAGTCAACATCTCACGAGTCTTTTTTCAAAATGCTGACATTCTGTCCTGGCCCGCATGTTCCTCATATCTTGCTACAATTGACCATATATGGGACATGATGGAATAAGGAAAATTTGACAATTTCCACAGCCAGTTAATATTCGAAAGCTTCGGCAAAATTTAAATGGCTTGGTCTAACATCCCACAATATACCATATGGTATATAAAAGAGAGAGAGAGAGAGAAACATAATAAAAAATAAATCAATAAATATATAAGACAGTATGCTTCACCGTGTAACTGCCTGTAGACGTGTCAAAAGAGGACAAGCCAAATATTGATAAAACCTGTGTATCTCATTATATTTACATCCTTAATTTTCCTAAATACATTCAATTAATTTTCACATTACCAGCTTGCCAATTTTCTGATTATTTTCACAATTATTCCAAAGTGATGCAATTTTTGGTGGCCAATGTATGTAAAGATGTTTAAACTTATATTACCAGTCTGTTTATAACGAAAGATTCCTAAACTATTGAACTATTATGAAAAAGATCATTTTTCGAATTATAGAAATATTTTTCTTATATTTGTATGATTATTTTGAATATTCTGATTTCAACCGAAATTGAGAAGTAGAAAAGAGAAAATAAAATATTATTAAAATGACCACATAGTTTTCCTTTTCCTCAATATCTATATATAACATATTATTGAAATTATAAATTATATAAAACACATATACTTTGTCAAAGACATAAATGGTATTAAAAGAATTGATTTTAAATTGATGCCTTAAAAAGGTAAGCTATACAACAAATAAAAGAAAAAAGGGGAAATTCTGAATAATTGAAATGGTTAGCGGTGATTTTCCTCAAAATATTCCAATAAAGTAGACAGATTTGAGAAACTATAGGCATAGAGACAGACCTAGAATTTTGGAACAGAGGGAGATATATGGCAGTCCCAAGTTATTGGACCAATAGCAGATTTTTGAAAGGTATCTGCTTATGTATAACCCCAGGATATTGGAATATGTATTTGCACTGGGATATTGGAAAAGTGGAAGGTTTAAGCCACGGGACAGTGGAACAGTGGCTGGTATATGCCCCGGAATAATAGAACAGTGGCAGGTATATGCTCCGAAATAATTGAACAGTGTCAGGTAAATGCCCCAGAATATTGGAAAAGTGAAAGGTTTTTGCCACGGGAAAATAGAACAAAGGCAGGAGTATATGCCCTGGGATATTGGAACAGTGTCAGGTATATGGCCCGGGAAAATAGAACAATGGCAGGTGTATATGCCCTGGGATATTGGAACAGTGACAGGTATATGCCACGGGAAAATAGAACAGTGTCAGGTATATGTTCCGGGATATTGGAACAGTATCAGGTATTTTCCCTTGGATAGTAGAACAGTGGCAGGTATATTTTCCGGATAATGGAACAGTGGCAGGTATTTTCCCTGGGATATTGGAACAGTATCAGGTATATGCCCCGGGATATTGCAACAGTGGCAGGTGTATGCCACGGAATATTGGAAGAGGTTCCAGAAACCGATATTTGTCCGGAACAAAGTTAGAGACCAGGCCAACTCTTCCATCATCCTAGTAAAATCAATACCCGCGCAGCGACCAACATAATTCCCGCGGGAATACCTTGACGCGCGTTCACCTTATTAAATAAAGGATAAAAATTCGAAATCATTTTATTCTAATTTGATATCTACTCTGCGGGAAATTCAAGTCTTGATATTGATTAATATTAAATTTGACATTTATAAAAACTCTATATTTATTTTTATTCACTCTCTTTTCAAATCCCTAAATTGATTCTCAATGAAAAATATCTTTGAAGGTTTTACGTTTTAAAAATTAATAGACGAACCGATTTCTTTGAATATCTAATTTTTATTATGAAATATAAATTCCTGAATTTCTAAAAGACTGTTCCACAATTTAATTTACTGCGAAATCTTTTAAAACATCAGTGATACAACAAACATATATAATAGTAGAGTGATCTGAGAGTTCATACTGACGATAACAATTGGTGGTTTTGCCATTGCTTAGTCAGGACTTCTAAAATATTGTTGTCATCACAATATTGAAGGAATTAATTTTAAGTATATACAAGGTTGTCCCAAAAGTTCGTAAACACTTGCAATAAATTGAAATACCAATATTATTCGCCGTTATGTATAATGTCTTTGTATTATGTATAAAGTAATTGTATTATGTATTCGCCGTAATATTATTATTCACCAAGTAATAAAAAAACAACGTTTTAAGAAAAACAAGAACTTTTGGGACAACCTTATAATTTAAAGAATATTCTATGAGCGCTCGAATTCATAGGGGATAATATGGCTCGTACAATAATGTATATATTATTAAATGAAAATTGTATACTCTATCTAAATTGACACTTACATATTAATATTAAATGACAGTGTCGGTTTAGCAAAATATTAGTGAACAAATATTTTAAAGCACTATTGTATATATTTATCTCTATTTCGATATATATATATATATATATATGCATAATTATATATAATATATATTATTCATACATATATATGAAAAAATAAAAAAAAAATACAAATAAGGAATATCCTGATTGCTCACATGAATATTTTTAGATGGCAGAGCGCCATCTAGTGGAACAAAAATCAACTAAGCGTCGATATATTGTATGAAGAATCAGTCTAAGGAAGGTTTTGCTAGACGCTAATTTGTGTTTTTATTAATTTGATGTATTTGCTTAAGTTGGAGTAGAAATTACTTTATCCGAAATATAATTTTACGATCTAACATAACATGGAATGACTAAGAGGTTAAATTTTGTCTTCTCTCCATGTACCTTGTAATAAATCCCTAAATATATTTATATTACAATATAATGCGGCTTATGATTATATAACGACGTTTGACAAGTTTTACTGCATAGTTTTTTTTTACAGAAAAAAATATCATAATTTATTTTAAGAAGAAATAACGATTATTTCTAACCTTAAAGATGAAGTATGAAAGGACAATTAAAACAACTTTTATTGACATCTTGTCAATATTTACACTCAAAGAGAGTTATAATAGTAAAATAATATAATAATAAATAGGAAAATTAAAATATGCACAAAAAGTTATATAATAGAGGATGAGGAGAGGCATCCTCGGCGCGCGAGTGTTCTCCTCCAGGCGATGAGCGGGTCCTCCACGCCACCGAGCCCAACCTGAACAAAGTGGCGGTAGATCCGTAACTTTGCCGACGCGAGGATGGTCAGGGCCTCGTCCTCAAGGCCGGACCCGAAGATCCAAGCCTGCAGGTCAGGGGGCCGCCCGATGATGTTGAAGGCCTCCCGGTGAAGTATGAAAGGATGAATTGTGAAGAGTAATGATGAACGGAAAAATTTATTTTTCGTTCTATAAATATATTTATATTTGGGGGGAGGTAAATATGAATAGATATAGGCATTTTGAAAACAAACCATTGACCTATTGGCATAGTAGTAGACATCTGTTTTGGAAAGGTGTTTGGAATAAACGGAATAAGTACATCACCTCGTTGTCAGAATAATTTACATATTTCAGAGTTGGCACAATAACTTCTCCTAAATTTTAAGTATACACAAGATTGTCCCAAAAGTTTGTAAACACTTGCAAACAATTGAAATACTAATATTATTCGTCATAATATTATTCGCCGTTATGTATAATGTCTTTGTATTATGTATGAAGTAATTGTATTATGTATTCGCCGTGGAAGTGATCCAAGTTTAATTGAGTTAGGTCAAATATTGTGGAAACGTGTGAAAGATAAAAACAGTGAAACTTCATTTTACAGAGTGAGGCTGTCCATTTATCTTCTCAGCCAACAGGACTATATCAGGAAGGGCATTAGAAATGTAGACTGCTGTCATCTAACGGCTTCAGAAAACATTTCTCCAAGTCCCCTTGGGATAATTCACCACTTTTTATAGAAGATAATCAAATATATTGTCAATCCTTCCTTGTTTTGACGCTGTTTTATTACCTTAGGGTTTTCTGTGGTTTCTTCCGTGTTCAGCTAATGCCTCTGATTTGTTTGTTACCAGGAAGTGTGTTTATAAATTTTTGAGAGAGGTTGACATCCATGGAGAGCTAGAAAACAACGCTTCTTTTTAAAGTGTTTCATTATTTTTATCTTAGATTACACGTTTAATAGGCCATGATAATCCTGGTGTATTGACGATTGCTGTTCTTATAAGTGCACTACAGGTCTGCACATGTGGAAAGCAGTTGGACGTTTGCATTTTAAAATGTGCCAGAGTCTCAATTAGTTACTTGAACTCACAAATAATTGTAACTATAAAATAGGCGTTATTGTTAATATTCAAAATATTCACGCCCTTATTTTACAAAGTTTATTTTGTCCATAATACAAGTATATATATATCAATTTTTTTTATCCCCATAACCAAAAATATTTTAAAACTTAATTCTATTGACGTTATGTGGCGCTGAGTTTGTTGTTGACACACATTAATATATAATACAATATAATGCGGCTTATGATTGTAAAACGGCATTTTTTGATTATTTAAATTTAATAAATTTAAATTTAGATTTTTCTTTCAAAGGAAACACATGCGGGATAAATTTCAAATGCTGTTTTACACGTTAATATACAATATTATAATACTTTGTTAAAGGTTGGCGTTCAGCCAATCGAAATATGGGTAAAATAAATGATATTCTGATCTAATATATGTCTTTTTATTTAAAGATATACATATATATTGCCACGTGGAAAATTAGGAAAGACAAACTTCAGGATGACACAGCAATTTATATAAGACAAGAACAAACTATGATATAAGATAAGCAATGAGGGAAGTTTAGAGAGTAACAAAATATAAACATAAAAAATGATACTTTGTTAATAAATACTTATACTACAATATAATATCAGGTATTTCTATGTAAGACAAAATTGTTGTTTTTTTTTCTGAATTTTTTAAATATATAAATCCATTAAATAGTGTTTCCAATATTTAAAGGAACATTTAACTTATGCCAGAGAAAACAACATATTTAAAAATTTTATGAATAGTTAATGAAAAAACTTTTTTATATTAAAATACTTTCCAATATTAAAAGCTGACGTGCTGTCTAATGGATGATATAAAACTATATCTATATATTATATAATCTAAAAACTAAAATATTTCTATATTTTAAAATATATATATTTATTTTTATTCATTGATATTTTCACTTTTGGTTCTCTCGCTTTTAGAAGGACTTTCAGTTTTGTTGTATAATTTTGTTGTAAATATGCGTAGTTAACATATCTATCCTTTTAAATAACTAATATAGGATTAACTTTGTAAGTTCTATATAATGTAAAAATAACTAATGAGTAATATTTCCTCAAGAGTAATTGAAATAAAAGCTACTTGACGGTAAATAATTATCTTTTTCTTATCACGACTGCACCTCAACCCTTTATCTTATCGATCCTTTGTCTTATCAACCCTTTATCTAAAAACAACAAAATTATTCATAACATATATATATTCTGAATAAGTTTAGGTATATTGGAATTTATGTAGGGTTGTGGTATTATCAATAGTATTTCAGCTAACTAATATATAAGATGGGATAAAAAAGATATAAGAGAACTTTCTCATATTTAAGACGTTATTATAAAAGTGTAGTCTCTTAACAAATTGTAATTTTTTATTCTAAATAAAAGAGATTGAAATAATGTTTTTAGAAAGATATTGTGTATATGTTTATATACTCTAGAAAAATAAATGTCAGACGTCTGAAATTCCTGACTGGATGTTTTCCAAAAGGTATTTTATAAAATATTCATTAAATATAATAAGTGTATTGGTGTAAAACATCATTTACTGGGATTGGTAGTTTGTTTAAAAATGAATATTGGTAAATAAACTGTTTTTTATTTCTCTCCCGAAGTTTTGTTGACTCACTGTGCTCAGAGGAATTCCCTGGCTAGGCGCTATCTGTCGGAATAAATTCGAACTATTAATTGATTTTTAATTATTCCAGAATTTTGGTAAAATACATTTTTCTTGATTAATCAATAAAATTCAACTACGTATCCGTATTAACCTATTGATCTGTGATAATTAAAAATCAACGATTATTTGATGATATTCAGTCTATCAGATACAACTTTATAAATTTAATTGCCATTTATCGTTCAAATTTGTAATACATTTACTGGCAATGTGTTTCTTTTCAATAATATCCATATTTCCATATCTAATTTTCATCTATATTATGGCCATATAGAGATATGACGTAACCACTTTGCTAGCTAAATACCTTTTTGGCAGATTGTGAAGATTTCAATTTATCCCTTAAGGATCTAATGATATAAAGTCCGCCCTTGACTGACGAGGGCCATTAGCTCAAAACCAGGGTCTCCAGGTGGGTGCTTCTCAATTTGCCAAAACTAGTGCTGTGGCTTTGTCACCGACTAGAATCTGCTAGTTTACCAAGAATGCCAATATATGGCTCTGTTTCCGCGTCTATTTTAATAGAAAAGACAAGGTTCTAAGTAGGAATGTTTTCATTAGAAACACCAAGCCTGATAGATCGCCTTTTGACTCAAACCAAGCCTGATGTAACTTTAAAATGTTGTCTATAAAATGTACCACACCAGAGAAGACAAGGTGGCACACAGAAAGGTCGAATAACAGGTGGTTAACATTGTCCAAGAAGCTAAAGCAAGATGTAAACATATTGGGCATGCCAGTCCTTGATTGGACACGGACGCCTAAAAAGGTCTGCACTTTATGATGTCAACATAATTTATTTTGTCGTCATGCTAGTGCACTTTGGCCCATGACTGCATATTGAATGGACAGCCTACTGCGACGATGTCGGCTCCACATTTTAGGGGATATATATGTTATATAAAAATATTATTTCATATATATATATATTTAAAATCATATTTTCATATATTCAAATATTCTGCTAAATCGACCGCCAGAGGTCACTCTTCCCCTATAAAACAGCTCACATCTTTGCTTTCCTGCTCTTGACATGAATCCTGCCAAGAAGTAAAAGAAGGCCTACAAGCCCATCGTGAACGTCGCCGACCTGGAGAAGGAAGATGAAATGGTAATCTCACGCAACCACGACATCCTGCGCTCCATTGGTCATCCTGCCCTGAAGACCCTGCATGAGGACCTTATCCGCTTCATCGCCATGCGAACTGAGCTGGTCAAGGTCCTCCTTGCTGAAGTAGAGAACCTATCTGGCACCCTCGAAGCCTTCGCGGAGCTGGACCAAGTTATGGAGGCCAACAAGCCCCAGACTGCTTGCCGCAGCACTCAAACTTGCCCTGCTCCTTCCTGCATGGAAACCAGGTCCCAGACTGACCCAATCAAGCCCGCCACTCCTGCTCCTGCTGCTCTCCCTGCCAAGAAGCCTGCCTCCACCTTGCCTGCTCCTTCTCCAACCAAAAGGAAGCAGTCTGAAGCTCCCAACCCGCCTGCAAAGAGGACAAACCTGAATGGTCTTTCAAAACCTGTGCCTTCCCACGTCTCCAAGCCTGCGGCCGCCCAAGTGATCCTCCATGGAGAAATATCGGCGGCCCACACAGTGATCATCTCAGATGACCCACAGGCTGACCCAAGGGAGATGCTGAAAACAGTCCGCGCTGCTCTTACTCTCCCCCAAGGCGTTTGGGCCTCCCTGCGCACCAAGGGGAAGCTGGTCCTCCATTCCAGCAATCCTGACACCATCCCTTAGGTTACAACCTCCCTGGCCAACAAGCTGGATGGAATGAAAGTCCGCCAGCAGAAGGAGATCCTGCCGCGAATCTGCCTCTTCAAAGTGGATGAGGAGACATCCAACTCCACCATTGAGGAGACCTTCCTGGAAACCGCTGCTGTTAGAAAGCTTCCTGGGGACAAGGTGGTGCGCGTGGTGCACCGTTCTGCACCCAGAAACAGGACCTGCACCGCCTTCATCGAGGTGGACCTCAAGACCTTTAGAGCCCTGGGCGTTCGCGGGAGGATCGTGGTGGATGGAGTAATCCTCAACTTCGAGGAGTCCATCCGCGCCCGCGTCTGCTTCCGCTGTTGTGGCTTCGGCCACAACTCAGCCCAATGCACCAGAGCTCCTAAGTGCTTCCACTGTGGTGAATACGGCCATGAAGGCCGCACCTGCCCATCCATTGCTGACCAGCGCACCTCCAAATGTGCCAACTGCTGCTCCAAGGGCCTTCCTGACAAGCACGAGGCGAGAGCCTCAAGCTGCCCCATCCTGAAGTCTAGGGCCCTCAAGTTCTAGGCTTCAAAGACCTTCTGCCTCCAATTCCATCTGCCACTTCTCCTGGATTCCTGGCCTATTCAAGGCACCCGCCTCACTGCACCCTGGCGCTGTTCCCCTGCTTGCCCAACGTTTCCACCACCCCTGCGAGACATCTCCTGCCGCCAGATCCTAGGGTCCCTTGCCACCTGACATCGAGTTTGGGCTCAAAAATCATAACTTTTGGTTAGTAGCCCGTAAAAACATATTTTCTCTCTATCCCAATGGCTGGCTCAAAACTTTTGTACATTATGTAAATAATCTTTTGTTTTTCCTTATTCTACTCGCCTTAAGCCAGGCATTACTTTTATCAAATTGTTTTTTTTTTTCAATATATATATTCCATAAGTTCAATTAAAGCAATATCTGATCAAAACCATTTTTTATTATTATTCTTTCAAGATTTTAACCACGACTGCATCACCAATACCATTTAGTACTAAAAAGAACAATATCATAATGATACTCATGGATACCAAAATCAAGCAACAAATAATAACAATTCAATATATCACAACAATTCTAAAATACAACAGAAATATATTTTTTAATAATATATATAACATAGAGTTGCATTAGAATGATATTCGTATACCAAAAGAGGCATATCTCCTTTTACTTATGCATTAAACAATGAATTGTGTATCACCCTAGTTAAAACTTGTGTTGTGATAAAGATATACATATATATTGCCACGTGGAAAATTAGGAAAGACAAACTTCAGGATGACACAGCAATTTATATAAGACAAGAACAAACTATGATATAAGATAATCAATGAGGGAAGTTTATAGAGTAACAAAATATAAACATAAAAAATGATACTTTGTTAATAAAATATAATAAATACTTATACTACAATATATAATATCAGGTATTTCTATGTAAAACAAAATGTTGTTTTTTCTGAACTTTTTAACTTGGGACCTCTGGGACCAGTGTTACCTGATGCTAGACGAACCTCGATGTCAACTCTACCGTGCAGTCGTGGTGGAAGGCGACACAGTTGGGCCAAAAATGAAATAAACAAACAGAGATTCCACGATGAAGCGTCTGAACGTCAAGAAGGAATGGGACGAGGAGGTTTCTGGCAGGAAAGGATTACCTCTATAGAAGCGGCCTACGCGGACTGAAGGACTTAAACAAAGACTGACTAACTGAGGCTTGGGACCTCCTTTTATAGCTTCCCTGGGTCCAGGCAGGTCACGCCCTTTTCTGACGTAAACAGGGGGGGGGGGGGGAGTTACATCATCCAGGAGGGCCATGACCTCGTAAAAATTGGACTGGGCTCGATAGGCCTACTTTCTTATTCTCACTTAGGCCTGCTTAGTTTTAACCTTAATTTTCTCTCGTTATTCTCCATTCCTTCTATCTGTACAGTTGCTATACTTTATTAGAGTCTTAAGCGGTACAGATCGATGTTATTTGATGCTTTCTATTTGCAGTAAATAACAAGTTATATACAGTCATGTGGTGAAATATGTGGTAGTAGATATCTGGATTATTTACAACAATTTCATTGTCTTAAATCATCACATAAATACATTAAATAGTGTCTCCAATTTTTAAAGGAACATTTAACTTATGCGAGAGAAAACAACATATTTTAAATTTTTTTGAAAAGTTGATAAAAAACCTTTTATATTAAAATACTTTCCAATATTAAAGAAAAACCTGACGTCTAATGGATGATGTAAAACTATATATATATATATTCTGAATAAATTTAGGTATATTGGAATTTATGTAGGGTTGTGGTATTATCAATAGCATTTCAGCTAACTAATATAAGATACTAGCCGAATGACCCGAGCAACGCCCGTGTTTTACCCGATTGAATGTTTTTATTCAAATACTATTTGTTACAATTATAAATTGGCGCCTTAAATAAATGCATATATTAGTTAATAACTATAGCCTATGTGCTTTATCTGTCTATGTACTGTTGGCTTCCGTAGGCGTCTCATACTGGGAAAAAGAAAGAGAGGATACCATTTAGTTATTAACTAATATATGGAAGGAGAGTCAGCAATAGAATATATGAACATAAACGCAACATAATAAATCAAGACAATAGATCCCTAATTTTCCAACACTGCAAAGAAACAGGCCACACTTTCGCATTAGAAGAACCCATAATACATTACAATAACATAAACAGCAAATATCAAAGGCTTATAATTGAATCTTTATTATCCAGAAAACACAATAGCATCAATAGAAAAATAGATTTGCAGGAAACATATAACACAATATATCCTAGTACCAGCTAATAATATCAACAATAGTATAAATAACTTATATGCAATAGCCAATAACCATTATAAAACTAACTTAAATATTAGAATTCCGAACCTATAAGATAATTCATAAAATATAACAAACAATAGTAAAATATGTAAATACTTTAACCAAATAAAAAAACATATCTTAAGTAAAAAATAATATGCAAAAACATCCTAGTGTATATATATATATATGTATATATATATATATATATATATATATATATATATATATATGTGTGTATATATGTACATAGAATCATAATAGTTTTAGCATAAAGCGGCGTTATATTTTCTCGTTATATAGTATATGTTTCTCCTGTAGAAGGGCGGACAAGCCCGAAAGCTTGAGAAGACCAGAATAAAAGATACTCATCTCCATAAACGTTTTACTTAGATATCAACTAATATATGCATTTATTTAAGGAGCGACCCGCTCCAACACAATAGGAGGGCGCCATTCCAAAAAAAAAAAAAAAGCAAACGGTGACAGAGATGACTGACGACTGATTAGGAGATGAGGAATGACGCTCGTAACTGTATATTTAATAATAGATGGGATAAAAAAGATATAGTATAAGAGAGCTCTCTCATTTTTAAGACGGTATTATAAAAGGGTCCTCTCTTAACAAATTGTAATTTTCTATTCTAAATAAAAGATATTAAAATAATGTTTTTAAAAGATATTGTGTATATGTTTATATACTCTAGAAAAATAAATGTCCAACGAGCCAATCTTCTGACTGGATATTTCCCAAAAAGTGTTTTATAAAATATTCATCAAATATAATAAGTGTATTGGTGTAAAAAATAATTTACTGGGATTGGTAGTTTGTTTAAAAATAAATATTGGTAAATAAACTGTTTTTTATTTCTTTCCCGAAGTTTTGTTGACTCACTGTGCTCAGAGGAATTCCCTGGCTAGGCGCTATCTGTCGGAATAAATTCGAACTATTAATTGATTCTTAATTATTCCAGAATTTTGGTAAAATACATTTTTCTTGATTAATCAATAAAATTCAACTACGTATCCGTATTAACCTATTGATCTGTGATAATTAAAAATCAACGATTATTTGATGATATTCAGTCTATCAGATACAACTTTATAAATTTAATTGCCATTTATCGTTCAAATTTGTAATAAATTTACTGGCAATGTGTTTCTTTTCAATAATAGCATCAAATATTATCTCTCTACTGTAGAGATATTATTTGATGATATTATTGAAAAGTAAAACATTGCCAGTAAATGTACCTCTATATATAAAAATGAATGTATGTGTGTGTCCTTTATGCCTGACCAAACCACTCATTGGAACGCCATGAAACTTTGGGAAGTTATTTAGTATAGTACTGGGAAGGTTTCTGAAAAATAATTTCTTGAATATCTTGAATATCCTTAGAGTTATTTGCAGATTTGTAGATTTAACTCGCAAGCAGCGCCACCATTGCCACGATGATAACAAGTTTTTTTATCTATAAGTTTTATTATCACTAAGTTTATCATCTTAAAGATTATTTATCAAAAGTAAGATTATCTCAGGATGACACGGCAATTTATTTGAGACAAGAATAATGATACAATTCCAAGGCAAAGATACTATTCCTTCAATTTCCAATTACCGAGGGAACCAATTAATATTGATTTTATTCAACTTATCGAGTTTTTATCAAGGGACTGGGGAAAATGTTCACTAGATAAAACGATGATTTTGCAATGTAGAAAATTAGGAAAGACAAAATTCAGGATGACACGGCAATTTATTTGAGACAAGAATAATGATACAATTCCAAGGCAAAGATACTATTCCTTTAAATTCCAATTACCGAAGGAACCAATTAATATTGATTTTATTCAACTTATCGAGTATTTTTCAAGGGACCGGGAAAAAATGTTCACTAGATAAAACGATTATTTTGTAATGTAAAAAACTAGGAAAGACAAAATTCAGGATGACACGGCACACAGGGACCAGGAAAAAATGTACACTTTATCGAGAGATTCAAATTTACGAGTTTCAATTCATCAAAATATATCTATTATTATTTTTTTTTTAAGTTTATAGAGAATTGTTTTAACAAATGTTCGTTAGACAAACCTTTACTCGGGTAAAACCCGGGCGAAGCCGGGTACATCCGCTAGTTTGTTATAAATTTTAGATACAATTTTGCTTTCCATTGGGAAATGGGTGCTATTGCCACGTTAGTCACCTTGGACCAGAATTTGGTCGAATATTCCAAGGGTCCAGGGGTGTATGGTCAAACTTCTCTTCCCCTTTTACACACCCAAGATTGAGGACATTGTGACTGCTGTGATAGGGATGCAAGGAGACACCTGAGGCTCTTCATTGAACATGACAACAACAACAGATACCACTTTCTCATTAGACGTTCAGGAGATGCCTCAATTTATAAACATTATATAATTGCATTTTTGTACCATTTTTTCATATGTTGGTTGTTTTAATTTAGTGAGAAATTCGCCGATATCCTTTCTTAAAATAACATGATAAGTCTTTCGGGCTGTTACTACTACTTAACGTGTTGCAGATTGTAGGTTACAGTTCCACAGATAAAATGCTTAACTTTATTAGGAACCACTCAATAAGAGCCAAGTTGAAAATCTAATCATGACAAATGTGCTCTAAATAAATCATTGAATCAATCAATTAAATGACTTAATAAAAGTAATCCAGATCGTCCTATTTATGTAGAACGACATTTTAAAATTATCCCGCATGTGTTTCTTTTGAACGAAAAATCGAAATTTATTTTGAGGAGAAATAACTATTATTTCTAACCTTAGGGATGAAGTGTAAAAGGATGATTTGCGAAGGGTAATGATAAACGGAAAAATAAAAGTGTCCAGGGATGAGAAACGAACCCACAGTGTTCCGCTAACCGGGCAGATGCCATGTCTATTAGGCTTCCCATCCATGGACACTTTTATTTTTCCGTTCATCATTACTCTCCACAATTCATTCTTTCATACTTCATCCCTAAGGTTAGAAATAATCGTTATTTCTCTCAAAATAAATTTCGATTTTTCGTTCAAAAGAAACACATGTGGGATAATTTTCAAATGTCGTTCTACAATTATAAGCCGCATTATATTGTATTATACATCCTATTTATATTAATGGTTTATGTACAAAGGTTCGTGACATTTAGTATAATACGATGTAGTTAATATAAAGTCTTTGAGTAAATTTTATCAGGCTTCCAGGGAAAAGTATCTTTTTAAAAGTTTTTATTCTCTCTCTAGCTTTCGGGCCCCATCGCCCTTCTACAAGAGAAAACCTGGTATAATTCTCCTATAGAAGGGCGTTCGTGCCCGATATCTAGAGAATAATATGTTTGGTAAAGATACTTATTCCTGGAAGCCGGATACAGTTAAACCTGTCTATAGCGCCTCCTCTATATAGCGCACGATTTTAAATACGTAGTAGGATGCGAATTATATTAAAAGCGACCTGTCTATAGCACCCCCTCTCTATATCACCCTATTTTGGTGAGTCCCAAGAGGGGGCGCTATAGAGAGGCTTAACTGTATATTTCACTCGAATATTAATACAAGGGATTACATTATCGAATAGAGTCTTTAGTCCATAAAATATACTTTATAAATATTGCTCATGAAATTGGACCTGTTTAAGAAGAAACATTTCCACTGCCCACTCGACCTGTGATCTTCCTTATATATAAATATTCTCTTTGAATGCCATCAGCTCAGAGAGAATCCTGATCAAAATTGAGAATATTACCTAAGATATTCTGTGATATCTTCCTGCGCTATTAATAAATAATAATCAACACCTTTATAATACATTTATAATTCAACATTGGCCGACGTTTTCAGAGAAATATCCTATACCTACTAATTTGTATTTATATATATTGAGATATCAAATATTTATGTTTTTATTTTTGCGGAATATAGTGAAATCCATAGATATTCAATATTATCGTGAAAAAATATATATATATTTATTATTGTTGAAATTGACAATTCCAGATATTTCTACGATATAATACTCTTGTGATTTGCATAGCATTTCAGTATTGTCTATGTTAATTTACATCTCTGTCTATATAGCGCGGCCTTGTTGGTTTGTTAGTCAGGCTAGCGATTATTTGAATAGGGCAGGCCGGCGTGAGCTGCTGATGTACGTATAATTTTTTATCTTTTTGTCCTTCTTTTATTGTTTTATACCTTTAGGTAATAAAGGATCTTTCTCTTCTTCTACTAATCTATAATTTTTCCTACAATTATTTAATTAAAATATCCAATGAAAACATTTAACACAGATTATTACTATGTATTTGTGAAATCATCATACATGGTTCTTAGCTTGCTTATCAATATTCTCAAGCTGTATATAGTTGTTCTGGAGCTTATTTGATAATTTTCGACTAGTCGTACTGAGGCCATCAATAAATACTTTCACACCTTAAGATATTCCAAGCAAGAATGTCTAAGTCAAATACAAAGGTTCTCTTGGTGACCTTTTTCGATCACCAAGCCATTGTGAATTATGAATTCCTCCCACAAGAGGGCCAACAATTAATCAACACGTGTATCTAGCGATTTTACGCCGTTTACGGGAATCAATATGGAAGAAACGACCGGAAAAGTGGATCTCGGGAGATGCTGGACCGATACCCATTAAGAAATAAAAGGAAGATTGATTCTGTTAAACCAGAAGAAACTACTATGAATGTAAAGATGGAAGCAGGTATGATACAATATTATTAATAATATAAGGATAATTTGAATTTGAAAAATAAACTTTTTAATCAAATCAAAGCTATGTCTTATTATTGACCATATATGCACTATGAAGTAATAATATACTATCAAATATTGTTAGGAGAGAGGCACGCGGATGGAGGCTATTGCTCACATGCCACTTTTCTGAACCTACTTGTTTTGACTAAATATTTTCTCATGGACTTAACTGTAACTTTTTACAACTTATTAATGCTTATTAACTTTCATGTACAATTATTTTTATTTAAACATAGAAACTTTCTCCTTGGAATATAAATACTATAAACTAAAGTGCCCGGAGACTGGTTGAAGGGCGTGACTGCCCGAAAGCTCGTGTAGTCGATTAATAAAAAATCATTTTCTCCTGGCACTTTAGTTTATAGTACAATTATTTTTACTTAATATTGTTTTGTATAATTATTTCCCATACTTTCCTATCGTTGAATTTGCATACTTTTTTCTTCTTGAAGATTATTTAAGACATTTAGTTAGAAGGTTCTCTTTCTAAAACCATTAGTTTTTGAATAAACGTCAAAAGTCTTCTCGGATATTCTGTTCCAGTACATCAGGTCACCAGCGCAACAATATATATATAGTTTGGATAATATATGATTAAGGATGTAATTAGTTCATAGATGTATAGAGGAATTAAATATAAAATATTTAAATATGCAATTCTACTTGGGTTTTAATTATTTGAATAACGATATATATAACACAAGTAATATGATGAAATAGGGGCAGAGCTGCTAATAGACCTTCCTTTTATTTTATTTCAATTTAAAGCGCTATGTCCCCCTAGGGACACTTGCGCTGTCATACATGTATGCCTTTACATTTGTCTATACATATATGTTATATAAAAATATTATTTTATTTTAAATTATATAATTTAATAGATTCAAATACTCTGTTTAAATCGACCGCCAGAGGTCACTCTTCCCCTATAAAAACTCGTTGTTGCTCTTCCCCGTTGGTCGGCCCAAAACTTTGTAATTATGTAAATAATATTTTGTTTTATTTATTCTTACGCCTTAAGCCAGGCAGTACTTTAATCAAATTATGTTATTCATATATATTACTTTAGTTCAAATAAAACAATCTCTCATATCAAAACTATTTTCATTATTTTACTTTTCAAGATTATAGCCACGACTGCATCACCATTACAATAATCCTCAACATGATCCAAAATATCAAGCAGAAATATCTCTTTTTTTAATATAATATATATATATACAATAATTTTAGGTCGTGAATAGAATAGTCATGTGATATCAACAATGAGAAAGAGAGAAAAAAGAACTGTGTACAAAAGAAATGTCTAGCAATATGTACAATCAGCATAATATAATGTATCAGTGTCTTAAAAGATATTTGTGTTGCTATATAATTTAAAATATATCTACAAAAGATATTGGATTTAATATACATTTCTTTACTGGAAATAAAAATACTTGGATCTTATACTATTAAATTATTGTCGATTCAATAAGTCTTAAAAAACAGGACAATCTAGTAAAAGATGTATTGAGACTATCCTTGGTGATAGAGGCATGAAGAGAAGAGATATGAGATTATCTGTGATAAAAAACAATCCTACACTTTGATAGATTTTGTAAATTAATAACCATGGTGTACACAACAAAGGAAGTATTATAGTAGGATGTAGTAATATAATGTACAGAACTATATTTACCTTAAAAATTCCCACATAAAAATGAACATAATATTACGGTGAGGTTGGGTCTAGCCACCCATAGCTCATACCCTGAAATAATCCTTTAATTTCAATAAAGATAATAGAAACTTCAAATTTGAATGATATCATTAATTTGATTTATATATATAATGATTAAAAATAACTTTTCATGAAGATATATAAACTCTATATTATTGATACAAGGTTGTTGTATTAAAAAGAAGTAAATTTTTCATCAAGTTGCTTACGACGCACTTTTACGATATTTAAATTATTATTAAAAATGAATAATTATTTCAGGGGTATACAAAATTTTGTCAGTTCAGAAGTTATGCAAGTGTGTCAATTAAGTATAGAGTTTCAATGCACCATTTATAGACAAAAATTGACGTTATTTTGTGTCTTTTCCTAAAATTGATAACAAGAGATTACACCAGTTCAATCGACCAGAAAATTCTGCTATTATTTCTGGCTGTTCGTATCTTATAGCGAGCAATTCCTAGTAATGGCTTTTATCGTGAAATTATCTTTAGGACAATATATATATAACATAAAGTTGCGGGATGAATATATTGATGTATATTCATATATATATTATATTTAAGAATGATTTTCTGCTGTTTTTTGAATATTTTTGAGGATTATGCTATGGTGATGCAGTCGTGGTTAAATTTGAATAAAATTAGTTATCAAAAATAGCTTTAATTTAGCTTATGGGATATATATAAAACATAATTTGGTAAAAGTACTGCCTGACTTAAGGCGTAAGAATCTGAAAAATGAAAATCTTATTTACATAATGTACAAAAGATTTAAGCTGGCCATCGGGATACAACAACAATGAATTTTTATAGGGGAAGAGTGACCTCTGGCGGTCGATTTAGCAGAGTATTTGAATCTTGAAATTATAATTTTAAATAAAATAATATTTTAATACAACATATATATATATATATTGATGAAAAAACAATAGAAAAAAATAAAAGATAAGTGGGTCAGGTGTTGATATTAAAAATAAAGAAGGCATCTCCTGACCACAAGCACATGTGCTTTTTAGATGGCAAAGCGCCATCTAGTGGAGTAAAAATAAACTAAACGTTTATTTAGCTTACTCCGAGATATTTGGCCAACCCAATTTCTTGGTTACAGCCTTCTCCACGCTGACGAGCGCCAACAGCGCGAAACGCGTTCGTGGATGGCTTTTCTTGATTTATCAAGAAATTGGGTTGGCCAAATATCTCGGAGTAAGCTAAATAAACGTTTAGTTTATTTTTACTCCACTAGATGGCGCTCTGCCATCTAAAAAGCACATGTGCTTGTGGTCAGGAGATGCCTTCTTTATTTTTAATATACAGGGTGATCCAAAAGTCCCGCACAACTTTAAAAATTAATAACTCCGCGAATATTTGCGCTAGAGCAATGCGGTAAACACCATTGTGTTCAGGATGCAATGGGATTTTTTATGGCAAATAATGAAAAATTCGAAATTGATTTTAGTTACAACTTTATTCGCTAGATGGCGCTCTACCAAAATCAGCGATTCAGCGGCCAAATTGTTTGATAAATTGCAAAATATAACTGAACGACACGTATTTTTCCTTTTTGAATACCAGGAAAGAACCCTAATAATATCAAATGGTAAATTAATAAAACACCATTTCGCCAAAAGTTAGAAGAAATGGTTAACGATTTTCAAATACAATCTGAGATATGTAAAATAGGTATATGCAAATTATAACATGTAGCAAAAAAGATATTGATATTTTAGATGCGGTTTGCTGGAATCCTCTCAGCTGTTTATATATTTCGAAAATAATAAATTTTATTTTTTTAAATTCAAATCTCTCTCAGTATCGATTATATTTATTTTAATTCATTTGAAAAATATTTATCTATCTCTGATTATTTATTTTACTCTGGAATGTCGTTGTTGTTTTTGTCGTGTCCAATAAAGAGCCTCAGATGTCTCAATGCATCTCTCTATCACAGCAGCAGCAGCAGCATTGTCCACTATCTTGGGTGTGTAAAGCAGCTGCTCTGGGTCTATGTCAATTTTCTGCAAGGCTGCGGCCATTGCTGGGCATGAGAATATGTGAGTAGGCGTTAGTTCCACACCAGGACAGTTGTTGCATGTCCAATAGGTTCTTGTGTCATCTGGATGTATTGTCATTTCTTTATAGTGTTTTGTTCTAAGCCGTGTTATAGTTTTTGTTATTTTTCTCTCAGTGTTTATTTCGCATTTATTTATTTTCTTATTTTTGTTCAATTATCTTGTATTTCACCAAAGCATTAGCGTCAAATAATGGCATTTGTTCTTTCCTTTGGCTCAACTTTCTAGCTTCCTTTGCAAATTCAACTGCCATTTCATTACCTTCGATCCCAACATGGGCAAGAATCCATTGTAGAATGCAGTTATTCTCCAATGATATCAGTTGAGTAAATAACGAGTGTATTTTCTGTGTGATTATAGTATTGCCCTTCTAAATTGCTTCTAGATCGGATATGAAGTCGTTGTACGGTATATTATAATTCCTTCTGCTTGATGCAGGGATGGTTGGTTAAGGCATACATCTAGAGCTTTCCAGATAGCTGACAGTTAACAAGTGAAATCTTTCTTGCTCCTTCTTTGATTTTGATGTATGTTCCATCTTACAGTATTATGTTAATTCCAGCCATTCCATTACTTATGGTAAGGTCTGATGATCCATCTGTTTATGCTGTTAAATAATTTATCTGATCGCATAAACCAATTGTGTCAAGTCATTTCATTTTAAGTTTGTTTTTGTTCTCTTTATTTTTATTGCAGGGTTCATTCAGGTTAAGATTGATGATTACATTTGATGGCAATGGGGTAGGAAATATTGGTTATTCTCGAATTTGAAATTCATTATGTTTCATATTTATGCTCTTTCTAATATTGTTGTCGTACTGAAGTGTTGAAGATCTTTTGAGCCTTTCTTTTTGTGTCCATTTTAAATAGGTTCTATGGTATATGTGTTCGGTTTCTTTAGTTTTGGCTATTGGTGAATTTTATTGTTTTTAATTGTCTTCTGCTTTCAAGTAGGTCTAGACCACATTCTCTCTGAATTTTCTAATTGTTGGTATTTGAAACAGAACCAGTGATTAATTTGGCCGCTTTTGCTTGAACACTTTCTAGTCATCTTTTTAGTGATGAACTTGAGGGAGCCCAAACAGGTGGCCTTATTAAAGTGATATATGCTGTTCTGAGAATTTTGGGTTTTGCTCCCCAATTTGTTCTACATAGCCTTCTCAGAATGTTTAGGTTTCTGGTAGCTCTATTTGAGGTGCTAATTATGTGTTCTGTAAATCGCAATTCCTCATCATGTATCACACCTAGGTATTTTGGAGATTAAATTTATCAATTATTTGGTTGTTTATGCTTATTTTGGGGTTATATTTATGCCTTTTTTCTCTGTCAGTAGATCAGACGCATAGGTTTGTTTTTATTGGGTTTATGGTCATTTTGAGTTTCATTGCCCACTTCTCCAGTCCTCTCATTGATGTGTTCAGTATTTTTTCTGATTTTTATACTGCTACTTGTGTGCCATATGGCTATATAATCTGCATAACAGGCAACCTTTGTGTTTTCAGTGAGGATGGATGTTGTTAAGGTTGTGTCGTAATTAGATGTACAACAACTCAAACTAGACCATGACTCTTTATTTAGCTCTTATTCTTTTCGTTTGGCCAACAAAAAATGTCCAATTTATATACACACATATTCTTACATCATGAGACTTTAAAGAATTCAAATAATCTTCATCTATTTACATACACAACACATCTCCCCCCTTAGTCGATCTGGGGGTTTCCTGGCTCTCCAAGGTCTAGGACTGCGGACGGGCACTTGCAAAGCGGCAGGCTCCGGTTTAGGAGTGCAAGAGGGCACGTGCACAGCAACAGGCCTTGTTCTAGGAGTGCAAGAGGGTACGTGCACAGAAGCAGTCTCCTCCTTGTTTCCTGATGTAACCTCTGGAACCTCCTCTTCACTTTATTTCTGACTTCCACCTACAGGCTTCTCTCCTGATGTTCGAGGAAGTATCAAATTTCTTGTCTCCACTTGTTTCTTTCTCACAGGTCGCAATTGATTGATATGCCTCTTATACACGACGCCCTCGCAACCTATAAGGTAGTGACGGTAGCTGAATAATTTCAAAATGGTGCCTTTTTACCGTTTAGGTCCAGTTGCATAGTTGCGGAAATAAACCTCGCAACCTGTAGTGAACTGCTTCTGTCTTTTTACGGCCTCATGAAATACCTCTCGCGGATTTCCCATCTTGGTATTAAATTCGAGAATCTTGATCTTAAACTTCTCTTCATTAGCAGTTCCGCGGGGGAATTCTTTTATTACAGTTTGGGGGAATGCTCTATGAGCAAATAGGAATCTTTGTAGATTCGTCTCTAAATCATCCTTCCCATTATTCTTTCTCAAAAGGTTTTAAACTCTCTTACATATCTCTCAGCTAAACCATTTGTACTAGGATTATACGGACTGGTCTTAGTGTGCCGTATACCATTCATTTTGGTAAATTGCTCGAATTCACCGGAGACAAACTGTCTTCCGTTATCTGTAGCCAAAAATTAGGGCAATCCAAATCTGGCAAAAATTTCTCTAAGATGATTTATAACCGTTTTGCTGGTAATATCTTTGATGATAAAAATTTATATCCACTTTGAGTATTCTTGGCATACTCTACATTCTCTAGTTAACTCCTCGATGTTACTGTCTATGCCTGGCCACCAGAAAATACCGTCTGGCAATCATCTTCATTTTAACAATCCCCATGTGTATTTCATGCAAGTCATTTAAAATTAAAGATATTAATTTTTGGGGAATTACCACTCTTTCACGCCATTCTTCAATGGCCAACAACCAAACTCCAAACTTAATTCCTCATTGATCTTATAATGAGGAGCTAGTGGGTTTTCTCTCGGTACCCTTGTGAATTTCCACAGTTACCTTCTCTAACATTCCTTAATACTATAGACAGTATTTTATCTTGGGGCGTCTCATATGCCACTTCCATAAAAGAGAACGGTACCTCATTCAAATTCCTGAGAAGAAGTACCTGGTCTTCATCAAGAGACTCCCTGACACTCGATTCTAAAGGAAGACGTGACAATGCGTCAACATTGGAATTATCACTAGTTTTTCGAAATTCCACAGTATAATTAAATGCAGCTAATTTTAAGGACCATCTTCTAATTCTGGATGATGCACATATGGGAATTGGTTTATGAGGTGAAAATATATGAATTAAGGGTCGGTTGTCTGTGACCAATACAAATTTTCGTCCCAGTAGGTATTGTCTGAATTTTTCAACGCCAAAAGTTATGCTCAAAGCTTTCTTTTCTAGTTGAGAGAAACGTTTTTTCGCTTCTGTTAATGTTCTAGAAGCAAAAGCTATAGGGCATTCTTCCTTTCTATTATTTCTATGACTCAGAATTACGCCTAGTCCATATTCCATTAATAATGATTTACATTTTTAATAAAACATTCGATATTCTTTCGTCCAATTCCATCTACAATTTTTATTCAAAGGTTGAGAGAATAGCGCTAAAATGTTTACTATATTCTTTATGAATCTATAATAATAAATTAAGAGTCCTATGAAAGATCTTAATTGCGAAACATTCTTTAGGTTCAGGCGCCTCTATCACTGCTTTAATTTTATTTTCTAAGGGATGCAGTCCATATTTATACATTTTAAACCCTAAATATTCCACCGATTTCTTTTTAAATTTACATTTATATCTGTTTAACTTTAAACCTTTTTCTAGCAATCATCTAAACACTAGATCCAAATTTTGTTCATGATATTCAAAGCTTTTTCCTGCAACCAAAATATCATCTATGTAGCAGGCCACACCTGGCAAATCAGCAAATAGACCTTCCATAATCCTCTGAAATTTATTTGGTGCTACCGCTACGTCATATGGTAGTCTTTTATAAGAAACCAACCTCTTTGTTGTGTTTATATCAACAACAGCTTTGACTTCTTCCGCTAACATTACTTGTAAGTAAGCCTGTGATAGGTCTAGAGTCGAAAATACGGTGCTTCGAGATAATTTTAAAAAGATCTCATCGATCGATGGAAGGGGATACCTATCTGATTCTATTGCTTTATTAGCTGTACATCTAAAGTCACCACATATCCTTACACTACCATCCTTTTTTAATACTGGTACTATTGGAGCGGCCCAATTTGCATGAACTATAGGTTATAAAATGCAAGAATTCACTAAACGATCAATTTCATTCTCTACTTTGTTTTTTAGATAGAAAGGTAAACTTCTGGCCTTACAAAACACATGAGTCATATCCTTTTTTAAATTAAAATTCATTTTAACATCCTTTAGACAGCCCAAATCTTTGTTTAAAAAATCTGCATATATATCAATCAAACTATTTCTATTAGATTCATTATTTAAATTTTCAATGCTAAACAATCTAGAATAATCAAGTTTCAACTGTTTAAGTCATTCTCTTTCTAACAAAATCACCTGGATTTTTCATTTACAACTATTAATCGTAAAAATTGGTTGGCTTCTTTTACAAAAACATTTATTTGACCTATAATCTCTATTGATTTACCACAAAAGGATTTTAATCTTAAATTTGTTGGAAATAATCTTTTACCTTGCCAATAATTCTTATAAATATCTTTAGGTATTAACGTAACTGGACTTCCTGTATCTATTGTAAAGCACAAAGAATAATCATCTACTGTTAAATTTATTGTGACATCAGTTTCGCCCTGTAAAGAATATATAGAGTCCTCTTGTACAAATTTACATCGCCACATTTTTTACTAGCTTTCCAGGCCCTACTTAAATGACCCAGTTTTTTACATTTTAAAACAAGTCTTTGTTCTATGAGGGCAAACAGAGGCCATGTGTGAATGTCTTTCACCACATCTATAACACATTATTTCTCCCCTTTGCCTGAAAGGCCTATGCTGCACCATACTATTATTGTACTCACCCTTTTTATCTTTTCCATTCACAGGGGATATCTTGGCCACTAATTTATCTTGTAATTCTCTTGTATTTATCTGCGCCAGTTCGAACGAGATCGCCACTGCAAAACTTTATCCAGGGTGACATCGTCGTTTTCTTGTAGTAGCTTCTTTTGCAGGCTTTCCAACTTGATTCCAGCCACAAAACGGTCTCGCATTGTGGTTCCCAGCATATCGCCGAAATTACAATTTTTTGCTAAATGTTTCAATTCTCTAAGATATTCCGAAATTGATTCTCCTTCCTGTTGAATTCTCTTTAAAAATCTGCATCGCTGTGGTATCACTTTCTTCTTTGGATCCAAATGCAGCTTAATTCTTTGAATGATAGTATCATAGGGTTGAACTTTCATTAGACCAGGAAGAAAATGTCGTTTCCCTGCTTCAAAGTTTCATAATCTGGTAGCGAGGTAAAAATCAGCACTTCAATCTCCTCCTTCAGATACCAAAAAGAAGGCCTCAAATATTTATACAAAAAGATCGAAGTGCCCTAAAAGGTACTATTAACTTTGAACATGTCATGCTGATCTTATCTACTCCTTTGTCTTCTTGATCCAGATAGTTTAAAAGATGTAGTTGTTATACTTGCATAGACGCCATTTTCCTCAGCTTTTTACTGGCTCTGTAGATCGCGCATCCTCGTCGCCACTTTTGTTGTGTCGTAATTAGACGTACAAGAGCTCAAACTTGACCATGGCCAACAACAAATGTCCAATTTATATATACATATATTTTTACATAATGAGGCTTTAAATAATACAAATAATATTCATCTATTTACATAAACAACAGTTAGCATATAGCGAGAAGAGTATAGGACTGAGCACAGATCCCTGAGGTACACCAGCCCATGTTCTTCGATCCTTGGAAAATGCTCCATTGACCCGAACCTTTATTCTTCTTCCCCTTAAGAAGTCTGCAATACAGATTAAGATTTTTCCTTTTACTCCGATGTTGTGCAGCCTTTCAAATAATTTCTACACTCGATCAAAAGATGAGGTCATATCCAAGAATACGGCCGTTGTCTTCTTTGGCGGTTTTTCCTAGAAATCTATTATCGATTGACAGAAGTAGAAAGGTTTATCAGTTGTAAAGTGTCTGGATCTTTAGGCAGTTTGGTAGAAGTTTATTTTATTATTGTTAGTGAGCCAGACAATGAGCCTACAGTGGATAATTCATTCTGTTATTTTACAAAGTATGCTGGTAAGAGCAATTGGCCGATAGTTCTTGCATTCCTTGGTATCTTTGTTTGGTGTCAGTATTGGCACTATAATTGATATCTTCCAATTCTTTGGTAGTTTACCAGTTTGCCATGAAATCTTCAGTATTCGTAGGAGTTGATTTTTAGCTTTTTCTCCAAAGTGTTTAATCATTTGACCAAATATTAGAGCATCTCCAGGTGACATCTTGGATTTAACTTTCCTATTGATGAATATAGCTCATTCAGTGTGAAGTCTCTCGAGTAAATATCTTGTTAATGGTAATTGCTTGCTTGTTTAACTAACCTGTTTACATTATTTTTTAGAGTCCTGCCTTCATTCGTATAGCTGAGTCTGGCAGTGCTTGAAAGATATTCAGCAATTATTTCAGCCATTGGTTGTTCGTTCTCGCTATTCATATCGGTTAGAGTATTGGAGGATTAGTGTTGGTTTTGATTGGTTTATAACACTAATTATATTCCAGTGATGGCTTTCCTTTTTTGGATCCATTTTTTTTCGCAGAATTCTGCCCATATTTTCTTGTTTGAATATCCAAATTTCTTGTTCTATTTTGTGGCTAATTTCAATGAGTTCCTTTATGATTTATTCTGTTTTATTTGTTTTAAGAGGTTCATTGATATTGTCTCTCTCTGCAATCATTGCCTCGATATTGTGGTCCTCCCAGTAAAATATTCACAGGTCTTTACGTCTACCTCTAGGTATCGATACTTTTGCAGCTTTGAATATGTTCGAAGAGAATTTTTCCAATTTTTTGTCAATCGTTCTGTGATTTAATTCTTCGTTGCACAGTTCTTCAAGCTTTTCTGTGAATTTTTTTCCAGTGTTCTTTTATTCTGTTGGAAATTCTCAATTTTGAATTTTAGGGTGTTAAAATTGGTCTGTGGTCACTGATTGCACTTTTCAGAATTTTCCATTGTGTTGTGGGTGCGATGTTGTAATTTATCGCTGTGATGTCTATTGCGGATTCTGTGCCTGTGGACTCGGATATATAGGTGTTCTTTTCGTTATTTAACGGCGTAAGGTCGAGGTCGGTTAGCATATCCTCAACCTGCTGACCTTTGTTATCCTAGGTGATCCCCCAAGTTGATCTTTCGGCGTTAAAATCACCAAGTATGATTGCGATATCCGAAGACGCTTCACTTAATGTCTCTATCAGGCCTGTATTGATGCTAGTATTATCGTGGTGATAAACATTTATGATTGGAATTGTTTTATCTGTAAGATAGATTTCTATTGCCTGAGCTTCTGTCGTGCTTTCTCTAGGCTTACTCTGATTATAGACGATTTCCTTAAATTTGATTTCTAGAGTTTTAATCGAAACGGCAAGTCCTCCTCCGAATTTTCCCGGTCTGTCCTTTCGTAGTGTTGTGTAATCTTTGATATTGAATCTCAGATTCTGATTCAATTTTGTCTCCTGAGGACAAGTAATATGTACATTGTTGTCACAGAGAAGACAAGTCAGCTCTTTATTTTCCTCTGGGTACCACTTATATTGAGCTGTAGTAGATTGAATTGTGTCCTCGTAGTAGATTTCTCATCATGAGCTCGAGCTGCAGCTCCTGACGCGGCGGTTACCCCGGACGCGGTAGCATTACTGGAGATATCAGTTTTCCTCTTCATTTGAAAATGGGTGCCGTTGCAACGTTAGCCATCTTGGAAACGAACCAGAATTTGGTCAAATATTCCAAGGGTCTAGGGGGGACCGCAAGGAGGTGTGGTCGGACTTCTCCCCTTCCCCCTGGAATGCCGTCACTACTGGATAATGCACTCTTGGTGAATTTTTTAAATTGTGATTCAGAATCTGCCACTGAAGCTTTACGAACGTTTCGTTCCTTTAAAGATATTCGAAGCGGTGAAGGACCAATGAGTTGCTACTCTCTAAAGCGATTGATTAAAAGTTTTGAGGAAACTGGATCTCTGGAAGCAAAACCTCGGAGTGGAAGACCATCGACATACAAGTCAGTGGCTGTTACGGTTTTGCAGAATTCTGAAGCTATTGCAACGTTATCCACGTATGGAGAAGTAAGTGCTAGACAAGTTTCTCGACAAACGGGGATTCCGTATGGAACAGTTTGGAGAGAACACACATTTAGAATTTTTCTATAAAAATACCCTAACAAAATTCAAAGTTTTCACGAGTTGAAAGTCAGCGATTTTGAGAAGCGTCAATAATTCGCTGCATGGGTTTTCCGGCAAATTGATATTGATGAAAACTGGCTGTCAGATGTTCTAAGAACAGATGATGCTCACTTTTATCTAAATGGAGAATTTAACATTCAAAACTGCCTCATTTTGGCAAAAGAAAACTCTAGGATTTTAACAGAAATACCACTTCATCAGCCCAGAGTTACAGTTTTGTGTGGGTTCACATCTTTTATTATTGAGCCATTTTTCTTTGAAAAAATCAATGGAAGAACTTTTAAAACCGTTTTTGTAACTGGTGAACGTAATGTTCAACTTTTGAGAGAAAAGGTTATTCCCATATTGCAGGACAGACAAGCACTAAGCGAAATAACATTCATGCAAGATGGAGGACTTCCTCATATCTCCCGCGGTGCCAAACAATTGCTGAAGGTTATGTTCGGTGAAATTCGTTGATAAGTCGCCACTTTATATACCAGTGGCCTCCAATATCACCAGACTTGACGCCTTACAATTTCGGTTATGGGGGTACATTAAGTCGCGTTTTTATCGATGCCAGCCTACCACATTGGCCATGTTGAAGGCTTCTATCAGATGGCACGTTTTATAAATTTAAACTATTTAATTGTGACCATTCTGTCATCTATCGTCTGCAGGCGGTGTTTGAGAATGAAGGGCGCCACATTGAGGAAGGATTGTGACCTAATACAAGAGAGAAGGCAGTTACCTCATGTGTTATATTTTGCAGCTCTTTGTTTTGGGTTATGGGAATAATAAATTCTGTCCTCACATCTTGACTCTTTTTTTTCTGTGAGCAGTATTTTTTTGTTTGTCATTTGCCCACAACTTATATCATGTCGTTCAGGCCAAAGTGTTATAACTTCTCGAATAACACTGGTACACACAATTTTACCCCTTATGTTTAGTTTATCGCTTTTCGCTCATTAGAAGAAATAGCATAAGGAATATTCTCTGTATCCCCCCCACACCAACTTTAGAAATTTTGCGCAAAAAATAATACAAAATGATTTTACTACCACGTTTTTCAACGCAAAAGGTCGATTTAAAAATGTTTTTTTTTTAGGGGATACATTTTCAAAATTATGTACAGTATAATAAACAATGATAACATTTGACAAACCCATAGGATATTTGGATTAAAGTACGACAAATATATTTTGTCACTCCCCTCTATATTTCATTTGTTGGATCATGACAAATATCCAGTTAAATAGTCAAGTGTCGCCAATTAGTCAAAAAAACTATAATTCCTTATAGCACGAAATCCTATTAGTAGTGCCATCATAATGTTTGGTACTATATTAACATTTCAAAAAATCGTGTATTAATATCAGCAGTGTTTTTCAAATATTCAATCTATTTCATAAAACCCCATCTAAAATATAGATATTTTTGCTATACATGTTTTAATTTGCATTTACCTATTTTACATATCTCAGATTTTATTTAAAAATCGTTAACCATTTCTTCTAACTTTTGGCGAAATGGTGTTTTATTAATTTATCATTTGATATTATTAGGTTTCTTTCCTGGTATTCAAAAATGAAAAATACGTGTCGTTCAGTTATATTTTTCAATTTATCAAACAATTTGGCCGCTTAATCGCTGATTTTGGTAGAGCGCCATCTAGCGAATAAAGTTGTAACTAAAATCAATTTCGAATTTTTCATTATTTGCCATAATAAATCCCATTGCATCCTGAACACAATGGTGTTTACCGCATTTCTCTAGCGCAAATATTCGCGGAGTTATTAATTTTTAAAGTTGTGCGGGACTTTTGGATCACCCTGTATATTGATGTATATTCATATATTTTCATATGTATATCATATTCAACTGGTGTTGTGGCTCATTCTTCATCATCATTAGTGAAGTTTTCTACTTGGGTGATGTACATAATGCATCCTTCTGTTTCATATTAAAAAAAAAAAGAAATTTCTCTTTATTTATACATATACAAGGTAGGATCAAAAAGTTCCCGAACTTTAAAAATATATATATTTATTCATAGTATAGTAATTTAAGGATCAAATTCTTTAAAATAGGAGCCTTGGTTATCTACACATATTTTTCCAGCGTGAAAAAAGCTGTTGAAATGCTATTTCAAAGTCAATTTTTCTTAGCTTATTTAGCTCCACCGTCGCATTTTCAATTACTTCTGATGACGATGAAAAGCGCCTACCTTTTAACGTCATTTTAAGTTTTGAAAATAAGAAGAAATTACATGGGGCGATATCAGAAGAGTAAGGAGGATGCGGCAAGACAGATACAGAGTGTTTGGCTAAATAGTCTTGAACAATAATGGCTCTATGAGCAGGGGCATTATCATGTAGCAATTTCCACTGTTTTGATTTAAAGCGTTGGTTTCTTTTTCTTCTTATCGCATCACGAAGGCGCACAAGTATTTCTTTGTATGCCTGTTTATTAATAGTAACCCCTTCTTCAATAAATTCATAATAAAACACTAAAAGCATTACTTTTCCTTTGAAATTGCCAAGACGTACTTTCTTCTTCCTAGGAGAACTTGGTGTCTGCCATTCGAGTGATTGTTTTTTGGTTTGTGGATCAAAAGAAAGCACTATGTTTCATCACCAGTTTTATTGTTTTTTAGAAATCAGAATCATTATTTTCAGTTTCAATTAAATCTTTGCAAATCGATAATCTGGTTTCTCTTTGTTGATCTGTTAAATTTCGTGGGACAAAATAACCACAAAGTTTTTTCAAGTCTAAATGCTCACCAATAATTTTTTTGTCAACTACCATACGAAATTTCTAGTATTAATATATACACAAGTATCAGAGTCATCAATCAATTCTTAATTCTGTCACCCTTTGCTTTTGTGAATGGAATAAATACCCAAATATGGCCATTTCTTATAAGCATCTGTAGTTCAGTGGTAAAATGCTCGCCTGCCACGGCCTGTTCGATTCCCGGCCGATACATTTTTTTTTTTTTTACAAATTTTAAAACTCATTTATATATTATATAAGAATGACATCCACGGCGCCAATTTATAATTGTAACGAATAGTATTTGAATAAAAGCATTTAATCGGGTAAAACCCGGGCGTTGCCCGGGCCATTCGGCTAGTTTCTGATATATTATCAATAGTAATTTTTCTATCAGCAACAAATAAATCACGTACCTGTCCAATATTGCGATCTGTTTTCGACCTTGAATCATCTGCGATGCTCTAACCGCCATCTTTAAAACGTTTATACCAGAAATAAACTTGCGTTCTGGCCATTTTTTTGTCTTCATAAGCTTCATTCATTAATGCTAATGTCTCTGTGAAAGCCTTTTTTATTTCACACAAAATATAATATTTTCCCTTTGCTCAAATGATGACATTGCAGAAACCGACGCGAGCTAAATATTTACAACAAAAATATGCCTAAAATGAAAACTAAGCATGCGCATTTACTGGCGTTGCCAAATTAAATTATAGTTTAGGCTTTGTTATTTACAGTAAAATTGATTTTACATTTCTCAAAAGTTGTTTTATATTTTATTTTTTTAAAGTTCGGGAACTTTTTGATCTTACCGTGTATATCAAAGATTGAACCTCTTCCCTTGAAGATGTATTAGAACAATGCGCATTTTGATGTATTACCCCAATACAGAACACCATAATGATGATAAAGTATGAGCCATAAAACCCCGTGACCTTGACTAGCTTAGACACCTTTTCACCATGTTGACCGATTTCCAAACTTCTCTCGTAGAATGTTATAGAATAAAAGATGTCCCAGTACTGATGATGATGAAAACCCCGAAACCATGATTGTGATGTATTGGCGAATTAATTTAATATTTGTTTTTATTAATTTGTTGTCACAGAGTTGATGATGATAATTGTGTATATATGCATATATATAGTGTTTGTCTTTTTTAGCTGTTGTTCATTCTTTTCTAATATGGAATTGTTTTAACTTTGTTTGTTTCTTGGCATTAAAATATATTCTATTTTCAAGTCTTATCTATGGAAACATTGCAATGATATACAAGTTGGCCTTTTGTCTGAATTTTCCTAAACTGGTGTTGTGGTTCATCATTATCACTGCCATTACGTTCTGAACTGGGGGTAATAAACAAAATACATTGTTTTATTGAATTTTTGAAAGTGAATGTGCAACCTTTGGCACACACACACATATAAATATCTAAAGAGACAATACTCGCCTCTCCCGTCAAAATAGACGTCAAAACTAGACGCCATCTATTGACCGTCGCCGCAACTAGCAGCCTCGGGTCGGTGACAAAGCCACAACAACGATGCGGCGACGGTCAATAGATGGTGTCTAGTTTTGACGTCTATTTTGACGGTAGAGGCGACTTTTGTCTTTTTAGATATATACACTCCCGGAAAATTTCCATCTACATATATATATATGATAGAAACTTTAAATTTGAATGATATGATTTGATCAATAATTTGATTTATATATATAGTGATTAAAAATAACCATTCATGAAGATATATAAGCTTTATATTATTAGTTGGAGGTTATTGTATTAAAAAGAAGTAAATTTTCATTAAGTTGCTTACGACGCATTTTTGAATACTTAAATTATTATTAAAATTTAATAAACATTTCTGGGGTATCCAAATTATTCATCAATTCATCGAGCTTTTTTCGTTTGAAAAATAATTTTCACATGCGCTTCTTGGAGATCTATTAGAAATGGAGTATTTTTACACTATTCATAATTCAGTCTCGTGGACAAAACTTAAAGAAATGGAAAGTCTTTGATGTGGCCGGTCGTTTGTTTTTATTTTTTATTTTTTAGGAGACAGAGACAATATTGTTCACACTTGATAATCTAGTGTGTCTTCAATAAATGTCACTGTGTATCAAATATATTTCAGAGCTATTGTCTAAATCCCGATTTATACATGCTAAAAAGTACAACTATCTTAAGTTTTGTCCATGAGGGTCTGACAGATCAACATCTATACAAGAGACCCCCAATATAAATAACGACTTAAAGTTTTAATTACATCAAATTCCATTATTACTTCCAGTCAAAAATTGTGAGGTTTCAGAGAATCCCCTTAATCTACACCATTACAAGATATTCTTCGAAATCTCTAATTTTCCGTGTTAGAGCAATAAAGGAATTTAACGTAATTGAACCTTATTGACCTCTATGTATTCAATTACTTTTAGAATGTTAAATAACGCTAGAGTTATCAGTTTAAACCATATAAGCTGAACTGCCAAGCTATCTGGTAGATTCAATTGTCAAAACCGTTGTGAGGGTTCAGTACTGAGAAATAAAATATTTGTCAATATTTCCTCAATACAGTAGGAAGAAATTAAGAAATATATTTTGAAATTTAATAAAATAATGCCAAAATATTTTCAAATATTCTCTAAACATTTATATTTAGAATAAATATATTTTTTGGACAATATTTCGCCGCTATTTTTGAAATTTATAAAAGTAAATAATATATACAGACTCTACTACAATAAAATATATAGTTAGTAAAGAAAGCTTGGTTCAATAGTGGTCATCTGGAACAACAAAAAAAAATGCACTGATAGTAAAAAGGGATCTCTATATAGTAAAATAAAAAAACGCCCAAATAAAACTCCCCATGCATTCGTTTTATCAGAAGTCATTTTAAAAGAAGGAAGAGAATTTTTCAAGTGGAGTTGAGATAAATTTTTTCAATTTACGTCAGTGTCTTATTGACTGCCTTCCTATCTTGACGAGCCCAGAGGGAGGTGCATTAGAATGTTAGAAATTTGGTGGGAAACCTGTTTTAGCATGTTTCATACATTCATCTCATGGGAACTGTAAGATAACTCTAGTGCTTATGGCGTGTCTTTAGGGAAACCAACGTATATTGCCTTCATTCCATATACTTTAAATATAAAAAAGTTTTTTAGAGGGTTGGAATCGAATATATTCACCGACTTAAAAGAGAGGTTGGATGGTCTCTCGTTTCCAATACATATAAATGGCGCAGTAAAGCCAAATTATGGAATTATTGTGGAATAGAATTGTTCCTTGCAAATATTTACTTATTCCAAATCACTTACTTCCTCAAATACAACAACAACAAAAAGGCTTTTATTAGGGCCCATTGCCCTTTATGGATTCGCTGTACAACAACAAAATAACACGGCAATTTCTCCTCCCTGTGCACGTGAGCCTTTGATTGAAATGGGATTTATTTACACCTCTGTTCTAAAACTTTCCCCACTACCTCTTTTGCATGTGAATCTATTTACAATTGATCTGTATAAATTGCAGAGTTCTATTGCTATATTTTTCTTTTCTGAAATAGTTCTCAGCGTCTGCAGTGGGTTGCTAAATCTCCAGAAGGTGTTTTTAAGAGTTTTTCCTCTTTCTTCACCTAAATATTTGCATACTATGATATAGTAGGAGATTTCATCAGATATAAAATTTCCACATATCTTGCAGTGAATATTTTCCTTTTTGATTATGAGAATGTGATACTTCCTTAAATATCGATTTCCTTGATTTTCAGGAAGACTCAAAGATAGGCAATTTTGTTTGTTGATGTATAGCTTGCACCACACATTGATGAGGGCCAACAGCAGGAAACACATACATAGTTAGCTTATCTTGATTAATTGAGAAATGGTATTTGGCAATTTCTTGTACAATTGAAAAAAAATGATTAGTTTATATTTATTCCGATAGATGGCGGAGGCATTAGCATCTTTTAGTAGAACGATCAGTAGATGCTCTTTCTCGTAATTTATCCACCTGATCCCAGTACAATTTCACTTTTGTACTATTTTTCTCATTTATATGTATTTCTATACTATCCTTAAAATTCGAAACTATTTTAAAGGGGTAAGATTCTTTTTGAAATTAAACAATTTCTACTGCCCTTACTGCAATGTAAAAATTTTTGGGAAGGCCTGGCTCATCAGTGGTGAACCCTCCCAACGGTTTCGCCAGTTTAATCTACCATACCGCTGTTATATTGCATTTTTGGAACTTCCTTTTATATTGATACTGATGTTAGACTCTTCGAATGGGTATTTTAGGTGAACTATGGACATAAGCTTTTAGGACAGCTATTCTTAAAGCTTATGTCCATAGTTTGGTTAAAATTATTAACTAAGATTATTCTATGGTGTCGCGACGGATATATAATCAGAATATCCCTATACAATAGAGGAATGATGTATCAAAATAGTGAAACCACTGTGAGGGTTCGCCACTGATGAGCCAAGTCCACTCAATACTTTTAATCCCAATATATAGACCGTAGAAAAATTTTAGTATATGAAAAATAAATATTCGTGCTAAAATTGACTCCTCAGTAGTGAACCCTCACAACGGTTTTGACAATTTGATATACCAGACCGCTTTACTATTTTAAAGTTCGGCTTATGATGTATAAACTGATAACTCAAGCGTTATAATATTTCAAGTCTCGCTAATTAAAGATATCAATTTCTTAAAAATAAAGATACTTCGGCCAGTAAATCTTTTTATTACCTCGACGTTTCGACAAAATTATTTTATCCTCGTCAGGAGCAAACAAAAATTAAATATTTAGCAAGGCGTTAAAATTCTTTCTGAAGATTCAAGGGCGTTCTCACTGCCCAATTTACTGACCGAAGTATCATTATTTTCAAGAAATATGAATGCCGGCCAGGCAGCCTCAATATTTACGATAAAGATATCAAGTTAAAATTGCGTCAATATTTACATGCAATGCTATTCAAAGATACCTATTTCGGGTTATATTATATTCAATATATAATATTTCATCTAATTGTGTACTCCAATCATCTCTTTTCAGATAATTTTCTATTTGAAGGTTGTTTTATTTCAGTCATCTTTATTTGTCTTCACGGAATATTTCAACGCTACTATACTGTCAATGGATAATTTCAATCACACACATTCCTAATTTAGTAATACCCTTCTAATGTAGATTTTAAGGAACTGCCTTTTAAAATCCTCATTGATGAGTATCCAAAATTTTAAAAATACAAAATATTGGGTTTTTATTCTACCCACTATGATAAGATCCAATGAGACGATATATAAATTCTGCAAATTGAAGAATGAATCTGAAATATCTCATCTTTATTTGTGCAGCACTTTCATAAAGGAAATGGAATCCTTTTTTCTCTCCAGAGCCGGATGCGCACAAAAAAATCTCATCTTATTCTTCCTTATCTAAATTTACAGGGAACATTTTATTCTTTGCCTTTAATATATAAATCCTTTATTAAGACATTTAGTCTTTTATACATGGATTTACTATAGCGTCTGAAAATGGAAAGAATAAAAAATTAAAAGCTATTTACTAAAATTAAAATACAAAATATGAAAGAATAGTACAAATGTGATATTATACTGGGATAAAGTTCATAAATTATGAAAAAGGCATCTCCTTATCGTGCAACTGAAAGTTTCTGATGGCTTGCGCCATCTATCGGAATAAATATCAACTATTCTCGTTGATTTTTAATTATTTCAGAATTGGCCAATTGCCCATTCTTGATTAATCAAGAAAAGCTAACCACGTACGCGTTTCGGGCTGTTGGCCCTCATCAGCGTGGTGCAAGCTGTACCTCAACGACGAAAAAAACTGGTCCTTCAGGCATCCTGAAATTTCTTGATTAATCAAGAGTGGGTTATTGGCCAATTCTGGAATAATTAGAAATCAACGAGAATAGTTGATATTTATTCCGATAAATAGCGCAAGCCATCAGAAACTTTCAGTTGCACGATAGGAGATGCCTTTTTCATAAAATACAAAAGTTTATTTTTTACAAATATTTTATTTATAAATAAATAACTTTCCATAGAGACCTAATGTTTATATTTTAAAATAGATTCAAGGGATTGTTTTATCGAATTACCGAAAAGCTATTTACATATAATGGTAATAATGAAATTTATATCTATGAGTATATAAAATTCGCATGAAGCTACTAAATTGAAAATTGTTGAATAAATCAAGAGAAAGGCATCTCCTTATCGTGCAACTAAATGTTGCTGATGGCTTGCGCCATCTAACGGAATAAATATCAACTATTCTCGTTAATTTTTAATTATTCCCGAATTGGCCAAATAACCATTCTTGATTAATCAAGAAAAGCTAACCACGGACGCGTTTCGGGCTCATCAGCGTGGTGCAAGCTGTACTTCAACGACCAAAAAAATTGGTCATTAAGGCATCCTGAAAAATCATGAAACGGGTAGTTAAGGCAAGAATTGCAACTTTCAGTTGTACAATAAGAAGATACATTTTCCCTAATTTATTCTCCTTATCCCAGTACAATATCACATTTGTACTATTTTTCACATTGTTGAATATGTTCCCAATTTTTTTCTTATTCTTTTATTCTATCTCTGTTTTACCTTTTATCCTTTGTCCTTTCCAATTCAGACTAATCCTGTGTATGGCGAATATCTCAAATACAATGCGTTTGTATGTGAATTTTAAAAAGGTTTTGACAAACAATTTATATATGTTATCAATATCTATCTTATTATTCTATTCTCTTTTTTTTTTTACTTTTCTCTTTTGTCCTGTCCAAATACTCCTGTATAGGGGCTCAAATACAATGCGTTTGTGTGTGAATTTTAAAAAGGTTTTGACAAACAATTTATATTAGATAGGTTCTCAATATCTATCTTATTATTTCATTCTCTTTTTTTTTTAACTTTTCTCTTTTGTCCTGTCCAACTAATCCTGTATAGACGAAGAGCTCAAATACAAGGTGTTTGTCTGTGAATTTTAAAAATGTTTTGACAAACAATTTATATTAGAATGAATATAAAGATTAAAAGAGGCTTTATATATAAAATATCAATATGGAATTTACAATAATAGTATTTTATATAGGCACTATATATTTTAAATTTAAATTAAAATACACTTTCTATATGTTGAATCTTTTTTTTTTTTAATAAAAAGCCAAATATCATGCGTTAAAATCCAATTTATTTTGAATAAAAATCAAAAAGCAAATCCTTATTAAAGAAAGTTAGGTAGATATATGAATTCTTTAGTTATTGTTATAAGAGTTTAGTAGAGTTTTATTGGAGATGGGTAAGTCCATAGAAAGATATAGAAAAAAAATTGAAAATTTCAACATTATCGAGGTTCATTTTAAATCGATATTACTGTATTAGATAACTTGATAAATACGATGTGAAAAATGTGTATCATTTTCAATGATTTAATATCGGTTGATACATTAAATCGCAAAAGAAGTTTGAAGAATTAAAAGAATTCCTATATAACGTTTTATAATGATATATTTTGAAAATAGAGCAATCCATAAATAAATCTTTAATTAAAAAGGCATATATTGAATCAAAATATCATTTTAACACACACTTTAAAATGTTATAACGCCTTGATAAAGTTTGGCGTTCAGTCAACTGAAATATTGGTAAAATAAATGATATTTTGATTCAATATATGCCTTTTTAATTAAATGCTATATTTATTTACTCATCTAGCTTTAGAACCACAAAACTCATTTTTTCAAAGACTCAGATGATAGGTCCAACTTGAAGAAAGGTCGATCTTAATTTCCACTTTCTGTAGATAACTAGTATGTTTACTTCTGTTCATACATCTGGGAGAATAGTGTATGGGACAAGTGTCCTTAATAAAGGATTTTTGTTGTTGGTTTTATTCTTATTAATATTAATTGACAATAAACATATTATTATTTGAAAATAGCATAATTTCGAACATAATTATTCTTCAAAGTCTACTGAACTTCAACGCTATTTCCCTATTCGTTAAAAAAGAAACAATATTCGAGGAGAAGAACTTCTTTCATTTTATTATATAAATTAATCTCTTCTTTCATACTTTTGTTTATTCTTCTATTGCGCTAATGTTTAATCAACACTTTTAACAATTTTAAATAATATTTGTGTATCATCACAAGGTAATAAGACCAAATCCAAAAAAATAAATAGTGTGTGACGTTTCGATAACAGCGTTGTTACCACGTTGTTACACCAAACGTCACACACTATTTATTTATTTGGATTTGGTCTTATTACCCTGTTTTTGTAATCTATAATTCAAATTGTGCTTTATCATTTGTGTATCTTATTGATTGTTCAGGAGAGTTTACTGTAGAAATACATCATCTACTGTAGCATACGTTGAAGGAAAAAAGGAAAGCCATTAGGATCATTTATAGTGCATCAATATGCTCTCTATGCAACGATAGATCGTATTGTTTTCTGACCGAAAATTCCAAATAATTGTACTCCCCAACTGGCAAAACAATAAAATAATCTATCCCAATATTATATTCAAACTCGAAGATTCGGAGAGCTGAGAGGTTTGATTGATTAAATCGATAAAATCAGTAAAATTGATATCCCAAACTCACACCAAAATTTAAGTAAAAATCTGATTCAGCAATTTTCTCTCCCTGTTTTCTTCGCGGATGACGCTTCATATTTTAAATTTTCTTACAAATAAAAACGCTTAGCTTTACGATATATATTGATAAACTATTTACACTTTATTTTTTAATTTATAAAATATATATTCAAAGTATTATATATATATATATATAAATGATATTATATATAGAAATTATATATATATATAAATACACATATGTTAATATTTTACACAAATAAATTGACTGGCAATGCGTTTCTTTTAAATATCATCAAATATTAAAAGAAACGCATTGCCAGTAAATGTATTTGTGTAAAATTTTAACGATAGATGGCAATTGAATTTAATTCACTTATTTACTAATACACATATGTATGTGTAGAAGATATTTTGGCAAATATATAAAAAGAGAATTTCTAAATAAATGCAGAGAGAGATTTCATATAAAAATGTTTACGTTATAGTTTTTTTAATGCTCTCTCTAGCATACATGTTCAACACAGCTTAAAGTGTCTTTATTACCAATGTTTATATATTAATTGTTTATTCAGATACCTTGAAGCAACTCACGACAAGGTAACGGTTTCCTTTACGACCCTGAACATTAGCTTTACTTAGAGGATGTACTGAACTATGTTCTTCCCTGAGCGACAGTCCTCTGGTATTACTGTTCGATATCTGTGAGAGGAATTTAGTCATAGAGTCCTGTAGTCCATCGTAGGTTGAAGGGAGGTTTCAGTTCAATGAGGCTCGAACCACCGTGCGGCATATTGTGTCGTGCCGTATGGACTCCTCAGAGCTTAAAGTCTCCAAGACGGAAGGCAATCCCAAAGAGGTCCTCGAAGACCCTATCAGCCCGTGGATCAACTCTTACCATTTTGTGCCTTCCAATCAGCAAATGTGAGAATTAGTCTCATACTTTCTTATCTAGTAACGTGTTAGTAATTCGCCTTCTTGTATGATCATTATCAAAGAAACGTCACGGAAGAGATTATCGGTGTCTTCTATAAACACACTAAGTATGGGCGAAACATTACTTGAAAGAGGTGAAGGATATATTTCTCACTGATGAACACTCAATGATTCTACCCGCCTTATTTCAGATGGTCGACGTCCCTGCGTGGGTGCCGAAGAGCTCGGCCTAGATCCGGCAGGCTGGGCATCGATCGATTGACTCTCGAGACTCGCTCGGACGAACCATCTCGCCTCCAAGACTTATCTGCTGGTTTGCTCAAGGGACTTGATAGGTTAAATCGGATATGTATCCATTCTAGCCAGTTCCTTCATATTACCACATATGATCAGGATGTCTGCAACATCTAAAACTGAGCTTCACAAAAAAAGCATTTGTACATTGCTTAAATTCAACTCCGAATGGATCGTGTTTGTGATACATGATAGACGATAGTAGAGTTTTTTTTCTCTTTGGAGGATTGTTGATGGTCGATCTTGTTTTGGGTGTTGTAGTAACAGGAAACGCGGTTGGAGAAAAGATATTAAGGAAGGACTCTTTTCATACACCCCTTGTTGGGAAAAGAATGTTATTTTTCTTATAGATTTATATTTTTTTAATATATGTAAATTTAATCCATTATAAGAAACATATTTGCCATATGTAAATATTTATATGTATATATATTCGTGACAAAAAATAAAGTAGTTGACTGGTTAGAGTCGTGTGGTTTCTCGGCCCGCTCTCGAGAGGTCTACGCCTTGGTTGATACCTGCCTTAGACACTTCCGCGGATTTGACTTCTTGGGAATCGCTCTTCTCTACCTTTGAGATTCCACGGATATTTTCCTCCCCGGGACCAGAATAAGAGACTTCGGGCGTCTGGGCAAAATAGAGCCTGGGCGCTGCGCCGCTGAACGCGACATTTGGCATCCCAGCCGGGACGCGAGGAGAAAGCCGTGCCTATATTTGGAACCCTTTTGGATCAGAAGATGGAGAGAGAAGAAGCGCTAGAGAGACTCAAGAAGAAGAGAACCATACTCCGCACGTCTTTATCCAAGTACGGGAAAAGAATAGAGGAATATGACGTGCACAAGGAGTGTGACCACGAGGAACTGCTGGGGCAGCTTTCGGATGTCTACGAAGAACTGAGGCGGGTAGACGAAGAAATCGGTAAGCTGATTGACATCAAAGATCTAGAGAAAGATCTAAAGATGGTAGAGGAATACCGGGAAAAGGCCGTGGCGTGGAAATATTTGTTAAAGAAAAGAAGTCTGGTGGTAGCGGAAGGAATGCAGAGGGAAACTGCAACTGCCACGAAGAAGGAATATCCAGGAGAAATCGGTCGACCGACTCTAACTGGGATGGTTAAGTTACCCAAATTGACAATGGAAAGATTCTACGGGGAAATTAGCCAGTGGTTAAATTTTTGGAATGCCTTCGATTCATCAATCAATAGGAATGAACACTTGACCAAGATAGATAAATTTAACTATCTTAAAGCCTACTTGGGTGGAACGGCGGCCCAAACTGTGGAAGGATTTTGCCTATCTGAGGAAAATTACGATAAGGCCGTTGAATTGTTGAAGAAACGCTTCGGAAAAGGGGAAAGGTTGATCGACGTGCATATGAACAACCTCTTGGCCTTGAAACCACTTAGAGTGACAAAGGACGTGAGGGCTTTCAGAGAATTGTACGGCAGAATCCTGGTGCAGATTAGAAGTTTGGAGTCATTGGGTGTTGTCGTTGAAAGCTACGGTAACTTATTGTGCCCTTTACTCCTCAAGCTATTGCCATCAGACTTAAAGCTTGAATTACACCGGGAATTCACAGGAGCTTTTTCTCTTGGAGATTTGATTGAATTTTTGGAGAGACAATTGATTGCATTAGAAAGCACGTTCGGTACGCGGGACGAAATAACAGCCGGCCAACCATCAAATGAGCACCCTCAGTCACAAAGCTCTATCGTGAAGTATCGAAGAAATGATAGGAATCCCCTGCCCACGGCTGCTGGTTTTTTGAATGCCTCTGAAGCAGTGAATAAGAGGAAGAATTGCGCCTTTTGTGAAAGAGATCATGAAAGTACAAAGTGCGAATTCGCGGAAAATTTGACATTGGAAGATAAATTGGGAAAATTAAAGAAGAAAGGGGCTTGTTTCAGATGCCTGAAATATGGTCATTTGAGCAAATTCTGCAAAGTTAAGACAAGTTGCACCAGCTGTGGGGAATTGAGACATTCAAGGATTATGTGCCCCAGGAAGAACCAGAATGCTACTCCAGCCCGAGGGATGATGAGGGATGAGACTTTGACCAATCTGACGACGCCTGTGGTGTTGTTGCCCACACTGAGAGTGACTATCAGAGGAAAGTATAAAGAAAGAATGGGACGAATTTTGATTGATACGGGATCTCAGAGGTCCTATGTACTCCAGGACACGGCGGAAGAAATGGGATATGAATGTTCCAAAAAAGAGTCTCTTCGCCACTCTTTGTTTGGTGGATCGAACACAGAGTTGTACGAACATGGAGTTTATAATATCAGGTTGAGCAATTTAGACGGATCTTATGGCTGTAATTTTGAAGCACTGAGCCAAGATGTTATCTGCGACAGCGTGCCCAGGGTCCATCAGGGTAAATGGATGCAAGATCTTAGTGCTCATGACATAGAATTAACTGATCTACACAGGGGACCTCTTGAGATTCTTATAGGAGCAGATATTGCTGGAAAATTACTAACCGGAGAGCATAGAAGACTTCCTTCTGGGCTTGTGGCGGTGCAAACGAGGTTGGGCTGGACTTTAATGGGCAAGATTCCGGCCACAGAAGAAGAAACTAGCGTTAGTGGACTTTGCACAACTTCACTGTTGACTAGCGATTTGGAGAATTTATGGAGATTAGAGGCTATTGGTATTTCAGATGCTCGTCAAGACGACTCGATACAAAAAGAAACGGAAGAATATTTTGCACGTACTATTTCACAGGATTGTGAGGGGCGTTACCAGATTGCCCTTCCTTGGATTCGCGAAAGAGAACTACTCACGGACAATAGAGATGTTGCCAAAAAACGATTAGCAAACGTGAGGAAACATCTTGTGAATACCGGAAATTTGGCAGAATATGAAGATATTCTCGAAAAGTGGCTAAGGAATAAAATAATAGAAAGGGTTATAGACAATAAACGTGAAGGCGTGCACTATTTGTCACATCGACCAGTTTTTAAAGAGAATAGTCCAACCACCAAAGTAAGACCAGTTTTTGATGCTTCGGCGAAGAAGAAGGGAAACCTTTCACTGAATGATTGTCTAGAAAGAGGTCCGAATATGATAGAAACGATCCCAAGAATTTTGAATAAATTTAGGAAGAGCGAGATAGGAGTCTCCTCGGACATAGAGAAGGCCTTCCTCCAAATTGGGATTAGGGAGGAAGACAGAGATTATCTAAGATTCCTCTGGTATGACAAAGAGGGAAATGTGATGGTTTTACGTCATGCGAGAGTTGTCTTCGGAATCACGACGAGTCCATATCTCCTGCTTGCCACGCTGTTTCACCACTTGAACAAGGCTCCTGAACACTGGCAAGAAACAGCTGAATTATTGAGGGAGTCTTTATACATCGATAACTGTGTGGCTAGTTTCTCAAAAGTCACAGATATGGAAAAATTTGTGGACGAAGCACAGAGATTGTTGGCTTCTGCTCATTTCAACTTGCGTGATTGGACAAGCAATGTTACCAGTATAATGTGTGATGGTCCTAGGTCTGATAGAGGAAGGTTGTTGGGCATGACATGGAATCAAGAAAAGGACACTTTGGCTTGTTCTTTGGAGAATTTGGAAATACAGGGGCCAATAAACAAAAGAAAGGTACTCTCCTTGGCAAGCCGTATTTTCGATCCGGTGGGCTTCACTTGTCCAGTGACCCTCGTTCCGAGACTTATCCTACAGGAAACGTGGCTGTTAAAATTGTCGTGGGATGAGCCTCTGCCTGAAAACTTGTCTTGCGAGTTTTTGAGGTGGCTGGCCAAATTGGAGTCTCTGAAATCTATTGCCATACCGAGATGGCTTTGCTATAGAGAAGAACACCGGATTGGAACTACTCTTCATGTCTTTTGTGATGCGTCTAGGGCCTCCTACGCCACTTGTATTTTTTTACGCATCGAGAGCGAACAGGAAGTAACGTGTCAACTAGTACAGGCTCGGTCGAGAGTGGCTCCTTTGAAGGGGACTACCATTCCTCGTTTGGAGCTGTTGGCATGCTTGGTTGGGGCCCGCTTGGTGAACAACGTTGTGTGGGACCTAAAATTTGAAGACATGGAGCGATTTTATTGGACAGACTCCATGAATGCACTCCATTGGATCAAGGGAAAAGATAACTGGGCGACTTTTGTAATGAATCGAGTTATGGAGATCCGATCTCTCAGTGAGACAGAGGATTGGTATCATGTACCAGGATGTTTGAATCCAGCGGATTTACCATCACGGGGGTGCTTAGCCGATTCTCTGGAGAGATCGAAGTGGTGGGAGGGCCCGAGTTGGTTGAGAAGACCAAGAAGAGATTGGCCCCATAGGGAAATATACCCTGACCCAGATATTGTGAACTCGGAAAAGAGAAAGATTGTTTTAACATCAACATGTATTGAAAGGGAAAAAGATCAGTACTACTATCGCTTTTCAAACTACTACAAGATATTGAGAGTAACTGCCTGGATCAACCGGTTTTTAACAAATGCGAGAGGAACAATAGGTCAGCGAGTGAAAGGTGATCTTACTGTGAATGAAATTAAAAGGGCGGAACTGATGCTGGTGAGAGTTATCCAACGGGAATCCTTCACTGGACCAGAGGACAAGAGGTTGAAGGATTTCAAGTTATGCTGCGATTCTTTGGGATTGTTGAGGGTCAAAACTAAAATAAGTAGGAGACAAGATCTGGAAAGTTTTCGAATGCCTTTATTGTTGCCTTCTGATCATGACTTGGTATATTTACTCATTAGATGGAAGCATGAAACTTGGGGGCATGTGGGACTTCAAACTCTGATGAATTTATTAAGAGAGGATTATTGGATTTTGAAATTCAGGAGGACTGTAAGAAGGGTCATACATCAATGTGTTAAGTGTAGACGGTTCACGGCTAAATCGGGTTCTGTTGAATCCGTGGAATTACCTGACAATAGAGTAAGGGATGCCTCAATATTTGAGGTAGTGGGGATAGACCTTACTGGACCACTTGTTTTAAGGAACAGGCGAAAGGTGTGGATTGTTATATTTACTTGTGCCGTATATCGGGCGGTCCATTTGGAACTGGTGACTTCTCTTTCAACCGAGAACTTTCTGCAAGCTTTCAGACGTTTTGTAGCAAGGAGAGGACGCCCCTATGTAGTGTACTCGGACAACGGTACCAATTTTCGTGGTGCGAGCAGAGCTCTAGGGAATCTAGACAATGCGGTAGTCCAATCAGAGAGTACCAAGCAAAATATTAATTGGAAGTTTATCCCTCCGTCGGCTCCATGGTGGGGTGGATGGTGGGAAAGATTGATTGGTTTGCTGAAACAACTCCTTAGGAAGATTCTTGGTCAAGCTCGTTTGGAATTTGAAGAACTTTACACCATTATCTGTGACACAGAGTCTTTGATGAACTCACGTCCATTGACTTACATGTCTGAAGATGTCGAAGATCTTAGTCCATTAACCCCTGCCTTGTTCTTACACGACCTCAAAGAAATAGGAGTTCCAGGTCTGGACTCTATTGAAAGGGCTAGTCTTCAGAAGAGATACCGATTTAGACAAAGGTTAAGAGAAGATCTGCGGAAGAGATTCCGGACGGAGTATTTTGGATTCTTAAGGCAAGAGACTAGAAGACGCTCGAAGACAAGACCTATCAAGGTGGGAGATCTGGTGTTGATTGGACAAGATAATGCTAAGCGAGTCAATTGGCCTTTGGCGAGAGTTGTGGAGGTCTACCCTGGCCGAGATGGACCTGTGAGGGTCGCCAAGTTGAGAACCAGCAAGGGCGTCCAGATTAGGCCGGTTCAACGGCTCTACAATTTAGAGATACCCGCCGATCTGGGGAGTACCTTGAGGAGTATACAGTCGGAACCACGCCGGGGAGGCTCCCGAGGAGAAGCCAGTAAAGACCCTACGAAGATAGCCCAATCCTAAAGAACTGGAATGAACGGTCGTTTCCCAACTATTGGTTGAGTTTCTGTAGAAAAACTCAAGGTGGGAGTATGTTGGGAAAAGAATGTTATTTTTCTTATAGATTTATATTTTTTTAAATATATGTAAATTTAATCCATTATAAGAAACATATTTGCCATATGTAAATATTTATATGTATATATATTCGTGACAAAAAATAAAGTAGTTGACTGGTTAGAGTCGTGTGGTTTCTCGGCCCGCTCTCGAGAGGTCTACGCCTTGGTTGATACCTGCCTTAGACACTTCCGCGGATTTGACTTCTTGGGAATCGCTCTTCTCTACCTTTGAGATTCCACGGATTTTTCCTCCCCGGGACCAGAATAAGAGACTTCGGGCGTCTGGGCAAAATAGAGCCTGGGCGCTGCGCCGCTGAACGCGACACCCCTCTTAACATCCTGAGTTAAAATGTAACCTAGATAAATCAATAGTATGAATTTCTATATGGAACAAATGAATATACACACACGCATACATACTTTTCGGCACTTATGTTTCGTAGTTTTCACAATACCTCTTCAGACTTTACTGCGATGATATAAAATATAAAATAAGAGGCCTCTTTGCTTATCAGTAGTGAACCCTCTAAACGATTTCGCCAAATTAATCAACAGTCCTCTCTAATATTGTATTAGATTGTGTTTCTTATATAAGTATACACTTGTGTATAGGGTGTAATCTTTAAATAAGGCAGTGGTTATAATATTTTAGAGAATTTTTGAAGATAAGCCTTTAGGTGTGCAGAATTATGCACATATAATTACAAGTAAATATATAGAGTAACGCTCTACAGCAAAGATGACTTTATAATGAATCCATTATGAACAAATAAAATAATCTCTATGATATCAATATATATGTGCGTAACTTTATTTGATAGATGTCATTATAAAAACAACATATACATAAGTTAATATTTATATATTGAAGAACATATCTAGGCTCTCCTGTCCTTACAGTTAAGATTAAGTGGGTGGTGAGAGAGGATAAATAAGGAATTTCCACGGTAGGACAAATAAAGTGACAGCAATGGGACAAGACAATCTTGTGACAGTAGCGAGAAAGCAAAAATTCCTCAAGAAGGCGTTAGCCGAAGTGTTATAGAACAGGTTTGAGGATAGTAGTGTTCCAGAGGTCAGCTCTCTTGGATCGGTGGAGAGTTTCCTGTAATTTGTCCAGCCTGGACGAGAACTGTACAGAGCGTAGTACTTATTGTAATTGTGTTCAAATAAATAAGCTTGAGGGATGAGTCTCTTTTAATTACATTTATTTCAAGCTTTCGGGCTCAACCGCCCTTCGACAGGACAAATTATATTCGCTACTAAAGTTTTCAAATCTAATCTATATAAACATTTGAGAGACGCCTGTGTCTCGAGTGTAATACGAGGCTTGCCGCGTGAGGGGATGAGATGGCCGTTTAGCCCATTGAATTATCGGAAATAAAAGATTATTTGTTGAATCGCAGAGTTCATGATACCGAGGGGGGTTTGGTGGCTGCAGGGAATATTACATTGTATATTTCAGGTAAATCAATTTTTCTATTGAGGCTATGGAATTTGCTTGATAGGATAGATTCTATGATTAGTCTTTGGTGTTTGTTGGCAATATTAGAATAGTGGATTTTCGGTGATGTAATGTTGAAGGAATGGCCAGTTTCATTTATGTGCTGTACTATTAAGGATCTATGGTCTAAGTTATCAATATTTCTTTTGTGTTCATGAATTCTGATATTGACATGTCTCCCGGTTTCGCCTACGTAGACTTTTGGGCAGTTCATACATTCTATGGAGTAAATAGCGTTTCGTGGTGTGCTGTTAGGTTCATTGAATTTCATGATCTGGTTTCGGAGAAGGGATCCAGAGGTAGGTGCGCAGGAGAAGTAGGTTTTGATTCCAAATTTCAATAAGAATCTCGCTATTGTGGAGGATAATGGTGAATATGGCATATTGCAAATAGATCTGTATATTGGAGACTGTGTCTTTTTAGTTGGGTCATAAAAGTGTCGCAATATAAAGGATATCGGGTATGCGCAGTCCCTGAGGTTAGCTAATATGTTCTGTGTTTCAAGGTTCTTGTACATCTGGAGGGAGCAGTGGGTATGGACTCGTTTTGATAGAGCAATAACTGTGTTGATTTTGTGACTGATAGGACAGAAGGACGAGTATTGAACATAATTAGGACGGAAGGATGGTTTATAATAAACGGTGGTGTGCAATTCATGTTGGTGCCGGATGATTTTAACGTCGAGAAATGGAAGGGTATTATTGGTTTCTTTTTCAACGGTGAAGTGAAGATCAGGGTGATAATTGTTTAGATTGTAGAGGATGTCATCGGTTCTGGTGGTGGTGCAAATGCAAAAGATGTCATCAATGTACCTGCGCCAAAAGAATATATCATGGGGGAAATTGGCGGTAATCCTTCGGTCTATTGCGCGCATAGAGATCTCAGCAATTGTGGTCGATAGAGGGCTTCCCATTGGGGACCCTTTTGCTTGCCTGAATGATTCGGAGTTATATGTGAATATGCAGTTATCTAGACATATGGAAATTAGTTGTGTGATTTTTTGGATGATATCTGTATCAATATGCTGTTCCTGCAGAAGTTCTATTGTATCACTTATGATCAGAGGATGTGGAAGGCTGGGGTATAAGGCTTGCACGTCGAAAGACACCATGATGCGGTCAGATTCAGGTTTGATCTTTAGTAATTCTCCTATAAAGGTATGGGTGTTGGATATGGGGAATGGGTCATTCTGTAATTGGAGGAACGGTTTCAGGAAGTTGGCTATAAATCTGGAAAGAGGGGCTGTTGGAGAAGAGAAAAAGGCCACTATAGGACGCAAGGGAGTTTCAGGTTTGTGTGTTTTTGGGAGACATGTCAATATCAGAATTCATGAACACAAAAGAGATATTGATAACTTAGACCATAGATCCTTAATAGTACAGCACATAAATGAAACTGGCCATTCCTTCAACATTACATCACCGAAAATCCACTATTCTAATATTGCCAACAAACACCAAAGACTAATCATAGAATCTATCCTATCAAGCAAATTCCATAGCCTCAATAGAAAAATTGATTTACCTGAAATATACAATGTAATATTCCCTGCAGCCACCAAACCCCCCTCGGTATCATGAACTCTGCGATTCAACAAATAATCTTTTATTTCCGATAATTCAATGGGCTAAACGGCCATCTCATCCCCTCACGCGGCAAGCCTCGTATTACACTCGAGACACAGGCGTCTCTCAAATGTTTATATAGATTAGATTTGAAAACTTTAGTAGCGAATATAATTTGTCCTGTCGAAGGGCGGTTGAGCCCGAAAGCTTGAAATAAATGTAATTAAAAGATACTCATCCCTCAAGCTTATTTATTTGAACATAATATTATGGGATTACCTATTAATTATTGTAATTGTATTAGACAGTTCGAAAAGTGACATCTATGGAATCATGAAAGAAAAACGAAAGTATTTTTCTGAATGGGGCCGATAGAAGTATCGACGATGAGGATCTTTCCAGTTACAGAGAGGTTGGCTATAAGTCCTACCTATCGTACTTATCTCATTTAGGACTATTTTAATAAATTGAAAACTTTAGCTGCAACCCTCTGCGTTTATTTCTTTGATATATCCTGACTATATAGAAAACAGTAACGGCAAATGGAGCCGACGCAACATTATTATAGATATAAATCAGTTTTTGAGATAACAAATACTTCGACCATGAGAGTTGTATTTTAAAAACTCTTCTTTCTCAGTGTTTGTTATTTCAAGAACAATGAATGCCGGGCCAGGCAACCTCTATCTTCAAGATTATGATTCATTAATCTATTTAATATTATCACGCATATGAAAAGCCATAAAAATAAAGACCCTAAAAACAATGTTTTTGAGGAATTTACGACTTCTTGTACTGTAAGTTCTCTATATTTTCATTCTCTAAGGCTATGCCGAACCTAGATAGATTGTTGTACAGTCTCCCAATTCTATTCAGCGATTTTCCAATTGATTCAAATGACAATATATTCCCAAACCTTTGTGATCGTGTTACTGAACTCCAATTTAATAAATCAAAAGACATATCCATTTAACCGTGTAATATTAATTTTTAAATATATGATTATCTATGTATATAAAAAACTAATATTAGACAAGGATAAAATAAATAAAATATTTTACATTGAAAAAATCAATTACCTTTTATTCGAAAATAATCAGAAGAGAGTGTAATAACAGAGGGATTGCTAGAGGCAAGTTTTACCTTGGGGCGAAATGTTGTCAATTTTCAGAAAATTCAAAGTAGAATAAGCTTGGATTAGATTGTTAAAAAACAAACCTATTTTTTCTATTGAGGAAGATAGATATTTGCATGTTTCTAAAAAAATACCTCTTTCTGGAATTTTGTCCGTTTTTCATTTCAAATACTTTATTTTAATTATTATTTATGCTACAGCTTTGAATGTTTAATTTTAAATATAGGAAGCCATCTTAATTTCAAAATTGGAATTCAATGCCCAAAATATTAGTTCTAAAAATAAATTGATCATACACACTACTATAAACCCTCAGGTTTAAACGAATTATTTATATAGTGCCTCTTTATTCCCCGACTTTCCCCAGTTTCCAAGCGCTATCTCTGTTCACGCATGCGCAGATCATTTTATTTTTATTATGAGGCCGTTGTATGTGAATACAAGAAGATATTTACAGACTCAGCCTTTATCATTAATGTGTTATTCTATTATTATTAAAAATCCGAAACTATTATAGACGCGTATGATTTTTTAAAAAATTTAACAATTTCTACTATTTATATTTAGTTTTAGAAGAATTATACGCGTCTATAATAGTTTTGAATTTTCATAATAGATGATGAGCTAATGCATCATAATTAATATTGTTATTTAAACATGAGATGTATTAGCGTGCCATCTGTTATTGAAAATGTAAACATTTGTTGTCGTTAACATTGTTGTTATTTTAAAGAAGCTGAATGAGTAGACTCAGGAAATTTCTGTCGTGTCGGTATTTGTGGTTCGTATATTCGATCAACCTGATAAACCACTGGTAGAGTTTACCACTGATAAGCTAGGCCCTCCAGTTATTTCACCTTACGATTAATGGTTTGATATAAAATTATATTATATAAATTTAAAATTTTTATAATTTTCACATTTTATATTCACACACACAACCCCAGAAATCTATTTTTTTTTTATTTGGATGAGCTATAAAAATAATTTGAATTATATAGAAATGATATATTTCGGTGTATATTCATATACGGTTCTCTGAAAAGATATTTTACTTTATTACAATATCGCTTGTTTGTCTCACTATATAATCGGATTATTTACATAGTGCTACTTTATTTCCCGGCTTTCCCCAGTTTCCAAGCGCTATCTCTGTTGACGCATGCGCAGATCATTTTATTTTTATTGTGAAGCCGTTGTATGTGAATACAAGAATATATATTTACAGACTTTATCATTAATGTATTATTCTATTATTGTTATTATTACTACTAATTGTACGGTGTTGATTGCTAAGCGCTATTTATCAGAATAAATATCTAAATTAAAGGTTGATTAGCTATTACAGAATATTGGCCATTTTCTTGATTATCAACTTTTCAAAATAGAACTTGACCATTACCCCTTCTAAAAGATTACCTTGGTGTATATATAACACACTTTACCCTACATAACCCAACCTCCAAAGAAAAAGGTCATTTATGAAAGATAATAAGTGTCTATTTTTATTAGAAATATTGAGATATTTTATGTGGGAGGTTAGTATATGTAATATATATTTTCAATTCCTTGATTGATGATATTTATTAGATTGTGACAATATGTCTGGTCAAAAGATATGTAAATTAGTTACTAGTATTATTGTGTTTTTAGTGTATCTATTTATAATGTGAGGGTAATAAAATTAATTGCTATTTTGAAAAAGAGTTACTTAAATGCAGTGTGAAAGTTAGTGTAGGTTTAAGCAGGAACATTACAGGAGGATATAACGTATATACGCGTACACAAGCACAAAGCTCATAAGAAATCAATAGTGAAAATTGAAAGTGAAATTGTGAAACGTCCCGCTCCAAACTTTGTGTCAGAGAAGCGATATTTTTATAAAGAGAAGATCTGGCTTTGTGTCTTCTGCTCGAATGAATGTTTTTCTGTTAGAATTTTTTTCCTGCACACTAAAAATGAACTGGCTTCACCCGTGGTCTCAGCTTTTTGGAATTTTTCCCGATATAATTTTGTATCTGATAATCAAACATGATACAGCAATATTGTCATCATCATTTTCTGACTAAAAAAAAAACAACTATTTTTGCCTAGAACCTGTCAATTTTATTTTTATTGGCTAAAATTCCGATAAATATATTTTACAGATTTTTCTCTATGTCCTGTTAAAACACGTTTTACATGTTCATTAGGTCAGCTGATATTACCTCCCATCTTCACCGCTAGAGGCGCTGCTTGCGAGCGAAAGGGCAAATTTGCCATGCAATTTGCAAATAACTTGTATACATACTTGTATACTTGTGTACATAGACCATAAATCTGTACATAGACAGGAAAAGCACATATATTTCAATAATATAAATGAGTTTTAAAAATTGTAAAAAAAAAATGCATCGGCCGGGAATCGAACCCGGCCCGCGTGGCAGGCGAGCATTCTACCACTGAACCAAAAGCAAACGGTGACAGAATTAAGAAAGAATGCATGACGCTGATAACTGTATATATTAATATCTTATTTGAATTGGAAATAAATGATTAGTTTAGGAATTGCGCTCAAGTTCTCTTACAAATCCAACCTCTCTAAATACCTTTTATATCTTTAAATAAATATATTAATGCCAAGTAATCTCAACGGAATTATTCATATATAGATAGATATGAAAACATAGATTTTTTTAGAAAATATATCAAAACTGTATGAATAGAATTTCAAACTTTTTGAAAAGAATATTTTTAAATTGGAAAAATAAAATTAAAAATGAATTTTAAAAAAGTTATGAATTAAAAAGAATATTTTTGCCTTTTTTCATATATACATTTATAAATAAAGAAGGCATTTTCTGACAACGAGCACATGTGCTTTTTAAATGACAGAGCGCCATCTAGTGGAGCAAAAATAAACTAAACGTTTATTTAACTTGCTGCGTGATATTTGGCCAACTCAATTTCTTGATAAATCAAGAAAAGTCATCCACGAACGCGTTTCGCGCTATTGGCGCTCGTCAGCGTGGAGTAGGCTGTAACCACTGCGACTAAAAAGATTTTTGGTCCCAGTGGCTTCCCGAAAAACCAAGAAATGGGTATTTAAGGCCAAATTTGCGTAAATCGCTTAACACATGAAAAAAAAACAATAGAAAAAATAAAAGATAAGTGGTCAGTGGTCGTGGTCAGGAAATGCCTTCGTTATTTTTAATATCAACACCTGATGCACTTATCTTTTATTTTTTTCTATTGTTTTTTTCATATACATTTATATTAGTAAAATTATATTAATAAATTTGTCCACAAAATTTTGATTAACAAAAATCTCAAATAAATTGAAGTGTGTAATGCTAATATTCAAATAAAAATATTTTTGTTAAACTACATTTATTCAAATCAATTGTGTGTGATATTTATGCGGATAATATTATATTTATATGTACAAGAGAAATATCTGTTTTTTTTTGGTATAATCAAAATAATATATAATAAATATTTTATTTTTATCGAAGGAAGTAATTCATGTACAGAGGGTGTTCACACTTATAGGGGGGGGGGGGGGTGGGGGGGGGAAACAAGTTCTATTATAAAATATTAAAAATTAACTCCATATTTGAAATTTTTCAAATGTTCTATTTGAAAGTCTTTTTGCTTATTTACAGAACGGCACCTGATTTTCCACGATAGCAGACACTTTCTGATCATGGTCATACTCAAAAGATCCCATTCTTCCTTTACCACTTTCAAGAGCTAATCTTACCTATTTGGACATAATTAAAATATGCAAACAAGATGATATCAACATTTCTAAAAAAGGTATTTATAATATTATTCACGACAAAAATATCAAGTTTTTATTCAAAGCACCTACGGAGAAATGGACAAAATATTATCACCCTATATCTGTGAGAACTCCTGCAACTGTCAAAAAAGTGAAAAAATATATTACAAAAGAAAATCCTATGCCACAAAGAGATATAGCCAAATTAATAGGAACATCAGTGTCAAAAATAAATAAAATAATAAATAAAGATTTAGGCCTAAGAGCTACAAAAAAACATGCGGTTCACAAATTGTTTCAGAGCCATATTCGTCAGCGACACACTATCAGCAGATATTTTTATGAAAATTTCTTGGCTGCTGATAGAAGGAAATTCATTGTTACATATGACGAAGTATGGGTATATTTAACCGATTGCGACAGAAAAAGAGCTATATACTATCAAAAAAGGGTTGAAAAATCTAGGCCAATTTGGTTGAAGGAATGTGCCGAAAGTTACCCCAAAGGATTTATGGTGGCATGCGGTATATCATATGAAGGAAAATTAAAAATAAGAAAAGTTGAAAGAAATGCCAAAATAAACTCGGAGTACTATCAAAACAACATTTTAGAACCTATATTTTTAAATGATATTCCCTCTATCTATGGAAAACAGAGCAACAAAGTCTGGTTTCACCATGATAACGCCACAGGTCATACCCCATCTTCAACCTAAGCTTATTTGGAAGATCTAAGGCAAAGAACAGGAATCAACACTATTCCAAATAACAGAACCCCTGTAAAAGCTCCTGATTTAGCCCCGATGGATTTTTGCTTATTTGGAAGATCTAAGGCAAAGAACAGGAATCAACACTATTCCAAATAACAGAACCCCTGTAAAATCTCCTGATTTAGCCCCGATGGATTTTTGCATTTTTGGATGCCTTAAAAGAGCACTTGGAAAGAGACACCCTAGGGCCTAGGACAATTGAAGGTCTCTGGAAATTGGTAAAGGAAGAATGGGATCTTTTGAGTATGACCATGATCAGAAAGTGTCTGCTATCGGGGAAAATCAGGTGCCGTTCTGTAAATAAACAAAAAGGCTTTCAAATAGAACATTTGAATAATTTCAGATATGGTGTTAATTTTTAATATTTTATAATAAAACTTGTTTCCTATAAGTGTGAACACCCTCTGTATATTTAAACCTGTCTATTGCGCCCCCTCTTGGGACTTACCAAAATAGGGTGCTATAGAGAGGGGGTGCTATAGAGAGGTCACTTTTGATGTAAAATGTTTACATAGAGAGGAAGGCGCTATTTAGAGGGGGCGCTATAGATAGGTTTAATTGTATATAATAAATTGCAGATTTTATAAGTGTGAAGTTTCTGAAAAAATCATATTTCCATACTTTCGTCACAACACCATTACCAAGACTATACCATCAAGGTCAGATTATATAAGCGGAATCAACTGGGTAAATATAGCACTGGCTGATCGAAGCTTCACTTCAAAATATTATAAATATTCGAGGTAACTTAATGAATCCTTCTACTGAACAACTGGATGAATGAACAAGTTAATTAACCCCTAAGACTTTATATTCCGACTTTAGATAACTCTCTACCTTTGATCCATCCATGTATATAAAACTATAAAGATGCATGATAATATTATGTATATTTCTTTCAATTCTACTAATTGTTGCTCTTTAAGAAAAAAAAACTACTTGTTCTCAATTTCTTGTATATAAGTTTATGCTAAGCCCTTCCTTTCTTTTTTATCTTATTTGATATCCTGTAAATAATATTGCTGATTACTGGTATTATTACTGTTATTCTTTTGCATGTACCATACATTTCTGATTGGAGAATCTATATAAGACCAAGAGTTCTTAATAAATATTTTTCTTGTTGTTGTTAATTATATAAGTAGAATCACATACAATAGTTGTAGCGGTCTGGTAGAATAAATTGGTGAAATTGCTGGGAAGATTCACCACTGATGAGCCAAGCCTTTCCAATTATGTTTTTATATCCAGATTAATAAATATAGAAATGATTTCTTCATTTTACAACAACAAAAAGCTTTATTAAGATTTTTTAGTCTTATACAGATTCTCCAAGCAGAAATGCAGGAAAAACAGTAATAGTACCTTAATGGTAATATGATATTTATATACAGGAAAAATTATATAAAGACAATAAACTAATAAATAGAATAGTATGGGTAAATATGAGGAAAATAAATTTATTAAACATATATCTACCACGGAATCTCTGAAAATGAAGATTTAAATATTTATTTAATGAAAATTCAATATTGTTTAATGTTTCTATCCTTTACATTTCAATATGACAACTGCAATAAAGTACGAGTTTAATTTCGCGATTAACTTTGTTCGGATATTCAGATCAATGAGTAAGCTACCACACCATTTTGGCACATTAAGATCAATAATCCAACTTGTATATAAGGAATCACCAGCAATCAAGGTAGAAGTGACAAGGATGCAGATAGGAATCAGGAGTCAGGAGCATGATCTCGTGAGGATTTGGTCAAAAGAGAGAAGTTTCTAACAAAAGTACGATTGGTGTGAAGACAACGTCAGAGAGATATATCCAAATAATCCCCGAAATCCAGGGATTTCACCCTCTTCTACGAGGATGGACAAGCAAGAGATTTCAGGATTTAACGATCTTTGTGTAAGTAGGAAAAATATTTCGACAGACAACATTGTCTATATTGTTAAACTTCAGAGAAGGGAGAAAAAAAAGACAAATTAAGTTTTCAAGTTATCTTTTATAAAGAGTTTCAACACGACATGGAAGTCAAAGTTTAGAAGCTGTCGATAGGCTAAAACAATAAAAGTATTTGCACACAACTCTAACCTTAACCTGACCTAGCAAGACCTAATTATACAAAATAATTACAACATATATATGTTATGTGAAAATATTATTTTATTTAAAATTATATTTCATAGATTCAAATATTCTGTTAAGTATACCACCAGATGTCGCGACCTTCCTTTATATAGCCTATTGTTGTTGTTTCCCGATGGCCGGCTCAAGCCGTTTGTAAATTATGTAAATAAGTCTTTCATTTTTTTTATTCTCACGCCTTAAATCAGGCAATATTTTCTCAGATTATTTATTTTGTGTTTTATAAGCTAAATTAAAACAATAATGATCTGAAATAAAGTATAAAGGAGATTATGTTAAAATGCATTAACACATACAAACATATTAAATATCATCATAAAATATTAAAGAAGTATTATTTTTAACAGTCTAACGAGGCCTAGTTTTACACACAGCTTTCTCTTTTTACTTTCCTCACAGATTATTTATAGATAAAGTTTATTTTTATACGGTACAGCTTCTATATGTGTCTCTTATCATATGGCTGTATATAATGATATATATATTATAAATAAAAAGATTTCTGCTGATATATATATATTTTGATTATCTTGAGGATTATGCTATGGAATTATTTGCTGTTTCTTGTTAGTACTAAGTGGTATTGGTAATGCAGTCGTGGAAAAATCTTGAAAATATAATAATAATAATAAAATAGTAAAGATTAAAATAACTTTAAATGAGCTCATAGAATATATAAAAACATAATTTGATAAAAAGTATTGCCTGGCTTAAGGCGTAATAATAAAAAAATGAAAAACCTATTTACATAATGTACAAAAGGTTTGAGCCGGCCATCGGGAAACAACAAAAACGTGTTATATAAGGGGAAAAGCGCGACCTCTGTCGGTCGATTTAACAGAGTATTTGAATTTATGAGATATAATTTTAAATAAAGAATATTTTTATATAACATATATATATAATGACTGTATATAGTGATTCTAGGCTATAGGCCTCATCAATACAGGGGTGGCTCTAATTTCTCAACATTCTACAGGGTAGAGTTATAAAGTCCGCTGAATATGGAACGCTTCACGATTTTGCGTGTCATCCTTGCGCAGGGGCCATGCTAATCTTCTCTGTAATTTCTATGACAAAATACGGAAATATTCAACATGTGCATATTTATACAGATTATATTCATGCGGAATTATATATAAAATATAAATATGTGTGTCTCTCATAAATATGTTAGTTCATCTCATGAATAGAAACGAACATTTAAATTTTATAGTGGAAAGAGATTAGTAGGCTATTACAGATGTGGGAATTGAATTTATTTTGTCACAGAGAATATTTAATTTTTAAATCAACAGGTTAATTAATAAGTGCAATAATCACTTGGAACAGTAAAATATCGAAAGAATAAATGGTTAGACGTTGAGTTTCTTGTGAACCACATAGGGAACTCGCTCTCTTCGTCTGATTATATATTCTTTTGGGGAATCAGTGGAAGGATGGTCTAAACCGTTGGTTTTCGACCGCTACGACCCGGGTTCGAATCCTGCATTGGGCACTTTTTTATGATTAAAATAAATGCTCCAATGGGTCCCGATTCTTACAAAAGTCCAACCCCACCAGCGAGTTCAAGTAATCAAACGGGGCTCTGGCACATTTGTAAATGCAAAGTCGAACTGCTTTTCACATGTGTAGATATGTGGTCAACTTACAGTAACAGCAATCGTCTACTTCTACCCACCATGAATATAATGGCCTGTACTACGTGTACTAGGGATAAGCAAAATACAATTTAATTTTGATTGGTTAATTAATTTTGATATATTTTGTTACACTCAGCACACAAGTATTTGTACTTGTATTTCTCTTATTGCCTCTTGTTGGAGATTGTTTTGGTTGAAATAAATTGCTTTGTCTTCTTTGCAATTGACTTCTTTCATTTCCTACTTGAAAATATTCTATGACATAATTTGGAAAGGTTTGAAGATGTATGTGAATTTTATTCTTAATGTTGGAGATAAAAGATTATATGTCCTACCATATTAAAACTATCTTTTGAAATTTGAACTATACATAGGACACAAAAACGCCTATATGTTTCTTTTGAAATAAAGAAAATATTTCTTCTGTCCTTACTGCATTGATAAAAACAATGACCTGGCACATTAGTAATTTTATCATATCAATTAGGGCACTATACAAGTTTTTATTTTTAAAAGAAACACGCATGTCCTAAATATTTCAAATTTTCAGAAACAGATGGCGCGCTAATGCATCAAGTTTATATATTTATTTTTCTTTAAAGTTGTTTTTAAAAAAAAGTCTCTCTTTTCAAATTATCAAAGAAAAGAAATTATTTTTTTTTTTTTGAATCGTTTTTTTTTTTTGTTTGAAGGCCAAATTTATTTTGTTGTTTATTACAGTTTCAAATTTAACCCCAATTGTCAAATTTGTTTTTCCTTTTGTTTCCTTTATATTTAGTATTGTTTAGATATTTTACGATAAGGTGGTCTATATGAAATATAATGCACCATCAAAAAAGTTCAGCTACCGAATCAATGCAATAAAAAATGTGATTCTCCTGTATATGAATTAAATAAGACAACAGGTTTCAGGAGATGTGTTTCTTTTTATTTTTATTGCAATCTCAAGATTTCTGGCATTACCTCCCATCTACAGGAGTATAACAATGAACAATAATCTCTGTTGTAAAACGGCATTTGAAATTTATCCCGCATGTGTTTCTTCTGTTTATCATTACTCTTCACAATTCATCTTTTCATACTTCATCCCTGAGGTTAGAAATAATCGTTATTTCTCCTCAAAAATAAATTTCGATTTTTCGTTCAAAAGAAACACATACGGGATAAATTTCAAATGCCGTTTTACAATCATAAGCCGCATTATATTGTATTATAAATAATCTCTATTCATGATGAAATTTTGAAAAACGTTTCAAAATTACAAAATATTTTCTCACAATGAGTTTATTTTTATTTCAAAACGCTAGCTTTCAAGCGATAATCGCTCTTCAACGGGCTTTATAAAACAATATCGACTATATCTTACAAGAAATACTAGTATTTACAAAAACATACGCGCACAACGTATTTAAATATCCACGCTGTATGTTTTTGTAAATATTTCTTGTAGGATATAGTCGATATTGTTTTATTAAATCCGTTGAAGAGCGATTATCACTTGAAAGCTAGCGTTTTGAAATAAAAAGAAACTCATTGTGAGAAAATATTTTGTAATTTTAAAATAAACAATAATAAAACGCCGTTAGATTCTTGCTATCATCTCCATAAATCTGTCGTCTTATTTAATTAAAAATTATTTACATATAAGACAGAGAGATCATTCATATTATGTATTTATTTTAGAAAATATTTGATAAAAATATATGTTTGTCGCACCTACATGCTCAAATTTATAAACATATCTTTCTAAACACATAATTATAAACTCGCCAACTTTATGTTTTTACTTACTAATGTTTCGGTGATCTACTGCCGACATTTTCAAGTTATAAAGTCTCAATATGCTGCTGATATACGTAAAAAAATAAAAAGTGGATGAATCGAATAACTTCACACACGCATATACATACAGCTTTATTAAGACCACCGATCTTTTACAGACAGATTCACCACAGGAAGGAAGCATAGATGGAACTTCTATACTCCAGGCAGCACAGAACCCAACAACAGCCTCCAGGTCCGAAGCATGTCCAGTGGTTACACCATGTATAAGTTAGCGTATCACTGAAAAGGCGAGTGTGGAATCAGCCGCGTTCTAGTCTTCGCTTTCCTCGTCCAAATGGACCACGACATTCGGCGATTCTATTAATCTCCTCCGAAAGGTTACTGCGGCCTTGTAGAATTTATATAATAGTAATAATAATTAGAATAATTTCAACAAAGCGTTAAAATGGGCGATCGATTTACATTTTCTACATGCTATTGTGTAATGTAAAGAGAAAATTAATTTTCCATCAAGATCCCTTGAGACATGATTCAAAGGAAAATATTTAAAAAATATATATATTTTTTTTTTCATCAAAAAAATACCTTCATATAAAATCCTCAAAGATATTGAATCCATAAAAATTAAATATATTTCGCCGTTCAACAAAAAAATGGAATATTTAATTTAAAATTTAATATCGTTCAAAATCTTAAATGTATATGTATATTAAATCATCATAAATCAAAAAAATCGGAAATAAGAATATTTTTAGCGGGGTATAAAAATTCACACAACAAAAATCTACATTTACATTCATGCACAAAACTTAAGGAAGTTTCACCTTTTAGCTTGTATATCGGGATTCAGATAGTAACCTTTGATACACAGTGTACACCATATTTAATACACACTGACCTTTAATGAAGACACACGAGATAACCAAGTGTGAACAAAGCTACCTCTGTCATCTTCAAAAAAAAAAAAAAAAACAGACAACCGGTGTCAGTCAAAGATTTTCCACTTCCTTAAGTTTTGTCAATGGGTGTATTTTTGTGTGTGTTTTTAATTTGCAGACTGTCGCGTACTGAAGACAGGCCAACATATTGTTACATATATATATATATTATATAATCTAAAAACTCAAATATTTCTATATTTTAAAAAATATATATTTTATTTTATTCATTGATAATTTTACTTTTGTTATCATCGCTTTTAGAAAAACTTTCCGTTTTTGTTGTATAGTTTTGTTGTAAATATGCGTAGTTAACATATCTATCCTTTTAAAATCACTAATATAGGATTAACTTTATAAATTCTATATAATGTGAAAATAACTAATGTGTAATCTTTCCTCAAGTAATTGAAAATAAAAGCTACTTGACGGTAAATAATTATCTTTTTTTTATCACGACTGTACCTCAACCCTTTATCTTATCGATCCTCTGTCTTATCAAGCCTTATCTAACAACAACAATAAAATATTCATAACATATATATATTAAAATCAAAAAAGGCATATTCTGACCGCGCTCACAAGTGCTTTTTTTTTATCATACGAGCGCCACTTAGTGGAACAAAATAAAACAAAACGTTTATTTAATTTGTTTCGTGATATTTGGCAAGCCCAATTTTTTTATAAATAAAAAAAAGTCAACCACGAATGCGTTTCGGGCTGTTGGCTCTTTATCTTTTTATTTTTTTTTCACATATATATTCAAACTGAATGATCTCTCATTATTAATGGATTTGTTATTTACACTCTCCAATTTATTTTATTTGTGTATATTAATATTTGACATTTTATTTAGAATTTTTTTCATTAATCATATATTATTTTCATTGATATTCTTGTTATACATATTTTTTTAAACGTGATTTTTCGCCCAAAATGCTTGAGAACCATTTGTAACGGTTGTTAGAATTTAAAAAGCAAAACATCGTTAATGAAGGACAAATACTTTATTGAATTATTGGTATGTAACTGTTGGAGTTCATTAATCTATGCATTTATTATTCTTTTTATATTGTTTTAATCTAATTTGACCACGGACATCTGGTCACGTGTGTATTTGGAAATGTATATATTCTGATGGAAAATAAAGTAGAGTAGTCACCAGTTAGTCGTGTCGGCCTCATCCTTCTGAGTTGGTAAAAGTACTCCCGTGTGCAAAGTACCGCATCCTCCCAAGAACAGAGCCTCCCTCATCCTTAGGTCGCCGGCATTCGGATCTTCCCTCAAAGAAAACAGAATACAGTCCTCTAAAGACGGCGGAGTAAGGTATAACAGGTTAGCGCCTTTTAAGTGGAACCCCTTCTCCAGCCCAGGTTAAACATTATTGGTCCTGATCGAGCAGGATTTAAAAGAAGTTAAGAAAATTAGGGAAGAAAAAATAATTCTAAAGACAAAAAAATTGCATGCTTCTGAAGAAATTAAAAAATTTGGTTGATAGTTAAAAAGGAAATTTGCAAATTTATTTAATCAAGTGAAATATTTTTAAGAATTCAAAATGAAAAAGAGTCAGAAACTCCGAACGCTGTTGCGATCATCTGCAACAAAGAATATAAGGGAAATCGAGGCGGAAATGGAAAAGGAATCTCCATCTCGTGAGACCATCGGGATAAAATTTAGAGTATTGGAGACAATTGAGAACCAACTCAGGGATGCAAATGTACAGGTTATGAATCTGATGTTGGAGGATGAGGCAATATCTCCACCTGATCTGGAGAAGGAACAGGATATGGTGGTCCAGTATGAGGAGAGTTTTGTACGAACCGAACTTAGGGTGGCTAAATATCTCCAGGTCAGGGAGAATGGGCAACAAGGCCGGGGCACTCTGGACCCTGCTAGGAGCGCCCAGGAGGGTATGCCATCGTGCAAGCTGCCTAAGATGGCACTCCCGGTTTTTGATGGCACATGTCTCGAGTGGTTGGGATGGTGGTCGCGGTTTGATATGATCCACGAGAGTGCAGTGTTGTCGGAGGTGGAAAAATTCAGTACCTTGTGCAGTCAATGAAGGCTGGTACCCGAGCAGATAGATTGGTCAGGAGTTACCCGCTAACCACAGAAAATTATCCTAAGGTGGTTAAGGCATTGCAAGACCGGTTTGGGGATAGGGTAATATTGACCGAGGTCTATGTACGCCAACTATTGAAATTGGTTATAAATAATGCACGGAAAAAGACCTTAACCTTGGAAGGTTTGTATGACCAGGTCGAATCCCATTTAAGAGCCTTGGAATCATTGGGCGTCACTGCAAAACAGAATGCCTCATTTTTGTACCCCCTGGTGGAGTCAAGTCTGCCGGAAGACATGTTGAAGATATGGCAAAGAAGTGCGCTGGCGGGGTATAGTGAGGACGAGGGAGAACTCCCCATAACCATCGACCAAAGATTGGAACGACTTCTCGAGTTCCTAAGGAGAGAAGTGAAGGGGGAGCAACGGCTTGAATATATGAAAGAGGGGTTTGGAGAATCATCCCAAAGGAGGAACTATGGCCAACATATAGCCAGGATGCACGCCGTTCAGATAAAGGAGGCTCAGGGTAGAGTGACTCCCCTGTGCCTCAGGTGTAAAGGAAAGCATTGGATCCAGGATTGCGCGGGTTGGCGTTCCATGACAGTGACCAAACGAATGGATGAAATCAGAAAGGTTAACGCCTGCTTTCGCTGTTTGCGGGTGGGTCATGTGATGGCAACCTGCAGAACCCAAATCCGGTGCTCGCACTGCAATCGACCCCATCATACAACTCTGCATCTACCAAGGCGGGTATCAAGGGAAGATCGGGATCAAAGGGAAAGGCAAAACACTGAGGAGCCTCGGGTCTCGCCTGGTGAACAAGAAATCGTCTTATCAGGGATGCCTGTGAGAACCGCAATCCCAACAGCCTTTTTGCGACAGCTCGGGTTCGCCTGGTGGGCCCTCGGGGCGTGGGAGTCACTGTGCGGGCGTTGCTGGATCAGGGGTCACAGTCGTCCTTTGTCCATCGAGACCTTCTTCATCACTTGACTATCCCAGTGTACAAGGTCAATGCACAAATCTTCGGGATTAACGACACCAGGGGAGAGCATGTTAAACAGATGGTATCCTGTTCGGTGGCGTCGTTGACGGAATCAGGATGGACTATACCGATTCGGGCGCTGGTGGTGGGAAGAATGACTGGGATCCTACCTAGTCGGGATCTCCGCATCCCTGTGCCGTCCAGCTGGAAGACCCTGCCATTGGCAGACCCTCAGTTTGAGACAAGTGGCCGAGTGGATGTAATACTGGGAGCAGACGTATATGGAAGTTTATTACTTCCCGAAGTTAAGCATGATGAGAAACCCCAGTTATGCGCGCAGAAAACCCGATTGGACTAGATTATCTCGGGAAAATTACCAGGTGAAGGAGAAGTCGGCCCATACAGGGTGTACAACATTCGGGTGAATTATGAAGAAAACCTGGACAACGTATTGCGGCGCTTCTGGGAGGTGGAAAAGGTCCCCCTTAGACATGCCAAGCCGGACGCAGATGAATTCTGTGAAGAATTATACAAGACCAGAGGTATGGCAAAGATGGAACGCCATGAAAAACGTAGCAGAACTCCAGCGTCTAGGACGGGTGAGAAAATCTCTGAATATTCCATGTCGAAAGAAGAATACCCCACTGGCAGGGTTAAGTTGACCGAATCTAAAGACGGATACGGTTCTGAGCGTGTCAAGGGGAAAGTGGATAAACTCTGCCCAGGTAGAGCCATGGTGAAAGTGACCGAAAGAAAAACCTGTCCAGATAGTTCCGTTCTGAAAAGGCCTGAAGAGTCAACTTGTCCTGACTGCTCGAAGGTGAAAGGATCAATGTGTCCACACTGTGCAAAGATGAAAGAGATTGAGATGCTATCCTGTACAGACAGTGCCAAAGTAAAAGCAGAACTCTGTCCAAACTGTCCCAAAGTGAAAGTAGATAAAGAAGAACCCTCTCCAGAGCTATGGCCCAAAATGCCTAAACTATCAGAAAAGCAGGACGAGACGAAGGTATTGTCAGTCAATTTAAACGACGAAAAACCTATGCTGGTAACAATTGGAGAGAGGTGTTCCTCCCTGACTACTTATATTAGAATAGTTGCCTGGATTTTTCGTTTTATCAATAATTGCTGTGATAGGTCAAGGAGGGTCCACACATATCTGACATTAGCCGAGTTAAGACAAGCCCACGATAAGATACTCCTCGCCGTTCAGCTTTATTGTTTTGACGAAGATTTAAAGAATTTGCATAATCAGAAGATGGTAAGAAAAACCAGTAAGATAGTGGCTCTAAATCCTTTTCTTGATGAAAGGAGCATCATCCGAGTCGGAGGCAGGATAAGATGGGCTCCAGAAATCCCCTATGATCAAAGACATCCTGCGTTATTGCCATCCACAGGAAAGTTGAGTCAATTGATAATCAGAGATGCGCATTCCAGAACTCTACACGGCGGTGTGCATTTGGTATTGGCCACCCTTAGACAGAAATATTGGATCTTGAAGGCGAAAAATCAAATTAAGAAATGTATAAGAGATTGTCTGACATGCTGTCGCTACAATCGAGTCACTCAACATCAATTGATGAGTGATCTATCCAAAGAACGGTTGACCCCTAGAAAGCCATTTACAGTGAGTGGGGTAGACTACGCTGGACCCTTTAAAATAAAATTATCGAAAGGACGGGGTCAAAAGATTGAGAAGGGATACATCTGTTTGTTTATTTGCTTGGTAACCCGAGCAATACATGTAGAGCTAGTCACTGACGCTTCAACGCCAACTTTTCTGGCTGCCTTTAAGAGATTTGTGGCGCGCAGAGGACATTGTGCACAGATGTATAGTGACCAAGGTACCAATTTTGTGGGAGCAGCCAAACAACTGCGTATAGGATTCTATATGGCTCGGGATCAGATGTCGGAGATCGCGGAGATATTGGCCAATGATGGAACGGAGTGGAAATTTAATCCTCCAGGTGCTCTTCACTTTGGTGGCCTATGGGAAGCCGGCATAAAATGCTTCAAGTATCACTTTCGCCGCATCATTGGAGAAACCTTGCTGACCTATGAGGAGTTCCTGACCCTAATTGTCCAAATAGAAGCCTGTCTGAATTCAAGACCTTTGGGACCAATTAATGGCGACCCAAATGATCTAGCGGTATTGACACCAGCACATTTTCTACTGACGTCTTCATCTTATTGCGTCCCTGAGGAGGACTTATTGAACGTTCAGCTATTGCCTCGGTGGAAAATGGTCCAGAAGATGGTCCAACATCTGTGGAGGCAGTGGTCTACGGATTATATTCATAATCTACAACAACGACACAAATGGAGAATTCCAAGGCCCAATGTGGCTACTGGCTCCTTGGTTCTAGTCCGGGAGGAACATGTGCCCCCCGCCAAGTGGATGATGGGGCGAGTGGCGGAGATCCATCCGGGCAGGGACGGATTGGTCCGAGTGGGGTCTATCCGCACCAAAGCTGGCATACTCAAAAGACCCCTGGTTAAGCTGGCGTTGCTGCCTGTTCCCCACAGTTTGCTTTGATGGTTCCCATCAACTCGGGGAGTATGTTGGAGTTTATTAATCTATGTATTTATTATTCTTTTTATATTATTTTAATTCAATTTGACCACGGACGTCTGGTCACGTGTGTATTTAGAAATGTATATATTCTGATGGAAAATAAAGTAGAGTAGTCACCAGTTAGTCGTGTCGGCCTCATCCTTCTGAGTTCGTAAAAGCACTCCCATGTGCAAAGTACCGCATCCTCCCAAGAACAGAGCCTCCCTCATCCTTAGGTCGCCGGCATTCGGATCTTCCCTCAAAGAAAACAGAATACAGTCCTCTAAAGACGGCGGAGTAAGGTATAACAGGTTAGCGCCTTTTAAGTGGAACCCCTTCTCCAGCCCAGGTTAAACAGTAACTTTATTATGTAGTATTCTGTATTCCCTAAAGAGATATATTTTTATTCACCTTATATAGCTTCTTTCTCTTTTAAATACTGATTTCATCTGGCCTTTGTGCTTGTGTGGCATGGCGTATATATAACATTTTCTAAAAGAAATACCCATCTAATATAGATATTACATTAATAAAATATAGTTTTGTGAATATCATTTGTTGGTTGGAAGTTTTTTTTTTTTTTGGAAAAAATACAGCTACAATCAACCAATTATTTATTTAATTCCTGACGTCAGTGACACGCTGTCACTCATTCCCTTGAGGATAGTGATAGCGAATCACGGAAACGTCGGAAATTAAAATAAAATTGTGCCTTATCACTTTTACAAAAGTGAAAATTTGCCAAATATTTATCAATCTGGGTGACAGTTTTAAAAAATGAATGAAATATATGAATAAAAAAGAGAAATGAGAATATAAAATAAGAGTTGAAAAGTTATTCAATGAGATAATAAAATAAAGCAGTTTTTTCAATAATTTTAACAAGGCCAGACAAATGAAACTGTCCTTCGGAAAGGCCTTTAGGTTATATTTCACCAAAACACAAAGCTTTCTTTGAATAGACTTCCTTATTATAGGTATATCTGTGCTCTGATTGGCTAGTGTCTCGCCACCACAAAATACAGCGGAGAATAATCTTATTTAGGCCGCAGCTATGATGGGATACGTGACTAGAAATCCAACACAATGAAGCTTTCTCACAATTCAACTTATACATCTCACTTTCCACCTAGCTCTGTTCTTGGGCCCAAGTATCACCACATTCTATACCGTTATGGCTCCAGAAATTAAACTGTTAATTTAGATTCGTTTGATAAATTATGGAAGTACATTCTTCATTGGACTCCCTCCTTACAGAGACAAGTCTCAGCTACATCAAGATCAAAGAAACCCTTGACTACATTCATCAATATCTCATAAGAAACTCTATCACATATTCAAAAATATTATAACAAATGAATAAATAGAATAAAAGTAAAATCAGGTGTATTTAAATTAATAAAAAGGCATCTGATCGTGCAAACCAAAGTTGCTGATAAATTGGGCCACATTTATCATCAGATATATAAAAACTATTTATTGAGATTTATTCCAATCATAACACAATCAGGAAATGCCATTTTCTTAATATAAAACATGTTCGTTCATAAATATATAAAATATTTTTGTATATAGGTGACAATATTAAAGAGTTAAACCTCAACACTAGCGATGATTTTAATTATGTTTTACTCATCTATTATTTCCATGAAACGTACTATAAATACAGAATTACTGTTCTAATTGTATTAGCGGTCCGCTAAGAGAAACAATAAGTCGCAAATGACCAGGCCTAGTGCAGTAAGATACCATCTTCCTCCATAATGTTCGGTGTCATAAAGAGAGAAAAACTGTTACAGCCTTTCACACATTAGCTGAGAATTTATAACTCATCCTTCGTACAACCATAACATCACCCCATGCTACACTTTATTTGTTAAATGTTCTAAAAGGTAGGGAGTTGTATGTCAGGAAAGAAAGCCAAGAGAATCTAAAAATCTGAGTACATTTCCAAGACAAACAGTCTTTTAAAAATGCTTTAACAAGCTTGTAAAACATTGGATAGAAATTTATCTTAATAAATAGAGATCATCTAGAAATAAATATATTTTTGAATTGATAGACATCGTGGATAATTCAGATTTGAGTCACTTCTACTAGTTCTACTACTTTGTATGCACCTCTACAGACCTAAAGGTTTATGTCTATTGGTTCGAATTTTATAAATTTTAATTTGTTCTGAACTAAATAAAATACCGGTGTTATTCTTAGATTTGCCTTTTCCAATTTTGTAGGTGAAACTATTGTTAGTGTCTCTAATACATGGATAGTTGGCGATTGCTTTTACTACAAGTGCCTCACATGTCTATACATAGAGAATGTAGTTCGATATTTGCATCTACAGATGTGTCAGAGACCCGTTCGGTTACTTGTAATTATTGGTGGGGTTGAACAACTTTAAGAATTAGAGAGATTATTGAGGCAATATTTTATAGGAAACTTTATCATTGCTGGATCCCTCATCTACGTGGCAGGCGGTATAAGCAGCACAAGTAAGGGACTACCCTGTAGGGTGAAGTACGGTGTCGTGAGCCCCGAGCCGCTACGGTAACCGTGAAGGCCTACAGGGAACTCTGAAATGTGGCTGACTAACGGGGTAATGGCAGCCCCCCCTTCCATGATGGACAAGACACCACCACCACCATCAATACTGGATTCAAACCCAAGTCGTCGCTGTCGAAAAGTCAACGGTTTATATCACTATTCTACCATACTCATAAACTGGAGATCTCTACACAATCAATAAATTTGAAAATAGAGCAATCCATAGATAAATCTTTAATTAAAAAGGCATATATTGGATCGATATATCATTTATTTTACCAATATTTCAGTTGGCTGAACGCCAACTTTTATCAAGGTGTTTTAACATATTTAATATGTGTCTTACACAGTCACGCATTAAAAATGTCACACTAGTCACATATGTCCCATTAGTCACACATTAAATATGTTATAATACCTTGATAAAGTTTGGCGTTCAGCCAACTGAAATATTGGTAAAATAAATGATATTTTAATCCATAGATTTTATATTTGTATGAATTGTATTTCTATTCTCTATATAAAATATATCTATAGAGAGTTACTCCACTTCAAGAGTTGTAACAAGATAAGCCAATCACTTCACAAACCAGGTGTGGAATGGTCGAGTGGTTGCGTCTACAAGAGCCCTTGGGTAGACAAAATCTACACAGATAACTTGGATCTTACCTTGTTATTGTCGGCTCTTCAGGAAGAAGTATTCTAGTTGTGTTGAAAAATAAAATATTTGCAATCAAATAAGAGGAAAGAAAATATTGGATAAAATATTGTCCTCCTAGTATATATTGATATAAAAAATACAATATCCTAAGTTTCTAATTGAATTAACGTCGAAAATCAAATTATTTGATATACCTAAAATAAAATTATTCTTATATCAAAAATTATGATATTGTTGAATATATATAATAGCAAAAAATATATATTTATTTATAATGAGTTCTAAGTTCAGTTTGAAACTTTTGACTTTTTAAACTTATTATTTGATTATATTCAGAATAATTTTTCATCGCCTTTTATTTTTGAATCGGCAAAATCTTTACTATAACACAATATTAATTATTTGAGTCAAAAGACGATCCATCAATTAAGTTTATATAAATGGACGTACCTTGATCTGTGAAGAAAAAAATTGTTTTGTTTTTACAGATCCAGGTACGCTCTTTTATATAAACAATATTGTCGCGGAGATAAATGAAGCAAGGGCAAATTTGGGGATAAATTAATTTATTATAAGGGGTATTTATAGGGAAAGAGAGTACAACTTACCCCAAGTTAAAAGATAATCCTAATGAACGGCGTTAGCCACCGTCCCGTTTTCCTTATTTTCAGATCAGCTTCCGAGAACCCCTCACACCTGTGGTCCGTCGTTCAAAAGAAACAGTTGCGGGATAATTGAAAAATGTCGTTCTACAATCATAAACCGCAATTTATTGTATTATATAGAGGCATTTTTTATAATAATTAGGCATATCAACCCTGATGCAAAAAAAAGCATTAATACAATAGATTACATCTTCTAATCTGTACAAACTGGGCATTCCCTCGCAAAAATCGAAGACTCATGTATCAATAACAGACAAAGTCATGTATTGACATGTAAATATATAGTTAAACACCAATTTCATTCCCAGACCTCACTTGTACTGTATAATGAAACTATATTTACCTTCAAAAGTTAAAAGGAAATCAAAAAATGCGGCAATTCATTCATCAAATGAGCAATTGAGTTGAACATTGGAGGTAATTAGAGTGAAAATATCATACTTCCAGAGATATGTTTCTTTAATAACCTTTTAATTCACAAATTAAGGTACCTTTGTTGGCTGGTATTGTGATCAGGGTGCACGGCCTATCTGATCTGCTCCATGGACAGGACACCACCACCAATTCACAAATTTCCAACTTCCGGACACGAAAGCCCCTTTAACAGGAGAAAACATGCTACAATAAATTGCAAATAGAACAAGAGTTAAAATAAAAATACATAGAGTGCTTATATATGCTTATTTGAATGCCAATTTAACGCGGGCCTCCACTAAACGGACTTATCGGATTTGCTATTCAGAGAGGATTTATTTATTTGGAGCTTATAGGGTGGGTTCAAATATAAGAGTATATTATATATTTCCAGAATGTCTAGTGTTCTGTTAATGCTATTGTGCTTTCTGGATATGATGGATTCTATGATGAGTCTCTGTTGTTTATTGGGAATGTTGGAGTAATGGGGCTTTGGTTCTGATAAGGAGAGAAGGAATGGTCTGTATTGAATTAGAGGTTATGTTAAAAAATTTAATCGCCAAGAAAATACACCACGAGAAATATTCGAGGAATACGATATGCCCTTCTTTGTATATAACTATTTGCATATATAGTTTTATTTTTATTTTATATATTTCGTTTTATAATCTATGTAAATTAATTCCCGTGGTATATGTATATAAGATTTACCTTTGTATCAGAGTTCCTTGTAATTTTACACACCAATTGAAGGACCGAAAGTTTCGAAATCTTGTGAAGCTATTTTACAATTAAAGAAACTTTTTACATTTAAAATTTTCTCGTGTAATATAGTGGGTAATAAATAAAGGCCACCCAAAAAATAATATAAATACAATTTTATACAAATTGGAGGTGAAAAAAATGGCATAAAAGTGAAATTATACTGGGATCGGGTGAAAAAATTGAGAAAAAGGAATCTACGCTTATTTTATTAATCCATTTTGTAAACCTTAAATTTATTAAATACTTAAAGTATTAAAAAATGAGGGTCGGTGGAAGGGTGGTCTAAACTATTGGTTTTTTAAACCAAATGACTCAGGTTCAAATCCTGCATTGGGCACTTTTTTCTAATTAAAAAAAATGCTCCAATGGCTCCCGAATTTTGCAAAAGTTCAGCCCCATTAGAGAATGCAAGTAACCAAACCAGGGCTCTGGTAAATTTGTAAGTGCAAAGTTCGAACTGCTTTTCTCATGTCTAGACATGTGGTGCAATTACAGTAAAAGCGGTCGCTAACTATGATTGTCATGGCCTGTACCATGTGTACTAGAGATAACAATAAAAAAATAGGTTGAGTATAAACCTCATCTGTAATAAATAATAAATTATTTAGAATTTAATAACAAAAGATATATCTTTTTTCTTTCCTGTAAAAAATATTAAACTTAATCTAATTTATTTTCGAAAATTTTCTATTGTGACTTCATATTTAATTTATAAAAAAAAACATTTTAAATATTAACCTAATAAAATTATAGGTTTAGGGAAGTCTCTATTTTATTGGTTTTTCACGCGTAAAAATAAGTCGTAATTTTTTTTCTGGATAAAACCTCTCTCTCCCCCATTGTATATACCTTGGATTAAATTAATTGAAAGACACACACACTCACTTTAAAAAAATTGTTCAACTTTTGGTTCATTGTTTTAGAGTAATATAATTTAATAGAAAACTTTTATGAGGTCAAAGAACGTTATTTATAAATAAAATTATAAATAAACTTGAAATTTATTACTGTTTAAGATTTATTTGGAGAATTCCAAATTTACCTTTTCGAGAACCTTCTATGTGAGAGATCATCTGTAAACTGATAATTCAGGTCTCTCTTGGATGTGGCCCTTCATTGGAGGTTGGATTAGCTGAGTTCAAGTCATTTTGGATTTTCCAAAGTGGTCCCTCAGGGAGGTTATCGCTCATGAGAAGAACTGCGCCAGGTCATTTGTCAAAAGAATTTTACAAAGGTGGTCCCTCAGGGAGGTTATCGCTCATGAGAAGAACTGGGCCAGGTCATTTGTCAAATGAATTTCACAAAGGTGGTCGCACAGGGAGGTTATCGCTCATGAGAAGAACTGGGCCAGGTTATTTATCAAATGAATTTTCCAAAGGTCGTCGCTCAGGGAGTTTATCGCTTATAAGGGGAACTGGTCATTAGTCAAATGAATTTTACAAAGGTGGTCGCTCAGGGAGTTTATCGCTTATAAGAGGAACTGGTCATTAGTCAAATAAATTTTGCCAAGGGTTTTTTCTACGATTCTGTGAGTCATCAGTCAAATATTTATTTACAGGTAAGGGAGCCATCTCCTGAGTGTATGTCATTTGATTTGTCGTTGCATTTCAAAATGAGATATTTAAAATATTATATAAAATTATATATCAGCAATGGTAATTTTTATAAACATCAATAGAATTCTTAATTTAAAAAACAGATTTTTCAAAATAAAACTGAGTAAAACACTAGTTTACTTCCAAGCCTCTTTAATTTCCACGTCTCTTTGACGATCACGCTTCTTTGACGAACATGCCTCTTTAACGACCACGCTTCCATATCGACCATTCCTCTTTAACGACCATGCTTCTTTATCGGCCATTACTCTTTAACGACCACGCCTATTTAATGACCGCGCCTCTTCGACAATCACGTCTCTTTACCGATCACGCCTCTTTAATGGCCACGCCTCTTTAACGACCAGATCTCTTTAACAACTACGCCTATTTTTAACGACTAAATCAAGTTAACAATATTTTTTTAAAAGTTCGATGCTCTCTGCTTTAAGCCTTTTTCCTAAATATTGATCAATAACTTAATACGACCAGTAGTCACTACAAACAAGCCTCCTACAATTTCTTTTATAAACAGTTTTAAATAGAGATACCGCTTCTATAACTATTGTGTTATTAAAATAAATATGTTTGTTTTATTTCTAACAGGTTAAGTGTTGATAAGTATTTTATTAATTGATAAAAATAATAGTATCATTAACTCTCTCCAAAATGAAGGTCATTAATTTTTTTTTTTAAAGAGGGAGAACTGAAGAACAAAAAGACATAAACAAAAACTATTTCCAAAGATTTCTCTTTCTTTAAACAAGTTTTTCCTGAAATGATCTAAATGCGAAAAAACTATTAACAATGAAGAAGACACTGATGTCATTTAACGGTCTGGTAACAAGTGAATTAGAAGAAACTAAAAGAAGACAATTCTTCTAATTGGAAAATCTTGGCCAAACAAACTGTGGAGATGACAAGGATGGAGCCGTCGAACTTTTGAAGGTTCTAGCCCCCGCGGGGAAGGGGATAAGTGTACTTGGGGTGCAGGGGAAGATGGGACAGAGTGTCCTTTGTTCGGTGACGTTTTTTACCGCTATGTTTGGTGACATCTTCTCTTCAAATGCTTATTCACTTTATCATTCTTTGATGTCTGCAGTTATATAGCGTTTAGCTTAAGTGGTATCGTTTAATTATCTTTTATATACATTGTGATATTTTCCATTCGTTTCTTTTATTTGAAAAAATAACATTTGTATAGTCTCGAGCTGATATTTGAATAATTTTCCTTTTTATAAAAAATGAACTGCTTTAATCGATGTTTACTAATTTTCTTCAACAAAGGTATTCAATCAATTATTAAGATATTTCTCTCTCACATGAAAAGGCAGATTTAAGGTAAAGTTCAATATATGCTTTATTCACAAAACCTTTTAAAATTCATTTGAAATTTTATAATAAAACCTAAACCAAATAACCAACTGTCCTTGATAAAAATATTGGGAGGGCTTAGTTCATTAATGGTACACCCTGCTGTTCTACTATTGTATTTGACTGTTTATATATATATTATATAATCTAAAATACAAATATTTTATTTTTTTTAAAAACATATATTTCATTTTCATTCATTGACTGTTATATATTTTTTGACCATAGATTCAGAACATACCACTTTAATTTTCATTGTTGTAAATATGTATAGTTAACCCTACCTCTTTTTTAAATCACGATTATAGAATTCATTCTATAAATTCTATATTGCTGTGATAAATAATTTTATTTGTAATTTACTTCAAGTAATTCAAAATAATATCTACTTGAAAGGTAAATAATTATCTTTACTTTTCCACGACTGCACCTCTTTTCAACAACAAAACACACAAAAAAATTCTAACACAATATATATAAGGCACGAATGGGGTATTCTTTGTGAACTATAGACATAAGCTTTAACAAATTCTTTTTATCCTCAAATATATCTTGTATATAGTTTTATTAAAATGCATTTCTTGACATGGACCCAGAGCAGCAGCTTTACACACCCAAGATAGAGGCTCTTCATTGGACACGACAACAGCAACAAATTCCATTACCAAGAAATTTTGCTCTATAGGTAGAACAATCTAATACATTATTAGAGCGGTAGGGATCGTCAATGATGAGTCAGGCTCTCCCAATATTTAATCATTTCATTTAAGAGAAGTATGTAATTGTTTATTTTGAAAGATAAGAAACATAAGTGCGCAAATAGATTTTATAATTTTCAATATGAATATATTATTCATAAATTTCAACTCTATTTTTGCCTCACAACCATATTCACCTATTATCCTATATAAAAATAAATATGAAAAAATAGAACAAAGTAATTGAACAATAACAAAGATGTGTTCAGGTTATATAATTGAATATACAAATTAATATTGTATAAGGCAGTTAACTTCTCCAATTCTAAGAAGTACCCTCTAGTTTGCAAAGACAGTCATTAGATATTGCCTAGTTTTGGCGTCTATTTTGACAGGAGAGGTGTGATTTTTATTTCATATATATAATCGTTTAGTTTATCTTTATTCTTGTATAGATGGGGTAAGCGATCTTGTAATTTCCAGTTGCATGTTTAGGAGAGATGTCTTTTATTCATCATAATATTTATAACCCAAATATATGTTAAAACGAAAATTGTATTTATTTATTTATCTACGATCATTTTGTATTTTAAGTTTTATCATTTTCATTTGAAATATATTTTCGCAACGGGTGCATATACAAGGAGAGAGAGAAAGATATAAAACTGATATTTCAAGATATATACAACTATCATATAGAGAGAGAGAGAGAGAGAGAGAGAGAGAATATAATAATATATAAGATAATATATCCGAGTGGATTGGTCAGTAACACAACAATGGATGGTAACTAAGCAGAGAAAGTAGGGTAACAATAGCGCTAAATTAGGGAAGTAACCAAGAGAAGATAGTTTGATGGGTTGGTTGGGACAGTAGTAGACAACACCTCGGGGCCCTGTTGTCTAACTATTCTTCCTGTGAGACGACAGAATAGATACAAGATAGAAATTTCTTCGATTTCTCTCTCTATCCTATATATATTCATTGACAAAATATATGGAAGCTTCATATTTTCATGTCGCCGTTCGTCTATTTTTTAAGGAAACAGAATCAATTTTGTTCACACTTGGTCATCTTGTGTGTCTTCAGTGAGATCACTGTTTATCAAATATATTTTAAGAGTTATTGTTTAACTCCCGATATACATGTTAAAATGTACAACTTCCATAAGTTTCTTCCATGAGTGTATTTGTTCTATCCTCTCTATAGTTCCCAATATACCGCACGTCATTATCCATATAGAATCTACTCTCACCAATTGGGGCTTTCTGAGTCAACGAATATTTTGCCTCAATTATCTGTAGTCCCAACTAACCAATATGTATATTAGTGTTGTATATATATATGTGTATATATATTAGTGTTGTTTGTGTCAATCATGTTGAGTTTGACATTTAGAGACTATAATGACAAATATTCTCCAATTCACTCTAATTATTTAATTAAAAAGACATATATTGAATCAAAATATCATTTATTTTACCAATATTTCAGTTGGCTGAACGCCAACCTTTATCAAGGTATTATAACATATTAATGTGTGTTAACAACAAACTCAGCGCCACATAACGTCAACAGAATTAAGTTTTTAAAATATTTTCGCTTATATTCAATGGGGAGAAAAAATGATTACTTTAATTATATGTCGGAAGTAGGTCAGAGTATTTTTTACCTAATTGGGATTATAGAGAGATCTTGTAGGATTAATTTCATTTAAGATATTGTAATATTTGTTATTTTATCTGTCCACGGCACTCTAAGTAGCATTCTCTATGTCCACCATTTTAAAATCTTCAATTCGTTTATTATATTTTTCTTTTATATTTAAACCTTTTTTTACTAATGATATGCTAGAATGGAATTTTTTTTTTCTAATTAAGATTAATAATTGCATTTAAAATTCAAACGCCCTTTATCGATAGAACTTGTAATCCTTATTTTTGGCAATGTGTTTATTTTCACATATAAAAATATATATTTACAGACCTTATACTCCTGTGCAATGACATAAATTATTAAATAAGAGGGCCCGGTCATTCAATAACTTTTAACATTGCACAGGTCTGTAGAGATAATATTTGATATGTGAAAAGAAACATATTGTTAAAAATAAGAATTAATACATAGCAATTACGTGTCATCTATATATCGGGAATGAAAATATTAAGGCACGAATGTTTTCTTTTACAAATAAATCAAATTTCTACTGTTCTTACTGCGAAGAAAAATATTGGGAGGGCTTGGTTCATCAGTGGTGAACCTTCCCAGCGTTTTCGCCAATTTAATCTACCAGATCGCTTCTCTTAGAGCTCCAATACTGTATTGGATTATTCTGTTTATATATCCAACACTGAAGGATGGAATTTCAGAAATGGTATTTAGGTAAACTATGGGCATAAGCTTTTAAGACAGTAGAATTACATATAAATGTTTGTATCGAGCAATGCTCTTCCGCAAACAATAAGGACAAGACCAATTAGGCATAAATTAATACAAAGCAATAACGCGTCATCTATATATAGTTAATGAAAACATTAAGACACGAATGTTTTCATTCCCTAAAAATAAGAATTACTAATGTCAACATCAACCGTCCTGAAGTATACGTGCTAGAGAGAGAGAAAGATAAGGATAACTATAATTGATAGTTACGGGTATTTTCTGTCATATATAAAAAAGCATATATTGGACCACAAAAATGTTTTCTATTCCAATATCTCTATTATAAATATAGAGATAAATATTTCGCAGGTATGACTCATAGATATTATTTATGAATATTACATTGTTTATTAAAATATAGGAATAACGCGCCGTCTATATATATATATATTTTTTCTGTATATAGATCTGGCCGAAGTATCTTTTTTTCAAGAAATATGAATGCCGGCCAGGCAGCCTCTATCTTCACGATAGATCAATCTATATATAAATAATTAGATAATAAAAGACATATATTGGGTTGAATAAAATATGTATCTGCCAAAATTTCGGTTGGCTGAACGCCAACTTTTGTCAAGACATTATATTTTTTATATGTTAAGTTTGTTTATACTTGTATCATTATTATGTGTTGTGTTGCCAGTTACTAGTTAATTTGAAAGAAATACCTAAATTCCTCTGACAGATATTCTCCATCCAAGACATGAAAAACCTAAGACATTCAACGACAAATCCCATTTTCTGATAAATCTTATGCAGAACAAATTAGAAACAGAAGAAGTTTCGGTAACATCATCCTCCTCCCCGGGTGGAAATATCCTACTAAATCAGTTTCTGACATTGGATCAACAGGTAACCTCAATAATTCTCAGCTAATTATCGAGGAAAAAAACTTGTTGCAGCCATGACTGAATAGTTTTGTAGAAAGTAAGAGTGTGAAGCTAGGCTGAGACTCGTATTCCTGGAATAATAAGGAAAAAGATTTTCAAGCATCTGAAATAATATTTCAATTAATTTACTAAATAAAAACTAAAGATAAAATTGATAGTATAGATTAAGAAAAAAAGGCATTTCCTGATCGTGCAACTGAAAGTTGCTGATGGCTTGCGCCATCTATCGGAATAAATATCAACTAATCGTTGATTTTTAATTATTCTAGAATTGGCCAAATACCGTTTCTTGATTATCAAGAAAAGCTAACCACGGATGCGTTTCAGGCTGTTGGCCCTCGTCAGCGTGGTGCAAGCTGTACCTCAAAGACCAAAAAGGCTGGTCTTTGGGGCATCCTGTATTTGGCCAATTCTGGAATAATTAAAAATCAACGATTAGTTGATATTTATTCCGATAGATGGCGCAAGCCATCAGCAAATTACAGTTGCACGATAAGGAGATGCCTTTTTCTTAATTTATCTACCTGATCCAAGTACAAATTTATTTTTGTACTATTTTTCACATTAATAGTATAGAGTTTAGAATTTGGTGAAACAAAATAACTTTCTAATTAGTTGCTTCGTCTTTACATAAAAGTAAAATTCAAAATATATTAGAAAGAGAAATATATTTTCGTAGATATTGCCACGTGGAAAATTAGGGATGGCAAACTTCAGGATGAGATAGCAATTTATTTAAGGCAAGAACAAACTATGAAGGATAAACAAAAGATAAGGAATGAGGGAATTTTACAGAATAGTAAAATATAAACATAAAAGATTATGCTCTGTTAATACTAGTGGAAAAATGATAAATACTTATGAAATAATAAATACTTCGCTACATTATATTTTTATTCAGCTCTATTAAATGTAAAATTTTAATGTAATATAAACACTTTCGTTCTAAAACGTTCTAGTTGGTCTTAAACATAATCTATTTTGATGCATTAGCGCGTCATCTGTTATAAATTTCGAAACTATTATAGACGTGTATGATTCTTTTATAAAATAAAACAAATAAAACAGATGGCGCGCTAATGCATCATAATATAATTGTTATAATAAAAGACACAAATTGATCTTTGCGGAAGAGCGATTGCTCGAAGCATATTATATATTTATAATTGTATGTAATTCTGCTGCCTCAAAGCTTATATCCATAGTTCATCTAAAATACCCATTCCAAGAGTCTAGCATCAGTATCACTATAAAAGGAAGATCGAAAAATGCAATATAACAGCGGTATGGTGGATTAAACTGGCGAAACCGTTGGGAGGGTTCACCTATGATGAGCCAGGCCCTCCCATTAATTTTTACATTGCAGTAAGAGCAAAAGAAATTGTTTTATTTTAAAAGAATCATACTGTAATAGTTTCGAACAATCTATTTTAATCATAAAATAAGTTTGAAACATTTAAAAAACCTGTTTTAAAACTGATTCCTTTTCAAATGCATTTAATCTCATTTTCTAATAGTAGGTTTTGAATCGAGTAGAAAGATCATAATATTCTAAAGATAATTTTAGAAGAAATTTCTCATTTTATTTATATGGGAAAAGGCAAATATTATGTCTCTTACTTTAACAACATAAAAAATAGTTCACGAATTTATAAAAATTAAATTTGAAGTCTCGAGATATCATTCAACCAGCACATATCATCCATCCACCACGCACGTATATTTTCAAAAAAATTTGATTTTCAAACAGAAATAATGTAGAATATTTTTCTCTCATTATATAGTAGGTATTTAAAATATGTATATAATAAGGTGTATATAGAAAATGTATTTATTATTAAATTGTTAAAGTGATAATCCTGTTGAAGGACTGACAAGTCCGAAAGCTTGAAAATAAAAAGTTGTACAAGAAACTTAACCCTGGAAACTTCATTTATTTTATAATATTATAAATCAGGGAAGAACGTTGATATAAAAAATCAATGCAGAACATTTCACATTTTGATATTTTTTACTAAAGTTTTTTTTATAGTTTTTGGGAGATAATATATTATCTTTTTGATAACAAGAAGGTATCCCATTAATTTTTCCATTGCAGTAAGAGCAGCAGTTATTGTTTTATTTTTAAAAGAATCATAAGCGTCTATAATAGTTTCGAATTTTCATACAAGAAAGTAAATTGGATAAACAGAGATTCCCATTACCTATTACATTGATAGTGTTTCAAGATAAAAATGATAAAATTGATGACGGAATGTAAATAACGATTCTCTTTTTATATAAGTATTGATTTTTTTACTGGTTATAAAATTTGACGATACTCTCTCTAACTGATATAATGTTTTGGTACTTAACTTTTATATATAGAAATATTATATATGACGAACAAACTTCTATTCATCTGCTACTAAATTACCCCGTTTTCCAAGAGTATAGAATAAACAATGGACTAAATGTTTCAAATCCGTTTGATCTAATTTGAACAAAAGACAAATATATATAATTCAACTTATTTTGCAGATTTATTTTGAATTTTATAAAAACAAAACTACTAAATTCCATTGGAACGCTTTTATTTATAAATTAACTCTTTTTAGTGTTATTTTAATTGAATAATTCTCTAATATATAGCATATTTTTATTCTAAAATATTCCTTATATATTTAATCTGTAAATTGCTTTTCTCGAATACACACAATACTTTAAAATTTGATTTTATTTAACTAAATTTGCATACCAACCCTTTGTACATATATCAATTGTGTTGGTATATATATTTTTTATCTTTTCATCTAACTAACTTGCATACTAATTCTGTACATATTTAAAATATCTTTCTTTCTTTTCTTTCAAAATGTTTGTTTATTTTTAAAGTCCAAGTGTCCCTAGGGAACATAGCGCTCTAAGTATAAATAAAGAAAATAATTTATATTTTATTATTTAATATAATTTAATTATTCAATGAAAATATTTGAAACAGATTTATTATTACTTTATATTTTTAAAATCATCATATATGTTGCCTAGCTTGCTTTATGTTCTCTAGCTGTAGATAGTTGAGTTGGTTTGTTGATAGTTTTCGACTAGTCGTACTGACGTCATCAATAAATACTTTCACATCTTAAGATATTCCAAGACTCGAATTCTACGCTACAATATCGAAGATGTGTTTAGAAGTCTATAAAATGTAGGCATTATTAATTTGGAGAATAAACGATACAATACGTTCAAAAAGCAACTTCTCTAACTTTTTGTTTATCATGTTTTGTACCTGTAAATATATATAAAACTGCCTATATACGCTGCAATGAAGGATGGAATCTATGAAATGGTATTTGAGCAAACGATGGATATAAGCATATAAATATTTCAATCTCGGAATGCTGAAAAAATATTGGGAAGGCTTGGCTCATCAGTAGTGAACCCTCCTACGGTTTCGCCAATTTAATCTACCAGACCGCATCTCTTAGATCTCTAATACTGTATTGGATCATTCTGCTTATATATGCTGCACTGAAGGGTGGAATCTAAGAAATAGTATTTAGGTAAACTATGGACATAAGGACAGTAGAATTACATATAAATATTTTCATCGAGCAATTCTCTTCCGCAAACAATAAGGACAAGGCCAGTTATTGCATAAATTAATTCAAAGCAATAAACCCCCATTTATATATAGGAAATGAAAACATTCAATCATGAATGTTTCTTTTATACATAAAATCAACTTCTACTGTCCTTACTGCGAAGAAAAATATTGGGAGGGCTTGGCTCATCAGTAATGATGTTTCTATCCACTTTTTCAACCAATGGAGAGCGTTATATGAACTGTTTAGTAATAATGTGTATTCATGTACCAGTATTAGTTTATAAGAATGCCAAAAAAGATTTTTAGTTACCATTTTTAAAATAGAGAGAAAATCTTAAAATCTATTTCTATTTAAAATTTCATCTTTTGCAAATATAAAAGGCTTTCTTGCAACAAGTTTTATAAATGATTTAGAGCTTTCAAAAATAACACTGGGGAACAGAAAGGTGCATCCCTAAAAAATATTTTTGAATACATCAGACTAAACTAATAATAAAAATGTTTTTTTACAAATTTTCTATTACATCAAAATTTCTTTTATTGGCAAAAAATAATAATTTTTAACCATTAACCGACCATTATTTCTTAAAATTAAATTTTGTTTAATCATTAAAAATAGATTAATATATTTTATTTTTAACATATTACCCTAAGAATTATTTTTATAATAAATATATAAGGAATTATATATACTACTATAGAAGTTAAAAATAAATTATAAAGAAAATTAAATAATCATTAACAATAATAATTATTTGATAAAAATAGTCTTCATTAATAATTTCGAATAAGCATTTTTTTTTGCTGGTTAAGCCTAACTATTATTTATTTGATTATAACTAGTATGACTAGTTCTCAGTTACCATTTGATAAAAAAACTATAATTTCTGAGCAATGTTGTTGTGTTTAAGACATGATTGTTAAATTTTTATATGAATATTGCCTTTTTGGTTTTTAGATATGATATTAATTAAAACTACCACCATTTAAAAAATTTGAAAGAGTTCTAATATGAACATTAATAACATTTTTATATGTTTTGAAAATAGAGCAATCCATAAATAAATCTTTAATTAAAAAGGCATATATTGGTAAAATAAATGATATTTTGATCCAATATATGCCTTTTTAATTAAAAATTTTATATGTATTTGAAGCATAAATCACTTCTTAATTTCTTATTTAACGGCAGATTTCCCATACATGTAAAGTGGCAGACCACCATCTGGTGGAACAGAAATCAACTGAACATTGATTTAGCCTGTTTCCTGATATTTGGCCAACCCAATTTCTCGATTAATCAAGAAAAGCTATCCACGAACGCGTTTCACGCCGTTGACGCTCGTCAGCGTGGAGTAGGCTGTACCACTGAAACCAAAAAGATCTCTCTCGCCTACACCTTGCCGGCTCAACCTCCGGACCCCTGTGTGTAGCCGGCCTTACCTCTTACATTTAGTCTTAACGGCGAAACAGCTCAACAAGAATGACAGACACTTACCGGAACAAAATATATACAACAACAAATAACAACTATTAATTATCATGGCCTGTACCACGTGTACTAGGGATAATTTATTTAAAAAAAACTATTAATATTAGACATTTAAGACTTTCTCTCATTTATAAGAATTTCTTACCCAGGAATTATAATCCTCTCAACTTTTAGGTCATATTTCTATATGGAATATGATAAAAAATCTATTTTTCTCAAAGATACATAACATCTCCACACAGTTTCACCAAATACTTTCAATATACACTCATAGATAAATCTTAAGAAAGTTTCATATTCTGATGTCACCGGTCCACTGTTTTTTTAAAGGAAACAGAAGAATATTTTGCTCACACTTGATTATCTCGTGTGTATTCAATAAAGATCACTGTATATCTAATATCTTTTAGAGTTATTATATGAATACCCATATACATATTACAAGATACAACTACCTTAAGATTTGTCCATGTGTACTTTCCTTAATAAAACGCACGCTATATAAGAAATGGCGCCCTATACAATGGTAGAGAGGTCTGGAGATTAATTGGTCCAAACAGCCAGAGGGTTGACCACTAATGAGCCAAGCTTTCTCAGCTAATTTCTCAAGTATAGCAATACATCCTGTAGAGAGAGAAGTACTCTTTTCAATTTTTTGTATATGAAAAGAGAAACATTAGTGTCAAAATGTATAAAATATTCACATATCATCGTTATCATGAACTTGTTTAAAACGAACTCAATTGAAACATTTTAAAAACCTAATTAATAGAAATGAAGTGTTTTTTTTTTGTAAATTCGGAGTAAATTGGATGTTTATATTTTGAAAGAGAAACTTAAATTTTAAAACCAAATTAATTTCTAATCAATTTGACAGAGTTGACTTTTATATATTAGTTTTATATTTGCATATTTCCGCAAAAATATTACACCAAATTAATTTGCACATTTCAACCAAATAAAATTGTGTTTTATTTGAAGATATTTAATATAAGTAAATATGTCAAAGTTTTAAACTTTAAATTAATTCGTTATATTAATGAAAGTTATATATAAAATTGTTGATTGAGATTGTATTTGGTTTGCCTTTATATTATTTGTTGTTGTTGTTGTCGTGTTCAATGAAGAGCCTCAGATGTCTACATGCATCTCTATCACAGCAGCAGCAATGTCCACTATCGTTTATATTATTTCTCATATCTAAATGAATTTTAAGTATTTTTGAACTGAAATATGGATATTAAAATAAATGGCACTTCTCCCTTCAAAATAGACGAAATTTTATGTTCCATCTATTGATCGTCTATGCATATTAGCGGACTCGGTTCAGAGAAAACACCACAGATTTAGAAATTTATAAACTCCCAAACGGAGACTATGTTTTTGGGCTATTTCAGCCCAGGGCGGAGTTTGATTTCATTAGACTCAACGAGAGAGTCATTACATCTTCATAATTTCCCAAATATGTGTTTAGCTGGCAAAGTGGTTAGGCCAATTTTATGGCTTAAATAATGATGTAAATTATTCTCGTGAGAAGATTATATATATAGTTAAATATTTAAATAAAAAGGCATAAATTAGATCAAAATATCATTTATTTTACTAATAGTTCAGTTGGCTGAACGCCAACCTTTATCAAGGTATTATAACATATTGTTACGAGTGATCCTTCCCGATCTCTTGGTACGATTCGCTCCCTCGGTCGCGGAGTAGCTCCTCCCTGCAGGCACCCTGACGACGTCCCGAGTTCCACCGCTCAAGTGGACACTCCCTTCCTCTGGCAGTATCTCTCGGCCTTACCACTGGTGGGGGGACACGAGAGACTTACCAGAAGAGTTGTAGCAGCAGCTGCAGCGGCCCGACGAAGATGGCAATGGCTAGAGGAATGACAGGAGGCGGCACGGAGAACCAGAAGCACACTTCTTTATTGTCATATATCACTAAACATCACATATAACTTGAATAACAAACAACGGGTATTTACATTACGCCACCTCCTGGGGCCAATATAAAAAGGTATTTACAGTCAGGAGAGGTGGCCTCCGCAGGAAACGGGACCACAGTAGTCGGCGACTTCCGCATCAGTTGCGGATGCAAAACAAGCGAACGCGCCATCTACTGGCGGAGGTTACAAGTGCTCTTCTCGTAACAATATTAATGTGTGTCAACAACAAACTCAGCGCTATATAACCTCAACAGAATTAAGTTTTAAAAATAGTTTTGCTTATATTCAATGGGGGAGAAAAAAAATTGAATGAATAGTTAAATATAAAAGTAAATATAAATATGTTTCAGCGTCTATTTTAAAAAGAGAGGTGTATTTTCTCTTTTTGGATCAATATTACCTCCCTGAAAATCTTCCATGAAATATGAAATCTTGAATCACTTTTTTTAAATTTTTTTCCAAGATTTAAAACACAAGGTTCTAAAGTTGTAAATATTTCAGAAATATATCAATTCATAAATGACTCTGTCAAAATATTGTAATTAGCATTCTGTCTTTTTGTACTATTTTGTGTGTGGAAATATTCCTTATTAATATACAGTGGTACCTCGACATACGAGTTTAATTCGTTCCGTAACCTTGCTCGTATCTTGAATTACTCGTATCTCGAAGCAAATTTCCCCATACAAAACAATTGAACTACCATTAATCCGTTCCAACCTCCAAAATGTCACCCCAGTTATTTTTGTTACGTGGTTTTAAATAATAAAAACGTATTTATAAATATCAAATATTTATTGCACAAAAACAAAAAAGAGAATGTAAAGAAATAAATTAGATATCCTCACTGGTCTTTGCCTTTTTCGCTACATTTTTCTCGCTTTCACCTGTAGGCCGTTTAGAAAAAAATATGTTCAAGGAGGTTTGTTTCTACCTCCCTCTCAGAATGTTCCGGAAATAAGTTAGGCAAGTGTCATTAAAAAGGTCAGATGCACGACCTGTTGCAACTTTTTCTGGGTGTTTTTTTTTTTCCACGAACTGTGAAACTCTCTCCAACATTCCTAAGATCTCCTTTATCTCACTTGTAGAAATTTCACGTTTTAATTCAATACTCATCATCTTTTTCTTAGCACTTGACTTTTTACAAACTTTCTTCCGATCCATAGTTATAAAAATAAATGAACTAAAACTGTAAATGTAAACGCAACACAAAACGCGAATACAAAACACAACTTATCACAGCGGAATCACGCTGCTAATTGATCGTAATGGCGCGACTGCGTGTTACTACCGAACCGAAACGGTATCTCGAATTTCGCTCGTAACTAAAAGCAAAAAATCACTTGCTCGTTGGCTCGTATCTCGAAAAACTCGTATGTTGGGGCGCTCGTATGTCGAGGTACCACTGTATTATAATACCTTTTATACTTGTAGATATAAACCCTCAACACACACAAAGGTTAAGCACAAAACCTAAATATATTATTCGTTTTTTTAAAACACTTTTTAAAATATTTTCAAATATTTTAATTTGCATATACAATTTTGAGTTAATTATTATTTTCTAATTTTTTGTTGTACTTGTACCTTTTCTCTCTCTATTACACTCATGAACAAAACTTAAGAAAGTTGTATCTTTTAGCATGTATATCGGAATTCAGGCAATAACTATGAAAGGTATTTGATACACATTGACCTTTGTTGAAGAAACACAAGATAACCAAGTTTGAACAAAATTGTCTCTTCTCCTTTAAAAAAAAATATAGATGACCGGCGACATGAAAGACTTTCCACTTCCTTAAGGTTTTTCCACGAATTTATGTTTAGAAATATATTTTTTGTTTCATATATGATATGAACTAAATATTTTCTATAATATAAATAAACTAGAATAAAAACTAGACCATCAATCCGTGTCACATCGGATGTGGGAATCCGAGATAATATATTAAGAGAATTGCTAAAGTAGATTGTGAGGTCTCTATTTTATTATTTTCCTTAATGTTGTTAAATTGACTCGGGTCAAGTAGTTACAACTCTCAAACTACCGTAGTCACCATGGCTTTAGTAGATTACTGCCGTAGAACTTCCCATGAGCGATAACCTTAGAAAACATGGCTAATCTTGGTCTCTCATTATAAATTGGATTAGTAGAGTTTACGTCATTTTTATATTTATAAAGGTGGTTGCTCAGCGAGAGGATCACTCAATATATGAGACGCTCAGTGGAAGTTTTACTCTATATCTAAATGAATTTGAAATATCCATAGTAAACTTTATTGCATAGAGTTGTAAATTGCTGGTAATAGAGTAGCCTGTTGAAGAACGTTATTATCCGATAGTTCGCCAAGCTTACATCTCTTTAGTGAATAAAGACGTCACCGTTAGCTTTAATCTCTTTTTAGCAATAATATCCGGCGATTCCTCCTATTGTAGATTTATGAATTATTAACCACTCTCTCACATAGCTATTTCATGAATCTTAAAAATAATTTTCCCTACTGCAACAACATTCTTTATAAAAAGCGCTCTTAGATGAGGCTGAGAGATGCCATATGTTGTCTATTTGAAGGTTCTGGGTCAAGCTGGGTGGTGTCAGGGTGTGTTGACGTTACAGCCATGCCGCCAGTGAATGAATCCACCCGACCACCCCCTTCCTCTCAGTCTCCGCCACCCCCGCAGATGGAAGACGGTAGGTTCCTACCTATTTACATTACTGGAAACTTACTGTAACGCCTTAGATTCTTATTGACGAACTGCACCTATATGAACAAAAACAACAACTTATTTCCCCTACATCCACTTCTCCCTCTAATATGATTGTGTGTAATTCTGCTGTCCTCAAAGTTTATGTCCATAGTTCACTTAAAATACCCATTCCAAGAGTCTAGCATCAGTATCACTATAAAAGGAATATCGAAAAATGCAATATAGCAACGGTATGGCGAATTAAACTAGCGAAATCTCTGGGAGGGTTCACCAATGATGAGCCAGGCCCTCCCATTAATGTTTACATTGCAGTAAGGGCAGTAGAAAGTGTTTATTTTAAAAAAGAACCATACGCGTCTATAATAGTTTCTAACTTTCCCTCTATGCACACTCTACAAGCAAAAAAAAAGAAGCCTAATATGAAATTGTACAAGTAATATACTATACTTGTATGATCCTATCTATCTCACCTAGAAAAAGATAAAAATGGTTAGGTATTCATATTTAGACATCTACCCTACCATCAATCTATAGAGTACGATCAATAGTGAGGCGTATCTTGGATTCATACGATAACAAAGTGTTATATTTTTTCCACAAAATAAACGCGATATTTCAAGAAAACGCACTTTTCGATTTTTCAAATAGTTCACGAATAATTCGCACGCCTCTGTATTGTTACTGAAGTAGATTTTTGATGGGATTTTCTAGAGCCCGATTTTTCAGGAATTGAATGCCGATTTGAGAAATTCCGATTTTTATATTTATGTTGTTCTTGTCACTTATGGAGAGAGAGACCTAACTTTCTTGAAATAAAATCTTTCTTATATATTCTTATAAAGTATCTCGATGCCTTTTTACAACTCCTTAAGATTCCCATAGGACCATACCTAGTACATAGAATCATATGATAGGACCAAATCTTCCATCTCCACTCTATACCCACCGAACCATCAGTGTAGCGTATTTATCTTCATAGATATAGGTTTAAATACAAAATAAATATAAATATGAATAAATAAGAACATATTTTATTTCAACACACAAAACGCGATATCCCGGCTAGTAATAATTGCGTCGATTTAATAAAAAGAATTAATAAGAAAATAAGAACATATCTAAAACTAAAGCTAATCCAATGCTATATTAAAATGTTTACCTTGATAATGTGTATGATTTTTGTTATGATAATATTAATATCATTATCAATATTATAGTTAGATCGGATATTATATATCCGATTTTTCTATTTATGTTGTTCTCGTCACTTATGGAGACCCAACTTTATATAAATAATAGCTTTCTTATATATTCTTATAAAGAATCGATGCCTCTCTACAACTCCTCAAGATTCCCATAGGACCATACCTAGTACCTTGAATCATATGATAGGACCAAATCTTCCATTCCCACTCTATACCCACCGAATATATAAGATATACAAGTAAAGATTGAGGCTGTCTGGCCGGCATTCATAGTTATTCAAATTAAAGAGATAATAAAAATATTTTCTGGCCGAAGTATCTTTAATTTGAAGATAATATATAAGTGTTAAGACTATAATATATATTATATTTTTTTTATTGTATTATATATTAAATATATAAAATATTTTGAAAAGAGAGCAATCCATTAATAAATCTTTAATTAAAAAGGCATATATTGGATCAAAATATCATTTATTTTACCAATATTTCAGCCAACTGAAATATTGATAAAATAAATGATATTTTGATCCAATATATGCCTTTTTAATTAAATATATAAAATATGGTATCCTATATATATGGAATCCGATAAAGTAATAAACAAAACTTATTAACTAAATATCCGGAAAATAAAATATTTTAAAATAAATTTACTAGATCGATTATTTAAATTATGATGGCTGATATATTAGCAAGTTTTCCACAGCCTTTATTTAAATGGAAAGATATTAAATGGAATGTTGGGTGATAGAATTATCTATCTATATTTAACTAATTTCACACCATTAGGTTCTAATAATAGTGTTAGAAATTCTATAATATTGTAGTTTGTAAATTCCTTTTAATGAGTGTACGTGTCTGATGTACAGTTTAAAGTTGTTTAGGGTAAATCAATTCAACATTGTGTGTTTTCTCCCTAGTTTACAGAATAATCATTAGTGAGGTTTAGTGAGGATAAATAATGATGGGTGTTAATTTAAACTCCATCATTCTGGCTCCACATTTAATGCCCTGGTGGTTTTCTTGTCCAAGGGGGGGGGTGCCATTGCCCCGTTAATCAGCCACATTTCAGAGTTCCCTGTAGGCCTTCACGGTTACCGTAGCGGCTCGGGGCTCACGACACCGTACTTCACCCTACAGGGCAGTTCCTTACTTGTGCTGCTTCTTCCGCCTGCCACGTAGAGGAGGACTTCTGGGCAGGATTCAATGCCCTAAACCAATAAATAGGGATAATCAATGATTTGATGACTTACTGTATCTCTTCTTAATAACATTCGTTAGATTTTTCTTATTAAAGATAATTCGGTCAGTCTAAATATTTTTATTAACTCGACGTATCGACAAAAATATTTTGTCCTCGTCAAGATTTTTGTCGAAACGTCGAGGTAATACAAATATTTATACTGATCGAAGTATATTTAATTTGAAGATCTATAAATGCCGACTAGGCAGCCTCTATCTTTACGATAATCGTTAGATTATCCAGGTATGCCTAGTGAACATGGCATCTGCCCGGTAAGCGGAACACTGTGGGTTCGATTCCCATCCCTGGATACTTTTATTTTTCCGTTTATCATTAGTCTTCATAACTCATCCTTTCATACCTTATCCCTAAGGTTAGAAATAATCATTATTTCTCCTTGAAATAAAATTTGATTTTTCGTTGAAAAGAAACACTTGCGGGATAATTTTCAAATGTCGTTTTACAATCGTTAGATTGTTGTTGTACTAAAAATTTAAGATTAAGAAATAATAAAATAGAGAATTAAAATTTTCTGTTGAAAGAAGAAGAAAATAGGAGAAGGAACTTATCACCAGAGGATTTTATTGAACGGTAACCATCCTCATACTAAAAGGTAAGTTAGCACACAACACACTAAGAGAGAATATGGTTTTACGGGCTATTAATCAAAGTATATGAGTCTTGAGCACAAACACACACACTAATGGAAATATCTTTATTTATGGGGCTGCTAACCAAAATAAATTTATTTTTGAGCCCTAATGTCCACGTAAACCGGAATATATACAAAGAACTCTGACCAGGCTGGTGGATCTCTGTTAGGGAAGAGGCAGGTTAGGCCAGATTAGGTCCGCGGAGATCAGGAGGTAGGAAGAAGGCAGGAGGACTAGAACTTTGCAGCTCTAGCTCTGGCAGTTGGTAAAAACATTGATCTTGCCTCGAGGTCGGCAGAGAGGCCCTTGGCTGAGCAGTTAGCTCACTTGGCCGTGCGCGGGTTGGCGAGAATTGGACAGCTTCGGCCTTGGTGACAACACACTAACTAAGACATCTATTTATATATAATGTAACACACAACAGAGTGACAGGTCACTGGTCAATAACAATAATTATATTATTGTTATATTTTGAAATCTGCGAGAATTGTCATTTTAATAATTTCAAAGATGAATAGCTGAACGAATATGGAAGAAACTTAGCACAATATTTTCTACAATATATGGAGCATGGTAACACATGGAATTTAAATCAATATAAAGTTTATAGGAAAACAAAAGAAAATTGAATTTTCAAGATTTTCTAGTTCACATTTTATAATCATAAATAAAATTCATAAAATCGAAATTGGCTGAATTTATTCTGAAAATATAGGATCTCTCATGCTATGATAAAGTCAATTAAAAATGGAGGGTTTTGGAAAAATGCACTAGCTGATAAAAAATATCCCTTCATGATTACTTCACAAATTTTACGAACACCAGTATGTATAACTGAAAACACATAGTACCCTCAGTATGTAGAGATGGAACTTTCTCAATGCTACGGAGTAAATCCAAAACTTGAAGAAAGGTCGATCTTAATCTTCACTTTCTATAGATAACTGCTATGTCTACTTCTGATTACCCATTATGGAGAATCCTGTATGGGACGAGTGTCCTTTATAAAGAATTTTTGTTGTTGCTGTTGTCCTACGAGGTAGATCAAGCTGAAATATCTGTGAAATATCTACAGTTACAGAAGCATATTTCCATAGTTTCATTAAAAAAACATCACCAAGAATTAACCTTCAAGTTTAGACTATATAAGCTGAATCACAACATACAATAATTGTAGCGATCTCGTGGTTTAAATTGGGGAATTCCCTGGAAAGGCCACCATTGATGAGCCAGGTTTTCCTAATTATTTGTTTCATATGTATTTTTCCATTTATAGAAATCAATCGTTTATTTTAAAAAAGCAAAAACCTTGTACAGTTCCATTTTCTAAAAACCAATTGAATTAATCTATTTCCTTATGTGTATATTCACCTTGTGGACTACAAGCTGGAAAATATCTCAAAACCTTTTGTAAATATTTAAATAGTATTCAATTTTATCAAAATATATTTGTAATGTTATCTTTGAATGTCACAAAGTTTATATATAATCACACAACTTGAAAATTATAGTTAATATAGTATAAATATATTTTTATGCTTTGACACCTTAAAATTTAATGATAAACAAACCTTAAGAGGAGCAGCTGAAAACATGAAGATAGATTTTACCGGGAGAATATTGGTCTAAATAAAAGTCAAATTCCCCGCAAAATAGACACAAAAACGATGTGCAGTCTGATGACTGTCTCTGCAAACTAGCAGACTCGGGTTTATGGTGTGTAAATAGCCCATAGTTTGGAGTATTTTGATGAAATATTATGAACTTTCTTTTATTTTTGAGTACAAGTTCCTGTTCCCCAAACTTAAAGCAGTTCTAAAAGGAAGACATTTTTACACCAGGGATGACATAATAGAAAAATCGCTGTTGGCATTGAAGAGGCCTATAAAAACTGTTTCGACAATTGGGAGAAACGATGGCGCTGATGCGTTGAAGCAAGGGGGGATTACCTTTAAAAGTTTTATTTATTTTTTTAATATCTTACCTTTTTTTATGGACCCAGTCCGGGAACTTATGGGACATACCTTGTATAAGACACACTACATGCAACCAAATTACGAAAATGTTGATCGGACTATAAAAATCAATCAACTTTCAAATCCCGTTACACACAACCTTTTCTACAAACTCATTCTAAGAGCTTTAAATTATTATAACTTAACTACCCATTTTTCACATAATTCTAAAATTTAATGGATCATATACTGCAAAAAGACGTCGAATCACTAACGCACTAAAATTAACTTTTAAAATCAATTTAATCAGAATTTCCCTCCCTCCAACTCGAGAGTTTTTCCCACAGTTCCAGCTTTAATGAGATTGAAGAGTTAAAATTAGATTAAGACCTTCCAAATAATTCTCCACATTAGATTTGGAAGATAATTTTCTAAAAATTTCCATAATGGGGCATTCAGAGGCCAGAATATCTTAAATTCTCTTCTAAGTGGTTTACAGCCACTTTGACGCAATCTTTCTCAAATTGAGTCATTCACTTAGAAAACTTTATTGAATGGTTCTAATGTTTCGTTCAATTTCTGATGCAGTTGAACCTCTCTTTAAAGGGTCATCCTATCAGATCACGTTGATAACCCTGGTGAAAGTGGTCGTTAAAGAGGTTTAAATTGTATCGGGACTTTTTTTAATTTTACAGTGGTCACTCAGCTTGCTTATCCCTAGTACACGTGGTACAGGCCATGTAATCATGGTGGGTAGAAGAAAGCGACTGCTTTTACTCTAAGTGCACCACATGTCTACACATGTGAAAAGCATTTCGACTTTGTACTTACAAATGTGCAATAGCCCTGTTTAGTTACTTGCACTCGCTGGTGGAGTTGAACTTTTGCAAGAATCGGGGGCCACCGATGCATTTTTTTTATCAGAAAAAAGTGCCCAATGCGGGAATCGAACCCAGGTCGTAGCGGTCCAAAACCAACGGTTTGGACCATCCTTCCGCCGACCCCCAGATGGTCACTCAGGAAGATGGTTACTAATCAGATGAGCATTTTACGGTAGGATTCACAGAATTCTGTATTTTATTGAATGTATATATTCTTTCTTGATTTCTTTAATTGTATTTTTACAAATCATTATGGAGTTTTTAATTTGATATTATGAAAAGGTTCATAAAAGTTTATTTCAAGAATTTCCCTAAATACCTTAGAAAGCCGACAATAATCATAGCTGTTCTTTTTATTATGTTAATTATAGATTATATATATAGGCAATGTGGGGGCCTTTGCGTGCTTATGTATATGTGTATAAAAGTGTGTATATGTTTGTATATGTATGTGTGAATCGACGTGTGTATATGAATGTGACTTATGTGTGCATTAAGGTGCGTATATGTGTGACAATGTTTGCATATGTATGTGTGACAATGTTTACATATCTACGTGTGTATCAACGTGTGAGTATATGAGTGTGACTATGTATGTTTGTGTGTGCCTTATATGTGTATGTCTCGCCCCACATAAAAGGCCTGAATTTTAATTTTATATTTATACTAGCGGATGTACCCGGCTTCGCCCAGGTTTTTCTCGAGGGAATGTTTGTAGTATAGTAATAAGAAAATATACTACACCTAAAAACTATCAGAGAAAAGAGAAACCACGGAAGGTGATCAGAAAAATGCTTACAATGAATGTTATGTTTACGATATCAAGTTAAATAAAAACAAAGATAAAATTTGCATGTGTTGGTCACTATAAATTTGTATATTTGTTAGGCGAAATTAGAAACATGATAAAACAATTGGGTATTTAAAAACAAATGTAGAAATAAAAGTTGAAGTATAAAAAACAATGTTAAAAATTAGTTTTAATTATTAATCAAGATTGTGTGTGAATATGTGAGAAAGATGTAATATCGTTGTTGTTTTCTTGGCCGACTGTTTTACATATGGTGTTATCTTAAAATTGCTTGTTTTGAATATTTTTTAGATTGAGATTATTAGCTAGTATGTAAAAAAATTAACTCTGTTGAAATTTAATTTTGTATTTATATATAAATAAAATTAATTCTGTTAATTTTTTTTTGTATTTAATCGATAACAGCGAAGTTACGCATGTTAATGTTAGGAAATATATTTTGATGTTAAGCAAAACCTGCTCCATCTCGTTTTACATAAATGTTGAAAATTTGGTTGAAATTGATGCATTGTAACGAAAGTTTTTAGTGATGTCCACTTATGAAATTTCCATTTTATTAATATAGATAAAGATGTGTAAATATATATATATATATGTAATATATGCAAAGTTATTACACTGCAATATTTGATGTATTACACTGTTGTAGAATCCTGCCGACTTAACCGATCTGTGACAATATCGTTGCGGAACTTCTTGTTGTTCGATTTGAATGGTGAGGATTGGTTGAAACGCAGTCGTTGAGTGGCAAGTGAAGCACACAGTTAGGAATAATCAGGACACGTGATGGAGTTTGAAAATAAAAGGCAACTGGGTTGGAGGAAAGAAAGCTTGAGAAGAGCGGAGCGGGTTTTGATTGTTAATTATCTGATCACATGGCGGTGATTGTACTTAGCTACGGGATGAGCAGAGGGAGAGAGGTCCAGAGCCGATGTCACCTTGTTGGAAGCCAAATCACAACTGACAATTCTTGTCTTTCGATTTAACACCACGAGTTGTCTTCCTTCCCATTGGTCGAAGGATGGAACGTGCCCGTTTTTCTATTGGTTGACCTATTTAGTTATTCCTTCCTAATTGGACCGGCGGCTTTCTTTGGTGAAAGATATGCCCGGCCTGATAGGAAGTATCGGGTGTTAGTTCGACTCTATTTACTTCCGCGTTATCAAAATACGCCCGGTCCTGTCCGGAAATATTGGGCATCTCTATACTAATATAACTTCTGCGGATACCAGATACGTCCGGGCTTTGCGAGGAAGTATTGACTGTACAAGTTATTTATACTTGTGCCCGCTTTTAGCCTGCTTCCTATGTCTATTGTCTGTTGCCACTTTCTTTCCTCCAGTTACCTTATTCTTTATTAAATCTTTGAAAATCATACATTGTACATGCATAGTGGGTCGGGGGGCATACAATTATATACAAATTATGACAGATGCGCCCCCTACATGTGAAGAATTCAAGAAGGGGTTAGCCTGAGAGAATTCTGTAAGGTGAAAAATAATTTTGTGGGAAAATTAGTTGTGGGTATTGAGAGTCTATATACAAGCATTGGTGGCGATATAAGAAGTAAAATAGAATGGTGTTGATGATATAGGTTGAGTATAATTAATAGAAATCAAAAAATTTTTTAATTGTAAGAAATCAAAATGAATGCTATGGTACATAGTGGATTAAAAAGAAAAGAAAATGCGCCTAACTAATTTCTGCTCGAAATTGGAAAAAAATCGAGGGAGTTCTATTAGGGCTTTTGAGAAATCAAAAATAATAATAAAAATAAAAAGTTGGACGAAATCAAAGTAAAGGTTTGGTTGCATGGTGAGGGAAAAAAATGTTTTGTTGCATGGTGAAAAAGAAAAGTGCTTGTTGCATGGTAAAAAGAAATGCCTAATTATATTTCTGCTCGAAATTGGGAATGGAAATCGAGGGAATTTTATTAGGTCTTTTGAGAAATCAAAAATAAAATAAAAATAAAAAGTTGGAAGAAATCAAAGTGAGTGCTTGGTTGCATGGTGAAAAAAATATGCTTTGTTGCATGGTGAAAAAAAGAAAAAGGAAAAAAAAGAATGTTTTTGTAAATCCAAATAAAATATAATATCCAATTTTAAAATAAAACCAATGAGTTCTCGTTGATTTGAAATTATGATAATATAAACTAATTGGTAAAAAAAAATGATAATTAATGATTAAAAGTGATAATAAGTTGAATAAATTGATAAATTGATTATATATTTAAATTTTAATTGAGAGAAAATAATGAAAATGATTAATATGAAAAATAAGGTGTATTGGTTTGAACCCTTTTGTATCTACATGCCCTATAAATTTTTTAATTGCTCAATTATGCCCTATAAATTTTTTGTCTTTGTGTGTGTTGTGGAAAATGTTAGAAGTCTGTTGTGTAAGAAATGTGTGTGCGTGTACCTTGTTTGATATTCGAATGACAGTCGATTTGATTGACATTGTAAAAGTCGATGCGCAGGCTTGAATTGGAATCCAAAATCGGTGGCATAGAGAGGTTCCCAGTTGACCTCAATTTAGCTGCTGGTCGAGGGATGGTAATTGGAGATCGGAAACGAGGCGCTCCCCTTTGTTTGCATAGGCCGAATTTATCGTCGCGGAACGCTTCCTGTCGCGGCGTCTCAAAATTCTCACTTCCTGCCGTCTAATTTATTTTGAGTGCGACTCGCATCTTGTTTTTGGAGTGTGACTTCTCCGACATTGGTTGGTCATCCTTCAGTTACTTCTATCTCCTCGGAATCTACTTAGATTTTCTGCAAAAATGTTTCCTAAAATTATGAGAAGTTTTATAAATATTTGTCCACAATGAAAAATTGCTTGTCCAAGATTAAAAACTGCCTCTTGTAGTTCGAAAATTTTATGAGCGGGCATGGTATAGATAAACAAATAATTAATGAATAAAATTGGGATACATTTGTATGGTAGAACTAACAAACAAAGGATGAAAATCAGATGAAAGATAGGGTATTGCCCCAAGTTCTCCCATATTTTTGTAAATGGGGACTCTGAAATATTTGTTCGAACCTTATTAATTGTAGAATTTAAATGATTGGTAGGTTCGCAGTTCTCTTGTTTGATCGTTAATGGTTTTATTAGCGATATGTCGGTGGTAATTGATTTAGGTTGAGATGTGTGGTCGTTTCTCTGACGTGGGTGGTGTAATTTTGGCATTGTTTGTGTTGTGTGTACGCTGTGCTTTATGTACGAATTTTGTTTTGCTTTGGGGCCTGTGTCGGTATTTTTACGTGAAGGTTGGTTGTATTCATCGATTCTTCTAGCGAATCGGCAGGTGGGGCAGGTTTTTACCTGTTTTGCGATGTCTTGTGTCATGTTCTGCCAATAATATTGTGACGAGATGAGTCTCGTCATCTTGGAGATGTTTGGGTGGTGGTGTTGTGTGTGTACGGACTTAAGAAGTCTGGTTGTAAGTGAACTTGGGACTATAGTTTTAAGTACTCCTTTTCGGGAGACGGTGCGCAGTTTATTGTGATCCATAGTCACGCGAGATTTTCCCGGTGGAGAAGACTGTTGGCTCTGTATGAGTGGCGCATCTAGAAAGCCACAAAATGGGATACGAGTTACAACGCCCCTTTCATATTGTTGTACTCCATTTATGCTACGGACCTCATATTCGTATCTTGACAGTCTTAACCTCCATCGAAACAATCTGCCTGACGGGGCTTTGATCTCTTTCAACCACTGCAATGCAGGATGGTCAGAAAGTATTGTAAACTTTCTGCCCATTAGACAGGCGCGGAAGTTATCCACACTTTCCACAATGGCTAGGCATTGTAGTTCCAAGTCTGAATAATTTCGCTCGTGACCACGCAGAGAGCGGCTGAAATGTTGAACTGGGTATGTCCTCCCATCAGGGTAGACTTGTTTAAGAATGCCTGCAATGCCGAATGTTGAGGTGTTACAGTACACCTGGCATGGCAGACCTTCTTGGTAAAGGTATAATGTGGGGTGTGTGGTAAGGCTTTCTTTCAGGTTAGTGAACGCTTTCTGGCATTCGTCACTCCAGACCCACACGACATCCTTTTTTAGAAGGTTGACAAGTGGCGTCCGCAAGCGGGCGTGGTCCGGAATGAACTCTTTATAGGCGTTCACAGCTTTTAGGAAAGATCGCAATGTTTTTCGATTGTGTGGTTGTTTGGTGGCGTGAATTTTTTCTATGTTTTGTGTAGACGGGATGATTGTATTATTCTTAACGGTTGTGCATGCGCTTGTTTGTTGTTGTTGTCTTTTGGCGCGCGTGTTGCATTTGTTGTGCGGGTTGTGCGTGTTTGTCGCGTGGTGACGTATGGGTGCGTGTATGTTGTGAGGTACATTTGCGTGGTAAGTGGGTGAGCTGTGTCGGTGTACGGACACTTTTTTGGACATTATTGGAATTGTAGGTTGAAGTCGTGGTGGCTTTATATGTGGTGGGCATGAAAAGTTGCGTGGTGTGAGATTAGAATGGTGGCATGTAAATATTTGAGGTTTGGGCAATGAATGCAGGCAAGGGTTTCCATGTGTGAAAGCTTTGTGTGCTGTACGAGTCCTTTGGGACAGGTTTTGGTCTAGCCCGTGCTTGCATTCATTTGGTACATGTATAGATACATGGTTAAAGGGGTAGGTAGGGTTAGATAAGAGTTCAAAGTCAATTCTTGACGCCATAGGGGGGGTGCCTACCTTAGTCTCGAAAAGTCTGCTCGGCTGGGGGGTCTCTGGCTTGACTTGGTTGTTGTGGGACTGTTTGCACTGTCCGCACTTTTTCGTGGGCCGTCGGGACTGGTCGATGTCGGCATTCGCTGTGCCAGTGCCTCGCGCCGCAGAACTTGCAGTTGGACGGCGGAAGAGGTGCATTCCATGCACCTGGGTGTCGGGGTGTGCTGTGATACGGGTACGGCATGGCGGTGGATGACTCCTCGGTGGTCGGTGTCCGGTCTCGGTGACACTTGCCTGGGGTGGTGGCACGTGCGTCGGCTGCCGCGCTCATCTCGCCTTTCGGTCGGCGGGGGGTGTGGGCTGCTCCGGGGGTGGCGCTACGGAGCGTCGTTTGTAGTTGAGTGGACCTTGCTCCTTGAAGTGCGGCGGTCAGCTGCAAAATTATTGTCGCCAGGGTGTGTTTTGTCGCTTCGCTCGTTGCCAGTTTCTTCCCTCTTTCTTTCGTAGGGTTGTCCGTTTTTACGCCTATGGGATCCTGATTTAATTCCATCTCTTTATCCTGTCGGCTCTATTGTAATATATCCAATGTTATTACACTGCAATATTTGATGTATTACACTGTTGTAGAATCCTGCCGACTTAACCGATCTGTGACAATATCGTTGCGGAACTTCTTGTTGTTCGATTTGAATGGTGAGGATTGGTTGAAACGCAGTCGTTGAGTGGCAAGTGAAGCACACAGTTAGGAATAATCAGGACACGTGATGGAGTTTGAAAATAAAAGGCAACTGGGTTGGAGGAAAGAAAGCTTGAGAAGAGCGGAGCGGGTTTTGATTGTTAATTATCTGATCACATGGCGGTGATTGTACTTAGCTACGGGATGAGCAGAGGGAGAGAGGTCCAGAGCCGATGTCACCTTGTTGGAAGCCAAATCACAACTGACAATTCTTGTCTTTCGATTTAACACCACGAGTTGTCTTCTTTCCCATTGGTCGAAGGATGGAACGTGCCCATTTTTCTATTGGTTGACCTATTTAGTTATTCCTTCCTAATTGGACCGGCGGCTTTCTTTGGTGAAAGATATGCCCGGCCTGATAGGAAGTATCGGGTGTTAGTTCGACTCTATTTACTTCCGCGTTATCAAAATACGTCCGGTCCTGTCCGGAAATATTGGGCGTCTCTATACTAATATAACTTCTGCGGATACCAGATACGTCCGGGCTTTGCGAGGAAGTATTGACTGTACAAGTTATTTATACTTGTGCCCGCTTTTAGCCTGCTTCCTATGTCTTGTTGCCACTTTCTTTCCTCCAGTTACCTTATTCTTTATTAAATCTTTGAATATCATACATTGTACATGCATAGTGGGTCGGGGGGCATACAATTATATACAAATTATGACATATATATTCAATAAAATAATCCTTTCCATATATATTAGGGTGGAAAAATAGGATTCCAAGGATTAATTTCTTTTTAAAATTTGTATTCATAGCTCTAAAGAGAGCTTTGGATCATGAAAGCCCTTCTACAGGAGAAAACACACTTTACAATAAATCGCCAATACGATATGAGTTATGATTAGATACTATTTTACTTAATATCATACAAATATGGGGGGGAAAACTCTCTTTTTTAATACAAATGACGGGGCAGAATTTCTCTTAACATATATTAAACAAAGAATAAAATATAGATAACTAGGATCTGACTATCGGGCAAGAGGATTACTGAATAAACTGTAGTTATTGTCATTAATATGCTTTTGGTATTTTCACCGTAGATATTCAGGAGGTATTTTTATATCTAGAGGCTTTGTGTAGGTTCAGGACCAGAACCATATATGCATATATATGCCTAGGCAGTGCAGTCCTGTGCAGAACCACAAAACGATGGGTGTACGGGCTAATTAAAATTCAACCAATCAACGGAAGGTAATTGGGTTGTGGAGAATCGATTATTTTTACGGCAGCATCTCAACTGCCCGCTCTGATGGAGAGGAAAAATCAAGTTTAACCGTTCCCTCAACATAACTAAAATTCTGGAAGCTGAAAACTTGTTATGAGTGAAAACACGGGGCTTCGCATCTCACACGGGGCTCTGTTCAACGACGGGGAGGCATATCCTACCTCGGTTACGTTATCCTGCGCTGGAAATTATAAAATTAGTCGCATGTTCTTTCTTTGCCTCACCTTGACCATTTATCTCCCTGTTGGCAACTGATTGTATGCTCAATGTCTACTTTTATATATTTCTCTTCTCTATTTCTTTTCTCTACTTCTTGTATATTTCTTATAAGACTGGTGTCTTAATAAAGTCTTGTGTATATATCTGGCTTACTTCTCGTATGCTTCTTTTTTATTTCTTGTATATTTATTGTTCCAATAAAAGACACAAATTGATGTTTGCGGAAGAGCAATTTCTCGATGCATATTATATATTTATAATTATATGTAATTCTGCTGTCCTCAAAGCTTATGTCCATAGTTAATCTAAAATACCCATTCCAAGAGTCTAGCATCAGTATCACTATAAAAGGAAGTTCCAAAAATGCAATATAACAGCGGTATGGTATATTAAACTGGCGAAACCGCTGAGAGGGTTCACCACTGTTGAGCTAGGTCCTCCCATTAATTTTTCCGTTGCAGTAAGGGCAGTAGAAATTGTTTTATTTTTAAAAGAATCATATGCGTCTATAATAGTTTCGAATTTTGATAACAGATGGCGCGCTAATGCATCATAATATATACTTCTTGTATGATTCCTTTCTACATCTTGTATGATTCCTTACTACCTTTTGTATACCTCTTTTCTATTTAATTTCTACTTCTTGAGTGTATGCTTATTATTTCTACTTTTTGTCAACTTCTTGTATGTTTTTTTTTATAATTATTGACTCTCCTGTGAGGCACGACCCATAAAACGCAGACATTCTGGTATCTTCTGGAGGTGGTCTTTCATTGGAAGTTAGGTTTTAGTAAATCATGTATTTTTTTTACAAAAAAAAAAGAGATTGTTATCAAATGGGTCGCTCATGGGAGGTACGCCATACTAATTAGCTGCATATAAAATATTGATAAGAAACATTTTTGCAGCAGCGCCTTACTTGATATACGTTTACATGTATGCAGGTAGGAATTTTGTCTGAATTCACCAAAACTGGTTCTTTATCACCACTAGTAAAATGGGGGTGGGTGGAAGGATGGTCTAAACCGTTGGTTTACGACCGCTACGACCCGGGTTCGATTCCCGCATTGGGCACCTTTTTTTCTGATTTAAAAAAAATGCTCCAATGACCCCCAATTTTGCAAAAGTCCAACCCCACCAGAGAGTGCAAGTAACCAAACGGGGCTCCTGCACATTTGTAAATGCAAAGTCGAACTGCTTTTCACATGTGTAGACATATGGTGCACTTACAGTAAAAAGCAGTCGCCTTCTACCCATCATGATTATCATGGCCTGTACCAAGTGTACTAGGGATAAGCAAAAAAAAACTAGTAAAGTTTTATATTGAAGTGGTAAACATAATGCATTGTTCTGATGCATCACTAATGGGAGAAGTACCTTTTTAGGTACATATATTTACTTGAAATTATATTTACACATCTGCCGTCCTAGAAGCTCAGGGTCATAGATTACCCTAAATACCCTCTAATATTCATTCCTTAGAAATTATACAATGTATAAGAAAAACAGTCTAATGCAATGATAGAGTCATCTGGATATTAATTTAACGAAACAACGGCTGAAGGGTTCGGCACAGATGAACTAAGAGACCTCTTATTTAGAATTTTATAACATAGCAGTAAGATCTACAGAAGTATATTTTGATTAATCATATGAAAATATACATATTGGAAACTAAATTTATCAAATTCATACTACGCGTTTGTGAATACAACATAAAGTTGCGAGAGGCTGGTATTTATCTACCGAAAGAGGCACCTCCCCCTTTTAAAAGTGCATTAAAACAACGAATTCTGTTTATAATATCAGTAAAATCATAAAAGTGGTGATAAAAATGAGTCGTCCCTGTGTACTAATGAAGGCCATAACCGAAATCATGGTATACGGGTTAGGTTTTGCCTGAATTTACTGAAACTGGCTTTGAAGCTCATACTACATAAGTATATGTTTTTTTACTGAGATAATAAACAAAATGTGTTGTTTTATTGCTTTTTTAAAGGGAGAGGTGCCTCTTTTGATATACATATGTGAATATTAATTAGGATTTTAATTGAGATGCGCGTTTGATTTGCAACAAAATTTTAAGCAACTCATTTGGTTAGAAAGAAGGAATCATATATCGCCGCAACTCTTTTTTATTTAGCTGAAGAAGGGCTTGCCCGAAAGCTTCTTTTATCGCGTTAATAATAAAAAAAAAAGAATTGCGGCGATATATGATTCCTTCTTTCTAATTTGTTCGAAATCCGCAAACCGTTTACCATGAAAACTCATTTGGTGGTGGGGTGATGGTGGTGGTGGTGTCTTGTCCATGGAGCAGATCAGATCGGTCCATGCACCCTGATTACAATACTGAGGTGCCTTGTCCGTATAAATGTCCTCTTCTGGATTGATGTCTGCCATATAGAGGGCTGCATTTGGTAAATGATAGAGATGTAAACACAAAGGCAAATAAATGGATTACTGAATCCTGTTAATGCAATTAACTTTCATCTTGTATATACCTTTTTTACCTTTTTTACGTGGGCTAAATTTCCTAGAAAAATTCAAATTATCTTTTTGCAAAAATATTTCCGAATTTAGTTTTAATCCACTTTAAAAATCAGAAAAATGCATTCGAATATATATCCAATAATCTATTTAAATTGAATAATTTATTTTTAAAATAAAAATTTTGCTTCCAATCTCTCTTTAACTCAATTTAATTTTTTAAACTACGGTTAAATCAGCAAAATAATTTAATTTTAAGTTCGGCCCATTACTAAATATAGTTCAATTATATAGATATAAATAAAGTATTACCAAAAATGTGTTTATATTATAGATATATTATACATATATATTTATTTTTTTTTTTAGGTGTATCATTCCCCTAAGACTAGTATTTGTATTATGTATAAAAGAAACATTCGTGCCTTTAAATTATTTCATTTTATATGTATAGATGGCACGTTATTGCTAAGTGTTAATTAATGTCTAACTGACCTTGTCTTTATTGTTTGCGGAAGAACATTGCTCGATGCGAATATTTGAATGTTATTATACTGTCCTATAAGCTTATGTCTATAGTTTTCTTGGAAACCATTTCTGAGATTCCATCCTTCAGTGTTGCGTATATAAGCAGAATCGTCCAATACAGTATTGAGCCTTAAAATGCTTAACTGATAGCATGTAGAAGGCGGAATAATTGTTACGTCCAATACAGTATTAGAGCTCTGAGAAACGGTCTGGTGGATTAAATTGGCGAAACCGCTGGGAGGGTTCACCACTGATGAGCCAAGCCCTCCCAATACATATTTTTTCATCGCAGAAAGGGCAGTAGAAGTTTGTATTATGTATAAAAGAAACATTCGTGCTTTTAAATTCTTTCATTTTATAAGACTGGTGTATTTCTTCAATCAGGTTTCTCCAAGAAAACTTGGTAAGACATTATCTTGGTTTCTCTTTTCAGTTGATTCACGCATGTAGTATGATGCGTTCTCTTGATCCTGTGCTTTAAATGCATCTTTAAATCAATCTATATAGTGGGTTATACCATGTCATAACACATGGAGTATCTTATCCAGAGTTTTCGTTTTATTAATATTTTAATGAAGAAATTGTTTTTTCCCGCTATACATGTATGAGGGCGCTTTCCTGATACGGTACCTTTAATGCATCCTTCAATCAACCTATTAAGTGGGTTATACCATGTCATAACACATGGAGTATCTTATTCAGAGTTTTTCTTTTCTTAGTATTTTTATGAAGCGATTGTTTTCTTCCGCTATACATGTACGAGGGCGTCTTCTTGATACGGTACCTTTAATGCATCCTCCAATCAATCTATTAAGTAGCCTATACCATGTCATAACACATGAACTATCTTATTCAGATTCTCGTTTTCTTAGTATTTTAATGAAGCAATTGTTTTCTCCCGCTAGACATGTATGAGGGCGTCCTCTTGATCCGGTGACTTTAATGAATCCTTCAATCAATCTCTTTGTGGCCTATACCATGTCACAACACATGGAGTATCTTATTTAGAGTTTTCGTTTTCTTGGTATTTTAATGAGGCATCTGTTTTATCTCACTAGACGTGTATGAGGGCGTCCTCTTGATCCGGTGCCTTTAATGCATCTTTAAATCAATCTAGTTGTGGGTTATACCATGTCATAACACATGGAGTATCTTATTCAGAGTTTTCCTTTTCGTAGTATTTTAATGAGGCAATTGTTCTCTCCCGCTAGACATGTAGTATGTAAATTTTATTTACACTCTTTAGGGAAGGTCATCAAATTCCTCTCGTAATATCTCGAATAGTCTATCTATATATATATAAAATTGAATGTCTATCTGTCTGTCTGTCTGTACTCTATAGATTCAAAACCCATACATCCAATCGCCGTGAAATTTTGGGATATTATTGGTATATCCCCGGGAAGGTTTTTGAAAAATATTTCTTGAATATCTTGAATATCCTTAGAGTTATTTGCAGATTTGTAGATTTAACTCGCAAGCAGCACCCCCATTGCGACGATGTAACAAGTTTTTTTTATCTATAAGTTTTATTATCACTAAGTTTATTATCTTTAAGATTATTTATCAAAAGTAAGATTTTCTACCTATTAATTGCGCACAAGTCAAAGTTAGTTTTATCATTCATCTACAACATATATATTGGGAGAATAGATAAAATGATGATTTTGTAATGTAGAAAATTAGGAAAGACAAAATTCAGGATGACACGGCAATTTATTTGAGACAAGAATAATGATACAATTCCAAGGCAAGATACTATTCCTTTAACTTCCAATTACCGAGGGAACCAATTAATATTGATTTTATTCAACTTATCGAGTATTTTTCAAGGGACCGGGAAAAAATGTTCACTTTATCGAGAGATTCAAATTTACGAGTTTCAAATTATCAAAATATATCTATTATTTTGTTTATAAGTTTATAGAGAATTGTTTTAACAAATGTTCGTTAGACAAACCTTTACTCGGGTGAAATCCCGGGCGAAGCCGGGTACATCCGCTAGTAATCTATAAATATATATATTTAATTGTCATCTATCGATCAAATTTATTTGTTACAAATTTTAGTAATGTATAAATAAATAGGGTTTTTTTCTTGAAGACGTTAATATATTAAAATTAATAATAAACGTTAATATATTCAGGAACCGTTGCCTTATTTAGGAGAACCCCGACAACCTTACAGATAGAAAAACTAATAAAAGACGTCCAACTAAAGAAATTCACGTCTAACACAAACCGCAAAAGGCCTGATGGTGGGCTGAAGTTTGGGGGCTTTCCAGTTTAACTTAATAAAGGAAGGTATTGGTATTATCTTGATTGGTATATCGGGTTTCAACGTTTGCAATTATTTTAAGAATCTTCAGTCTAAATAGGTTTTATTTGTTAATTAGAAAAACAAGGCTATAGTTTGAGGTGGTCGCTTGTGTGTCTTCTTGAAATAACGTTACAAGATCTCTTCGATAGAGTATTTTTCTGTATTTTTATAATATATTGTATGCCTGGGTGCATAATCAGCCAGACCGCCTTTCGGGTAAAAAGATAAGAGATTTTCTGCTTGTATTTTGATTGTTATTTATATATTATTAGCTGTTGCTTGATTTTGGTATAAATGAGTATTTTACGATATTGTTTTGCAGTTGTGGGAATAATAAAATGGTTTTGAACAGATATTTCTTTATTTGAGCTAAGGAATATATATAAAACATAATTTGGTAGAAGTACTGCCTGGCTTAAGGCGTAAGAATCTAAAAAATGGAAAACTTATTTACATAATGTACATAAGATTTGAGCCGGCCATCGGGAAACAACAACAATGAGTTTTTATAGGGGAAGTGTGACCTCTGGCGGTCAATTTAACAGAGTATTTGAAACTATGAAATATAATTTTAAATAAAATAATATTTTAATATAACATATAAATATATATTATTTAAAAATGCCTATTTTGGATCATAAAGTTTTTATTTCCGATATTTTGTGTGGCAACTCGCCAAACTTCTTCGGGGAACAAGATTGTTTTAATAAGTTCGCGTATGAATTCACGAGTATGTACAACTGCTATAAAATTTTAAAATATCTAAAATCTACAATATGCATGTTTATAAATATAATTATTAATAATAAAATGATATATAAAATATTAATATATAGGGAATAAATAAATATATACATTTAAAATAGCACCATAGCACTGATTTCTTCGGAGTTGAAGAGTTTCGTCTCTCCCTTGAAATTCACCTTAATTTTAGGCTTGCCTCCCACATCCTTCACCTGAAAAGACCAATGCGTCAAATCATCTCGAATTTTAGGATCGTTGTATATATATATATACAAAGTATATATTTTTAATAAAACACAGTCTATTCATGAGCAAATCTTTAATTAAATTATCTTGTTTGATGATGTATTTATATTCTGAAAACTCTAGCCAAATGGACATTTCGAGTATTGCTTGGCTAAATTGTCATCAGATAAGGCTATAAAACGTGCCAATTTATGAAATAAATAAAAACATTCAGCAAGAAAATACTTTATGCTCTCCTTAAAGAGATGAAAAATTTTGGGATCATTGGTGAACCCTCCCAGCGGTTTCGCCAATTTACTCTACCCCAGACCGCCTTTTAGAGCTATATTAATGATTTGGACAATTCTTCTCATATATGTGACACTGAGCAGTGGAATCTTGGTTATGGTAATAAGAAAACTATTATCATACCCTTTTAGGACTGAAAAATTACATATAAATATTTGCATCGAGCAATGCTTCTCGGTAAAGCAATAATAAAAAGTTCATTTAGGTATAAGTCAATTATAAGACAATAACACGTCATCTAGATTCGTATATAATTTCATTTTTATATTCAATTTAGGGGTATTTTGGAGAAAATATTATGAACAAATTTCAAATATTAAATTCTTTCCCTAATCTACTTATATATTTGCCTTATTCTGTCTGTCTGTCTGAAGCTCACGGATAGAATGCCCGCCCATTGGCTGCCAGCAAACACGTGACCTCCCTGCCCGCCCCCCTCTAGACAACCCTGTTATCAGCTGTGTGATACATACACCTGTCTATAGCGGCCATTCTAGACAACCCTGTTATCAGCAGTGTGTTACATCCACCTGTCTATACAGACCACCCTGTCTATAGCGGTCACCTTAGACAACCCTGTTATCAGCTGTGTGATACATACACCTGTCTATACAGACCACCCTGTCAATAGCGACCACCCTAGACAACCCTGTTATCAGCTGTGTGATACATCCACCTGTCTATACAGACCACCCTGTATATAGCGGCCATTCTAGAGAACCCTGTTATCAGCTGTGTGATACATACACCTGTCTATAGCGGCCACTCTAGACAACCCTGTTATCAGCTGTGTGATACATCCACCTGTCTATACAGACCACCCTGCCTATAGCGGTCACTTTAGGCAACCCTGTTATCAGCAGTGTGATACATACACCTGTCTATACAGACCACCCTGTCATAGCGGTCACCCTAGGCAATCCTGTTATCAGCTGTGTGATACATCCACCTGTCTATACAGACCACCCTATCATAGCGGACACCCTAGGCAACCCTGTTATCAGCTGAGTGATACATCTACCTGTCAATACAGACCACCCTGCCATAGCGGTCACCCTAGGCAACCCTGTTATCAGCTGAGTGATACATCCACCTGTCTATACAGACCACCCTGTCATAGCGGTCACCCTAGGCAACCCTGTTATCAGCTGTGTGCTACATCCACCTGTCTATACAGACCACCCTGTCATAGCGGTCACCCAAGGCGATCCTATTATCAGCTGAGTGATACATCCACCTGTCTATAAAGACCACCCTGTTATCTGCTGTGTGATACATCCACCTGTCTATACAGACCACCCTGTATATAGCGGCCATTCTAGAGAACCCTGTTATCAGCTGTGTGATACATACACCTGTCTATAGCGGCCACTCTAGACAACCCTGTTATCAGCTGTGTGATACATCCACCTGTCTATACAGACCACCCTGCCTATAGCGGTCACTTTAGGCAACCCTGTTATCAGCAGTGTGATACATACACCTGTCTATACAGACCACCCTGTCATAGCGGTCACCCTAGGCAATCCTGTTATCAGCTGTGTGATACATCCACCTGTCTATACAGACCACCCTGTCATAGCGGACACCCTAGGCAACCCTGTTATCAGCTGAGTGATACATCTACCTGTCAATACAGACCACCCTGCCATAGCGGTCACCCTAGGCAACCCTGTTATCTGCTGTGTGATACATCCACCTGTCTATACAGACCACCCTGTCATAGCGGTCACCCTAGGCAACCCTGTTATCAGCTGTGTGCTACATCCACCTGTCTATACAGACCACCCTGTCATAGCGGTCACCCAAGGCGATCCTGTTATCAGCTGAGTGATACATCCACCTGTCTATACAGACCACCCTGTTATCTGCTGGGTGATACATCCACCTGTCTATACAGACCACCCTGTCACAGCGGTCACCCTAGGCAACCCTGTTATCAGCTGTGTGAAACATCCACCTGTTTATACAGACCACCCTGTCATAGCGGTCACCCTAGGCAACCCTGTTATTGTCAGTGTGTTACATTCACCTGTCTATACAGACCACCCTAGACAACCCTGTTATCAGCTGTGTGATACATACACCTGTCTATACAGACCACCCTGTCTATAGCGACCACTCTACAGCTGTGTGATACATCCACCTGTCTATAGCGGCCACTCTAGACAACCCTGTTATCAGCTGTGTGATACATCCACCTGTCTATACAGACCACCCTGCCTATAGCGGTCACTTTAGGCAACCCTGTTATCAGCAGTGTGATACATACACCTGTCTATACAGACCACCCTGTCATAGCGGTCACCCTAGGCAATCCTGTTATCAGCTGTGTGATACATCCACCTGTCTATACAGACCACCCTATCATAGCGGACACCCTAGGCAACCCTGTTATCAGCTGAGTGATACATCTACCTGTCAATACAGACCACCCTGCCATAGCGGTCACCCTAGGCAACCCTGTTATCAGCTGAGTGATACATCCACCTGTCTATACAGACCACCCTGTCATAGCGGTCACCCTAGGCAACCCTGTTATCAGCTGTGTGCTACATCCACCTGTCTATACAGACCACCCTGTCATAGCGGTCACCCAAGGCGATCCTATTATCAGCTGAGTGATACATCCACCTGTCTATAAAGACCACCCTGTTATCTGCTGTGTGATACATCCACCTGTCTATACAGACCACCCTGTATATAGCGGCCATTCTAGAGAACCCTGTTATCAGCTGTGTGATACATACACCTGTCTATAGCGGCCACTCTAGACAACCCTGTTATCAGCTGTGTGATACATCCACCTGTCTATACAGACCACCCTGCCTATAGCGGTCACTTTAGGCAACCCTGTTATCAGCAGTGTGATACATACACCTGTCTATACAGACCACCCTGTCATAGCGGTCACCCTAGGCAATCCTGTTATCAGCTGTGTGATACATCCACCTGTCTATACAGACCACCCTGTCATAGCGGACACCCTAGGCAACCCTGTTATCAGCTGAGTGATACATCTACCTGTCAATACAGACCACCCTGCCATAGCGGTCACCCTAGGCAACCCTGTTATCTGCTGTGTGATACATCCACCTGTCTATACAGACCACCCTGTCATAGCGGTCACCCTAGGCAACCCTGTTATCAGCTGTGTGCTACATCCACCTGTCTATACAGACCACCCTGTCATAGCGGTCACCCAAGGCGATCCTGTTATCAGCTGAGTGATACATCCACCTGTCTATACAGACCACCCTGTTATCTGCTGGGTGATACATCCACCTGTCTATACAGACCACCCTGTCACAGCGGTCACCCTAGGCAACCCTGTTATCAGCTGTGTGAAACATCCACCTGTTTATACAGACCACCCTGTCATAGCGGTCACCCTAGGCAACCCTGTTATTGTCAGTGTGTTACATTCACCTGTCTATACAGACCACCCTAGACAACCCTGTTATCAGCTGTGTGATACATACACCTGTCTATACAGACCACCCTGTCTATAGCGACCACTCTACAGCTGTGTGATACATCCACCTGTCTATACAGACCACCCTGTCTATAGCGGTCACTCTAGGCAACCCTATTATCAGCTGTGTGATACATCCACCTGTCTCTACAGACCACCCTGTCTATAGCGGCCACCCAAGACAACGTTTTTGAAATATATTCGCACTCGGGTAAACCCCGGGCGTTGCCCGGGCCTTTCGTCTAGTCTTATATAATCGTAGTTATTTGAAAAGCTGCAATACACTCGACAAATATTTTTTTCAGATTTCCAAAAATAAAGTTTTTCATAACAACCTTAGAGTTGTCATCTATTCATAGTCCTCTTCATTTCTCGGAATAGGTTAAGTGACATTGGCTAGGCGTGATCTTCAATTTCTTCTTAAAATCCTATAAACATGTTGTATTTGCTTAAAGGGAAGATGATTTCACAGACTAGATAGCATTACAAACTGTTCTCATTTTTAATCCTGTAGAAGGGCAGAAAGGCTCGAAATATAGGCTAAATAAAAAAACTTTATAATAAACTCTTCGCCTCAAGATTTGTTACTTTTGATTATTTACTGCTCCCGGCAAATATCTAACTTAAAATAAATATATGTTTACTATACAAAACTGCGAGATTTCGAGCATTTAATCTTCAACAGACAAAATAAAACAAAGGATAAACGTGGAAGAATGAGATCTACGTGTTACTGTATTGTTTCACAAGATGTAAGATATGATGGAACTGCTTTCTGGAATTACTTTTCTCCTGTTGAGATACTGTACTTGTTCTCAGATATGAAGGATTTGAGAGTCAATCCTTTCGATTTTGTTGTTTTTTGATACTGTATATATACTGTAATGGCATATCAAGGCTATCAAGGAGGTAGGTATATTCATGGGCGAAAAAGGCACATCTCTATTTTAATCAATACTAAAATACTTCGATGATTGTATTAAAAGTTCGAACTAATGTTGACTTTTGTTCGAATTTGCGCTTATGCTGGAGTTGTGGCTTATACACTTAGTTGAAACTACGACTTCTACTCGGAGAAGTTCGAATAAAATATTGTTCCAATGCATTTAAAGGAAAAGGTATCTCTTTATTTCGTATGAATATTGTAGCAAAGTATTTATTATTTTATTAACAGAGTATCATTTTTATGTTTATATTTTGCTACTCTGTAAACTTCCTTTATCGCTTATCTTTTGTTTATCATTCATAGCTTGCCCTTGCCTTAAATAAATTGCTGTGTCATCCTGAGGTTTGTCTTTCCCTAATTTTCCACGTGGCAATATTGTTTTAATGTCCATCCATCGAGTTCAAAACAACAACTGACTCACCCGTGCAGGCAAGGTCACGCTCCGCTGCGTCACGTGGGAAAACATACGTACATGTTTTCTTACATGTTCTCAGCACATCCCCCTTTTTAAGACTTGAAATATATATATACATTACAAACTTTAAATGCATAATATAATTAATAATGAAGGCGATCCACAGGTTTAACAATTCGTCCACTCCGGGTTCTTATCTGGCCGTCTTCTGAGTCGTTAGAGGGATAATCCACAACTGGGGTCTTTTCATTTTCAACCAGTTCCTCCCCCGAAAAGGTTGGCGTCGATGGGTCGGCTGGATATTGCACTGCATATCCTTTTCGTAGATGGAACCTGTTTCGACGTAAAGTCCCAACTGGAGTATCAACCATATACGACCTTGGTGTCGATGCTTTCTTCTTTACAATCCCCCAGGTTCGCATATCTGTAATCCAAACCGTGTCACCTTCGGATAGCTCCTCCATGTCCGTAGCTCCGCAGCGTCGATCATATCTGGATTTCATATCCTTTCTCCTTCTCCCCTCCTTTCTTTTCAGGGCCTGAGAGTCGACCAACTTTGGATTAAGATTCTCTGGTGCAATTGGCAAGGTCGTTCGGAGTTTACGTCCCATGAGAAGCTCAGCAGGGCTGTAACCGTTCTCCAAAGGGGTCGATCGATACTCCAGGAGTCCAAGCGATGGGTCTTGATTTTTCTTGAGGATCAACTTAGCAATTTTCACACCTGCTTCTGCCATCCCATTGCTCTGCGGGAATCGAGGACTTGAAGTGACATGTGTGAATCCGTACTGCCTTGCGAAATTTGCAAATTCACGAGCAGCTCCAAATTGCGTCCCATTATCGCTTACAACAGTTTCTGGTACTCCATGTCGGGCAAATATGGATTTGCAACTACGCACCACCACATTGGCTGTGAGCCGATCCAGCTGAACCACTTCAGGAAATCGGGAATAATAGTCAATGACGACTAGATACCACTTATTCTCGAACTTGAACAAATCCATTCCAATCTTTTGCCACGGTCGTGTAGGAAAGTTGGTTGGTATCAAAGGTTCATGTTTTGAGACGGCTTCCTGGATACAGACACTGCACTTTCTGACCGTTTCCGCGATCTCCTCCGAAATTCCAGGCCACCATACCGTCTCACGTGCGCGAAGTCTTGTTTTTGTAATCCCGAAGTGCCCAGCATGCAACTTATCTAGGATCTCCAGTTTCATACTTGCTGGAATAACAAGACGACAGCTACGCATCAGTAGTCCATTTTGAACGCCGAGTTCATCCTTGACATGCCAATAAGAGAGCAGAGCCTGTGACATCTTCTTCTTATCTTGCCAGCCTTGCTCAAGGTAGTTGGCTACTGCTTTCAGGGTCGTATCTTCTTGTTGAGCTTCAAAAATCTTCGTCAACATCTCGTCTTTGTCGGTTATACTCGAGAGAACTGCATTTATATGCGCTGAGGTTTGCCGTTCGTTTTCACCTCCCTCGGTTGTAAGAAGTGGTTGTCTGGATAATGCATCGGCGTCGAGCAGCTCCTTTCCAGGGATATGCACTATTTCGAATCCAAACCTCATCATACGCATTCGGAAACGTTGCAGTCTTGGGGTCAGCGAACTCAATTCTTTCGTCGAAAATAGAGGAATGAGAGGCTTATGGTCGGTCTCAATTCGGAAACGCTTTCCAAGCAGGAAATCTTGAAAACGTTCGCAAGCCCATGTAATTGCGAGAGCCTCTTTCTCGATCTGAGCATATCGTTTTTCGGTAGGTGTCATAGTTCTAGAAGAATAAGCAACAGGTCGCCAGATTCCATTCTTACCTTCTTGCTTCAGTACCGCTCCCAAGCTATATGAAGATGCGTCGGATGACACCATAGTTGGTTTCCTGACGTCGTATGCTGCCAAGATGGGTTGAGTCGTGAGCAATTCTTTCAACTTTCGGAATGCTCGCTCCTGGCTGCAATCCCAAACGAAGTATTGACCTTTCACCAACAACTGGTTCAGTGGTGCCACGATTTCAGATAAATTTTCCACAAAGCGTCCCAGATGGTTCACCATGCCAAGAAATCTTCTTACGCCATGAACATCGGTCGGAGCAGGCATCTCCGCCACTGCTTCGATTTTCGCTGGATCTGGTCGGATACCGTCTTCATCCAGTATGTGCCCAAGAAAATTAATTCTTGGCATGCCGAAGACACACTTGGCCTTGTTTAGTGTAACTTTCGCCTCTTTCAGTTTTCGGAGCACTAAACGAAGAATTCGATCGTGAGTCTTGGAATCGGAGGCAAATATCAGGATATCGTCCAGGTAACACATTACACCGTCCATGCCTTGCAAGATTATTGACATAACTCTCTGAAAATACTCTGGGGCGAGTGAGATTCCAAATGGCATTCTGCAGTATTTATATCTCCTAAAAGGAGTGATGAAGGTCGTTAAATGCTGGCAGTCCGGGCTCAACGGAATCTAGTGAAAGCCACTGTTCGCGTCCAGTTTCGAAAAGAATCTTGCTTCCCCCAGTTGCCCCAGCATGTGCTCCACCACTGGCATGGGATGCACTTCGCGCTGTACATGTTCGTTCAGCCTTGAGAGATCCACACAGAGTCGTATGTCGCCATTCGGTTTACCAGCAATCACAGTCGGTGCACACCATTCAGTCGCAACGTTAACTTGTGCTATGATTCCCGCCTTCTCGAGCTCTTCCAATCTTGTTTTGAGCTTTTCCATCAAAGGTATTGGTACCCGTCGAGGAGTATGCACAGCATATGGTTTTGCTCCAGGTTTCAATTTGATTTCGTAAGGGTTTCCGATCTGTCCCAGTCCTTCAAATACTTCAGGGAATTCCTTGATTGGGTTAATTCTTGTCGTAACCACTTCAATCCGCCTCGCCAGGTTCAAGAGCTCACATGCCCGGCGACTCAGAAGAGGTTCACTCAAACGACGAATGACATAAATCTTCTCCTTGATTTCATAATTGCCATTTCGCAGCGTTGATATAAACATACCCACAGTCTGAAGTTCGGAAAATTCAGCAGCTCTAAGGTTGATATCACTTTTCGCTAGTCGTTGCTGTCCCATTATCTTCTTGAAGAGACACAGAGGAACACATGTAACATCCGCCTGGGAGTCGAGCTTGAACTTCACCTTTTTCCCGTTCACTTGGATTTCTGCTGTCCATCGCCTCCTGCACTCGCCTTCATCATCATCGAGATTAGATGAATCCTCCACAGCTGAGACCTCCAGGAGGACACCAATTTCTTCATCAAGTTCAGAAACAGCTTTGACTTCCGCAGTCTTCGCCTGCTTATCTGGGCAGCAATTTGCAAAATGGCCTGTTTTTGAACACAGGTTATATTTTTGTCCTTCAGCACGGCAAGCCTGTCCTTCCCTGTGGGTGAAACCTCCGCACTTTGGACATCGTGATCTTGTTTTGGCTGACTTCTCCTTCTTCCTCGAAGGCTGCTGTTGTTGTTTCGGTGATTGCTTCTTCGAGTTGAACTTCACCTGATTGACCTTTTGGCTTGTTGAGGGACGCTGCAGGTCGACCTGCTGCTGTCGAACGGCTTCCCGCTGTCGAACCATTTTCACCGCCTTTTCCAAAGTCAGTTCGCTGTCCAGCTGCATTCTTTCAGATAAAGCTTTGTCCCTCACTCCAACCACTATTCGGTCACGGATCAACTGCTCATGAAGACCCTCAAATTCGCAACTATCAGCCAATTTGTACAATGAAGTGATGAATTCGTCCACTGGCTCCCGATCCTCTTGGATTCTTGAATTAAATTTCGCACGTTCGTAGATAATATTCTTTCTGACACAGAAGTGGCTGTCGAACGCCTTGAGGACGGAATCAATTTTCGTTGCCTCTTCCTCCTTTTCGAACTTGAAGGTCCTGAATATATCATCCGCGCGGTCACCCATCAAGTACATGAACAAATCGATCTTGTCCGCCTCCTCTTTCTTCTTCATTCCACTGACCACGAGGTATCGTTCGAATCTCTTCTTCCATTTGGGCCATTCGTTGGGAGTCGAGAAGTCGAAAGTTTCTGGAGGTTGAATCTGAGCCATGTTGAATTATCTTCCAAGGTACGCAAAAATCGATATTTTGCAATATACGGGTTCGTATTTTACCCAGTTATCGCTGCCACCATGTTTTAATGTCCATCCATCGAGTTTAAAACAACAACTGACTCACCCGTGCAGGCAAGGTCACTCTCCGCTGCGTCACGTGGGAAAACATACGTACATGTTTTCTTACATGTTCTTTTTGCGCTTTTGCTGCATTTTGCGCATTTGCGCTTATGCTGGAGTTGTGGCTTATACACTTAGTTGAAACTACGACTTCTACTCGAAGAAGTTCGAATAAAATATTGTTCCAATGCATTTAAAGGAAAAGGTATCTCTTTATTTCGTATGAATATTGTAGCAAAGTATTTATTATTTTATTAACAGAGTATCATTTTTATGTTTATATTTTGCTACTCTGTAAACTTCCTTTATCGCTTATCTTTTGTTTATCATTCATAGCTTGCCCTTGCCTTAAATAAATTGCTGTGTCATCCTGAGGTTTGTCTTTCCCTAATTTTCCACGTGGCAATATCATTACCCCGCTAAATTCTAACGTATTCCAGACTACCAAATCACCAGCTAAAACGCCGTTTTGAAGGATTCGGTCAATTTCATAATCCCTTCCTTAGGATGTTGTGACATCGTAGCCGCCTGTACTGATAAAGGCCATAAGCTCGGTTGGCTCTTTCTGAATTTACTAAAACCGAGGTTGTGATACATTCATAAATATCAATCTGTGCTCTTTGTAAAGAAAGGTTAACAGAAATACATTACTTTGAGGCATGTTTTAAGGGAGATGTGTTTAAGAATATCTATCATCTTTACATCATATAATACAATAATTTCAAATAACATTTTATAGGACAGTTCAGCTTACCTTTATTCACTTATCTTTAGTATACATGGTACCGGCCATGATAATCATGAAAGAGAGTTAGCTACTGTTTTTACTGTAAGTTGCACCACATATCAATACAAATAGAAAGCAGTTCGACTTTTGCAGTTACAAGTGTATCAAAGCTTCATTTGGTTATTTGAACGCATTGGTGGAGTTGGATTTTTACAGGAATAGGAGGCCATTGAGGATTTTTTTCTACAGGAAAAGTGTCCAAATTTTCGCGATTCGATCCCGTGCTGTGGCTATTGAAATTCAACGGTTTATATTTCTCCTCCATCAAACCCACTCATATTTATTTATTACCAGTTGTAAATAAGACAACAATATCCGATCTGGATAATTGCGCGTGAAACTATTTACAATAATTCATATTTTAGTAGAGTAGTTAACAGAATTGTCAAAAAGAAAATAAATAATTAGGAAAAAGAGCATTGAATAAACATATACACAAAACAAATTAATATATTGCTGCTGCTGTGATGGAGATGCATGGAGACATCTGAGACTCTTCTTTGGACACGACAACAACAACAACAAAACAAATAAGCAGCAACACAAGCAGATAGAAGAAATCTCAAATATCATATCAGTTTCAAAATCACAGAAGGCGAAGATGAAGAATTAAAAAAAAATTGTATTTTACATTTGTAAAAATTCACTCTTAAACATCAATGTATAAATGGAGAATAAATGTTTGAATACAAATATCATTAGATGACTGCAGTAAATATGTTTGAAACCCACTTACATAAAAATACAACATCCTTTAATTTTTAAATAAGAATAATCTTTTCTGCAATTCCTTTTTCAAATATATCTACCCCCTTGAGTCAAATTTGCTAATTAAATCTCCTAATTATGAAAAATGAATGAAGATTTAAAACTTTATGTTATTGAAAGCTAATTGAGCCTCATTTTTTTATTATAAAATAAGTATCTTTACACTGATCAGAATGAAAAAAGAGACTATAAATAGAGAGATAGATAATTAGTATTCACTTATAAGAACTAGATATAGTATTTCTGCTTGTACGCACACATACAAAGACTATATCACAAGATTACTCAAGTAGGCAAGCCTTATTATTAAAAATGTATATTAGTTTGTCGTTAGAAAAGGAAATAAATATAGTAATTAAATCGTTATTCACAATACAAAAAGGCGAATGAAAATAAAATATATAATAAAACTCCTCCATCGCATAAAAAAATCAACAACCACTGAGCTTCAACGAAAACTAAAGAAAGGAGAAAGATCCATTAAGGATAAATTCTCGTTTATTTCGCCAAGCATGCATAGAACTATTTTGATTTATTTTTCGAACGAATTTTTGAACACTTTTGAAAAGATCTTTTGAATTTTATTTACCACCTCCATAGTTATTCAAGAAGAGTGGGATTTAATGTTTTCTAATTAAAAGGGGGGTGGGTCGGATTTCCTTCTTTGAATTTCTTTCAGAAAGAGTTTTCGATAGAATGGGGGTTGATGAGATCCTTTGGGAAATTTGGGCCATTCCAGATAATTGGATGCGAGGTTCAAGAAGCTGATGTTCTCATCTTAAAAACCAGAGTTAACGTGTTTCATACTGTGATATGCCTTTTTGCGACTACGCCTCTTTAACGACTTTTAGCGACCATTCCAAAGTAGTAACCACGCCTCTTTAACGACCATTCCGATGTAATAATCGTGCATCTTTAACGACCAAACCAATGTAGTGACTCCGTCTCCTTAAAGACTACACCAATGTAGTAATAACGCCTCTTTAACGACCACCTCAATGTAGTGGTCACGCCTCTTTAACGACCACACCAAGGTAGAGGCTACGCCTCTTTAACTGCCATTCAAATTAAATAACCGTGTTTCTTTAACGACCAAACCAATGTAGTGTCCACACCTCTATAACGACTACATCAATGTAGTAATTACGTCTCTTTAACGACCACACAAATGTAGTGGTCACGCCTCTTTAAATACCACTTCGACATAGTAACTACGCCTTTAGCTACCACACCGATCCAGTAATTTCGACTCTTTAACGATGACTTTGTTCTAGAAGTCATCTCTTTTTAACGACCACTTTGTTCTAAAAATCATCTCTCTTTAACGACCGCACCAATGTAGTAACCACTCCGATGCCCTCCAAAGTGCTGGAAGAGCGTAGGAAATGCCTTACGATAAGGTCTTATCTCCTAGGATGGGAAAATTCCCACCTGGTGCCTCCATGTAGCAGAGAGTGAACAAAGCTCTAAGAGTGGCTAAGTCAGTAGGGGGCGAATAGAAACTGGGATAAATCTCCAATTCCATACCGATATGGAGAGAGCACGAATTTGCACTTGAAGTTGGAAACGGCTTCTAAAGACGTATGAACCTACCATTAGGGCAATGCTATATGGATGTGTGGAAGTCAGAGGGAAAAACCACCGAATTATTTTTTCCACGATTGTTTTTATATAATTTTGATGTTCGAAGTATTGATTTGAATGTACATAAACTTTCTCAGAAAGATGTGCTAAAATATTTGTAAACCGCAACTGAAATGTCCAAGCAAATCCTCAAAGTTTCGACAAGCGAAAATATCGATTGCCATTTATATACAAGTGTATATAGACACTTCTTTAAAATGTATCTTGATATTGCGTATTTTTCAATAATTCATCTTTTTTAGTTGTGTACCTTCCCTTTATAACTAAACTATAATAAAAGTTAAATATAATTTGCATCTTTTTTTATTCCAAATTTCAACAATAAAATTTAATAGTTCTTTAAAAATACAAGGTTGTCCCAAAAGTTCGTAAACACTTGCAAAAAATTTAAATACCAATATTATTCGCCGTTATGAATGTCTTCGTATTATGTATAAATTAATTGTATTATTATGTATTCGCCGTAATAATATTATTCGCCGTTATGTATAATGTCTTTTTTTGTATAAAGTTATTGTATTATTATGTATTCTCTCTCTCGCGCCGTAATATATAATATTATTCGCCAAGTAATAAGAAAAACAACGTTTTAAGAAAACACGAACTTTTAGGACAACCTTATAGTCAATCGCAATTCCAAGAATCTTCTTAAAGCAGATTCTTGTGGTGTCCTGATATCCGTATTGACGAGATAATACTGAAGAGATGATATCAAATATTAGAACATTGTTTTATAAATATTGAGCAATCATGTGCTGGTATCCAGTGTACATATGCTATCTAGGAAGGAAAACAACCTGTTTGTAGCCAGTACCTGTAAATCCCCAGCTCAGTATCGAGAGACCTCTGATTTAAGCAACCAATTAGGTACATTGTTAGGTTGCTAAAGGAGGCTCGAGCTAAATAAAATAAGGTTTCCTATTGGTGTTTCTTTACTTTCTTCACTTTGTGAATTACCTATTTTTATCACACATAGACATTTATCTCGTCTTGATTTTATTATATTTATTATTTATAAATGTCACATTTTGTATAATTACTTAATTGAACAAATATTTTTTATTCTTCCTAGTACACATGGTACAGGTCATGAGAATCAGGGTAAGTAAAAGTTGGAAACTGTTTTTACTGTGAGTATACCACATATCTACACATGTGAAAATCAGTTCGACTTTTATACTTACAAATATGCCAGGGCCCAGTTTTGGTTTCTAGCACTCAATGTTGGGGTTGGATTTTGAATATTACGGCGCCATTGGAGCATTTTTTTATTACAGTTTAACCTCCATGAGAAGACACTCGCGCTAGAGGACACCTCTCTACAAAGGACATTTTTCATTTGCAAAATTACCATTTTAACTATTTTGCGCAACTCTCCGGTAATAGGAAACCTCTCCCTAAAGGACACTTTGGCTCTGTAAATAGGTGTTGTCCTTTGCAGGGAGATTCTACTGAATAAAAAAGTGCCCAATGTGAAATTCGATTCCGGGTTGTAGCTGTCGAAAACAGACGGTTTATAGCACACGTTAACCGACCTCTAAATACCTTTATTTTAAGTAGAAATACATATTTTTAAATTAGTAAAATATAGAACATGGTTTCCTTTTTTAGTCGTTTTTACATTTATATATAACCATTTTTTTAATCAAATTAGAAGGTTTTATTGTATATACGTCGAATAAATGATTTTAAATATTATACATTAATCATGTTTCACTTTTGAAAACTAAGACCATAAAATGCACCTTATGCAACGGTGAATTTAGTCTCGATTTTCCACACTACATGTTCTACTGTACGGCAATGGAAGAAGAGAGAGAAATTCTTCGTCAAGAGACCGCCTATAATAGCAATTCGCCTTATGTTTTAATGGCAAAAGTCGTAAAATCCAGACCCTTTGAATTCGCTTTTTATAAATACTGGAAATCAGCTTAATCAAAATATTTAGCACAGACACCGGATCCAACTCGATAATTGGTCGAGGTCAATACCAAATATTTGTATATAACTATGATGCTAATTTGTTATTTATTTATTTTGTCCTACCGGGAGAATCCTGTATGGCACGTGTGCCCAATAAAGGCTATTGTTGTTGTTGTTGTAAATATTATACACATACACACACAAAAAGTCTTTATTAAGACACCCGTCTTATACAGATTCTCTTCTCTCATTGCCAGCTTGCAACAATATCCCCTCGATAATCAATCACCATCATGTATTGGAGGAGAAAACGATGAATCTAAGTTCACAAGTTTAGAAATATTATAGAATAACGTAAAACTTCGAATTTGTACATCACTTATCGTGGAAGCGCGTGTTTCGAAAAATAATCCTCTTGTTTTACAATAGAATGTTTGTGGTTTGTATATAATGAATCTAAGTTCACAAGTTTAGAAATATTATAGAATAACCCAAAACCTCGAATTTGTACATCACTTATCGTGGAAGCGCGTGTTTCGAAAAAGAATCCTCTTGTTTTACAATAGAATGTTTGTGGTTTGTATCTAATATGTTTAAAAAGGAAAGTACAACTTCACCACTCGCTCACCGCCTTTTTTTTTTTTTTTTGCAAGCAACAATTCACTAAGCGTTGACGAATAGTAATACACGACAAAGCGAGTGTCGTATAAACTTATACGTTCCTATATTTGGTGTGCCTTTATATATCCATTTAAATCCCCTTGATACTTTATTACATTCTATCTCTTAATGCTATATTATCATTATTATCTATTATTATGAGATATTGCACACTATTATATATAAAATGGCGTTATATTGTCTTAGTGACTGGCTATTTATTACAATACTTATTATTTGACTAATATCTCTATATTATACTAGTAATTGGAAACGCCGTACGTCCCGCATTCGAGCCAAGTCATGCTAGATACGTTTCCGAAATTTTCCATTTACTTTATTTCCATCCTATATAACTATTGATGAACTTATTCGGTGTTATTGAATAAATATATTGATACTATTTGATCGGTTCAATCTCTCTCACAGTAACAATATGGGAATTATTGAGAGCATGACATCAATCTACACGTTCAATATTACATTGCTCTAATGCATATCACCAAAATTTTGTTGTCTTCATCCTCAACTTTATCATTCTTCGAGGATTCCCCAGGGCTGTTTCAATTTTTCAAACCAAAATAAGTGAAATACAATAATTTCAATTCGATATTGCAACTATATATATTTTGACACAATTAATAAGGAATCAAGGGTTTGGTTTCTTTTCTCATTTCTTTTATTTCTTGAGCTTTCGGGCTAAAATGTCCTTCAACATGGAGAGACCCAGAAGTACAACTTCTCTTCTGGATCTCCGCGTTGATGGAAATTTTAACCCGAAATCTTGAGAAATGAAAGAAATGAGAAAAGTAACCCTTGATGCTTTATTGATCGTTTCAAAATGTAAAATCAGGGAATAATCTTTATTTTAAAACTAGCGGACGTACCCGGCTTCGCCCGAGGTTTTACCCGAGTAAAGGTTTGTCTAACGAACATTTGTTAAAACAATTCTCTATAAACTTATAAAAAAAAAGATATATTTTGATAATTTGAAACTCGTAAATTTGAATCTCTCGATAAAGTGAAAATTTTTTCCCGGTCTCTGTGTGCCGTGTCATCCTGAATTTTGTCTTTCATAATTTTCTACATTACAAAATCATCGTTTTATCTAGTGAACATATTTTCCCGGTCCCTTGAAAAATACTCGATAAGTTGAATAAAATCATGGTCGTGAATCTCTCGATAAAGTGATTATTTTTTCCCGGTCCCTGTGTGCCGTGTCATCCTGAATTTTGTCTTTCCTAATTTTCTACATTACAAAATCATCGTTTTATCTAGTGAACATATTTTCCCGGTCCCTTGAAAAATACTCGATAAGTTGAATAAAATCATGGTCGTTTATGGAAGATGGACGTAGTTCCCGGAGGTCACCCGCCCCCCGCGCGCCAGGACCTCTTGATCCCTCTGATTGGCCGCCGGCCGGACGGGGGTGGGGGTGGCTCTTGATCCCTCTGATTGGTCGGTGGGAACTTGGACTGACCGGCCGGACGGGGGGCGGGGTGGGGGGCAGACCTAAGCCTATCTCCGTCGCAAGGTGGCGCTGCTTGCGAGTTAAAGCTACAAATCTGCAAATAACTCTAAGGATATTAAAGATATTCAAGAAATTATTTTTCGTAAACCTTTCCGGGGATATGCCTAATAATATCCCAAATTTTCACGGCGATTGGATGTATGGTTTTTGAATCCATAGAGGACACACACACACACACACACAGACATTCAATTATATATATATAGATATACATTTGCTTTCAAACCTGATGCTATAAATAATATAAACACCTTTATTCAATATCTTCAAGATATAATTACTAATTTATGTGAGCAATAGTTACCCAGAAATTATTTGAATAAGTAAAAATTAATATCAGGTAAAAAGTTTCTTTTAATTTAAATTTGCAAACTTTCGAACAAATATAACTGCTCTTCAACGGGCTGATATTGTACATAGAATATCAGCCCGTTGAAGAGCAGTATATTTGCTCGAAAGCTTGCAAATTTAAATTAGAAAGAAACTTTTTACCTGATATTAATTTTTACTTATTCAAATAATTACTAATTATTTACATTCATATTCAACTATAATATATTCGCAAGATTTTCTAGTTCTTTAATTATGATAATAATAAAATTGACATATTTAAGATTGACCCGGATTCAAGACAATTAATTTTATACCTGTTTTTCCTGGTCTTAAATATGATAGCGGCTTAATAAAAAGAAAAAGTACCATATTGGGAAATTGTTAAAATGTTTTGAGGGAATATTTTGTTTCTTGTTTTCTTGGCATCGCTCGTTATTCTTCAATTGTACCTTAGGATGACCATTTTATTGGGTTACATCCAATTAATACGTGCAGTGGGTTTTTATTGGTGTTAGTTTTGTTATTTTTAGTTCACCAGAATTAGAAACGTGCATGAGTTCATTAGTCTGGCAATCACGTTTTTCTCAACATATTCAACCAATATCAGGTAACCTAGCTTCAATTATACCGAGTAAAATTGTATCTTTTCAGCCTTACTTGTTTCATTAAAACTATTTCTAAATACCTTCCTTCTACATCTCTATATATATGTTATATATAAAAAAGATAAGATTGGTAAAAGTACCGCCTGGCTTAAGGCATAAAAAAGGAAAAACTTATTTACATAATGTACAAAAGATTTGAGCCGGCCATTGGGAAACAACAAGTTTTTATAAGGGAAGCGCGACCTCTGGCGGTCGATTTAACAGAGTATTTGATTCTTTGAAATATAATTTTAAATAAAATAATATTTTAATATAACATATATATTGTAGATATATTTAAGAAACAATTTGCCTGATGATGAGTAAACGCTTTAAAGATTGATATTTTCTTTATCCCCCCCCCCCCTAATAAAGAAACTTATATTATAATAATCTTGATTTATATATTGTGTTTATACTTTTATGACATTATTTTAAACCTTTACTATAGGTTCGTGAATGTGGTGAACTATCTCAAAGGTCTGTCGATTTAAATTTACAATTGAATACTTAAAATACTCTATTTAATAGAGTCTATTAGAAACCTGCTAAGAAAGCTAACCACTGAATGAGCTAGGCTCCTTCCTAACAAATTTGTAACAGGGAAACCATGGTATACAAGTTGGCTTTTTGTCTGAATTTTCCACAACTGGTGTTGTGGCTCATTCATTATCACTACACCGTAAAGGATTTTATTATGGTGATAAACACAATGCATTGTTCTGATGTATATTTAAAGGGAAGGATGCTTCTTCTGGTACATGAATATCATCATCCCGAAACTTTATGTTATAAATGATTCCAGAATATTGACCAAAAAACGTTCATAACAAATTCAGAGAAGCCAATCTCATATATCGCTGGGCGCGTTTGTTTTTGTAAATATTTCTGGTGGGATAAAGTCGATATTATAGTAAGCCCGTTGAAGAGCGATTAACTCTTGAAAGCTAGCGTTTTTTAAATAAAAGAGATATTCATTATGAGAATATATTTGTAATTTTAATAATTAATCTCATATATGTGCGTCTGAGTGAGCAACGTTCAGTTCTATGATCAGAAGATGTGTTTCCTTAATTAAAAGAGAGAGAGTTAAGAGCTGTATACATCATTAGAAAAAATTAATTAGGATAAGCAAATATGTAATTTGGAAAGAAAATGGCGTCCATTGTGCTGATAAATAGCTGTATTTACCTACACCCTCATCTCCTGCAGACCTTTATTTACACTGAGATTCATTTACTGAGGTGTTGGGGTAATTTCGTCCATCCTGTCTCTTTCTCTCTCCCTAAGGAAGCCACTGAAGAATAAATAAAGTTGAACACATTCTATGTACATTGATTGTGAACATCGTTTTGGCTGGATGAAAGGGTTATGTGTATATATAATATATATTTCTACATAAATATATTTATATCCCCTCGACATTTCGTCCATTTCCACGTTTTTCTCAAGAGTTATTAGGTTTACTAATTAGAATTTGAATGCAGTTTATATACTAAAAAGACGCTACGTGATGAAATTTAAAGTCACAAATTTAAAATTTTCACAAAAAATGAAAAGTATGTGGTGTTGAAACAAACTAAAAGAACTAAATAATTATGCCAAACATAATTATTTATAGGATTAAATGTACAGAATGAGATTCAAATAGGTATAGACGAGAGATAGAAACCGAACGTAATGTAGAGAACAGAATTAAAGAATATCAACAGGGTTTAATTGAAAGAAAGGTTTAAGCATATTTGGGAGGGATACATCTACATATATAAAAATGAATTTTTGTCTGTTTGTCTGTTTGTTGGTTTGTATGACCTGTATACAAATTCGCAGTAGTTCACTAATTCAAACCAAAATTTCCCTACATAGGTAAAAAATAACGGGGATGACGATAGGCTATTTTAAAAAATATATAAATCAATTATTAAAACTATATATTCAAATTATTCTACTTAGCTCACGAGCAGCGCCCTCTAGAACGCGGGCGATCTGCCAACGGGCGCGCGCCGCCGGCAGGTCGCTTTAGCGTTCTAGACGAGAAGCTTTTTCTTAATTACAATGCAAGTCCTTAACTATATTTACAGGTTTTCTAATTTATAACTAATTCGCCGTTTAAAATAACCGCTCTTGCTATATTTGCTGTTTTATTTTGCTCTGTTTAATGTGTTTGAATAATACATTTAATCGTGTAAACCCGGGCGTTGCCCGGGTCATTCGTCTAGTACATTATAAACAAAATATATATAAGTAAGAATAAGCTGATATTGAGATTTTTTACAGAATTTTAAAATGACAAAAACTATAAACATTATGAATATATTCCTAAATAATACGCTTCATTTTTAAATTTAAAAAATATTTGTTAAAAGCTTAAAATATAAATATACATTTGGATATGTGGGTGCCTCAGGCACTCCTAATATTTTCCCAATGCAGTAAGGACAGTAGGAAGTTTGTTATATTTGAAAACAAAATGGTGTTAAAATGTGTCATTTCTGGTATATAAATGTAATCATTTATGTTTACATATATATTTATGAAAAAAAGAATAGAAAAAAATAAAAGATAAGTGGGTCAGGTGTTGATATTAAAAATAAAGAAGGAATCTCCTGACCACGAGCACATGTGCTGTTTAGATGGCAGAGCGCCATCTAGTAGAGCAAAAATAAACTAAACGTTTATTTAGCTTGCTCCGTGATATTTGGCCAACCCAATTTCTTGATAAATCAAGAAAAGCCATTTTGGTCGCAGTGGTTACAGCCTACTCCACGCTGACGAGCGCCAACAGCGCGAAACGCGTTCGTGGATGGCTTTTCTTGATTTATCAAGAAATTGGGTTGGCTAAATATCACGGAGCAAGCCAAATAAACATTTAGATTATTTTTGCTCCACTAGATGGCGCTCTGCCATCTAAAAGGCACATGTGCTCGTGGTCAGGAGATGCCTTCTTTATTTTTAATATATATTTATATAAGCAAAAATAATTTTAAAACTTAATTTTATTGACGTTATGTGGCGCTGAGTTTGTTGTTGACACACTTTAAAATGTTATAACACCTTGATAAAGGTTGGCGCGTTCAGCCAACTGAAATATTGGTAAAATAAATGTTATTTTGATCCAATATATGCCTTTTTATTTAAATTTATATATTAAAAACAAAAAGGAATATCCTGAACGCTCACATGAGCATTTTAAATGACAGAGCGCCATCTAGTGGAGCAAAAATCAACTAAACGTTGATATAAATTGTTCCCTGATATTTGGTCAATGCATTTTTAAAGAGGTGCCACTTTGACACATGAGCAACCTTCTCTGCAAGTTTACAATGTATCCTGACCTAAATTTCGACCCTTCCGCTCCACCAGCTTAAACACCTATATTTAGCATATTTGGTCAATTTCATAGAGTCTCTCGTAGGATGTTAGGAAATTGAAGCCGCCCTTATACTGCGAGTCGAAACCATGAGAGAAGTTGATTTATTTTTATGAACTTTTAAAATTTTATGTTGTGGCCTTTTATTTTATATAAATCTGTGAGCTCGACACAAAAATGATCAACAAAATGCACAGTTTTAATGAATTAACTATTTTAATGTTGTTGTCGTGTCCAATGAAGAGTCTCAGATGTCTCCATGCATCTCTATCACAGCAGTTGCTCTTCATTGGAAAATGGGTACTGTTGCCACGATAGTCACCTTGAACCAGAAATTGGACAAATATTTCAAGGGTCCAGGGGACCGCAGGGAGGTGTAGTCGGACTTCTCCCCCCTTCCCAAATATTTTGATCCATTTATTATAAGGAAGAAGTTCCTTTTTTGTTGATAAAACATCCATTTATGCAGACTTTTTCTATGTATATATTTATAATTATAAATTTTAGTTTCCATGATTTCTCGTATGCCTATACACACGCACACCCACACAATGGGATATAATTTAAAGAATTATAAATATCATTAGTTTCGCGTAACGAGATTACACTAAAGTTACATTAAAATTGCAAAATGATCATGAACAATGGTATCTATCTAAAATTTGTTTGTAATATTCACAGAGGTAGTTGAGGAGTTGTTGAACTTTTCCAATTTACAGAAATAATTATGTCAATCCCCTCATCATTATGTTGTTTATATTGATCAGATATATACAGTTAAACCTGTCTATAGCGCCCCCTCTTGGGTGTTATAGAGAGGGGGGCTATAAACAGGTCACATTTATTGTAAAATGTTTACATTTTAATGTTCAAAAATCGGGCGCTATAGAGAGGAAGGCGCTATTTAGAGGGGACGCTATAGACAGGTTTAACTGTATATATATTTTATCTTTAAATAGATAATTTTAGGATATCATTTCAACATGGTACCTATTTAACATTTACGCCATCCTACTTGCAAACAATACAAGCCTCAATAAAAATAATTCTCAAATGGCCACCGATTCTAGCCACCCCATCAGTGAATGCAAGTAACTAAACGGGACTTTGGCACGCTTGTAAATGCAAAAGTCGAATCTTTCCACATGTTAGACATGTGATGCACTTACAGTAAAAGCAGTTGCCAACTACTATCCACCATGATTCTCATGGCCTGTATTGCGTGTGCACTATGAATTAAAAACAAATGCCAGTGTTATTTGAGCATTGGAAGAAGATCCTTCAAGAAAAAAGCCGGAGAGAGCGACTAACTAACTATCCCTCCTAATAATTTGTGTGAAAAGGTATTCAATCCTCTTACCTTAATCCTCCGCAGCACAAGTCTCAGCGGGCATAAGCAATTAGTACCGAAATTCTCAATAGGTCTTATGTAAGAGCTCTTGCCACTTGGAATAATTGCGAGAGTGACAGAGTTTAATTATATTTTTAATTAGAGTTCAAAGAGGGTTCACAAGATAATAAGGGATGATTTAAGAAAAAGATAACCCAAGCGAGCAATTCAATAACAGCAATTAGTAAACGTGATTGATTTGCATTCGATTCTAGATTTTAGACTAAGCCAGGGAACCAGAAATAAAATACTTATTTGTTTATCTTGTTTTTTGGATACAATAGTATTATGGATTGTTATTCAGTCGTGGAAAAAATGATAAAAACAGTTTAAATTATAATTTGTTTTAATTGAGCTGTTATAAATATACAGGGTGATCCAAAAGTCCCGCACAACTTTAAAAATTAATAACTCCGCGAATATTTGCGCTAGAGCAATGCGGTAAACACCTTTGTGTTCAGGATGCAATGGGATTTTTTATGGCAAATAATGAAAAATTCGAAATTGATTTTAGTTACAACTTTATTCGCTAGAGATGGCGCCCTATCAGAATCAGCGATTCGGCGGCCAAATTGTTTGATAAATTGAAAAATATAACTGAACAACACGTATTTTTACTTTTTGAATACCAGGAAAGAACCCTAATAATATCAAATGATAAATTAATAAAACACCATTTCACCAAAAGTTAGAAGAAATGGTTAACGATTTTTAAATACAATCTGAGATATGTAAAATAGGTATATGCAAATTATAACATGTAGCAAAAAAAAAAAAACCTGATATTTTAGATGCGGTTTGCTGGAATCATCTCAGCTATTTATATTTCGAAAATAATAATTTTCTATTTTTTAAATTCAACTCTCTCTCAGTATCGATTATATTTATTTTAAATTATTTGAAAAATATTTATCTATCTCTGATGATTTATTTTACTCTGGAATGCCGTTGTTGTTTTTGTCGTGTAAAATAAAGAGCCTCAGATTATTTTCGTTTGGCCAACAAAAAATGTCCAATTTATATACACATATATTCTTACATAATGAGACTTCAAAGAATGCAAATAATCTTCATTTATTTACATACACAACACATCTCCCCCCTTAATAATACTCCAGTCGGTCTAGGGGTTTCCTGGCTCTCTGAGGTCTAGGACTGCGGACGGGCACTTGCACAGCGGCAGCCTCCGGTTTAGAAGTGCAAGAGGGCACGTGCACAGCAACAGGCCCTGGTATAGGAGTGCAAGAGGGTACGTGCACAGAAGCAGTCTCCTCCTTGTTTCCTGATGTAACCTCTGGAACCTCCTCTTCACTTTATTTCTGACTTCCACCTACAGGCTTCTCTCCTGATGTTCGAGGAAGTATCAAATTTCTTGTCTCCACTTGTTTCTTTCTCACAGGTCGCAATTGATTGATATGCCTCTTATACACGACGCACTCGCAACTTATAAGGTAGTGACGGTAGCTCAATAATTCCAAAATGGTACCTTTTTACCGTTTAGGTCCAGTTGCATAGTTGCGGTAATAAACCTCGCAACCTGTAGTAAACTGCTCCTGCCTTCTTACGGCCTCATGAAATACCTCTCGCGGATTTCCCATCTTGGTATTAAATTCGATAATCTTGATCATAAACTTCTCTTCATTAGCAGTTCCGCCGGGGAATTCCTTTATTACAGTTTGGGGGAATGCTCTATGAGCAAATAGGAAACTTTGTAGTTTCGTCTCTAAATCATCCTTCCCATTATTCTTTCTCAAAAGGTTTTTAAACTCTCTTGCATATCTCTCAGCTAAACCATTTGTACTAGGATTATACGGACTGGTCTTAGTGTGCCGTATAACATTCATTTTGGTAAATTGCTCGAATTCGCCGGAGACAACGGTGCTAGTAGATAATTTTTAAAAGATCTCATCGATCGATGGAATGGGATACCTATCTAATTCTATTGCTTTATTAGCTGTACATCTAAAATCACCACATATCCTTGCACTACCATTCTTTTTTGATGCCGATACTATTGGAGCGGTCCAATATGCATGAACTATAGGTTATAAAATGCAAGAATTCACTAAACGATCAATTTCATTCTCTACTTTGTTTTTTAGAGAGAAAGGTAAACTTCTGGCCTTACAAAACACAGGAGTCACATCCTTTTTTTAAATTAAAATTTATTCTAACGTCCTTTAGACAGCTCAAATCTTTGTTAAACAAATCTGCATACCTATCCACCAAATTTTTATATATTTAAATATATTTCTATTTATTTATTTATGCTTATGAGGTGATACAGCAACATCTTTACAATTAGAGAGGAGACAAAATGAACCAAATCTAGAAAAAAGAAGTGAGGACATATCGGTCATTAAAGTCTGAGAGGCAAGGCCTTCAGCCAGTTCAGGGCTTCCGGGGTGACAGAGTGGAGATTGGAGATTCCTCCATTGAATTTGTACAGCGGGCAGTCGTCTAGTATATGGGACATTGATTGTGGGACGTTGCAGGCACAATTTGGATCTTTGGTGTAGCCCCATAACTTCATCAGCTCTGCACACCTTCCCTATTATATTCATTATTTAAAATTTTAATGCTAAACAATATAGAATAATCAAGTTTCAACTGTTTAAGCCATTCTCTTCATAATAGAATTACCTGGATTTTTTCATTTACAACTATTAATCGTAAATATTGGTTGGCTTCTTTTACAAAAACATTTCTTTGATCTATAATCTCTATCGATTTACCACAAAAGGATTTTAATCTTAAATTTGTTGGAAATAATCTTTTACCTTGCCAATAATTCTTATAAATATCTTTAGGTATTAACGTAACTGGACTTCCTGTATCTATTGTAAAGCAAAAAGAATAATCATCTACTGTTAAATTTATTGTGGCATCAGTTTCGCCCTGTACAGAATATAGAGAGTCCTCTTGTACAAATTTACATCCCCACATTCTTTTACTAGCTTTGCAGACCCTACTTAAATGACCCAGTTTATTACATTTTAAAACAAGTCTTTGTTCTATGAGGTAAAACAGATGCCACGTGTGAATGTCTTTCACCACATCTATAACACACTATTTTGCCTTTGCCACTTTGCCTGAAAGGCCTATACTGCGCCGTACTATTATTGTACTCACCCTTTTTATCCTTTCAATTCACAGGGGATATCTTGGCCACTAATTTATCTTGTAATTCTCTTGTATTTATCTCCGCCAATTCGAACGTGATCGCCACTGCAAAAACTTTATCCAGGGTGACATCGTCGTCCTCTTGTAGTAGCTTCTTTTGCAGGATTTCCGAATTGATTCCAGCCATAAAACGGTCTCGCATCATGGTTTCCAACATATCGACGAAATTACAATTTATTGCTAAATGTTTCAATTCTCTAAGATATTCCGAAATTGATTCTCCTTCCTGTTGAATTATCTTTAAAAATCTGCATCGCTGTGGTATCACTTTCTTCGGATCCAAATGCAGCTTAATTCTTTGAATGATAGTATCATAGGGTTGATCTTTCATTAGACCAGGAAGAAAATGTCGTTTCCCTGCTTCAAAGTTTCAGAATCTGGTAGCGAGGTAAAAATCTGCACTTTAATCTCCTCCTTCAGATGCCAAAAAGAAAGCCTCAAATTTTTGTACAAAAAGATTGAAGTGTCCTCCACTGGGCTAAAATCTAAAAGGTACTATTAACTTGTCATGCTGATCTTTTCTACTCCTTTGTTTTCTTGATCCAGATAGTTTAAAAGATGTAATCTTAACTCATTTTCCTATTTTTCCTCTCCATAATCCGAGAGTCAGATTTGTTTAAAAGATGTAGTTGTTATACTTGCATAGACGCCGTTTTCCTCAGATTTTTACTGGCTCTGTAGATCGCGCATCCTCGTCGCCACTTTTGTTGTGTCGTAATTAGACGTACAAGAGCTCAAACTTGACCATGGCCAACAACAAATGTCTAATTTATATATACATATATTTTTACATAATGAGGCATTAAATAATACAAATAATATTCATCTATTTACATAAACAACAGTTGATATATAGCGAGAAGAGTAGAGGACTGAGCACAGATCCCTGAGGTACACCAGCCCATGTTCTTCGGTCCTTGGAAAATGTTCCATTGACCCGAACCTTTATTCTTCTTCCTCTTAAGAAGTCTGCAATCCAGATTAAGGTTTTTCCTCTTGCTCCGATGTTGTGCAGCCTTTCAAATAATTTCTACACTCGATCAAAAGCTGAGGTCATATCCAGGAATACGGCCGTTGTCTTCTTTGGCGGTTTTTCCTAGAAATCTATTATTGATTGACAGAAGTAGAACAGTTTTTCAGTTGTACAGTGTCTGGATCTTTAGGCAATTTGGTAGAAGTTTATTTTATTATTGTTAGTGAGCCAGACTATGAGCCTAGAGTGGATAATTCATTCTGTTATTTTACAAGGTATGCTGGTAAGAGCAATTGGCCGATAGTTCTTGCATTCCTTAGCATCTTTGTTTGGTTTCAGCATTGGCACTATAATTGATATCTTCCAATTCTTTGGTAGTTTGCCATGATATGTTCAGTATTCGTAGGAGTTGATTTTTAGCTTCGTCTCCAAAGTGTTTAATAATTTGACCAAAGATTAGAGCATCTCCAGGTGACCTCTTGGATTTAACTTTCCTATTGATGAATTTAGCTCATTCAGTGTGAAGTCTCTCGAGTAAATATCTTGTTGATGGTAATTTCTTGCTTGTTTAACTAACTTGTTTATATTATTTTTTAGAGTCCTACCTTCATTCGTATAGCTGAGTCTGGAAGTACTTGAAAGATATTCAGCAATTATGTCAGCCATCTGTTTGTTCGTTCTCGCTGTTCATATCGGTCAGAGTATTGGAGGATTAGTGTTGGTTTTGATTGTTTTATAACACTAATTATATTCCAGTGATGGCTTTTCTTTTTTGGATCCATTTTTTTTCGCAGAATTCTGCCCATTTTTCTTGCTTGAATATCTAAATTCCTTGTTCTATTTTGTGACTAATTTCAATGAGTTCCTTCATGATTTCTTCTGTTTTATTTGTTTTAAGAAGTTCATTTTTATTGTCTCTCTCTGCAATCATTGCCTCGATATTGTGGTCCTTCCAGTAAAGTATTCACAGGTCTTTACGTCTACCTCTAGGTATCGATACTTTTGCAGCTTTGGATATGTTCAAAGAGAATTTTTCCATTTTTTTGTCAATCGTTCTGTGATTTAATTATTCGTTGCACAGTTCTTCAAGTTTTTCTGTAAATATTTTCCCAGTGTTCTTTTATTCTGTTGGAAATTCTCAATTTTGAATTTTAGGGTTGTTAAAATTGGTCTGTGGTCACTGATTGCACTTTTCAGAATTTTCCATTGTGTTGTCGGTGCGATGTTGTAATTTATCGCTGTGATGTCTATTGCGGATTCTGTGCCTGTGGACTTGGATATATAGGTGTTCTTTTCGTTATTTAACGGCGTAAGGTCGAGGTCGGTTAGCATGTCCTCAACCTGCTGACCTTAGTTATCCTGGACAGGGGATCCCCAAGTTGGTCTTTCGGCGTTAAAATCACCAAGTATGATTGCGATATCCGAAGACGCTTCACTTAATGTCTATATCAGGCCTGTATTGATGCTAGTATTATCGTGGTGATAAACATTTATGATTGGAATTGTTTTATCTGTAAGATAGATTTCTATTGCCTTGAGCTTCTGTCGTGCTTTCTCTAGGCTTACTCTGATTATAGGCGATTTCCTTAAATTTGATTTCTAGAGTTTTAATCAGAACGGCAAGTCCTCCTCCGAATTTTCCCGGTCTGTCCATTCGTAGTGTTGTATAATCTTTGATATTGAATCTCAGATTCTGATTCAATTTTGTCTCCTAAGGACAATTAATATGTACATTGTTGTCACAGAGAAGACAAGTCAGCTCTTTATTTTCCTCTGGGTACCATTTATATTGAGTTGTAGTAGATTGAATTGTGTCCTCGTAGTAGATTTTTCATCATGAGCTCGAGCTGCAGCTCCTGACGCGGCGGTTACCCCGGACGCGGTAGCATTACTGGAGATATCAGTTTTGCTCTTCATTTGAAAATGGGTGCCGTTGCAACGTTAGTCATCTTGGAAACGACCCAGAATTTGGTCAAATATTCCAAGGGTCCAGGGGGGACCGCAAGGAGGTGTGGTCGGACTTCTCCCCTTCCCCCTGGAATGCCGTCACTACAGGATAAAGCACTCTTGGTGAAATTTTTAATTGTGATTCAGAATCTGCCACTGAAGCTTTACAAGCGTTTCGTTCCTTTAAAGATATTCGAAGCGGTAAAGGACCAATGAGTTGCTACTCTCTAAAGCGATTGATTAAAAGTTTTGAGGAAACTGGATCTCTGAAGCAAAACCTCGGAGTGGAAGACCATCGACATGCAAGTCAGTGGCTGTTACGGTTTTGCAGAATGCTGAAGCTATTGAAACGTGATCCACGTAGGGAGAAGTAAGTGCTAGACAATTTTCTCGACAAACGGAGATTTCGTATGGAACAGTTTGGAGAGAACACACATTCAGAAATTTTCTATAAAAATATCCTAACAAAATTCAACGTTTTCACGAGTTGAAAGTCAGCGATTTTGAGAAGCGTCAAGAATTCGCTGCATGGGTTTTCCGGCAAATTGATATTGATGAAAACTGGCTGTCAAATGTTCTAAGAACAGATGATGCTCACTTTTATCTCTAAAGGGAGAATTTAACATTCAAAACTGCCTCATTTTGGCAACAGAAAACCCTAGGATTTTTACATAAATACCACTTCATCAGCACAAAGTTACAGTTTTGTGTGGGTTCACTTCTTCTTTTATTATTGGGCCATTTTTCTTTGAAAAAATCAATGGAAGAACTTTTAAAACCGTTTTTGTAACTGGTGAACGTTATGTTCAACTTTTTAGAGAAAAGGTTATTTCCATATTGCAGGACAGATAAGCACTAAGCGAAATAACATTCATGCAAGGTGGAGGACCTCCTCATATCTCCCGCGGTGCCAAACAATTGCTGAAGGATACGTTCGGTGGAATTCGTTGATAAGTCGCCACTTTATATACCAGTGGCCTCCAATATCACCAGACTTGACGCCTTACAATTTCGGTTATGGGGGTACATTAAGTCGCGTTTTTATCGATGCCGGCCTACCACATTGGCCATGTTGAAGGCTTCTATCAGATGGCACGTTTTATAAATTTCAACTATTTAATTGTGACCATTCAGTCATCTATCGTCTGCAGGCGGTGTTTGAGAATGAAGGGTGCCACATTGAGCAAGGATTGTGACCTAATACAAGAGAGAAGGCAGTTACCTCATGTGTTATATTTTGCAGCTCTTTGTTTTGGGTTATGGGAATAATAAATTCTCTCCTCACATCTTGACTCTTTTTTTCTGTAAACAGTAATTTTTTTGTTTGTCATTTGCCCACATTTTATATTATGTCGTGCAGGCCAAAGTGTTATAACTTCTCGAAAAACACTGGTATACACAATTTTACCCCTTATGTTTAGTTTATCGCTTTTTGCTCATCAGAAAAAATAGCATAAGGAATAATCTCTGTATCCCCCCCCCCCCCAACTTTAGATATTTTGCGCAAAAAAAAAATACAAAATGATTTTACTACCACGATTTTCAACAAAAAAGGTCGATTTAAAAATGATTTTTTTGAGGGGATATATTTTCAAAATTATGTACAGTATAATAAACAATGATAACATTTGACAAACCCATAGGATATTTGGAATAAAGTACGACAAATATATTTTGTCACTCCCCTCTATATTTCATTTTTGGATCATGACAAATATCCAGTTAAATATTCAAGTGTCGACAATTAGTCAAGAAAATATACATTCCTTATAGCACGAAATCCTATTAGTAGTGCCATAATAATTTTTGGTACTATATTAACATTTCAAAAATCGTGCATTGATATCAGTAGTTATTTTCAAAAATTCAATTTATTTCACAAAACTCCATCTAAAATATAAATATTTTTTGCTACATGTTTAATTTGCATATACCTATTTTACATATCTCAGATTGTATTTAAAAATCGTCATCCAATTCTTCTAACTTTTGTCGAAATGGTGTTTTATTAATTTATCATTTAATATTATTAGGGTTCTTTCCTGGTATTCAAAAAGGAAAAAATAAGTGTCGTTCAGTTATATTTTTCAATTTATCAAACAATTTGGCCGCTGAATCTCTGATTCTGGTAGAGCGCCATCTAGCGAATAAAGTTGTAACTAAAATCAATTTCAAATTTATTATTATTTGCCATAAAAAGTCCCATTGCATCCTGAACACAATGGTGCTTACCGCATTGCTCTAGCGCAAATATTCGCGGAGTTATTATTTTTTAAAGTTGTGCGGGACTTTTGGATCACCCTGTATAATAAATGATTTACGAGAGAGAGAGAAAGTACTACCTGCCTTAAGGCGCGAAGAACAAAAATAAAAATAAAAAATGAGGTATTTACAAAAGATTTGAGCCGGCCAACGTAAAACAACAACAATGGGTTTATATAGGGAAAGCCGTTACATCTGGTGGTCGTCTTTACAGAGTAACTCTAGAAATTATTAATTTAAAACAAAATAATTTTATACAGGTACCAAAGAGAAACGTCTTCCTTAAAATATGCATTGAAAAAATGCATTTTGTTCATCCTTCCAGTAAAAAATTAAAGGTGGTGATAATAAATGAGCCATAACACGAGTTTTTGCAAATTCAGACAAAAGGCCAGCCTATAGACTATAGTTTGGGGCTATGGCCCCCATCAGTACAGGAGCTGCTTCGATTTCATAGCATCCTAAGAGAGGAGTAATAAAATCTGTCGAATATTCCAAAAAGGTGCTTAAGCTGGTAAAGCGGCAGGGCCGATTTTCAGGCTAGACTACAATATAAAGTTAGGGAAGGCTGGTATTCTTGTTCCAAAAAGACACTTCTTCCTTCAAATATGCAATAAAACAAGGCATTTGTTTATCACAGTAAAAACCTTAAAGTACTATTGAGGGCCATAGCCTGAAACACCATATTATACAGGATGAATTTTGTTTGAATATTCCAAAACTGATGTTATGGTTCTTTTTTATCACAGCCTTGTGTTTTTTCATACTAGGATGATAAACAAAATACATTGTTTTAATGCATATTCAAAGGGAGAGATGCTTCTTTTAATATGTCTACCATCCTCCCGCAACTTTACGTTATATATATGTTTATGTGAGCAATAGTTACCTAGAAATTATTTGAAAAGTAAAAATAAATATCAGGTAAAAAGTTTCTTTTTAATTTAAATTTGCAGGCTTTCGAGCAAATATACTGTTCTTCAACGGGCTGTATATGTTTGTAAACTGAGCAATATATATTTCGATAACTTGTTAATTTCATAATTCATTCGGTAAAAATATAAATAAAATACAATTTTCTTAGAGAATAGTTTCTTTTATACCACAACAAATTGAGCTATAAAGATTAGTATCGTAATTTTACCTGTTGAAGGGCTGGTATACCTGAAAGCTTGTATTGTGGTGTGATATAAAATAAACTCTTCAGCAAATTGCCTTGTTCCAATTGGTCCATGTTTGAGGATTTTCATAGAGAAAATTAATGCGGTGGTTTTACCCTTGCCTTCTGCATCTATTGTAGGCGCCATCCCGACCAGAGAGCCACAGATAAACAGATTATAAACGCACAGAATATAGAATCCGAGCTCCCCAGTAGAAGGAATACCCGGAAGACGACGGTACTCTCTGTTATATTTGTTGTTCACTATTATGATTTTGTCCTAATAAACACTACTAAATTATTTTATTGGATCCTCTCTTTCTTTTTCCCAGTAAGAAACGCCTACGGAAGCCAACAGAAATTCAGAAGTGGGATAGTCCTGAAGAAAATTGAAGATTCACTGGAATAATTTGGAAACGAGAAGGACGTGGCGCGGTGACCGATCAACGTAAGAGGAGTTGCATGGTATGTACGAAATTTAATTACCTATTCCTAAAAGTATTATTACAAGTCACCTCGGTAAAATATTATTGCAAAATCATCTCGATAAGAAAGTATTTTAAAGTAAGCATTTTAAAGTAAAGTGAAGTATTTTAAAGTAAGCATTTTAAAGTAAAGTGAAGTATTTTAAAGTAAGCATTTTAAAGTAAAGCGAAGTATTTTAAAGTGAAGTATTTTAAAGAAAGTATTTTAAAGTAAAGTGAAGTATTTTAAAGTAAGCATTTTAAAGTAAAGTAAAGTATTTTAAAGTGAAGTATTTTAAAGAAAGTATTTTAAAGAAAGCATTTTAAAGTAAAGTGAAGTATTTTAAAGAAAGTATTTTAAAGTAAAGTGAAGTATTTTAAAGAAAGTATTTTAAAGTAAAGTACAGTATTCTAAAGAAAGTATTTTAAAGTAAAGTAAAGTATTCTAAAGAAAGTATTTTTAAAGTAAATTGAAGAAACAAATAAAAAGTATTATCGCAAAGTATCGCGGTAAAAAGAAAAAAAAAAAAACTTTGCCTTGTTTATTTTTCCTTTTGAAAAACATGACTTACTTAGCGAAAGTAAGGAAATGCGATTTGAGCAAGTTGGCGTATGAACTCGGCGAGGTAGTACCGCCAGAGAGCAGGATCGTCGACTTAAAACGCCTTATCCTGAATAGTCAATCTTACGAAGAAGAATTCGCAAAGCAACTGTTGGAGACTCTGATCGAGGAACGGGAACAAACAGAACGATCAGAACGGGAGCGAATGGAACAAACAGCACAAACAGAGCAAGCAGAACGTATAGAACGGGAACGAATCGAGGATCGGAAACGAATCGAGGATCGGGAACGAATCGAACGAAAAGAACAAATGGTAATGGAATTCGAGCTTGAGAAGCTGCGCATCCAGACTACACGCGGAAACAACGATACGTCTCGAAGTACCAGCAATGACGCACATTACGAGATACGTAAACTGATGCCCAAGTACGAGTCGAAGGACAATGATTTGAGTTTTTACCTAATTCTTTTCGAAAGACAGGCAAAGCGACTAGGATTGGATGAAGACCAATGGGCGTTCAGCCTCCTAGGATTGCTACCTTACGAAATGACTCAATTAATCGCTCGGGAAACAGAAGAACAAAGCGGCGATTATAGGTTCGTGAAAAGGTTGCTCCTAAAACGGTACAAGTTGAGCCCCGAACAATTCAGACAAAAATTCGAGAAGCACGAGAGATCTCAAAAGGGTTCCTGGAGAGACTTCGCTTTCGAATTGCGAGGATATTTCAACGAATGGATCGAAGGAATGAACGTGGAAAATTTCGACGCCCTAAAGGATTTGTCCGTCACTAACCAGCTAAAGAAAAAAGTTCCAAATGTGCTGCGTAATCATCTCATTGACGATTGGACCAAGTTAAACAACCCAGATGAGTTGGCGGATAAACTGGACGAGTACGAAAATGTTCGCACCGAGATGGGACCTCCGCATTGGAATGCGAAACACCTCATACCACCGTCGTTTCAGCAGAAATCTGCGAGATTCCCCAACCAAAGCGAAGTTAAAGAGACTAAACAAGGAACGAATGTTTCGGGTCAAGACGCTGCAAGGAACGAAATCAGTGAAACGTACCCTAACACCTTGAGGAGAATGGTCAACCGTGCAATCAGAAACGACAAGGGAGAACCGAAGTGCTTCAACTGCAATCAGTTTGGACACATTGCCAGAGACTGCCCAGCACCCAGGACTACGTTGACATGCCGAGGATGCGGTCAAACGGGACACAAGGAAAGGAATTGCACAAGACCCAAAGAAGGACTAAAAGTAGCCAACCTGGAAGTCGAAGGACTGGAGACTGTCCCGCCAGATGTATATTTGAAGGATGTCAAGATCGACAACAAGGAAACCGTGAAGGCAATGATAGACACCGGGAGCAGCAGTTGTCTAATGAGAGAATCGGTCGCAAGGAGGATCAGCGTCGACATCGAACCAGACTCGACTAGTCTGTACGGCATCGGTAACCAGACTGCACCAGCTGCCAGGACCGTTGGGAAGACGACAGTCGACCTGGAGATTGATGGCATCGTCGGAAGGGAAATCACTGTATTCATTGTCAACGATGATGCCCAACCCTATGACCTATTAATTGGAAGAACATGGACAGATCTGCCCTACGTATCCTTCGCCAGAATTGGTAAAAACTTGCATATTGGCTATTCATCCGAATTTCCGTTTGCTAATCTGCAAGAAGAAATCAAGTCGCGTCGCATCGAACTGAGAGCAACCGAAACTGTTCAGTTGGAGAGCGACTCCATTAACTTTACAAGTGCAATCACAGACGAGGTAAAGGACGGATATGTATTGTTCACAGGAGTAGATGACGCCTGTGTCGATTCCCTATTGGAAGTGGTCGACGGAAAGACGACCGTACCCATCATCTCAGCTGGCAAGGGCAAGTTGAGAGTAAGGAAGAACCAATGTGTAGGGCGAGTTGAACTACTGAACCTTGATGATATTGTTGTTAACCTGGACGTCGCAGAGGATTCGTTTCAGACTAAAAATGAAGAGAAGAGGGAAGGACAAGACCAAATGAAACGTAAGCGCCCCATACTGCCTGAGGACATCAACGTCAATCATTCTCTGACTTCGAAAGAGAGACAAGAAATCCTAGATGTAGTAAACGAGTATAGAGACTGTTTCGCTCTTGGCATGGAGGAATTAGGGTGCACCGATGTCACCAAGATGGACATTAAGGAGGTTGATGGAAGCAAGCCAGTCTGTCTGAGACCGTATAAGACGACTGCAAGTGAACGCGAAGCAATCAGGGAGATTGTCAGAGAGTGGAAGGACAATGGAATAGTCACGGAAACTAGATCACCCTACACTAGTCCCGTCCTACTTGTGAGGAAGAAAACTGGAGATCATCGTCTGGTGGTAGATTATAGGAGACTCAACATTCAAACAGTTAAGGACAAGTTCCCATTACCGAGGATAGACGACCTTCTGGAAGGCCTAAGGAATGCGAAATTCTTCACCACTCTGGATCTGGCGCATGGATATCTGCAGATACCACTGACCGATAAGGCAAAATTAAAGACAGCATTCATCACCCCAGATGATACAGGTCAATTCGAAAGGATGATTTTTGGACTCGCCAACGCACCAGCAGAATTCCAAAGACTGATGCACACTGTCCTAGGTCCGCTGCTGAACAAGAAGGCATTCTGCTATCTCGACGACGTGATTATCCCGGCAAAGGATTGGCGGGAGATGATCGAAAGGTTGAGGGAAGTCCTCGAAAGAATAAGATCAGCGAAGTTGACACTGAAACCCTCCAAATGTGAGTTCGGAAGGAGGGAAGTTGAGTTCTTAGGGTATGTCATCAGTACAGGCGGACTTAAGCCAGGCCCAAGAAAGATCAAGGCGATAGAAGAATTTCCAGAACCCAAGAATGTCCACGACATACGACGCTTTCTGGGACTGACGAACTTCTTCAGACGATTTGTAAAGGACTTCGCGAGGAAAGCAGAACCGCTAAGCAGACTTACGAAGAAAGGTTCACAATTTGAATGGAAGGAAGAACAGCGAAGGTCATTTGGAGGACTACGAAAGGATCTGGTCGAATATCCGGTACTAGCTCATTACAACCCTGAACTCAAGACAGAAGTACATTGCGATGCGAGTGCTGAGGGATTAGCAGGAATGGTGCTACAGATGGACGAAGACTGCAAATGGCGCTTGGTCTACTGTGTGAGCAAGAAGACAACAGAGGCCGAGAAGATGTACCACTCAAGCAAATTGGAGCTGATGGCGATAGTGTGGACCTTGGATCGACTACGTCAGTTCCTCGTAGGAATCAAGTTTACAGTGGTTACAGATTGCCAAGCACTGGTCTACATGAACGCGAAGAAGACTACAAATCCTCAGATAGCGCGATGGTACAATCTGATTCAGGAATACGATTTCGAAATTCGACATAAACCAGGGGAGAAGATGGCCCACGTAGACGGAATGAGTAGAGCTCCAGTCGACGACCCTAGAGACACGATGGAGGAAATCGTGGAGAAAAACCTTGAAGTGTGCCTCACAATCACACTGGAAGAACAAATCTTGATGATTCAGCATTCCGACCCTGAATTGAGAGACCTGATCCAGATCTTTCGAAAGGACCCGTGTGATAGGACAGTAGGAGAACAAAATAGAATTAACGACTACAGCTACAAAGGAGGCAGACTTTTCCGCATGGTGAAAAATGGAGAAGAGGAACGAGCCCTGTATGTTATACCCAAAAGTATGAGGAAAAGCTTAGTTGTCAAATTCCATGATCTAATGGGACATTTTGCGACTGATAGGACTGTCAACAAAATTAAGGAATTGTACTGGTTTCCTTCAATGAAGAGGTACGTTCGACGCCATGTGGCTATGTGTCTCGAGTGTCTATTTAACAAAGTTCCCGGTGGAAAACAACAAGGCTTCCTACATCCCATTAAGTCAGGCAAGAGACCGTTTTCCATCGTACACATGGACCACGTAGGCCCCTTCGTGAGAAGTACAAAAGGTAACCAGGAACTTTTAGTGATTGTCGATAATCTGACAAGATTTGTCCGATTAAGCCCTGTAAGGAATACATCGACGCAGAACGTCCTGAAGGTAATGAAAAGTTTTGTGAATGATTTCGGACTACCCGACAAGATCATCAGCGACAGAGGGTCATGTTTTACCTCAAGGCAATTTGAAGAATTCTGTCGAGGAAATGGAATACATCATACTCTGAACTCTACGAAACATCCGCAAGGGAACGGGATGGTCGAAAGAGTGAACCGAACAGTATTGTCCACTATAGCAACCAGTATCGAGGATCCGCGACGGAAGGATTGGGACCTGAAGATCAAGGAGGTAGAGCGAGACCTGAACAATGCGGTGAACAAGACGACGAATAAAACACCGTTCGAAACACTCCACGGCTATTCCCCTCGATTCCACGATGGGATACTTAGAAGATTAGCCGACGAAGACGTGGACCCATGGACCGAGCCGGATAGAATTCAAGAGAGTGTGAGAACCCAAATTGAGAATAAACAAGAAATTATGAAGACATACTACGATAAGAAGAAGTGCCGTACAATCCAATTCGAAGTAGGAGAAATTGTAGTGATGAGGCATGTACCCAAAATGACGGGTGAACCAACCAAGGCACAACCCAAATATCGAGGACCTTTGATAATTACCGAGGTTCTGCCAAGCGACACGTATAGAGTGACTCAGTTAAGCGAAAGAACCAGTGGACGGTTCTACACGACAACGGCCCATATCAGTCAACTGAAGTCTTGGCACAGTGAAGAAGATGATTCAGCTACAGAAGAAAGTCCGGACGAGGAGCCAGAAGTAGAAGATACCCCCCGACGCAACCCACGACGTTCCTGCAACGCAAGGTTCAATCGAGGACGATTGAAATCCAGGAATGGCCGAATGTAGGCGCCATCCCGACCAGAGAGCCACAGATAAACAGATTATAAACGCACAGAATATAGAATCCGAGCTCCCCAGTAGAAGGAATACCCGGAAGACGACGGTACTCTCTGTTATATTTGTTGTTCACTATCATGATTTTGTCCTAATAAACACTACTAAATTATTTTATTGGATCCTCTCTTTCTTTTTCCCAGTAAGAAACGCCTACGGAAGCCAACACTATATACCATTGTCCTAATAATAGTTTCATCTTCGCTCAAAAGTTGTTTCCAATTTCAAGTGCAGATGAATGCCCTCTTCCATATTAGGATAGAGTTAGAGACTTATTTTGATTTCTACTCGGTTCCTTTCTGACTTAGCCGCTCTAGGACGTTTTTATATATTGTGGCGAAGAAATAATTTATATTTAATTTAATTATTCAACGAAAATATTTGAAACAGATTTAAAATTATACATTTGCTAAATCATCATTTAGTTGCCTAGCTTGTTTGCTCGATATTCTCTAGCTGTAGATAGTTGGGGGTTAATTTGTTAATATTGGTCGACTAGTCGCCGTGACGTCATCAATAAATACTTTTACACCTTCAGATATGCAAAGACTTGATTTCTACGTTACAATATTTTTATCACCAAATTGTAACAAATCACATTAATCTTTGTTTAATTTATCTTTGATTATTTTTAACAATTGACTAAAGATGTTTAGGACGTTTTCCACTCTACCCCACGTTGAGGCGCCATGTAGAGATTTCCCTTTTTTAGGAGATAGGAACCTATGGCATTTCCAACGCCCCTCTCCAATAATTAATCCTATAATCTAATTCTTTTTAAACAAAACTTCTTCTATAAACTAAATAATTATGTAATGATGAATTGTATTAATTAGGATTTTGTATCATCAATTAGAGCCAAAAATTGATGATAGCGATTCTTTAAAGAACACTTTTTATTTCAGAAGAAAATAAAATGGAGGAGGGTTATATTGTAGTTTAATATAATGGCAATCGATTTTAGCGATTAGTTAAACATTAGAATTATAGATTTTTAAGCATATACGTTTCATAATTATTTTTAAATAAACGTTCTTCCCTGATTAATAATTTAGTAAAATCAATAAAAAGCATCCAAGGTTAAGTTTCTTCTATAATTTTATTTCTCCAACTGTTTTGGAATAGGGGCAACTAGGAGTATAACTTCTATAAATAATTTGCTATGTATGTATAGTTTGCTAGATGTTTTACTATTGCTTCTGTTAAAATAAAATTATAGAAGAAATTTAGCCCTGGATGTTTTTTTTTTTTTTTCATTTTATTAAATAGTTTTCAACTTTAATTATTATTTACTTTATTTTAACAATGTTGCCTTTTTTGACACGCACTAAGAAGATTTCGCATATCTCGCTCAAATCTTCTGTTAAGAATAGCATATATAATCGCTTCTTTTTTAACGTTTTAAAATTACTTTTTTTAGAGTTGAATTAATTTTTGTAATGGTTATAACTATATAAGCTCTTTTTTAAATTAATATTTAGAGAATTATAAGAAATAAAAAGTTTATTTTAAATAAGATTTTGAGTAAAAAATATATTATATCCTGTTCTCTATATAATATAAAACTATGAATAAAAGCTTATAAGATTTGTATCTTGTTTGCATTCTGTAGGAGAGAATATACAATAGAGCCATTGTCTCAATTCCAATTCTGGTTTTATATAAGCATTTCTGGAATGGAATAGATGCCTATGTTGCATAAGAGGAATCAACTTTAAGCTTTGAGAAAATAGATTTTCCAGACAAAAGAAATCGTGGAAAAAGAATTCATCCAAACAAAGGCTAAATCGTTCTATTTCTTTATATTTTCTTCACTTGAAAGAAATTCTTTATAATAAAACCTGTCATGGAAATATATTAAAACCTTACCTATTAAAAAAAGAATGAAAACTCCTGGTTTATTCTGGAGGTGGTCTCTTTTTGAAGGTTGGGTGAGATAAAGTCAATTTCAACTTTATAAAGGTGATCTTTCAAGGAGGTGGAATATTTTCTGGAAGGACGCTTATGGGAGATTCATAGTTATCATTCAATCAGTAGTCAACCTAAAATATTAGTTCTAAGGAATTAGAGCGCTATATCTGTATATGAAAGACCATGTGTTACTCTGGGGATGATACAGTGCCCCAAGAACCTGCCACAGACTTTGGTCCACCCCGGGTATTTCCACGGTACCACCCATTTCTGGTGAATTACAGAACGCCAGCTTAAAAAGTCCATAAAAACAACGAAAACTTACGTTTACTTGATATGTGATGCGCGGATCAGCAGGAGAGACATTGCTAACAGTGTTGGAGGGAAAGCTCGAGGGTAAGAGATCGAGGGGAAGGAGACGACAGAGATACACCCACGATCTAAATCAATGGACTGAACGACACACCTACGAGCAGATGAAGAGAATGGCGGAGGAAGTATGGAGAGACCATGTGGCCCACCCTCAGTAGAGGAAGTCATTGAAGAAGGAGGGGAAGTATATGAAAATTGAAACTATTTAGTAGGCGAATAGTGTGTTCTTATACAACTGGCATACTCTCCTTACCTCGATGAAATCCTTCCAATATGGCTTTCATCGCAATAAGTCCATTAGAAGGTTGTTTATTTAGAAAAAGGTGACGCGCTAAATTGTTTAATTATCATATAAAATATGGGCATTTACACACGACCTGTAATTTTCTACAAAAAGAGTTAACCTATATCCTATGCATCCTATCTCATAGAGCCTAATCAACAGACATTTAAAAACTTTAAATATATAATTATTAACAAAATATTTACCAACACACAAATAAAAATTCGATTACCTTTCTATTGGAATACTTCTCGTGTCAAGTTATATTTCTTAACTAACTTACCTTTTTATTAAGAAAAAAAGGCATTTCCTGATCCAGCAACTGAAATTTGCTGATGTCTTGCGTCATCTCTCGGAATAAATATCAACTAATCGTTGATTTTTTAATTATTCCAGAATTGGCCAAATACCGTTTCTTGATTAATCAAGAAAAGCTAATCACGTACGCTTTTCGGGCTGTTGGCCCTCGTCAGCATGGTACAAGCTGTACCTCAACGACCAAAAAAAGCTGGTCTTTGGGGCATCCTGAAAAAAACATGAAACAGGTATTTAAGCCGGAAAGGCGTGAGAACACCAATGAAAAATAGTACAAAAGTGTACTTTAATTTATTCACCTGATTCAAGTACAAATTCACTTTTGTACTATTTTTTACCTTTTTAATTTACCTATGAACATGAATATATTTATTTTTAAAATATGCCCCTCCCCCCTTGAAATTATAGATTATCTTTAAATTATCCCTAAAATTATTATAACTCTAATCTTTTCAGATATATAAACGATATTTTAATCTTGAAACCCTTTTAAAAAACGGGTTTTATAAGTACAAAACAAAGATTATATACTTAAATAATATTATTCTTGTCAGAAACGAAAACAGTCTCTGCAATAATAAATATCTTTTTTACCAAGAATTTTATCGTAAATTATAAATAAACAATTCAAATTTTTCCACAAAGGAAATGCCTTTAATTTTAAAGCCATAAATTCCTATAATTTGTATCCAGATATATAAATGAATTTCTCTAGAGGTGTCCACATTGGACAATTCATAATAACCTACAGAATAAGTAACAATTGATTTCTTTCACTATATTTTAAACTCTCTCTAACAATTGGTATAATGGTCAAATTATAATTAAAGCAAAAACTAAAATGAAAATATTTTAATTTTTAAAAAACATGTATTTTATTTTCATCATTGACTATTATTTTTATTTTGACAATAGATTTAGAACATAACACTTTGAATATTTGTTTTAAATATGTACACTGCGTGACATTGAAAATGGAACACCAAGAAATAGTGGCCAGAAAGTGATGAAACTCGGCAGACAGAGAGAGACAGGGACGAACAATAAGTGATCTTTATTTCAAAATGATAGTCATAATACAGAGCGAGAACGGCGTCGGCTTAGTAGCAAGTAGGACCACCGCGGACGGCGATGCACGCAGCAACACGTCTAGGTAGAGAGTCAATCAGAGTACGGATGGCGTCCTGAGGGATGGCTCTCCATTCCCTCTCAACCATTTGCCACAGTTCGTCTTCTGAACGCGGCTGTGGCAAGGCATGCAAACGGCGTCCAATGATGTCCCAGACGTGCTCGATTGGTGAGAGATCAGGAGAGTACGGTGGCCAGGGAAGCATCTGTACATCTTGCAGAGCTTGTTGGCTAATGCGAGCAGTGTGCGGTCGGGCGTTATCCTGCTGATAAAGGGCATTGGGTACCCCCTGAAGGTAGGGGAGTGTCACCGGTCGCAGCACATCATCAACGTATCGTTGGGCCGTCATAGTGCCCTGAATACGAAGTAAAGGTGACCTGGAATCATACGCGATTGCGCCCCAAACCATGATTCCACGTTGTCGCACGGTGGGGCGTTCCACAATTGCTGCCGGATTGGACCTTTCTCCACGTCGACGCCACACGCGTACACGGCGACTATCACTGGACAAGCAGAAACGCGACTCATCTGAGAACACGACCCTGTGCCATTCCGTCAACCACGTCGATCTAGCCCGGCACCATTCCAAACGTTGGCGCCTATTCGGTGGGGTCAATGGCAGTCTTCTTAGCGGACGGCATGAGTGCAAGCCATTAGCAACCAATCGACGGGAAATGGTTCTGGTCGAGATGAAATGATCTAGGGTGTCTTGCACATGTTGCAGGATGGCGGTACAAGTGGCTTGTGGGGCCGCCACTGCTTGTCGAAGGATACGCCGATCCACACGTGCTGACGTCACTCTGGTTGCACCGACATTCCTATAAATTGCCACATTTCCTTGTTCCAACCATCTTCTCCACAGTCGGTGCACCGTGGACGCACCAAGGTGTGTATCAGCTGCGATTTGACGTATGGACCAACCTGCCCTTTTAAGTCCGATCACCATGCCCCTCGTAAAAGCGTCTGTCTGCTTGAACTGCCTCCGTTTACGATGACCTGGCATTCTCTGTTATTACACGTGTCTTTTGACACAAGAACAAAATTTCTACAATGATTTTCCTTGAAGAAATAACGACACGAATACTGTCCTTTCTGCAAGTTCCTTCCCTTATATCTTACTCCATGTGCGCACGAGAGCTGCGCATTTTACATCATTTGCATAACTCGGTTAGGCGCGTCCTCCCTGAAATTTGCAAAATTTTCTGGCCACTATTTCTTGGTGTTCCATTTTCAATGTCACGCAGTGTATATTTAACCTACCTCTTTTTTAATTCACGAATATAGAATTCATTTTATTTCTATATTACTGTGAAAAATAATTTTATGTGTAATTTGCTTCAAGTAATTCAAAATAAAAACTACTTGATAAGTAAATAATTATCTTTTTTTTCATGACTGCACCTTCAATTCTCTATCTTTTCAACATCAAAACAAAATATTCATAACATATATATAATACAAAGACAATGATATTTTTGAACAATAACAGAATAATCAAAATTTTAATTATTATCTCCATTTATTTTAATAGAGAGTATTTTATCATTTAAGGTAAAATTGTGTGTGTGAAAGGCGTTTAAAAACTACAAAGATTTCTCATAATGAATTTTCTTATATATATTTGTTTTGATATTCTATCTTTGGGCGATAATCGCTTGAAAGCTGGAATCTTAAAGAAGGAAACACATTGTAAGAAATATTTATTGAGAGAATATATTATACTTAATGTTTGTGGAATATTATTTATTTTAATTATATATCTTGGTTATATAGGTTTCAATTTTGTTTTAATTCTAAACATTCCTTATATATATATATCCTTCCTTATATCTATAAAAATGAAATGCGAAATCGATGTTTGTTATCGCATCACGCAAAATCTACTGACTCAATCATTATGGAATTTCGCATGTAGGTAGCTGAAGATTTCGTTTAACATATAGGCTATTCAAAAACTACAAAGGTTAATGTACTTTTTTTTTAAATTATTTAACTGAAATGGATTAGTTCTCGCCTTTTGCCGCTTGGCGCCGCACTGGTCGCGACGATACATGAATTTGATTGGTTAAACTTATTGTGTTAGTTTCACGCTGCATTTTTCAAAAGGTAAGATTATATTCCTTAATTTTCTAGCATTTAAAAGTTTCTTACCCGTTTCAAATAATATTTTTCTAAAATAATTTGTGCAGACAGGATCTTTTAAAATTAAAGAAGGTGGAATTATGTTTGCGGCGAGACACTGGTGATTAATCCTTATATCTATAAAAATGAAATGCGAAATCGATGTTTGTTATCGCATCACGCAAAATCTACTGACTCAATCATTATGGAATTTCGCATGTAGGTAGCTGAAGATTTCGTTTAACATATAGGCTATTCAAAAAACTACAAAGGTTAATGTACTTTTTTTTTTTTAATTATTTAACTGAAATGGATTAGTTCTCGCCTTTTGCCGCTTGGCGCCGCACTGGTCGCGACGATACATGAATTTGATTGGTTAAACTTATTGTGTTAGTTTCACGCTGCATTTTTCAAAAGGTAAGATTATATTCCTTAATTTTCTAGCATTTAAAAGTTTCTTACCCGTTTCAAATAATATTTTTCTAAAATAATTTGTGCAGACAGGATATTTTAAAATTAAAGAAGGTGGAATTATGTTTGCGGCGAGACACTGGTGATTAATCCTTATATCTATAAAAATGAAATGCGAAATCGATGTTTGTTATCGCTTCACGCAAAATCTACTGACTCAATCATTATGGAATTTCGCATGTAGGTAGCTGAAGATTTCGTTTAACATATAGGCTATTCAAAAAACTACAAAGGTTAATGTACTTTTTTTAAAAATTATTTAACTGAAATGGATTAGTTCTCGCCTTTTGCCGCTTGGCGCCGCACTGGTCGCGACGATACATGAATTTGATTGGTTAAACTTATTGTGTTAGTTTCACGCTGCATTTTTCAAAAGGTAAGATTATATTCCTTAATTTTCTAGCATTTAAAAGTTTCTTACCCGTTTCAAATAATATTTTTCTAAAATAATTTGTGCAGACAGGATCTTTTAAAATTAAAGAAGGTGAAATTATGTTTGCGGCGAGACACTGGTGATTAAAATGTAAGTGTAATTTCCAACTGTTGATAGAAAGTCTAAGCCTTTCCATTGTTCTGGCTAGGCGAAGCGCGTCGGTACCAAAACTGGTTAAAATCGTTTTGAAAATAGTAAGATTATATATATTTATTTAATTATTTCTATAATTTATTATTTATTTATTTATTTCTAAATTAATTGATACTACATTTTTTTAAATAAGGTATACTGTTTTATTCTCATAAGGGGAATATTCATATTATTTTATATATTCATGTAATCATTTACGATTTAGAGCAGTGTATTCTATATTTTTTCTTTTTCATATTTATTGCAAAAAAATATGTTTTTCTGTATAGCTTGCTACATATATTTTACTATTTATGTTTGTTCCATGCAATCGTTTTATACTTATTAACATTTATATTATAAGCAGCTTCTATGCATTTTTAATAACTGCTTTTTTTAGGGGTAGGCTCAATTTTTTGTTTTGCTGTCATTTGTATAGGTAGGATTTATATTTATCTGCTTCATATTATATAGCTGCTCATATTCTATATTTTTTTCTTTTTCATATTTATTGAAAAAAATTATGTTTTTGCTGTATAGCTTGCTACATATATTTTACTATATATATTTGTGGAGTGTTCCCAGTTAAGGGTATATTTGGTAGGCGGCGCTGTACGTTGCCACCGCCGTACCTTCGAGGCGTTTTACACGAGTTAAAAATACAATTTCGGTGAAATACTTTGAATTTTACCAATTTAAATATATTAATTTAAAATATAATTTTAAAAAAGATTTTACAATTAAAAAAAAAATTTTTATATAAAATATTAAACTAATTTTTCTAAATACGAACATTATTTTTTTATTATCTAGAAATAACCTAATTCAACTTATCTAAAACTAACCTTATTTAGCGATTAAACTAACCTAATATAACCTATCTGAATCTCACCGATTTTAATTAATGCAACTAACCTTTTTATAACACACCTTAAACTAACCTAATTTATAAGCCGTCTGAAACTAACCTATTTTACCTATTAGAATATAACATAACGTCATGTTATTAAAAATGTATTAAGATTATTTTTTACAAAGTTTATTAATCACATCTTATACAATATTTGTAAAATAAATATAAAACTTGTGTATAAATATACGACTTGAAAATATGTCACTTAAAATATTTTAATCTAAACTATACAGATATTTTTTTAAAGAGATACATAAAAAAAATACATAATTGAATAGATACAAAAGTGTGAACGAGAAAGTCGATTTTTTAAAAATGTTATTATTTAATATAAACGTATTTTAATTTATTTTGAAATTAAATAGGTAGTGTAAAAGTGTATATGAGGTTAGATTCAAATAATTATATTACAAATTAATTATATTACAAACAGTTGGGGCCTCCATTCATGAGTAAACCTCGCTCGAACACTACCCAGGCGAAGCCGGGTCCAGTCGGGTAAAACCCGGGCGTTGCCCGGGCCATTCGGCTAGTATATATATATATATATATATTATAACAATAAATAGTTGTATAGTTTTATAGTTAAGTTTTCTATTAAAATTATCTTCATTAGTTTGATTATTTAAATTCAAATTATAAAATTTGTAAATTGTTATTATTTAGTATAGATAGAGAGAAAAAAAATCCTTTACTTCTAACACATCATCTAGTTAATTATATATTTATAATTAATAACAATAAAATTTAACAACGTAACGTCTTTTGCATCGGCTTTTACACGTCATTTAGACATACTCTAATCCTATATATAGAATAATAGAAGTGAGAATATATATAATATTATACATTTTAGTAGTTAGAGAAAAGAGAGAAAGACAGAACCATGCACTTTTAATCAAACTAATAATAAGAAAACAAAAAGTTTTGTAAAGAAGGTAGATAAGATTGTTAGTATATATATATATATTTTTATAATTTTATATTTTATCCTTTTTTTTTTTAAATGATTTTTTAAAATTTTTTTATTTTAAAATATGAATATAAATAGTTGTATTTAGTAATATATCTATACTATTAATTAACTTTTGTTATAAGTTTGGTTATTATGTTTTGAAACCCTAATGGTAGACCAGACATATACAAAAAAAATTAAATTGGAGTAATTATTGAAAAAAGAGATCTGCTGAACCGGGAATTCTCAAATAGAAGTCCAGCGGCGTTTCATCCCTTCTCTATTACGTCATAGATCTCTTTTCAACCGGATTTTATGTGTTAATATAAAGTTACTTCAGTGAAACATTTATATGAACAGATATAACAAATTCCATTAACAAATTCCAACTGTGAACCTACCTTGCCCGTGACGCCTTCAACTGTAAACATCTATTTCTGGATGACACATGTTGTGGGGGGGGGGGGACAAAATTAGACCGTTTGTTCTGAAGTTTTAGAACAACAAGACATTCAAAGAAGAAAGAAAATATAGTTAATGGAAGAAAACCAAACTTTATAATCTTTACAGCCAGTTATATTAAAATAACTGATTCAACACTTATTCATCTTTCAATATTCCTTTAAAAAGGCAAATTATTAGAGTTTAATAAAGCTATTAAATGTGAAAATTCACTTTTATTTAATTTCCATTTTCCTCCCCAGAAATTGGAGATTAAACAAAATGAATTCTATACAATATTACTTTAAACATCTTGTGAAAAAATCTTCAAATCAGCTATTTAATTTAAGTTTAACTAATTGTTAAAGATTATAAATTTGTATTAGTTATTATTGAGAGAAATTATAGAAAGTTGATTTAATAAATGGATACTTCCATTTATTTTTTTTAAGTATTTTATAATAGATATACTGTTGAAATATTTTACTTGTCTGATACTAAATTTGTTTTTAATAAATTCCATGTTTAAATTTTTAACATCTTCTATGAAATTTTCTAATATATTATTTATTCTATAAAATCTTAGAAATTGTCCAAAGTATATACCTTTACAACAATTTAATGATATATTAGAATTCATATTACAGTATTTTATAATATTGAAATTATAATTACTTTTTTTATTATAAATTTTAATAGCATTATTTGTAAGGTCTATATTTAGGTCTAAAAAGTTAACTTTTTTGTTTCTATAAATTTTTTCATTGTTCTTAAGTTTCAAGTATTTAGGATAAATTTTAGGTATTAAGTTTTTGAACTGTGGATTATTAAATATTATGATGTCATCTACATAACGGAACATTTGCCAGTTAACATTATTTTGTAGAAAGTATTCTCTTTCGTACCAGAATAATATTAAATTTGCTAATAAAGGACTTGAAGATGTTCCCATGGGAACGCCTTCTGATTGAATATATATTTTATTTTTAAATTCTATATAGTTAAAATTTAAAAATGTTTCCAGTAGAGTTTTTGCTGTTTTAAGATCTAATTTAATTGTTTTATATCTGTTATGAATAATTTTAATGTGGAAAGTTTTGTCATTGATGATTTCGTTAAATAAATTGGTTATTTTATTATTTAGATCTCTTAAATTTAATTTAGAATATAGGTCCTCAAAGTCAAATGTGTGTACTGTTTCAATGTTTGTCCAATTGTTCATTAAATAGTTAATGATTTTTTTATTTGAGTCGATAAATTTATAATTATATTTATTAGTTAATTTATTTATAATAAATTGTAGTGTTGAAGCTAATTGTATATCAATGTTTTTTATAACTGAATTTATACCAGATGTGATTGTTCTGAAAGAAATAGGTTTTTTGTGTAGTTTAGGAATTATATAGAACTTTGGTATGTTTGGATTTTTGTAGTGATTATAAGTTTTTAGTGAATTTTCAACGTTTTTGATGTCTTTTTTGATTTTTGTGGCTGTAGTTCTAGCAAAAGTGTATTTATGATTATTATCAATTTCCTTTTTTAGTATATCGTGGTATAGATTTTTACAAATTATAGATAAGTTATTGGAACATTTATCTATAGGAGTGATAATAAAGTCCTTCTGTAATTTAATTATATTTTCTTTAAAAGAAGGAATATCTGAATTAGGTTTTGTGTATTTAAGTGTATTATTATAATAATTTATAATTTCCTTTTTAATATTATGTTTCCATTCCAGAAAAGTAAATTCTGGAATACTGTATTTTATACTAGTTTTATTTATGAAAATATCTATATCTTTTAATATATATTTAATTGTATTATTATAATTGTGTTTAATTTGAGGTATATATTTATACCCTTTATTTAAAATATCCTGATATTCTAGATTTAAAAAAGAAAAATTGCTAGTTAATATATGACCTGAGAACTTATATTTATCAATATAGTTGTTGCAATTACATTTAATTTTTTTAAAATTTGCTAAATTATTAATAAATTGGTTATAATTGCAAACTAAATTACCTATATTTTTGTTGTATCTCCAGATTGTTTTGAAATTTAAATTTTTTATAGGGAAAAGATTATTAATGTTTTGGTTATTAAAAATATCATTAAACTTAATATGATTAAATAAATTGTTATTAAATTTAATGATAATATTAATGTTATTAGTAGATTGTTTAATTTTTCTGTATTTAAAGATGTCGTGTGTGATATCTATTAATCTGTTAGTCAGATTATGAATTTTAATATATTCTATAAGTTTGATAAATTTATTATTATTTAGTTTAAATAATGTTTTAATAAATTTATCGACGAAGTTGTTAGTATACATTTGTTTTGGGTCCAGTAATTCTTCAAATTCAATGTAACCTAATTTATTGGTAGTTTTACCTCTAGTTTTATTAGGTTTAGTTTTAAATTCATTTTTTTTTGTATTTGCAGCTGATTTCATAAGTTGAAATTTCTTCTGTTTGTGGTTTGTATGTGTAGTTTAATTCGTCATTAAGTCCATAAGGGAATAATGTGTTGTGTTTATAAATGTAGTTGTTTTCTAATAATAGTCGTTGTTTTTTGTTTTGACATATGTCTAGTATTTCTATCTTAAAGTTGTTAAAAGTATGTAATTGATTGTGTTCTTTCATATATATATTACCAATTGATTTTTTAGCGTGGTTTCTATGTAGGTTTATTCGTATATTTAATGGATTACACGTTTGTCCTATATATGATAATTGACAAATTTGGCATGTTAATTTATAAATAGTATTTACTAATTTACAACTAGTCGTTTGAAATGTGTCATGGTTCTTAAGAGAGGGACAAGTTTGACAATTCTTTCTTAGGCAATTCTTAGCGAGTTTAAATTAACATAAAAGAGGTGCTAACCCTATTATGCTGGCAGTTTTTTTTAGTTTTTAGTTTGTTATTCTATTGAAAAGTTTTTTTTTTAAATATATTTATCTTAATTGTTTTTGTGGTGATTAAATTTGTAATAAAATGAATAATTAATCTATAAAAATATAGATATTACTGTTTGTTATCTGTTATATTTTTAAGAATAACTAATAAAAAACATCTTTAAACTAACTAAACACTGAAAAAAACAAAAGTTCTGAAGTTATTTTTTCTAAAATTATTTTTATAATTTACTTTTTCATAATCAAACAATAAAAGATAATTAAAATCTGTATGGAGTTTTATTTATATTAGAATATCTAATATATGATTAAATTTGTATATTATATTATATATAAAAATATATCATAGAGCAAGCTCATATGAATTAATATAGTGTAAAAACTATATAATGAAAATATAACAGTGATTCTACATTTAAAACTCAAGGAGCAAACTGATAAGAATGATAAATCATATCAAGTAGATTTGGTTAGATTAGCAAGCTAAATCTAAATTAATTATAACAATAAATAGTTGTATAGTTTTATAGTTAAGTTTTCTATTAAAATTATCTATACTAAAAATTAACTATACTAAAAATTAACTATAAAACTATACAACTATTTATTGTTATAATTAATTTAGATTTAGCTTGCTAATCTAACCAAATCTACTTGATATGATTTATCATTCTTATCAGTTTGCTCCTTGAGTTTTAAATGTAGAATCACTGTTATATTTTTATTATATAGTTTTTACACTATATATGTAATATGATCCAAAGTTATTACACTGCAATATTTGATGTATTACACTGTTGTAGAATCCTGTCGACTTATTGTAATATCTTCCAAGGTTATTACACTGCAATATTTGATGTATTACACTGTTGTAGAATCCTGTCGACTCTATGTAATATGGCCAAAGTTATTACACTGCAATATTTGATGTATTACACTGTTGTAGAATCCTGTCGACTTAACCGTTCTGTGACAATATCGTTGCGGAATTTCTTGTTGTTTGATTTGAATGGTGAGGATTGGTTGAAACGCAGTCGTTGAGTGGCAAGTGAAGCACACAGTTAGGAATAATCAGGACACGTGATGGGGTTTGAAAATAAAAGGCAACTGGGTTGGAGGAAAGAAAGCTTGAGAAGGCGGAGCGAGTTTTGATTGTTAATTATCTGATCACATGGTGGTGATTGTACTTAGCTACGGGATGAGCAGAGGGAGAGAGGTCCAGAGCCGGTGTCACCTTGTTGGAAGCCAAAACTCTACTGACAATTCTTGTCTTTCGATTTAACACCACGAGTTGTCTTCCTTCCCATTGGTCGAGGGATAGAACGTGCCCGTTTTCCTATTGGTTGACCTACTTAGTGGTTCTTTCTAATTGGACCGGCGACTTTCTTTGGTGAAAGATATGCCCGGCCTGATAGGAAGTATCGAGTGTTAGTTCGACTCTATTTACTTCCGTGGTTGTCAAATACGTCCGGTTCTGCTCCGGAAATTGGGCGTCTCTCAAACTTTTATAACTTCTGGTCACCAGATACGTCAGGCCTTCTGTCAGGAAGTATTGACTGTACAAGTTATTTATAATTGTGCCCGCTTTAAACCTATTTCCTATGTTTTGTTGCTACTTCTTTCCTCCAGTTACCTTCTTCTTTATTAAATCTTTGAAAATACATTGTACATGCATAGTGGGTCGGGGGGCATACAATTATATACAAATTATGACATATATATATATATATACTAGACGGGTGACCCGGGCTTCGCCCCGGGATTGACCCATGTGCATATCTACCCGAGTGATATATATATATAGATAATATTTTTTTTAAATAATTGTTTGTTATTAGCATTATCTATTTGTTTGCATCAGCATAATTCAATCTAATCTTTGATAGAGGGCGCTGTTCGTGAGCTAAGTAGAATAATTTGAATATATAGTTTTAATAATTGATTTATATATTTTTAAAATAGCCTATCGTCTTCCCCGTATTTTTTTACCTATGTATGGAAATTTTGATTTGAATTAGTGAACTACTGCGAATTTGTATACCGGACATACAAACAAACAAACATACAAACATTCATTTTTATATATATAGATATATCACATTAATATGTTATATAATCTGCTTTTCACATGTGTAGACATGTGGTGCACTTACAGTAAAAGCAGTCGCCTTCTTCTACCCACCATGATTATCATGGCCTGTACCATGTGTACAAGAGTTAAGCAAAAATATTATGAAAATTAGAAACTATTTTAGACGCGTAAAATTATTTTTGAAATTAAACAATTTCTACTGCCCTTACTGCAATGTAACAATAAACGGGAGGGCCTGGCTCATCAGTGGTTAATTTTTCCATTGCAGTAAGGGCAGTAGAAATTGTTTAATTTCAAAAATAAACTTACGCGTCTAAAATAGTTTCTAATTTTCATAACAGATGGCGCGCTAGTGCATCGTAAAATATATATATATATATATGTTATAATACCTTGATGATATGGTTGGCGTTCAGCCAATTGAAATATTGGTAAAATAAATGATATTTTGATCTAATAAATGCCTTTTTAATTAAATATATATCATCAATTAGAAAGTGTATTTAGATATTCAAAAGTTTATAATCAAAAATTAAAGAAATTCTTTAAGGAGCATTCTTTTTCAAGCATTTCACGAATCATTCCAGCATTGCTGTTGGAGTGGACCTCGGTGAGATATTTTATGGTCGGATTAGAGAAATTGATTGTTTCCTTGAGGGATTTCGATTTTCCTATTAATGCTCTTCTTGTAATCTGTGAAAGCCAAATTTTCATAAATAATCTTTCCTGCTTTATGAGGATGTTATAATATATATTTTCACTCTGTGGTGTTCCAGTTTGGGCTCTGGTTATTTATAATGGCATGCTCGACTTGTAGTAAAAGAGCTCTATTATTTTGTAATGATGTCTTGTGCTGTTTTACTCGTTCTTCTAAACGTTTTCTTGTTTCGCCTAAGTATACAGATGGGTAGGATTTACACTGGATTTTGTATACTAGAATATTTTCTGTTTCAGGCTTGCATATGAGCTTGTTAATGGGATGGCGGAGGTCTGCTCTTAATTGTCTGTTGTTCTTGTAACAGGTTTAATCCCATTGCTGTTAAGGATCCTTGTGATTACCTCAATTCTATGGTTCAGTGATTCTCTGGATTTGAAAAATTTCGACAACAAATTACGATTTTTTTAAAGATACAGCAAGATATCAGCCCATCTTATCTAATCTACTTTATATTGTTGCACCAAGTTGCGGCTTGGCAGACTCTTCAGCCTTGATTCTCTCCTGTGCTGGGTCTTGCATCTTACCAGAGCGTGTTTCAACCATCCTACAACTTTATAAAAGGGAATAACGAGATAAGTCTTCTTTAAGTAGCCTCCAGAATCATTTATTTATTTTCTCACATCAAAGAGAGCAGTGAAGTCACACGTGTACCTAAATACAAATGATGATAATCTAAATAATCTGTTTTAAATAAATATCACAGAATATTAAAATAAATAAATATATAATTTAAATTTCAAATATATTAAAAATAATATAAGAAATACGCCATTAATCATGATGTAACACTTCCCCCTCTCCAGAGGTCGTCACGTCCTCGTGAGTTACCTCATCAATTCTCTCAAAATAGGGTTTGAGTCTTGAGACATGGACAATCAATGGGTCTTGGCCAGGATTATCTTTCGGCTCAATTAAGTAATTTACGTTAGACAGCTTCTTTAATATTCGATATGGGCCAAAATATTTTCTCAATAGTTTTTCACATTTTCCGATTTTCCTGACTGGTGTCCAAACTGCCACTAAATGTCCTGGTTCATAGATTCTCTCGTTGTGTTTTTTGTCATAGTTTCTCTTCATTCTTTCCTGAGTCTTCTCTGTGTTGTTAATGACTACCTGTCTCGTCCTTGCTATTTTATCTAAGTAATTTTCTATATATTCGTCATAATCGTTCATGTTATTGTCAATTGGGATATTATCGTCGTCTAAGAGGGACATGGGTTCCCTCCCAAATAACAGGAAAAATGGAGAGTAGCCTGTGGTTTCTTGAATCGTGGTATTGTACGCGTGGGTGACGAAAGGGAGGATTTCGTCCCAGTTCTTCTGGTCTGTATTTACATACATGCTTATCATGTTGATTAGAGTTCTATTTAGCCGTTCCGTTAGTCCGTTAGTCTGGGGATGGTAGCTCGTCGTGAAGCAGTGTTTAACTTTGCACATTTTCATAACCTCCTTCATCAAATTGCTAGTGAACTGTGAACCTCTGTCACTAATAAGAAACCTTGGGGCCCCGTGACGTAAAAAAAATTGTTCGATTAAAAATGTAGAGACTTCTTTCACTGTTGCTTCTGAGACTGCCTTTGTTTCAGCGTACCTGGTATAATAATCAGTCAACACAATTATCCACTTCCTTCTTCTTTTCGTTGATGGCAAGGGACCAACAAAGTCAATCCCGATTCTTTCAAAAGGGTAGTTAGCTGGGGGAATGGGTTGCAAAAGTCCAGAGGGCGACTGATTTGAACCTTTCCGACTTTGGCAAAGATGGCACGTCTTTACAAATTCTGAAACATCTTTCAGCATGGAAGGCCAATGATATTTATTCTTCAAACGGTATGTGGTTCAGGCGACGCCTAGATGGCCATTCAGCATATGGTTGTGGAATTCACTCATGATTTCTTTCCTTCTCTTCTTCGGCACTACCAGCAACCATGCTCTGCCTTCAGGGTTTGGGTTCTTCTTATATAGACATCCATTTTCCTCTTTAAAATTCTGTGTGATTGCTCGTTTGCTTCCTTTAAGGCTTTTCTCAACATTTTCTATGAATTCATCCTCTTCATTTATTATCTGATTCAAAAATAGTCGTTCATAATCTTCGACCCAATCCGTTTCAGGTAGGGGTCCTCTAGATAAGCCATCAGCATCCATATGTTTTTTACCCGATTTGTGTATTATGTCAAAATCGTATTCCTGAATTTTCAGTGCCCACCTTGCAAGTCTACCTGTTGGATCTTTAAGATTTTTCAGCCAGCACAATGCGTGATGGTCTGTAATTATCTTGAAGTGTCTTCCATATAGGTAGGGTCGTAGTTTTGAAATCGCCCACACCACAGCCAAACATTCCTTTTCGGTGGTTGAGTAATTTTGCTCAGCTTTACTTAGAGTTCGACTCAAATATGATATCACCTTTTCTTCCCCACAGATAATTTGGACCAGTGTTGCACCTAAGCCGATGTTAGAGGCGTCTGTGTGAATGTAGGTGGCTGCATTTGGATCAAAGTGACCTAAGATTGGCGGATTTATCAGAGCTTTTTTAAGGTTTTGAAATGCTTCCTCTTGTTTTTCTGTCCAGGTAAACTGCGCATTTTTCTGATGAGTCCTGTCAATGGGTCAGCAATTAATGAGAAATTTTTAATGAATTTTCTATAATAGGAACACATTCCTAGGAACGATTGTACTTCTTTGACCTTCTTGGGCTGAGGAAAATCCCTAACGGCTTTGATATTATATTCGGCCGGTTTTATACCCTGTTGGTTGGTTATATGACCAAGGATCTCAAGTTCTTCAAAAGCAAATCTGCATTTCCTGTCGTTCAGTTTCAAATTAGATTCACTAAAACATTTTAAGACAGCTTCAAGTCTTTTAAGGTGGGTTGGAAAGTCTGAGCTGTATATAATAACGTCGTCCAGATAACAAAGGCAAATCTGCCATCTTAGATTTCCAAGCACATTGTCCATATTCCTCTCAAAAGTAGCAGGGGCGTTGCATAGTCCAAAGGGCATGACGTTGAATTCATATAAACCGTGGGTCGTAGTGAAAGCTGTCTTCTCCTTGTCTTTCTCTTCAATTTCGACTTGCCAATATCCCGATCTAAGGTCTATTGCTGAGAAGTACTTCGATCCTTGGAGAGTATCCATTACGTCATCAATTCTTGGGATTGGATAAACATCCTTTACTGTTACCTCATTCAATTTTCTATAGTCTACACAAAATCTGAACTTACCATCTCTCTTCTTGACCAGTATTACAGGGAAAGACCAGGGACTTGAAGATGGTCTAATTATGCCTTCTTTGAGCATTTCATCAATTTGATCTTTTATAATGTCCCGTTCTTTGGGGCTCACCCTATATGGCTTGTGCTTTATCGGTTTTGCATCTTCTGTATCGATCCGGTGTTTTGCCAAATTGGTCCTGCCTAACCTCGGCGAAAACAAATCAGCATACTTACTCAAAATTTGTTTCAAATCCTCTTGTTCTTTAGGTGATAGATTTTTGTTTATCTGAAATTGGATTTCGTCATTATTAATTTGCTCTAACTTCTCTATGAACTTTACCTCTGCAGGAAGGCTTCCATGAGCCAATGTTTGGTCTTTCATGATTTTTAAAGGTCGAGGATAAGGGTTCGTTATCCAGATATGAGTTTTCCTATCCGTGACAGTAAGCAAACTTCTTGCCAATCGAAGGCCATTTGTTTGAATCATTCTATTGTTCTCTTCGATGACATATTCGCCATCCTCTGCTTCTATTGAGGCCTTAATTAATCTAATAGACAGTTCAGGTATAACAGTATCTTCAACGCTTTTTATTTTTTTCAGTTCATAATTGCTTATGTCATGATTATTTGTCAGATCGTATTTTATTATTTCTTTTTTGCAATCTATTTTCGCGTTCATTTTCTTAAGGAAATCTCTTCCAAAAATTAATGTCCGTAAATGCGTTTTCAAAATCACAAATTTGTGCGATAATGCTTTGTCATCAATTTTTATATTTAACAATATACTTCCTACTATGTCTAATTTTTTTCCATCGGGTCCTGCACAAGTTTTTGCGAGTTTACTTATACCATGGCCTGTATCGAGGGCCGTTCTGAGGTCGACCACTGAGAGGTCAGCGCCTGTATCAACCAAAGCTTCAAAAGTTCCTATCTTGTCCACATGAATTTTTAATTTGTATTTAGGGTCCAACTTTTTGATTCCATTTATGGTCGACTTGCTTTGATTGACATATTCAGGCGCGACGCTTAGTTTAAATCTTCCAACACGGAATATCTATTCCGGGTAGGAATATTTGTCTGTGTGCTATGACATACATCAGCATAAAGCCGAGGTCCTGATTTATCTGATATTTCATTCATTTGGCATTTCTCTTCGATCTTCTCTTGGGTAGCTGTTGGATCCTCTTCTAGGATTCTTATAAACTTGACCCTACAATAACGGGCCACGTGCCCTGGCTTGTTACACTTGAAGCAGATTGGTCTTCCATCTTCCTGTCCTATTTTTGCTCACTTCTGTGTTGTTTCGATACTGCCTGAGAGTAGGAGGGAAGTCGTTCTTGTAATTATTGGAAACAGGGGCTTGGGGCCTGGAAGGGATCTGGTAGTTTCGTGTGGCAGTCGGCGGCACGTACCTCGATTGTTGTTGGGGTCTAGAATAGCGTGGGCCGTTATATAGGTTTCTGGATTTCTCCACACGTTCCCGATACTTCTTTTCAAAAGAATCCATTTTCTTGCACACGACAAGAAGTTCATCGGTCGTTTTAGGAGGGTTCAGGTAGAGCGCGAATGAGTACTCTTTTTTCAGTCCTCCAATAACATGATCGATTTTTGTTTCTTCTTCCATTGCGGGGTCAACCTTGTTGCACAACACTAGGATGTCTTCCGCGAACCTGATTGCTGGTTCATTCCAGTGTTGCATTCTGTTGAGCTTCATTCTTAGTTCTTCTTTATTGGCGTCCAGAGAAAAATCCTGAATGAGGCGGATTTTAATATTTTCCCAGCTCGTGAAACTCGCTTTGTGTAAATTCAACCAGGTTTTAGCGCTTCCCGTCATGTTCATGGCGGCATAACGGGCAATTATGTAGTCTGCCCAATGATAGAGGAAACCAATCTCTTCGAGGGATTCTATCCATGGGCGAGGGTCTTCTGTTCCATCATACTTGGGGATGTCGATGTTGGGATTCAGGACAACTGGGTCGGAACTAGCATCTCCACCAATTGTTGCACCAAGTTGCGGCTTGGCAGACTCTTCAGCCTTGATTCTCTCCTGTGCTGGGTCTTGCATCTTACCAGAGCGTGTTTCAACCATCCTACAACTTTATAAAAGGGAATAACGAGATAAGTCTTCTTTAAGTAGCCTCCAGAATCATTTATTTATTTTCTCACATCAAAGAGAGCAGTGAAGTCACACGTGTACCTAAATACAAATGATGATAATCTAAATAATCTGTTTTAAATAAATATCACAGAATATTAAAATAAATAAATATATAATTTAAATTTCAAATATATTAAAAATAATATAAGAAATACGCCATTAATCATGATGTAACAATATCATTATAAAAGAATTTACACTCATGGACAAAACTTAAGGAAGTTGTACCTTTTAGCATGTATATCAGGAATCAGTTAATTACTCTGAAATTCTTTTGATACACTGTGACCTTTATTAAGATAGACGAGATAACCAAGTGTGAACAAAATTGTATCTGTCTTCTTAAAAAAAAAAAAGACGACCAAGATATCAAAGACTTTAGTTTTGTCTATGAATGTAACTAGAAAAAGCCTGAAACGCATTCACAACTTATAACTTAAAACAATGGCTCTCCATTGGACACGACAACAACAATTCCCTCAACACAATGGACCATCTAAAAGCAACTACCAAAAGTAACTTACTGACTTCCGACGGATTATCAAAAATCCATAAACAAAATATACCTCGAAATATTACTTTATTATATCTCTTATATATATCTTTTATTAAAAACTTTTGCGACTTTTTACGTAGTTTCTGATTTTTGTACTTTATTTTTAAATTTGATTATTTTTAAGGTTTTATAAATTGTAAGTGCCCTTTTAAACGAAATGGACATATTTGTCTAATTTCGTTTATTGCTGCTTTCTTCTAGAAGCTTTTATATATATATATTGATTTTTATATTAAGTTTTGAAATTAATCTGTACATCATTGACTTCCAGTAAATTAAAAATAGAAAATAAAAATTCTCTCAAACACAAAATAAATTCGAAATAACAACTTAAAGGAAATTATATACATTTGGAAAATAGTTTTCTCTCTTTCTTTTTGCAACATCTCAATATATATATATATATATGTCGTGATCCAATGGAAGGATGCAACCGTTATGCATGTAAACTTCAAAAGGAATTCCAGCCAAGTGAGCGCGCACACGCGGCGTGCCGTAGCATTCGCCCGCGATGGCTCCCACGTTTATTTTGTACAGTGTATTTATAGATGGATAAATTTGTATCTACAATTTAACACAAGCTTAACATATTTACTGTTTAACACTGCTTTTCACATGTGTAGACATGTGGTGCACTTACAGTAAAAGCAGTCGCCTACTTCTACCCACCATGATTATCATGGCCTGTACCACGTGTACTAGGGATAAGCAAAAAAAAAACAGCTTAACATACTTATTTTGACGAAAAGAAATTATACCTGTTGTGTATTAGGCAAATTATGACATATACAACAACAACAACAACAACAAAAGCCTTTATTTAGGGCATTCCGCCCCATACAGGATTCACCGTATTTACACGTCAACAAGAGGAGAGGGAAGAGGAAACATTTACAACAAAATAAGGTTTGTCTCACACTCAGTTACCTATTTACAGATAGTTCATCCTCCAGTATCCTTTGCCCTGCATTCTTTCTCATGCGCCCAGCTTCTGTGCAAAACTTAAAGTATCTAACAATCAGTAATTCATCATTCAGAGCTGAAGAGAGAAGTTGACATATGCGATGGTATCTAAATTGACCAGAGTTAGGGCTTGGGAAAATTTCAGTACGTTTTTCTGTTAAGAGAGGGCATTGGAAAAAATAATTAACCAAATTATCATCCATGAGATCCTTAAAAGTAAACAGTTCCGGCCATTTTCTTTCCAGAAGTCTTTTCTTTCTTCCCTGAAAAATTGCCATGAAACTCTATGTTGTGCAACTAGTCTTTTGTTGGGAAGCGAGATATTTAATCGTAGGTACTCCTCTGTCATGAATGATTCACTCAAAAATTTGTAGTGAGCAAAGTGGGTTGAATCAATGATTTTCCTCTGATCGTTTTGAATTAGTTGGTCTGTGGTGGTTCTAATTATGCCTGGCAATTCTTTCTGTATGGCTAAGTAGTCTTCGCAGCCCTTAAGAAAGGAATATCCCTTAGAGTCTAGAATTTTTATTAAAATTTTGAGTAAAACTGTTTTCTATTTCCTTTTTCGCGGTGACTTTCCAGAGATAGTTTAAGCAAGCATGTGGTAATCTGCTCGTCTCCATTTTTAAAATCCTGACCCAAAACTATAATGTGAGTTTTACAGCATTGAGTTCAGTTGATATTCTTCCACATTCTCTTCTGAGGATATATCCTGGTGTGAAGTTTGGTAAGTCTAAGAGACGACGAAGAAATGCATCTTGGGTATTATTGACTGTCTTCAGCTGGTTAATTGCCCACATTGGTGCCGCATATAGTAACGTAGGAAGAACAATAGTATCAAGAAGTTTCATCACTGAGGTAAAGGACTTTATTCGCGCCTTTGTAAGGATTCTCCAAAGTGCATTAATTCCATTCAGTGCTTTGTTTCTAAAGTATTGGGAAGCATATTGGGTCGAGATTTTTGTAGTAAGAGGGTAACCCAGATATGTATACTTTGCTACTATTGTCAGGGGTTGCTGACCCCAAAACCATGTCTCGGAACGAGCTGTTCTTCCACCGTTTCTAAACACCATTATTTTAGATTTATTTTGGTTTAACGTTAGGCAGTTCTCTTCTAAGTACTTTTTAAGTAAGTTAATCTTCAATTGTAAATTTATTTTCGATTCTCCTAAGATCACTATGTCGTCTGCATACAGTAAAAGGTGTATAGTTCCATAATTCTCAAGATTTATGCCTGGCAATTCTGATTCATCGAACAGGGGTACCAGATCGTTTAGGAAGAGAATGAATAAATAAGGTGACAACGGCTCCCCCTGCAATACTCCCGCTTGTATTTTGATAGCCTCCGTGAAGGATCCCCGCCATGTGACTGTTGCCGTCATTTGGGTATAATAGTTCTTAATTAGTTTAATAAATCGACAGCTCAGACCATTTAATGCTAATTTTTTCCAAAGTAGATGGTGCGGCACAGTATCAAAGGCCTTCCTTAGGTCAATGAAGAAGGCATATAACTTTCCCCTTCTACGGCTAAAGGTCATTTGAATTAATGATACGAGCGTGAAAATGTGGTCCTGACAAGAGTAGCCTTTTCTAAAACCAGCCTGATTTTCTGCCAAAATTGACTTTCTCTCCATCCAATCATTCAATCTTGTCTTCAAGATAGATGTAAATAATTTCGATAGGTTAGAAACCAGGGATATTCCTCTGTAATTTGACGGGTTGTCCGGATCTCCATTTTTAAATATTGGGTGGATTATCGTTTTTGTCCATTGTTGTGGAACTTGGATGTCCCTAAGATAAATTATGACATATATATAAATACGTATATAATATTATTAAAGTGTGTGAGTATGCAAAACGTCTTTATGCCTTGAAAACCTAAACCTGCACACAATCTAATTTATTACCTTGTGTTTATAATCTATAATCCAAATTGTGCCTTATCAAACTAATCACTCTACGTATATATATATTTATAAATCAGAATGTATTAGATGTTTATGTATCAGAATGTTGCCGTGTTTATTACCCTAGTAAAAAACTTTACAATTGATGATAAATAATGAACCACAACACCAATTTTGGCAAATATTCAGACAAAAAAAATCAACCTGTATACCATGGGTTCGTAGGATGTTATGATATCGAAGCCGCCCCTGTACTGATGAAGACCAAAGCCTGAAACCATGGTATACAGATTGGCTTTTTGACTGAATTTGCCAAACCTGCTGTAGTGGCTTATTCTTTTTCTCATCACTAGTAATGTTTTTTGCTAGGTTGATGAATAGTGCATCGTTCCCATGAAATATTAAAGGGAGCGGTGCATCTTTAGGTACATGAATATTATCTTCCCGAAATCTTATGCTGTATATGTATGCGTGTATATTCGCGTTCTCACGCAATTCTGGCCTTAACTACCCGCTTCATAATTTTTCAGGATGCCTGAATGACCAGTTTTTTGGTCGTTGAGGTACAGCTTGCACCACGTTGACGAACGCCAACTGCCCAAAATGTGTACATGGTTAGCTTTTCTTGATTAATCAAGAATGGGTATTTGGCCAATTCTGTAATATTTAAAAATAAACGAATAGTTGATATTTATTCCGATAAATGGCACCAGCATCAGCAACTTTCAGTTGCACGATAAGGAAATGCCTTTTTTTATTTCTTAATATATATATATATAAATGAATGGAAATATTTCCGGAAGGAAGTTGACCTATAAAATGCCCAGGGCGCCTCTCCCGTCAAAATAAACCACAAAACTAGACGCTATCTATTGACCGTCGCCGCAAACTAGCGGCCTCGGGTCGGTGACAAAGCCACAATACCAGCTTTGACAAACTGAAGCGTCCACATAGAGACGTTTATTTTTACGGGAGAGGCTTCCTATACTTTTATAGATCAATTTTTCCTCCCTAAAAAATTTCCATCTATATTTTGGCCATAGATATGGCCCAGCCACTTTGCCAGCTAAACACTTCTTCGGCGGATTGCGAAAATTCGATTAGATCCCGTGTGGATCTCATGGAATAAAGTCCGCCCTAGACTGGCGAGGGCCATTAGTCCGAAACCACGGTCTCTAGGTGGACGCTTCTCAGTTTTCCAAACCTGGTGTTGGGGCTTTGTCACCGACCCGAGGCCGCTAGTTTGTGGCGACGATCAATAGATAGCGCCTAGTTTTGACGTTTATTTTGACGGGAGAGGCGCCCTGTGCTTTTATATATATAACTGAGAAATAGTTCAGTATATTCACTTTCTTATGCTGACAGTGCTAATTCTTCTTATCATAAGAAAGTAAGAATTGTGTTTTACTATACAAATATTTATTTAACAAGAAATCTACCTTTTCTTCATTTAATCCTTCTTTTTTCCATTTTACCTAAGAAAATACGTCCGACACGTATACACACACATGCACAAAAAAATATATATATTTTTAATATTTCCATAGAGAGCAAACAAAGAGGTTTACTTTTGAGGATGGTAAATCTCATTTTCATGGTGTATAGCGTCAATATGTTGGAAATTCCTTTCTATCTATCAAATATAATAGCATAACCAGGAAAATGGAATTGCCACACCAGAGAGTATGTAAATATATATTTAAAGAAATAACTTCTCACAGAATTAGATGAGTATTTTTGAAATAGATTTAGGAAAAACGATTTTATCTCGAGTCTTCTCTCTCTTTCTTTTTTTTATATATATTTGTTTATTTCATATTTAACCTTATATAATCCTATATAAACGATGTAATAAAAGTGGTTTCAATCTCTTTCTCTTTCTGTGTAAATATTTAAAATAATAATATATTTTGAATTATGGTTTTATCGTCTACATAGATTTATCGTCTCTCATTTTTGGTGTAGTTGTACGAGTATATTATATCTTTGTCTTTTTATATCTGGATTCTATCACGTTTTATTTCTTATTTTACTTTTTGATCTGAGATAAGGATGTTCTCTCTGAAAGCTTGCCAAGTTTATAATAAAGAAAACTATTGATAATGATATTAATTATTGATTCGATATCTGGTTCATATAGCCTCCCAACTCAATTACAGAAATTTGAAACATGTTTCAACACACCTATATAGATTTATATCACAGGTTTTTCATTATCTTATAAATCATTTTTTAAGAAACTATATACTCTACAAAAATGCGCAGTAATATTTCCTATTAAAACACACATATTTATTTTCATTTGTAGTTTTATTGTCCTCTCAAAGCTTATGTCCCCCACACACATACACAAACACACACACAAAGTGTGTTTAAAATACTTTCCCCGAGTTTATGTTCAGTACCAGTATAAAATCAAAGAGCCCAATATTAGAGCGATATGGAAGGTTAAACTGGCAAAGCGCTGACCTCTGATTTAGCAAAGCATAGGCGGAAGATCGGGAAATATGGAGAAACCATATGGCCCACCCTCATTAGATGAAGGCACTGAAAGAGAGAGAAACGGGGAGACCTTGTGGCCCACCCTCAGTAGAGGAAAGCATTGAAGGGGGGAGATTTGGAGAGACCATGTGGCCCACCCTCAGTAGACGAAGGCACTGAAAGAAGAGGAGAAAAGATATTAGAAATGTGTTTAGCAAAATATACGTCATATATTGTTCAAATTTTCGATTTGTCCTATGTTGGTAAACGCTTCCAAATTTCTTTTTCTCTCAATTTAAAAATGAATTGAGAAATTATTTGTTTGGACCAAAGAGTTAGAACATAAAGACAAATTTAATAAATATTCGGAGACAGCTTTGATTAAACCATGTCGTTACACTTGACAGCCACCCATGCCGGAAATCTTTTGTCCGAATCTCAATGAACGACACGCGACTTTTAAAATCTCATTTCCCATTGTCCTCACACAATTCAAATCCAGTTTCTATTAAAATTCGAAGAGAGAGAATTCTCAAAGATTATTATTGAATTATATTTTAATGGAATATATATATATATATATATGTAGGATGGTTGTTGCGTGAAGTGCTGGTGTGGCTTGTGGAAAGGCTGCTGATAAAATTATAATTAAAATTAATTTATTTAAAGCAAGAAATTATAAAGAGAAAAGAAGCAACGGTTGAAGTAACGGCCGTCTGATTTAGCCTTGTTGTTTACCGCTGAGTAGCCAGATCAAGTGTGTCGGAAGAAGCCAGCCGCTAGAAAGTTCTGGATGACGCCCGCGCATGCGTAGTGAAGTGTTCTCCCAACACGTGCTCGCCAAGCTTCTGCCCGTATGTGTTTTGAAGCTTTGTCCCAGTTCGCTGAAGCAAAGTGCGGTCGCCACATATATATAGATTATTACATATTACAGTTGAATCTTCCAAGCGCAACCCATCTGACCATCTCTCTGAACGACCACTTTTTCGAATAAAAAAATTACTTCGGAAGATCTAACCCAACCTCTAAAGAAAGACTACCTCATGTAGAGACTAGGAGAATTAATATCTTAGGCCGTATCTCCCTCATTCGAAATTGTTCATAATTAAAATTATAAACGTTCTTCCCCTGACTTATAATTCAAAATAATCAATAAAGCATCAAGGAAAAAGTTTCTTTTACAACTATATTTCTATTTCTTTAGAGCTAACACATGCCCTTTAACAGAAGCAACTAGGAGTATAACTTCTAGCCAACTATACTATAGTTAAAAGTTAGGCAGTTACCCCTGTTGAAGGGCATGTTAGCTCGAAAAAGCTAGAGAAATAAAATTTAACAAGAAACTTAACCTTGATACTTTTTAATTTTATTAAATTGAAATTATAAACGAATTTTACGCAATGAGTATCATTTTTTAATATAAAATTAAAGATTCCAAGTGTGAATCACTCTTCTGCAGGCTTATATCAACAACTGTAAGCTATTACCTAAACAGTATCCACTACATGTGCAAAAATATTCAATATCTTGTAGTCTCGATTAATAAGTCCAGCGATAGCCCAAAAAAGTATTTCAAAGTTAGTTTATTAGTATTATGCATTAGTGCTACATCATACATAAAGTCAATCATGGTAAACAAAGAACAACTGGCCTTGAGAGTTCGAAAGGTTCTGATTGGCTGCCGCCGACATTCAGCGCCACGCAGCGGTGGCCGTCCGTACTATGTTGCCAACGCCTTACGTGTTCGCCGACGCCGCGGTCTATCATCCCAGCGGGCTGAAATAAAGTCTCTCGGTTCCTACAATCTCTTTGATATAATAAAAAAAAGTCTCGCTTAAAATCTTTATTTTAAATTTCAAAATAATTACCATTGTTGAAAATAATTATTTATTTATTTTTATTATTCAATTTAATTATTTAAAAAAATAATTAATTAATTATCTACACTATATATAGAAATAAATAATTTTATTGATATGGTTTAAGCGCGATATATCGGTCTTTATAAATATTAGCTATTTTAAAAGCGCTAATGTTTCAAATAATCTATTTCAAAAACCCCACTTTCTAGTATTCTCTTACTCTGCATAATGGGAAATATGTTTTTATATACATCGCATTTTTCATGTTGAAGATGTCTTACTGCCCTTGTTGCAATGAGAAAATAAATTGGATGAGCTTGGCTCATCAATGATGAACCCTCCCATCAACTTCGCCAGTTCGCCTTCTGGTTTTATTCGAAATCTAAACCGTAGCATATTTTGTTCATCATCTTATTACAAAGCGTAATGGTGATGATAAGGAATAAGCTACAACACCAGTTTTATCAAATTCAGACAAAGGCTAACCAGTATACCATGGTTTTCGGGTTATGGCCCTCATCAGTACAAGGGCGGCTTAGATTTTATAATATACATAAGAATAGTTATGAAATCGGTCGAATTTTCTAACAAAGGTATTTAAGCTGTGGAAATGGCAGGGCCGATTTTCAGACCAGAATTATAACATAGGAAATTAAGTTTTATAATAGGATGATAAACAAAATCTATTGTATTAATGCATTTTCAAAAGGAGAGGTGCCTCTTTTAGAACATGGATACCATCCTCTCACAACTTCATGTTGTATTATTAATCAATCAATGTGAGCCTATATAAACCATATACAATCTCTTTCTTGACAAAGCCGAAATTACCTCACTAAGAAAAACGTCAGCATTGACAATATATAAGGGTTTATTTAATTCACTTCTTGGTGGACGGACACTTCTTTAACAGAAATGTATTTTCATTTCATCAATAAATCTACAAAAATGTTTACTCTTCGGTATGATAAAAGTTAACATGAGGCAAAGCTTCAAAAATTGTTAAAGGTTGGATTGTATTTAGAATGATTTTTGACGGAGCCTCGTTGAAATAAAAATGTTTGTAATCTCTCTCCATACTGTTATTTCTTTTCTCTCAGAATATATGAATGCCACGCAGCTGACATAAAAAATTAATATATCAGTATGTGTCGATTGATATTCTTGTCACGCGTTAAAAATCTCCAAATTAATATCACGCAAAAAAATATAATTTCTAATAAATCTGTATAAATTTGTAAATACCAGAGAGAATTGTCAGAGATTTAATCATTTTTGAAAATATATATATGACTTTTGAAAATAGAGCAATCCATAAATAAATCTTTAATTAAAAAGCCATATATTGGATCAAAATATAATTTATTTTACCAATATTTCAGCTGGCTGAACGCCAACCTTTATCAAGGTATTATAACATTTTAATGTGTGTCAACAACAAACTCAGCGCCACATACCGTCAACAGAATTAAATTTTTAAAATATTTTCTCCCCATTGAATATAAGCAACGATATTTTAAAACTTAATTCTGTTGATGTTATGTGGCGCTGAGTTTGTTGTTGACACGCATTAGTATGTTATAATACCTTGATAAAGGTTGTCCAACCTGAAAGGATCAGTTTCCTAATCTTTCTTATTGTTTCTTTATTTTCTTGCATAATGATCTATATAATTGTTTCTATTTAACAATTGTAAATTGTCGCAATTATCCCTATTGGGAATATCGCGTGTTGAAATAAATAACAATCAATAAACTAATGATCATCAAATAAACACACAAAAAACGGATGGTTTATGTTGAAATCGAGAGAAACAGTGGATAATTGTATGAAAAGAAGGGAAATGTCAGATGGATTCCAGGAGATTTGCTCCCATATGTTGACGTATTAGTGAGAGATTAGAGCCAAAAAGACTCAATAGACCATGCTCGCTCTTCCAGTAATCTTCTTACATCCATCTCGACCTAATTGCCAGTTAGTTCAGGCAGTTCTTTAAGTCTTTTTTAACAAATTCTTGTTTACCAGTGTTGCTTAAACAAGTGGAATATGCTACTCTGGGGATTTAAATCTCCCTCTAGGTTTTATTACATGTACGGCTGAACATGACATCTGTTTCTCATGTCAGAGGCAGCCATTTCATATTGGAGCTAAGTTGGCCTGCTACTGAGTGTAGTGATCCCAGTCTTTATGGCAAAAGCAGAGGCATTCTATACTTCACCTAATCTCTTAATATGAATATCAAATATCTTTTGATAAGCTAAACTCATCCCCATCAGATATCACCTCAAGCTTTATAGACTTGATACCCAATATGATTGTTGTGAGCGGAATACAACTCTTAGTTTTCTTGAATATTATTCTAAGATTCCACCCGTCATTGCAGCGCATATAAGCAGGATCGTCCAATACAGTATTAGAGCTCTGAGAGAAGCGGTCTGGTAGATTAAATTAGTGAAACCGCTGGGAGGGTTCACCACTGATGAGCCAAGCCCTCCCAATATATGTTTTCATCGCAGTAAGGACAGTAGAAGAGTTTGTTTTGTGTTTGAAAAAAGAAACATTCGTGTTTTATAATGTTTCTATTTCTTATACATGGCATATATAGATGGCACGTTATCGCCTCATATTAAAAAAAATTACCTATACCTATGAAACTTAACCTCCAAGTAGAAACCAAGAATATTTCTTTCTTCACTTATCCTTAGTACACATGATACAGACAGCCATGATAATCATGGTGTGTAGTTTGCGGTTGCTTCACTGTAAGTGTACCACATGTTTACACATATAGACAGTAGTTCGAAGTTTGTAAATCACAAAGTGCTAGAGCTCCGTTTGGTTATTTGCATTCATTGGTGGGATTAATTTGAACTTGTGCATTAATTGGGAACATCAATAGAATTTTTCTGCAGAGAAAGTGTCCTACGTGAGACTCGATCTGTTGCCGTGGTTGTCGAAAATTGACAATTCCCCAACCGACCTTCTAGTTTTAGGCAGTCAATTGGTGGATCACGAAACTGAGATATTTAAACCTCCCTTCAACCACTCAACTATAATAAGCGAACAAGCGACCACTTAAATAAAAAGACATTTCCAGATATGAATTCAAGTTGAAGACTTTATTGACCTTTTTATAAACGTTTATTCCTATTTATTTTTCATTCATTGTTGTTTAATGGCCAAATAAACGTTTATAAAATTATTAAAAAGGCATCTCCTTATCGTACAACTGAAAGTTGCTGATGGCTTGCGCCATCTATCGGAATAAATATCAACTTTCTCAATGCTTTTTAATTATTCCAGAATTAGCCAAATACCCATTCTTGATTAATCAAGAAAAGCTAACCACCGACGCGTTTCGGGCTGTTGGCCCTCATCGGCGTGGTGCAAGCTGTACCTCAACGACCAAAAAACTGGTCATTTAGGCATCCTGTATAAAATTGTTGATAAAGTCTTAAATTGACCCAACCTACAATTAAGGAATTCTCCATCACAGAAATTAGTTAAATATCCCAGCTTCCATTGAAGATTAGAAAGATCAATGTGAGAAGACAGAGGCAATTTAGTTCACACTTGGTTACCTCGTGTGTCTTCAATAAAGGTCACTGTGTATCAATATCTTTCAGAATTATTGTCTGAATCCCGATATGAATGTTAAAACCTACAACTTCTTTAAATTTAGTCCATGAGAGTCTATATATAAGACAATGGAAATCTATCAATTATCTCTCTTCCTTAGGTTCCTATTTTAAAAACACTAATTAATCTATGTTTGAACTTTAAAAAGTAGAGAAAATTAATAAAGAAAATTGGGAGAGAACTATAAGCCCATATATACATTAATTAACCAAAACTATTAATTATTCAGCTTATAAATTAACCATATCATATTGTATATTAATGAATGAAAATGAGGAGACTTTTTAATTTTAATTGAATATTCAAATATAAAGGTACTGGAAACATGGAATGACAGCGAGTCCTCTAAGCCTTATTAAAGTTTTACCTTAGTAAAATATGCATGTGTATGTGCAAGGTTACTTAATTTAGAAACCTGTAATCCTCTTGTGATGTATTTATGAATAAAAAAGATGTTTCAAAGTCTTTTTACTATAATCTTAATGCTAAAAGAGATATGTCTTTAGTATTAATGATATTTTTAACAAAATGGTATTTACTGGCAATGTGTTTCTTTTCAATAATTTCAACGAATAAATTATAAAAATCAACGAATAGTTTATATTTATCCTGAAAAATGGCACAAGACATCAGAAACTTTCAGTTGCACGATCAGGATGCCTTATTTTCTTTTCTTAATTTATGCACCTTATCATAGTATAATATCACATGATATTATTGAAAATAAACACATTACCAGTAAATTTATTTGTTACAAATTTTATCGATAGATGGCAATTAAATTTATAAATTTATAATATTTTACTAAATATATTTTTGATCGCCAATAAAATTGTCTGTATGTTGTGGTTAGATGAATGAAACAACATAAAGTAGAAATGACGTGTGGGGTGCAGATATTGACGAATGTTCCAAGAACCCATTCTTGTGTGGCCTCGAGAACGGATGTCTGAACACGCCGGGCTCCTACATCTGTGTCTGCCCGGATTCTCTGAGCCCCGTACACCCTGAGCTGGGCTGTCAGTATGTCCATACCACCACAGGTACTTCTTGTTAGTACTCATCATCTCCGCTACAGTTATCTCCTATTGTTGGGAGGTCACCTCCTCACTACCACCACAGTTGATGCTCATTGTTAGGATACCATCTCCACACCATGCCCATTGTTGGGAAGTGATCTACGCACCAACACGGTCAATTATGGTTTGAATATCAACTTCTCTTCAATATATCAATTTAGTATATAAAAGTCGGTGGACGAGTGGGTAACACCCTCGATTCCCGATAGTCATGAACCGGGATTTAATCCCGCGTTAACATTTTGTTTAATATGTGAATAACCTTCACATATTATTCACTGTTTCAATTATCATGAACTAGGTTGCTCTTGCTGAGCGGTACCTATTAATGTGATTTTGAACCAGATCAATGTAGTATAGTGGTCGCAACAGAAATCAATAGAAATTCATTGATGTTTTTAAAATTTATATTGTTTTGCTCTTTACCTTTATAAATATGTATATAATATATGTATATTCTCTTGGGGTTTTTTTTATCATGCATGCGTAATAAGTAGATGTGCATATCCTCTAAGAACTGTTGTGAAGACTGGACCAACCTGCAGGATTTCCGTTTTTTTTTTTTTTTTGTCATTTGAATTATGCACTGATGTTCTAAAAAGGCCAAAAGAATAAATAAACTATTTATAGAACAGAATATAGAGGATACATTCTGTATTCTATAGTTTAAATAACATATACGCTCTATTTCTAATCACAACTTGCGAATATCTGATGCAAAGAAGCTACTATAACAATTCAGTTTTATCCAGGAATGTATAAAAAAAATTTTGGTTTACCCAAATGGTTAGATAGAGCTTTTTTGTTATCGGTAGCGACGCCATTGTGTATTAAATTGAGAGGATTTAATTAGAGACTGTTATTCTGGGAGTAATTAATTTGCAATTAACAAATTTTAATCCCTTCTTGAATGGCCTATCTCACTCCCTCTTTGTTTACTCTCTTTAATAATACCTCCTAGTAGCTGGGAATTTTCTCTTCTTAGGAAATTCTTCTCCTGCTATGATGGATATATTAGCAGGACTGAGAAAGAGAATATAGTTTTACGGGCTACTAACCAAAGTATATTTTTTGAGCCTAAAAATAAATGTAACAAGCAGACAAACCGTAATGCACTATATCAAAGTACCAAGGTGCTGGATGCCACCAAGGTTGTTCAAAAAATTAGATTCCCTAAGCCAGGGAAGATAAGAGAGAGACGAAAGCAGGACTGAGGAATTCTCAAAATTTAATTTAAGATTTGAATGCATTTATTCATGTCTATTGTAATATGTTTATCTAATGATGTAATTTTTCCATTTGTATATTGTATTTTGTTCAAGGTGGAAATATCAGGTTTCTATGGAAAGGTTTCTTTTCAAAATAGTTCATTTCTACCTTTCGGGCACGACTGATTTAATATAAAAATGAATTAGTATTTTCACCTTTTAAATAAATAAATCGTGTTTAAATATATGGAACACGTTTATAGAAAGAAAGATGTGTAAAATCATAGAAAATAATTATTATTCTATTAATAAAGCCTACCCACCGATATAGATACACAAAAAATAAACTTAAAACTGAAAATAAAGAATGCGACACAGCACCAAAATATATAAAAACTTGAGATAAATTATATTAAAAGTTGAACTCACTTTATCCTTTCATTGAAAGAGATAGGAGTATAATTGAGTCCTTCGGACAGAGGAAAGAGGAGCGGCAAATAAAAATGCAAGGAAAGAGAACACTTAAAGCGTACACAAGTAACTCAGTTGGAAAAAGTCTCTGGCATGATCTTTCAACGCAGTTTATGTACAAATGTGAGTGTGTTTACATTCACCCAATCAAATGGTCTGGGGGCATCAGTTCCATTTACAAAAAAAGGGGGGAAATGTTCCCAGAAGATTTCCCATTATATGCTGATATTGGTTAGATATATTGGCAGCTGTACCATGCAACAAGCGTGCAGAAGTCTGGTAGATAAAAATGGCGAAACCTTTTGAAGAATTCATTACTGTTGAGAGGCAGGTGTCCTCCCATTATTTTTATTTTCCCGATTTTAAAATGCATAAAAATGTTCTATATAAATACACTCATGAACAAAAGTTAAGAAAGTAAAAAGTGTTTTTTTTATATATGTCGCCCCGATCGTCTTTTTTTTTTTATGAGACAAAGGCAATTTTGTTCACACTTTTTTTTTCTCGTGTGCCTTCAATAAAAGTCACTGTGCAACAATTATCTTTTAGAGTTATTGTCTGAATCCCGATATACATGAAAAATGGTATAAATTTCTTAAGTTTTGTCCATGAGTGTAAATATAAAGAAAATGATTTCATATATCTTCAATACGAAACTTACAAAGGGCTGTAAATTTTAAGTAGGAGATACTCAAATAATTTGCGAAGTAGTTATGCTGAAATTGAATAAAATTCACGAAACGGTTGAGCTAGAAAAATGCATTTAATGAGTAATATTTTCTTCTAAAATATGGCGACTCTTTTGCGAATTATTTGTAATTTTCGTTGAAAATGTTTAGCTATTCATAAACAGTCCTTTCTTTATAAAATGTGGTTTTTAAAGACTCCCCATAAACTCTCGGTGCAAACATTGGTCCATGACGTCCGGAAGCTGTGATGGGAGCAGCTCATGTTACATTCAACAGAATTCTCCATCCACGGCGTGGTGTTATTATATTGCCACTTGGAAAATTAGAAAAGACCAACTTCGGGAAGAGACAACAATTTATTTCAGGCAAGAACAAACTATGAGTGATAAACAAAAGATAAGCAAAGAGGGAAGTGTACAGAGTATAGCAAAATATAAACATAAAAATGATACTCTGCTAATAAAATAATAAATACTTTGTTACAATATATTGTCCGATCACCTGGTATGGGTACTATTGGAAATATTCTTCAGGAGGATTCTTTACCCACATTGTCTGTGGGCGGGAGCTGATGAGGGCCTAGCAGCGATAGCTAGGAATCCTTGCCACTTCCTTTGTCTATAAACCTGGTTAGCACTTTATGTTTTGGTTTGGCAGTGCGTGGACTGTATCTAGATAGGCCAGACCTTTTCAGCTTATTAATACCCTTGAATTATAGCCGTTCGATTCTTTATAAAACCTTCTGAATACATAAGCAACATCAATCATCTTCGATTAGGTGAATCTATTAACCATAATTAATTGGAGCACAGACTCAAAGAACCGATTCGAAGACTGACTACAAACACACTGATTTTATATGTTCAGCTGGCAATTTTATGCAATTAAAATTTGCATATTCAGCTAAATTAACAAATTTATATAATAGGCGTGAACAGTGTGACATAGTAATGAATTAGATTTGAATGTAATTCTATTGTTCTATAAGCTTATATGTCCATAGTTTTCTTGAAAGCCATTTCTGAGATTCCACTCTTCAGTGCTGCGTATATAAGCAGAATCGTCCGATATAGTATTAGAGCTCTGAGAAGCGGTCTGGTGGATTAAATTGGCGAAACCTCTGGGAGGGTTCACCACAAGCCCTCCCAATATATTTTTTCATCGCAGTAAGGACAGTAGAAGTTTGTATTGTGTATGAAAGAAACATTCGTGATTTTAAATCCTTTCATTTTATAGTGTAAATTGTTTCTTCTATCCCAACAGACACGTGTGCGCATAGAGAGTCCGGTTGAAGTCCCACAACCAGCTCCCACAGACTCCACATTTGAATCTCACCATCTTCTTGGTATCCTAGCAAGACCGGCTGATCCTTCACCTGTGAGTACATTTTCTTATACTACATTTTATTATATAGAATTCCATTGCATTTATTTCAACACACAAAACGCGATATCCCGGCTAGGGATAATTGTGTTGATTTACATTTTTAATGATGAAACAGTTATATGGTAAAGATAGAGGCTGCCTGGCCAGTATTCATAGTTCTACAAATAAAAGACACTTCGGCCAGTAAATATTTTTATTGTCTCGACGTTTCGACAAAAATATTTTGTCCGCGTCAGGAGTGAACAAAAATAATTTCTAACGTTTTGCCAAATGTTTTAATTTTTGTTCGCTCCTGACGAGGACAAAAGATTTTTGTCGAAACGTCGAGACAATAAAAAGATTTACTGGCCAAAGTGTCTTTTATTTGAAGAAACAGTTATAAACATATTATACAAGAAAAAAAATAATTAAAAATAAAAAGAAAAGAAACAATAATATATATTAGGAACCTGAACCTTTCAGGTTAGAAAGATAATCATAAATATATTTACAAAAATAGTTAGATCTGTGATAATTCTATCTAGTATTTACAAATTGATCTACAACATTATTGCATGCTATTCTATTAGAAATACATTGAAGAATGGAAAGCTAATATGTAAACGATACATACCTCTATTACTACTGTGTGTATGCTGACATTCTTTGAATACTAACTAGCCTATGCCATTTGCTAGGTAAACTCCTAGCTGTTTATAAACATATTCCTTAGACATCTTTATATATATCCAAGAAAGAAAATAAATGTTTCAACAATAAATTTAGAGAACTCTACATGAGATAAATTAATGTGAAAAAATGAGTATCACGACATCATTTAATTCATTATTTATTCTCTAAATATACAGTTAAACCTGTCTATAGCGCCCTCTCTAAATAGCGCCTCCCTCTCTATAGCGCCCGATTTTAAATACGTAGTAAGATGCAATTTACATTAAAAGTGACCTGTCTATAGCACCCCCCTCTCTATAGCACCCTATTTTGGTGAGTCCCAAGAGGGGGCGCTATAGACAGGTTTAACTGTATATGATGAGACCTACCACCCTATACATTCTCAATTTTATTTAATCTATATAAAAGAGTTTTTTAAATAATTTTATCGATTTCAGCATTTATTCTAATTTTCTCACTCGCGATGACAATACAATTATTTGGAACCCTTTATTAATGATTATATCTCAAAAAATATAAACCCACAACATAAGGTCCCCCTATTATATTAAAGGTATGTATACTTTCTTGTTGTTGTTGATCGGGGGGGGAGAGCTATATTTTAAAACAATAAATATTGATTTTTAAAGACTTATACAAAAATGTTATAACAAATATAGCTATAGAGATATTTAAAATATTTTCTTATTTTGTTTTTCTCAAATTCCCAAGGAGGTTCATAATAGAAACCTGGAAATTGCTATTTGTTCCTAATTTAAATACTAAAACAATCATTCCAAATATTTCAATTGTCAAATCTCAATTAAATGCGATTTAAATTCGTTCACCACCAGAAAACAAACAATCAATTACTATTTATGTAAATAAAAAGCAAATATTTAAAATAAACGGTCACTTTTAATAGATCTCACAATCAACAATGATAATTTTTGAGAGAAATTCTTAATGATTTTTTGCTCTTTCTCCCCTTCCTTTCTCTCTATTCATTATTTATAATATATGCAAATTTCTAGAAAAAGTGTCCCAAATTGTCATTAGTCAGTTCTAAATTTAAATTATAAGATAATGTGAGTATAATGAGCCTATCATAAGTTGATATTTAACTTATATATAAATAGACAATCACAAATCAAGTTATAATCAATTCGAAGTAGGCAAAAAATAATATGCCACCGATTGTAATTAAATCGACGATAGGACCAACCGGCGAGAAACTATGCATAATCGAAGCCTCCTTAATAACGAAGATCCTAGACAAATGTGGAATCGAGTATAAACTTGAGAAAACGGTTCAATCAAAGAAGAGAACTCGCGGCTCCCAGGATGACTCAAGATCGCCAACTAGGAGCGAGCGTAATCTGAAGACGCCTAGAATGGACATCGACGAACAAAGTCCCATCACTGGAGTTTCTCAACAAATGAACGCAGCTCACCCACCGCAAGACGATGAAGAAAATAACGACAACGATGGCCCATGGACCACAGTCACTAACGTGAAAAAACCGAGAATTCCTCCTGTTATTGCAGAAAATGTAGCAGATTGGAAGCTTCTTTGCCAAGAACTAAAAGACTTGTGCATGGAACCATTCCAAGTCACGATTTCTGGTAAAAAGCACATAATTAAATCGAAAAACATAGGCGACTTAAAAAAAATCAGGGAGTATGTACAGAAAAATAATGGAGGATATTCCTACAGACTACAGGAGGAAAAACCACTGAAAGTGGTATTGAAGGGGGTATCAACAGCCTTCAAAGAAGAAGACGCCGTAACTGAACTGGTCTCAATGGGCTTCACTGAAGTCATTGTCAAAAGACTCCATAGACAATCGACCAAAATACCGATGAATATAGTCCTAGTAGAGCTACCGAAAAATGAACAAAATAAACTAATCTATGGAATAACTGAAATACTTTACCAAAAAATAGTCGTGGAATCATTCAGGACTACAAAACGAGTGACCCAATGCTTTAACTGCCAGAGCTTTGGGCATGGCCAGCTGAACTGCTTTTTGAAGCCCAAATGCGTCAAGTGTGCTGAAGAACACCATTCGAAGGATTGTCCAAGAAAGTCGAAACAGCTCCCACCAAAGTGCGCTAACTGTGGAGAGGCGCACACAGCCAATTACCGCGGATGCCCAAATTTTCCGAAGCCACAACAACTGCAGCTAAAGCCTCCCAGACAAAACTCCCCTAACAACATACCTCAAGCAAGCTCCACTAAAACAGAAGAAGCAACTGTTGAAAAACCAAAGGCAAGTTACGCTGAAACTGCAAAAAAGAAAACTACTCGTTCTGACACCAGGGAACTGTGCGAAAAGTTATTAGAAATTATCAAAATCTTCTTACAATGAAAGGCAAATTACTTTTAAAAATCGTTAATTTCGCAAAATAAAATCGCAATTTCAAAAATCATCAAATCCAACTATACAAGAATTTGTTCAAAATCAAGGTGACCTCAGCCACCGAATCCGACGACCTGGACCCAATGGCTAGCTGATAGCCAAACACCCAACAACTGCCCTCCTGTAAGGTTCGGGGGGCCACTCCAGCATTACAACTCGCCATGTGTAAATAATCTGGACAAGGTGACTCGCGAGCTGTGCTCGAATGTAACACCTGCAAATTGATATGAAATAAATAAAGTTATAATCAATCTCATAGATTTTTTTACCATATCACTCTATATATTTTGGCGAACTGTTGATGCACCCGTTTTATTCCCCTTTTTCATTTGTATAAAAATAAAATTTACATTAAAAGCATTTCAATATACATTTTATTATATCAGCTTTTAATTCTACTTACGATTAAATTGCATTCATTTTCAATATTTTTGAGTCATTTTAAAGAATTCTTCATTTTGATTAAAAAGGTGTATATTTTATATATATATCAGAACTCATGATAAAAATGTACAAAAATTAAAGAAGATTTAATATATATGGTAATTTAAACCAACAACCCCATATTGTATATAACTTATAACAAGATTTTCATGTTGTATAATAGAAACACATCTGTAAATGATTATGCGCATGATTGACATGTGTCATTACATCATCATATGTAATGTACTTTGTACAAACTGAGGATAAATAAATAAAACTCTGTAAAAGATTAAGACTTGAGCTAACGCAAAAGGTCAAAACGTCTAAAATCGAGATAGATTTAAATGTTCAACAACATCTAAAGATAGATTGGAAACTGTCAGGACGGCGCCAGTTTAGAATTTCACCAGACGATCCACCCTCTTCACATCTGGTAAAATGCAATACTCCCTTTCTCAGAAAAGGTATATAAAGCCTCCGTCCTAGTCAAAAATATAGTCACTTCACCATCTGCGTGAGCCCTCGTCGGTTGTACCCCAGGTCCACCTCATCCACCATGTAGTCAGTAAGAACTCTTCTATCTCCATCTTTCGCTCCTAGCTCAACTTTTATCTGTTCGCGGAACATTCTTAGTGAAACTGTGTCTTCGTTTTTTGTGTGGACATCCCCAAGCTTTCCACTCTGCCTCGACCACGACTGACTGTACTCTGTGAGAACTGTTAAAGGTCTTACAAGGTGCAGAGAGGTACTGGAAAACTCCCCATCCTTACTGTTCCTCTTGGTCAACACAGTATAGCGAGAGTTACAGGGACTCACACCATAGTTTAAGTCGACTGGATGCCTCATCACAGTTTTAGTCGACAGGATTCTACAAGAGGCCAACAGACCTTCACCACATATATATATCCACATTTATAAAAAAGCATATAATTAAAATATACAAATATCAGAGTCATCAACAATTCTGTCACCGTTTGCTTTTGGTTCAGTGGTAGAATGCTCGCCTGCCACGCGGGCGCCCCGGGTTCGATTCCCGGCCTATGCATTTTTTTTTTTTTTACAATTTTTAAAACACATTTATATTATTAAAATATATGTGCTTTTTCTGTGTATGTACAGATTTATGGTCTATGTACACAAGTATACAAGTATGTATAGAAGTTATTTGCAAATCGCGTGGCAAATTTGCCCTTTCGATCTCAAGCAGCGCCTCTAGCGGTGAAGATGGGAGGTAATATCAGCTGACCTAATGGACATGTAAAACGTGTTTTAACAGGACATAGAGAACAATCTGGAAGAGATATTTTTCGGATTTTTAGTCAAGAAAAATAAATTGACAGGTTCTGGGAAAAAAATAGTTGTTTTTTATTCAGAAAATGATGATGACAATATTGCTGTATCATATTTGATTATTAGATACAAAATTATATCCGGAAAAATACCACAAAGCAGAGACCACGGGTGAAGCCAGTTCATTTTTAGTAGGCAGGAACAAAATTCTAACATAAAAACATTCATTCGAGCAGAAGACACAAAGCCAGATCATCTCTTTATAAAAATATCGCTTCTCAGACACAAAGTTTGGAGCGGGACGTTTCACAAGAATGACATCCACGGCGCCATTTGTAGAGAGGTATCTTCTAGCGCGAGTGTCCTCTTATGGAGGTTCTCCTGTATATATATTTGCTTATAATTGAGAATGGTTGGCAATAGGAACTAGAAAATTTGGATTTCCTTCTAATTTGAGGTCATGAACAATCGCTGAAACAATAAAGTCTCAACTCCTCTCAGCTTCTGAGTTGAAACCGTGCACCACACACAGATATTGTGTTTATATAAATCATAATTATACTTTTCATATATACTGATTACAGTAGAACTTGGATAATTCAAAAGTCTTTAATTCAAGTAATATTTATCTTGGTCTCTAAACTTTTAATCCTTTTATTCAAAACGTTTTTAATTCGAATTTTTGGATAATTCGATTTTTTTTTATTTTTTTTTTTTTGGTCCCTTGAATTTCGAATTATCCAAGTTTGACTGTATTTGCATAATGATATTTAAAGCATATCTCTGAAATATATAAATGAAATAAATATTTATCTTGATTACAATAAGAGAAATCTCGCAGGATATTGTGTTGTGTTGATTTATTAAGTCCAGCGATGGCCCAGAAAATTATTTCAAAGTTAGTGTTTATTAGTATTACGTATTAATTACATTTTAATAGGAAGTCCATTAAGGAAGACAAAGGGACAACACCCTAGAATGTCTATTGGGTTCTCATTGACTTCCGCCGATCTGCCACGCCACACAGCTGTGGTCATCTCCTATTTCATGGGCCCCGCTTGTATGTTTGCCGACGCCTGCCCCGCGGGCGGCCCGGGTTCGATTCCCGGCCGATGCATTTTTTTTTTTTTTTTACAATTTTTAAAACTCATTTATATATTATACAAGAATGAAATCCACGGCGCCAATTTATAATTGTAACGAATAGTATTTGAATAAAAGCATTTAATCGGGTAAAACCCGGGCGTTGCCCGGGTCATTCGTATATAATAATTGTATAAACGAATGCAAGACAAAATCACCGCGAATGTTTCTTTTTTTTAAGGCAATTTCTTTTTAAGTCAATTGTCGTTATTTATCGTTAATTTTTGTTTCGATTTTATTGAAAAAAAAAACGATATGGTGCCTTTAAAAAAATATCTTTATTACTATGCAGTTTTCTATTTAGTCAATATACCTAAGTTCATGTTGCAAATGTAATTATCTCTATCGATTTAGTAGGTGAAATGCAAAAAGAAAATCGACATGATGAAATATTTATGAAAATTCACATTTTTATTTTTATATTTTCAAGACACACACAGTTTGGGGCGGGACGTTTCATAAGAGAGACATCCACGGCGCCAATTTATAATTGTAACGAATAGTATTTTAATTAAAACATTTTAAAAACACACAATTTGGAACGGGACGTTTCACAAGAGTGACATCCATGGCGCCAATTTATAATTGTAACGAATAATATTTGAATTAAAACGTTTTTAAAATATATGCGCACTCGGGTAAAACCCGGGCGTTGCCCGGGCCATTCGTCTAGTAAAGGAATAAAAGATAACAGAGACGAGAATCTTTATTAAAGTGAAATAAACTCGGCAAACTTTCAGACAATAACGTCCTTGATTAGTCTGTAATAAGAATCAAATATACTATAAATATTTCTTGTTTTTCTTATTACAGCCTGTTTTCTTACGGTGCCGTTATAAATATAGTTCCCCTTTATTAATTAGTATTTTGTAACTTTTTTAAATAAAATGAATCAATTGATAAGGCACAATTTGGATTATAGATTATAAACACGAGGTAATAAGACCAAATAAATAAATAGTATGTGACGTTTCGGTAACAGCGTTGTTACCATCTTAATTTTTTCCTTGTATGAAGATGGTAACAACGCTGTTACCAAAACGTCAAACACTATTTATTTGGATTTGGTCTTATTACCATGAATAAATTGAGTAATCATTTTCAAAATTAAATATGTACAATTATCCTTCAACAATAATCCATTGTGTGTCTGTTACTTTGTAATACAAGTATAGTACTGTAGTATTGTGTATACAACTACTTATATAATTGATAGAGAAGCGTGGACTCGGGCACCGCTTGGAGGCGCTGCATGAAGATAACTGACCAATGGGAATGGCCCACCTCAACCGTCAGTCTTCTTCCTTGTTTATACCTTTAGACTCCCTTTGTTTTACTGCTGTGTGCGGTTGTTCTTATATTGTCAATATGTATCCTATATCCAATAATAATCATATATTTATATAATTGCTTATTTGGCTGTTCTTTTTATAACACCGACCCACAACAATAATTTATATATTAGGGTTCACTCTCAAACTAAAAGTGAAAGACATATTTCAGTTAGATTTTTGCTTACGTCACTTCCTGCCCCATACTAGGAATTGACAAATCCGCTGCGAGCAAACTTGTGTCTTTATTTAACTTGCTTCATTTCTGTCTGTCCACAAATCTTGTAATCAATTTTTAATATACAGTACTTCTAGAGTACGTAGAAGTATGAAATTTTGTACACTTATTCGAACATGATGACAATTCAAGCTGACACATTTTCCGATTTCTGGATGGTCAGAGTGTTCGAGAGAGAGAACGGACTAATTTCAGAATTGTCTTTCAAATTTTATAATTTAATTTTAATATGTTTCCAGACCACATGGAAGTCTTAAATTTTGGAAATTCGTTTAGTCAAACTAAGAGTCCAGGTTTACAAATGTTCTGGTATGTCAGAATGGCTAGGAATGGAAATATTTCTATATTTCCTTTTAAATCTTATATGTTTTGCACGATATCAACTCAAAAACTGTTAGAAGTAGTGACTTGAATTCTTCAGTAATTATTTAGGACTTCAAAGAAGGAATAAATCCAAATATTCTGGTTGTTTTTTGAAATCTCTCTGGATTTAAGAGCAAAAATCTGTCAAAAATCAAGAAATATATCTATTTATCTGTTATCATTCAATAATATGTTTGCGATATCATCACACACACATTTATACTTGTTTTAAATATATATACAGGTGAAAAAAACTTCAATAAGGGGTATTTAGAAATGACTGTTGTTCTAGGTCCGTTCATAGAACTGGATAATGATCTAGTTCTCAATTTACATATAGACCACGTAGAAGTCTGGTAGGGTCGGTGGAAGGATGGTCTAAAACGTTGGTTTTCGACCACTACGCCCTGGGTTCGATTCCCGCATTGGACACTTTTTTTCTAATTAAAATGAAAATGCTCCAATGGCCCCCTATTCTTGCAAAAGTCCAATCCCACCAGTGAGCGAAAGTAACCAAACGGGGCTCTAGCACATTTGTAAGTGCAAAGTCGAACTGCTTTTCACATGTGTAGACAAGTGGTGGACTTACAGTAAAAGCAGTCGCCTTCTACCCACCATGATTACATGGCCTGTACCACGTGTACTAGGGATGATCAAGCTGAGTGGTCATTGTAAAATCAAAAATGTCCCGATAAAATTCAAACCTCTTTAACGACCACTTTCACCAGGGTTATCAGCGTTATCTGATAGGATGACCCTTTAAAGAGAGGTTCAACTGCATCAGAAATTTAACGAAACATTAGAACCATTCAATAAAGTTTTCTAAGTGAATGACTCAATTTGAGAAAGATTGCGTCAAAGTGGCTGTAAACCACTTAGAAGAGAATTTAAGATATTCCGGTATTTTATAGGCTATTTCATTTCCACTAACAATGCGAGAGTACAAAATTCCAAACTTCTAGGAAGCCGTTGTGGCATAGATTAGAGAATAGAAATTGTATAGTTTCTTTCCAATGAAGCTGTTTCTGTGGTGTAAAGAGCGGTCAGTATTTTATAAAAAATTGATAGGAAATGGATTAATTTCCATGCTTCTTTCAATTTTTGTGATCGATATTTGATATAATCCCAGACCACATAGAAGTATTAGATTTTATATACTCGCTTAAAACAGCTAACAAAACAAGTTTAGCTGACTGTGGTCGCCAGACATTGTATAGAATTTTTATATTCCATTTAAAATGAACAAAATAGGCGCAGCAGTTTCTGTAGAGTAATGAGCGGCTGATATCACGAATATTCAACATTCGAAAAGAAACCCTGGTTCTTTAGGCGACTAAAGCTAACCATATTTTCCCGCGTGTAAACTTCCGAATTGCCTCAGGCTGCCAATTGACTCTTTTTATCATATGCAGCCCACCCCAATGTACACCCAATGTTCATCTTTCTGTGTCAAAGGTCAGAGCGGTATTCTGGGAAATGAACTAGCAGACCAAAGAGCTAAGCCCGCTGCACCTTCTAACCTTCTAAAAGAGTTGCCCACAATAAAATAACTCAGATCACACAGAATAAAATCGATAGACCTATACATTGTGGATTATACAACCAGCATTCTCAGAAAATTCACAACCACGCCAAGAATTTTGATCTCCATGCTTCCAAGAATCTAACATGAATTCACTTCAACAACCATCCTAACTGGCCATGGCCACATACAAGTATACTCCGCGAAATTTTGGAAGAAAATCGATTTACCCCAACTGCTAGAATGAACATCAAACAGTGGATCATCTCTTCTTCATCTGCTTCATCTGCCAAGACCAACATCTACAAGCACTTCCTGGGCCTGGAGATGCAGGGAGTCCAAGAAAACCCCCTCCTGGTCTGGAGGAGGACCTTAGGAGGACCTAGCTCCTAAAATCATTGAACATTCTCATCGTTTATTCATTTATATTATCATTTTTTAAAAGAAAACTTGACTAATTGTCAATAAAATCATTTCAAATGTCTTCTTCATCTGCTCAGCTTTCCGATAACAAAGAATTCAAACGGCCATTATCCTATGAATTATAAATATCAACCTGGCATCAATCAGATGTATTTCTAGGAATAAATCTGCTTGACATTGACTAATATCTGAGAATTTCACAGCCATTGTAAATTGGCCCAAAAAGATTTAAGTCTAACTGACAACACGAGTGGTTTGAGATATATTTTAAAGGCCTAAGGAACCTGAATTAATATTGCATATTTGTATTTATTAAATACTAGACGAATGATCTGACTTCGCCCGAGAATTCTATAGTAGAAGTGCCATAGAAGAGCAATACAGAAGTAACACATAAACCACAGGCAAAAAGTGTGTGTACTGTATGGATGGCTGTGCTGGAGTAAACCTCCTTTTTTGTGTCTGGATGCTATATTTATGGCGAACTAAATAACTTAGTCCCTATTTCTGCTCCGCGCTTATGGAATTGAAGACTTGGGGAGATGGCGTCGACCTTTCATATTAAATCTTACTTTTCCTTATTACTAATAATTGTATATAGTTGCGGAACTACTGGTTTCCTGTGCTGCTCTTTTCCTGATATTGCACCTTGTACGGAGAATCTGTATAAGACTAATGTCTTAATAAAGGCTTTGTGTGTGTGTGTGTGTGTGAAGTGTGTATTCTGGCAAAAATTGTATTATATTAGTGTTTAGGTATCTGATTTAATTATTTTTTGCAATCCATTTAGTTGTTTCAAAATCAATATAGTTTAAATAGATGGCAGCTTTTCCACCCAACCCCCGAGGTACCCGCCCCAGCGCATTAACCCTTTAAATTGCCTGAGTTGAGTGAGTGACTGCGATGAATCTTGGCTGCGATACCCATCTTCTCAGTAAGAATAAGAAAAAAAATGATGTTTATAAAAAATTAATCCAAAATACTGACATGTAAATATTTTTCTGTGAAAAATAAAAGAGCACATGGAAATTAGGCAAACATGTGTGTTTGCTAATGACTGCGACTGCATTGTAAGCGATTTAAAAAAAAAAAGAAGTTAAAAAAAAAAAACAAAGGCCAGAACAAAAATTAACAAAAAAAATACGAAAGCCATTATTTACATACAGTAACGCTAATTTTGTAAAGTTTTTTTTTTAATTGCATTGTGTGCACTTACCGTAACTAAGTGATATAAATTTCTCGCTCAATATTCAATACTTTTGTAAAAAAAAGTAACACTCGTATAAAAAGATATTTTTAAAAAAGTACGCAAGCAACTTGGAAAAAAAAATGCAGAACGCTCTTTGGTCGCTTAATTGGCCTGGTGTTGTTACTTCGCCTCGTATTTACTCCGCGTAAAAAAGTTCTTCAAATTAAAAAAATAAATAGCCGAAAATACTAATCAAAATGTAGCCGAAAATTTTCTTCAGGTTTATAAAAAGCGACGTGCAAAATTTGGTACCAATTGGTTCAGTATTTTTTTAGTTGAGTCGCGAAACGGACAACAGACATTGACTTTTATATAAAAAGAAAGATTTATTATACAATATAATGCGGCTTATGATTGTAAAACGACATTTAAAAATTATCCCGCATGTGTTTCTTTTAAATGAAAAATCGAAATTTATTTTTAAGGAGAAATACCGATTATTTCTAACCTTAGATATGAGGTATGAAAGGATGAATTGTGAAGTGTAATGATAAGCGGGAAAAATAAAAGTGTCCAGGGATGGGAATCAAAACCTTCCGATTTCAAAAAGATCTGAAACACTGCCGAAAATTGTAGAACAACAAAACCAAAGCAATGCTGAGGTTGTGACAAGAAAAACTTCTCGTTCTGAAACTAAGGACCTGTGTGAAAAATTGTTGCAAGTAATCAAAACATACCTACAATGAATTGCAAATTACCTTTTAAAATTATTGCTTGGAATTGTAACGGAATCAGACCAAAGAAAGAAGAATTATTGCACTTTTTAGAAGATAACTCAATTGACATTGCTCTGCTCAGTGAAACTCACCTTAAACCCTCAATTGATCTAAAGTTCAGGAACTATCAAACCATTAGAACTGATCGAATTACAGGAAAGGGTGGGGGAACAGCCATCATTATAAAATCCTTTTTTAAATATAAAAATATGCTTATTCATACTTTAAACTTGGAAAATACTTCAATTTTGATAAAACCAGATGGAAAAACCCTCTTGCAAATCACAGCAATTTATAAGAAGCCTGATGCACCATTATTGGAAGAAGATTTGAACCAACTGATAAAACATAACCACTCAATAATCGTTGCAGGAGACTGGAACTCCAAACACCCTCTTTGGGGATCAAGGACTTCAAATAACAGTGGAATCGTGCTGCACAATTTCTCTGAAAGAGAAAGCCTCGACATTGTCGCACCTTCGTCACCCACGCATTACAGTCCACTCGGCAATCCCGATTTCCTAGACTTCGCTGTACTTAAAAACATTCCCTGGACCCCAAAGGCCAGAACCACCGACGATTTATCATCTGACCATCTCCCTGTAATCTTTGAATTGAATTGCCCAAAGGATGAATTCACAACCCAGCTCAGCCGAGTAACTAATTGGGTTCATTTTCAACAAGATCTAATCTCCACCACGCCCCCCAGACTCCCCTTGAAAACTGAAGTAGACATTGATTCAGCAGTTGGAATTTTAAACGAAAAAATTAATAATAGCTACTCGAAAAACACCATAGTTTCATCTTCCAAATTAATAAAGAACCCAAAAACCAAAGCCTTAATAAGGGAGAAAAATAAAGCTAGGAAAAGATGGCAATCAACCTGGGATCCAGCTCATAGAGCTACTTACCTCAATCTTCAAGGAAAGGTAAATCAAGCCCTTGAAGCAGAGAAATCTGAAAATTGGAATAGTTTTTTAAGCAAACTTGAATCGAGCCCAACAGACTTCTGGAAAAAAACAAAACCCATTAGGAAAAGAACTGACAAAATCACTAGTTTAAACGCAAATGGAAAAACCTTGCTGACCGACAAAGAAATTGGAAATGATCTTTCAGAGCATTTTTCCAAACACTTTTCCAAGGCGGAGGATGAGGTTCCGTCGTACCTAACAGATAACACTTGCTATCATCCCCAAGAGAATATACTATCAATGACAACGCCAAATGAAGTCAAGGAAGTGATTAAAAACCTAGGTAATCACAAAGCTCCAGGCCACGACAATATTACGCCGCAAATGACTAAAAACCTCCCCATCAAATGGATAGTTTTCCTCGCTGGGATCTTCAATGCTGCATTACACCTGTGCTACTTCCCGAAGACATGGAAACATGCCATTATCATAACCATTCCAAAAAAATCACCTGTCAAATCACCTGAAGATCTCAGACCAATCAGCCTTCTCTCTACCATCGGTGAGGTATACGAGAGAATCGTTCTTCGTAGATTGCAGTCATACATGGATTCTATTAACTTTATCATTCCTCCACAATTTGGATTCAGAAAAGGACACTCCACAACCCACCAGCTAATCACAGTAATAGACTACATCCAAATAAGAAAGTCCCACAAGGAGGCAGTAGGTGCTGTTTTTCTAGACCTTACCGAAGCCTTTGATAGAGTATGGCATAATGGCTTGATAGCAAAAATAACAAAAAATCAATTTCCAAGGGATTTTATCAAATTCTTGAAAAACTATCTCCAGGACAGAACCTTTTCAATTAAGCAAGGGAATTATATAACCACGGCAAAACCAACCCAGATTGGAGTCCCTCAAGGCTCTATCCTTGGACCCTACCTATTCAACATTTACATCAACGATTTCCCTCCACATCCAAAATGTCAAATAAAACTTTTCGCAGATGACGCAGCAATTTTATCAAACTCCAAATCAATAGGAATAATAACTACACAACTTCAAAATTACATAAACAGTATAACCAAATGGTGCAATGATTGGAAATTAGACATCAACCCAAAAAAGTCTCAGGCAATAATTTTTCCTCCATTAGACAATAAAAAATTCAAGCCACAATCCATCCTGAAGGTAAACCAGAGCCCTATTAACTGGACTGACAGCGTTAAATATCTTGGAGTTACCTTAGACTCCAAGTTGAAATTCAACATGCATGTCAAAAATATCATAAAGAAAGCAAAAATCGCCAAAATAATATTATCAAGCCTGTTCAACTATAGTAGCAAATTGACTACAAAACAAAAGTTTACTCTATACAGAAGTTGTATCCTCCCGATAGTAACATACGCACTCCCAGTTTGGTTCAAATATATTACAGCCACAGACAAAAATAGGATAAACGCATTCATGAGAATCTGCCTTCGGACAAGTATAGGAGCTCCATTCAACCTATCAAACAAGATACTGAAGGAGGACTTGAACCAACCCGATCTAGAATATATGTACCAAACTTCCGTTGAGAAATTATACCTTCAAATGCAAAACTCAAATAATCCAACCATTCAAGATATTCTACAAAATAAAGGAGATATCAATCCCCGATTCCGACGACCCGGCCCTGACACTTAGTCAAGAGCTCATCGCCCAACAGCTGCCCTCCTGCAAGGCCTAGGGGGACCACTTCTACTCCACCAACTCGCCATGTGTAAATAGCCAGGACAAGGTGACTCGCGAGCTGTGCTCGAATGTAACACCTGTAAATTGAGACGAAATAAATAAAAAAATCAAAACCTTGCTACTCGATTTGCAAAGAAAGCAGAGCTCCTTCTGGAAGATGCCTAAAAGGCGCTAGCCTAAGTCGACCCCAACCTACGGGAAGTGCCACACTCCCCACAATCCCATATGCCTCAGTTGCGGCGTAGGAAGCAAAGCCTGTCCTACCAGAGAAAAAAGGTAAGTCCTCTTTCATTAACTTGGCCCCATCCTTTGAATCCCACGTCGTTGTAAAATCAATTGACCACAAGGCCAACCCGAGGGATTTCCTAAAGAATGTCCAGAAGGCTGAACCATCACTGATGTCTACTAAAGATGTGGTAGGTTCCATCAAAACAAGCGGCAAGGTGGTCCTCCGTACCAAAACTTCTCAGGGGGGAAAACTGCTCGCTACCAAGTTATTCACGCTGTCTAAAGGTCTAAGTTGCCATGAACGTCCTAAGATCTTTCTAAGATTCTGCCTGTTTAGGCTCCCCAAGATGTGCGCCTCTTCTCAAACATGATGATGGCTCTCCTTTTTCTCCCGAAGAGATTGTCTCACTGTGCTGAATCACTTTTTACCTCAGGACACCAGGCCTCATCCTCGGAAATTTTCTCATGCAATGTTTCAAGATCAAGCCGACTTTACATCGTGGGAGGTCACAAAGGCCATACAGCGCTGTGGTAGAAAGAAAGCTCCAGGACCAGATGACCTCGGTTCCCTTTGTCTAGATCTTGGAAGCTCTGATCTAGACTCCCTGCTAGTTGAAATATTCACCAATTGTCTCAGAATGGGTCACTTCCCTCACATATAAAAGGAAGGCCGCCTCATACTCCTGCCAAAGGCCTCCAACTCTGCCAGCAGTCAGTTGGCGAGGTATAGACCAATCACTCTTACGATGTTGAACGATGTAACCTAGCCAGATTGCAATGTCTCGCCGATCGCCATGGATGGCTCTCGGACAACCAATTTTATTTGTTCATGGTAGGTCAATAGAAGAAGCACACGCCAAAATACCCAGTTTATCGATGAAAGGCAGTCCCGCAGGAGAAAAAACTTAGCGATCAGCTTAGACGTAAGCAAAGCATTTGACACCGTCTGGAGACCGGCCATCATACAAGGTCTCGAACGCCTGGCTTGTCCCCAATCACTGATTTGTATAGTGCAAAGTTTTATGGAAGATAGAAAGGCGTTTTTCTCCGCGTGGACAGCTACCGCCATCACATTCTCTCAGCTTGGCACCTCCCAAGGTACTAAGCTAATACCAAAGCTATTAACACATTTCTGGCTCAAATCGCTTTATGGAGCACCGAGAACGGACTCGGGCTGAACCCCAGAAAGACGCAAGCCTGTATCTTCCAGTGGCGAAGAGTCCGACCCAATCCCGACCTTGAATTCATAATCCGTGGCCAACCCATCCCTAGTAAGACTATAACCATCTTAGGGGTGGAATTCGACCAGAAACGAGGTTTCGTCTCTCACCTATAAAACTCATTCGCAGGTGTCGAGCAATTTTTCCAAGATTGACGAACTCAATACATAGGAAATTCGGTATTTCCTATGCTGCTGCCATCAAAATCCTTCGGTCGGTGGTCATCCCGGCCCTTCTATAAGTATTATAAGCTAGGGGTCGTCACGCTTCCTCCAAGGAGAGTGCCGGTCAGCTCCAGACACATTTGAAAAGCATATATTGAGAGGGGGGCCCTGTACGCCAACCATACCAGCCATATCCCTGACAGGAAGTTATCCTCTTTACATCATCATCCAGACCCGGGTGGCTTTACTAAAGGAGATCAAGGAGAGAACTACGAATCGAAGCCAGGGCCAGTTGCGCTGCCATACCCCCCATTCAGACGACCCCTTTCCTTTAGTTTGAACCTAGAAGAGGTAACAACGCCAATAATTTTCACAGATGGATCAAAAATTTATTCTGGTGCTGATGCTGCCATCATCTTCCCTTTACAAGAACATCATCCAGTTCTCCTACGGCTTCACCCAGACTGCACTGCCTTTCAAGTTGACCTCTTAACAATTCTTTGGACTGCTCAAATCGCGGAGTCTAGTCCAACCAAAACAGTAGTGACCATTGCCTCGGAATGTAGATCCGCTTTAGCAGCTATCTGCTCCTCAGAACCAACACGAACATCCCTAGTGACAAATATAAAAATGTCCTTAACAGAGCTCCTTACATCAGGCTGTGTTGGGTACCCGGACACACTGGAATCAATGGCAATCTATATAAAACGCTTTCATATGACTTATATAAAAACATGGTATAGTTTCAGGTGACATTACATATAGTGCGAAAATAGATAACACTTTATCTTAAATTATTATTTCCTGTAAATCTGATTTTTCAATTTTTACTTTGAGTTTAAAATATATCAATGAGAAAAACAAATACTCTCACACGGGTAGTTCGCGATTTTCTTCCAGGACCCCAGGTTACCTCTATTTTCTCTCATTTACTCTCACATGTACTTTATTTTAGTTTTACTGATTCACACCTTTAATAGGCCTTGGGACAGGCTGCTATTCTAGACCTGATCATAGAATGGACTCATGTTCTAATATTATTATAAGAAAGCATTAATGTCAATCATCATGTTGAAATATTAGCATCACATTTACTGACTTTAAAATAAGAAAATCAGTTTTATATTTAAATATTTTCTAATTATAGGGTTAAATATTTTTGAAAATAGAGCGATCCATACTTAATTCATTAGATAAAAAAGCCATATATTTGATTTAATGAAATATTTATTTTGCCAATATTTCGGCTGGCCGAACGCCAACCTTTATCGAGGCATTACATTTTTTGTATACACCTTATTCATTAGATAAAAAAGGCATATATTTGTACACAAAAATGTAATGCCTCGATAAAGGTTGGCGTTCGGCCAGCCGAAATATTGGCAAAATAAATATTTTATTAAATCCAATATATGCCTTTTTTTATCTAAGGGTTAAATATATATCCACCCTTTTTTCTTTTACAAAATTTGATATTGGTTTAATTTGAATAGGCTTTGTATATCATATATTTTAAACTGCTTCTTTATTTAAACATATACGCTTTAAATTTTATAATTTTTATTTGTAGGTTTGATTTAAAAGAGAGTCTGAAAGTTGGCTTTGATATTTTGTTTTATAAATGAGGATTACTTGGCTTAATCCGCCTTCTGCTCAACAAGTGAATTTTGTCCCCAAATATTAGATTCTGACAATCAAACATGACATTAAATATTGTCATCATCATTTTCTGGCTGAAAATAAGTCTTTTTACCTAGTAATTGGTTAGTTTGAATGTTTCGTGTTTAAATGAAACGGAAATATCTTACAAGCTTACATCTATGTCCTGTTGGAGTTTCAGCCAGATTATTCACGTATTCAAGATGTGCAAAGCCGACAAACATATATATAGAGAAGAGATTCAATCAAATTTAGAATATCATAATTATATATATACGCTCAATAAAACAATTATTTGTTAAATCATTCAAGGGCAAACATACACTCTAGTAGAACATTGGCAAAGCAGGGTCTAAATATATTTTAGCGAATAATATTTGACTTAGAACCCAATTTTATTTAATAAATATACATTGAAGTTCAAAATAACTCGGTTAAAAACCTGTAAGTTGCCCTTTTATTCGACATTTTATACCAATTTTGCCGTTTACAAAGCATATATTGAGAGGGGGGCCCTTGTACGTCAAACATACCAGACCAGTTCGATTCTGACAATCAAACATGACACTGAAATATTGTCATAATCATTTTCTGACTGAAAATAAGTCTTTTTACCTAGAAATTGGTTAGTTTGAATGTTTCGTGTTTAAATGAAACAGAAATCTCTTACAGGCTTAACTCTATATCCTGTTAGTTTCAGCCAGATTATTTATGTATTCAAGACGTGCAAAGCCGACAAACATATAAATAGAGAAGAGAGTTAATCAACTTTAGAATATCATAATTAAATATATACGCTCAATAAAACCATTATTTGTTAAATCATCATTTAAGGGCAAACATACACTCTGCTATAACATTGGCAAAGCAGGATCTAAATATATTTTAGCGAATAATATTTAACTTAAAACTGCATTTTATTTTATAAATATACATTGAAGTTTAATTTAACTCGGTTAAAAACCTGTAAGTTGCCCTTTTATTCGACATTTTATACCAATTTTGCACGTTTGCAAAGCATATATTGAAAGGGGGCCCTTGTACGTCAACCATACCAGCCATATCCCTAACAGGCAGTTCTCCTCTTTACATCATCATCCAGGCCTGGCTGGCTTTCCTAAAGGAGATCAAGGATGGGAACTTACGAATCGAAGCCAGGACCTGCTGCGCTGCCATACCCCCCATTCAGACGACCCATTTCCTTCAGTTTGAACCTAGAAGAGGTAACAACGCCTCTAATTTTCACAGATGGATCAAAAATTGATTCTGGTGCTGCGATCATCTTCCCTTCACAAGAACATCATCCAGTTCTCCTACGGCTAGGGCCTCCAATCCCGGAGCCAAATAATGATCCCGAAATCCCGGGATTCTGCTCGAAAAATCCCGGGATTATTGGTTTGTGAATGAAAACCAGCGCAAAAATATATTTTTCTTATATAGCATTGATGATGAGATAGCACACTTTTGACGTTTTTTTTATACAGATGCATTTCGGGTCTTTTTTTTTCTGAGAGATTTGAAATTATTTTCATGCACTAATAACGAAGGGTTATTCTGCAAGATCTTTCCAAAATGGCAGCCTCTAGAATGAGAGTATGCAGCAGTATACATGGAGGGGGCTTCAGTTTTTGTTGACATGCAAATAGTGGCTTCTTAGTAGCGGCATCCCTTTATTTTTGTGGCGGACCTGCGTGTAACATGGACCCGCCACTTACCTCTTATTTGGGCTCCAAATTGTTTTATATATATTTTTTAAATCTATGTTTATACTCTCCATCCTGTACTCTATATGCATGGGTCATCATGAACGCACTGCTCTGCTGTTCATTTTGTGAAACCCTCGCTAGCTTTTTTGTCATTTAAACATTTGCTGCAGAAGCAACAGTAAAGTTTCTTCTAGAGGAGCTGCAAGCACAATCTCATTCTCTCAGCAAAGATCTGCAAAAATCTTTTCAAAAGAGAATTTTAGAAGAGCGATGCAATAAAACATCTTTAGTCCTCCAATATCTGCACAATCCGCAAACACAGTTAGAAAAAAAGAAGATGGTCAAAGACTTTAGCGTGAAATTGCTTTTGCGTCTTAAACCGTTACAGGAACAAATGGCCGAAGTAAGAATTCAGGCTGATAATTCGCAACTTCCTCGGAGTTTACAAGAACGCCATGAGCCATCACAATCGAATGACCATCTTACAATTGAGCGCCGATTGCAAGAAGCTATTGAGGCTGCCTCTTCAACTTCAATTGCAATACCTACACCAGACTCCGCATCCTACTCAACTATGATTAACCACGAACTTAATATTGCTGCTCAGTCAGACAAACGAGGACCCCATTTAGAGAGTGTGTATCAATACTTGCTGACAATTCCTCCAACGTCTGTGGAATCGGAAAGAGTCTTCTCCTCCTCTGGATACCTAGGCAATAAGATACGTTCTAGTTTGCATGATGACACTCTTGACACATTATCTTTCCTACGCTCAAATATTTCTCGAAATTGAATTTTTATCCTTAAAATAAAGTAATTCATGGTTTTTAAAACGGTGCTGTCTTCTTTCTAAACATTTATACATAGTTGGGCAAAATGCAATAATGATTACATTTTCTATAACCACAATTGCAAATAATCATGATTACATTTGCTATAATTACAATTACCAGTAATTTTGATCACAATTGCTATCATTATATATATAATTACGAGTATTTATGTTTACATTCTAATGCAATTTATTTTTTTGCAAAGTAATGCATTGCAAAGTAATCGTAATTACAAGGTAAGGTATTACTTTGAATGGATTACTGCCCAACACTGCATTAAGAGATGTGGTCTAAGAGTTCCAAGGACAGTATTTTTTTTTCAGATGTGTGTACAGTAATTGACAGATAATTTCAAACTGTAACCCAAAAGCAATGATTTAGTTCATAAGCAGGCGCAAAATATATAGCTTTCAGGTTGTTTTCAACGAAGTAAGTGCCACGTCATTGGCACTATATAAAAGAAAAAAATAAAAATATAACGAACGAAACGATATACCTCTTGGCGTAGAAAGACGAAAATGTTTCTCAATCCCGGGATATCCCGGGATCCCGGGATTGGAAATATGTACCGGGATTGAAAGCCTTACCTACGGCTTCACCTAGACTGCACTGCCTTTCAAGTTGACCTCTTAACAATTCTTTGGAAGCTCAAATCGCGGAGTCTAGTCCAACCAAAACAGTAGTGACTATTGCCTAGGACTGTAGATCCGCTTTAGCAGCTAACTTCTCCTCAGAACCAACACGAACATCGCTAGTGATGAATATAAAAATGTCCTTAACAGAGCTCCTTACATCAGGCTGTGTTGGGTACCCGGACACACTGGAATCAATGGCAATCTATATAAAACGCTTTAATATGACTTATATAAAAACATGGTATAGTTTCAGGTGACATTACATATAGTGCGAAAATAGATAACACTTTATCTTAAATTATTATTTCCTGTAAATCTGATTTTTCAATTTTTACTTTGAGTTTAAAATATATCAATGAGAAAAACAAATACTCTCACACGGGTAGTTCGCGATTTTCCTCCAGGACCCCAGGTTACCTCTATTTTCTCTCATTTACTCTCACATGTACTTTATTTTAGTTTTATTGATTTACACCTTTAATAGGCCTTGGGACAGGCTGCTATTCTAGACCTGATCATAGAATGGACTCATGTTCAAATATTATTATAAGAAAGCATTAATGCCAATCATGATGTGGAAATATTAGCATCACATTTACTGACTTTAAAATAAGAAAATCAGTTTTATATTTAAATATTTTCTAATTATAGATTTGAATATATATCCATTATTTTTCTATAAACAAATTTGATATTGGTTTAATTTGAATAGGCTTTGTATTCCTATATATATAAAAGTCAGTGTATGTATGTGTGTTTGTTCCTATGTCGGCTATACACGTCCACAATACGTAACTAATCTGACTGAAATTTTAACAGTGTATCGAGTAGAATCTGGAAAACTTATAGTGAAAATATCAGGTCTCTTTCCCCAATATTCGTCGAGTTATTTGCAAATTGCGTTGCAAATTTTCCCTTTCGCTCGCAAGCAGCGGCTCTAGCGGTGAAGATGGGAGGTAATATTAGCTGACCTAATGTACATGTAAAACGTGTTTGAACAGGACATAGAGAAAAATCTGAAAGAGTTATTTGTCGCATTTTTAGCCAAGAAAAAAAAATTGGAATTGACAGGTTCTGGGCAAAAATAGTTGTTATTTAGTCAGAAAATGATAATGGCAATATTGCTGTATCATGTTTGATTATCAGATACAAAATTATATCGGGGAAAAATCCAAAATGCAAAGATAACGGGTGAAGCCAGTTTATTTTAGTATGCAGGAACAAAATTGTAAGAGAAAAACATTCATTCGAGCAGAAGACACAAAGCCAGATCATCTCTCTATAAAAATATCGCTTATCAGACACAAAGTTTGAAGAGGGACGTTTAACAAGAGCGACATCCACGGCTCCAATTTATAATTGTAACGAATAGTATTTGAATAAAAACATTTAATTGGGTAAAACCCGGGCGTTGCCCGGATCATTCGGCTAGTATCATATATTTTAAACTGCTTCTTCATTTAAACATATACGCTGTTAAATTCATATTTTTTATTTGTAGTTTTAATTAAAAAGAGAGTCTGAAAGTTGGCTTTGATTTTTTGTTTAATAAATGGGATTACTTGGCTTCATCCGCCTTCTGCTCCACGAGTGAATATTTTGTCCCCAAAAATTCGATTCTGACAATCAAACATGACACTGAAATATTGTCATCATCATTTTCTGACTGAAAATAAGTCTTTTCACCTAGTAATTGGTTAGTTTCGATGTATCGTTTTAAAATGGAACATAAATCTCTTACAGGCTTACCTCTATGTTCTGTTAGAGTTTCAGCCAAATTATTTACATATTCAGGACGTCCAAAGCCGATAAACATATAAATAGAGAAGAGATATTCAATCAAATTTATAATATCATAATTATATATATACGCTCAATAAAACCATTATTTGTTAAATCATCATTTTAGGGCAAACATACACTCTAGTAGAACATTGGCAAAGCAGGGTCTAAATATATTTTTGCGAATAATATTTGACTTAAAACCGCATTTTATTTAATAAATATACATTAAAGTTAAAATTAACTCGGTTAAAAACCTGTAAGTTGCCCTTTTATTCGACATTTTATACCTATTTTAATAAAATGGGTCATGGTTCTATTATTTTATAAGTGACCATTCAGAAAAATTGCATTGTCATGGAGAGTGAGCATGTTGAAAAATTGTGAAAGTTATTTTACTAGACATGCTTTTATATTACTTAATTACTTGGGGATATCCACCGGTGCACAGAGGAGGCCCTGGAGTGGATTCGTCACCTCGACATTCCACTCTAGAGAAACTTGCCAACATTGTTGTATTGTGCTGTAAAAAACAATATCATACGCAATATATATATATATATATTACTTAATTGATTAAATAATATATAAAATATAGTACTTGGTTTATTTTTGTTTTTCTTTGTTGGAAATGTGACAAAACCTCTTCCTAACTCTATATACTGTAAAATATCAGCCAGAATAGTTACATATTGAAGATGTGCATAGCCGAAAAACAAATATATCTACATCCATTGACCTTTAAAAATAGCTATATATACACTCATAAATACTTAAAATATATACAGTAAAACCCCGCTAATACGAACCCTGGATATAAAGAACCTTCCCTTATAACGAACCCACGCCGATTCCCAATTCCATTGAAAATACCATCGTTATAATGAACTTTGCGATTTTTAGAATAACGAACTACCCCTATAACGAACCTATTTTCGGTCCCAAAATGATAAAATCTATTTAAAATACTATGCTTATAACGAACTTAGAATTGTAATTTAAAAAATTAAAACAACAAAATTTTGAGCATGTTTCAGCTCGCGGATCGCGATTTCAAAACAATAAATTTAGCGGCATTGTTTGTTTTGAATTTTGCACTTTATTTTTGCTGTATGTTGTATAAATTTTAACACATTATACTTTTTATTAAATAGAATATATTTTCATCCATTAAATTTGAAATATAAAAATACAAATGGCTTCCAAAATGAAGAAAACAAAGGCATTTTAAAAACAAAAGCGTTATTTCTTTTTAAAAAAAAAGGCCATTTTCAGAACTTTTCAAAGTGAAACAACACAGGCAAAATGTTAAGAACATATTAAAATAAGAGAATATAACTTTTCTATTATAAAAGATAAAATATAAAGCTATATTAAAAATTGTTACAAAGAGGAATCAACCTCAACTTTTGCCGCGATCGCGATCGTACGTTTTAGGGCTAAAAAAAAAAAATCCTAATAAATGGTCCCGTGATCAAACAAAAACTATTTTTATGCCATTAACTATGGTGATTTTAAAGTCAGCAATGTTTTACATGACAGGTTTAAAAAAAAAAACGAAATCTAGACCTAGAAGAATATGTGGGAAAATGAAATGGAAGAAAAACACTTAACTTTATTTGAATGGTGCAATGCTTGAAGAATGCTTTGAAGCAACAAGGGGTTAGAGCCATTTTTCCTAATAACAATGTATTATATAATGTGATAATGAAGTTTTAAAATCATTTTATATTTTTGATTATATATTTAATAAAACTTTGCCTAGGATTTGTCTTGATTTTTAAATTAGACATAGAGGTACATGTATGTTAATGATAAGAAGAACCTATCATCTAATGATTTCTATTGTTATTCAGTATTAATGTAAGGAAATTGGTCAATTATGGGAATTAAAACAAAGTGACCACTATTAAGAGGAAGCCTCTTCCAGTGTGTATGGCTGTCCTTTAATTATACGATCTAAAAATTTTGTAAAGTAAAAATAATGGCCAAACCGTGGCTATAGTGAACCAAAAGCTCTGTCCCATTGGGGTTCACTATAGAGGGGTTTTACTGTATATGTATTAGTAAATTAAATTTAATTGCCATCTTTCGTTAAAACTCTACACAAATAAATATAATGGCAATACGCTTATTTTAAATATAAAATATTATGAGCCAAGCCTTCTCATCCAATAACTCATATCATTGGAGTAAGGTCTGTAGAGATAATATTTGATGATATTTAAAAGAAGCGCATAGCCAGTGAATTTATTTGTGTAAAAAAATATATGTATTTCCTGATCAAATGGAAGGGTACAACCGTTATGCTTACAATCCCCAAGCATTAGTTCCAGCCAAGTGAGCAGCGCACCAGCAACGTGCCATAGCATTCGCCCACGATGACTGCCACGTTTATTTTGTACAGTGTTTATAGATGGATGAACTTGAAAATTTACATTTTAACACAGGTTAACATATTTACAGTTTAACATACTTATTTTGATTAAAGGAAATTATACATCTTGAATATTATGCAAATTGTGACATATAGATACCCTTACTTTATATTTAATATTACTACTTTATACTACTCTATTTATAGATTATGATACTGGATTTCTATTGATGTGCATATTTAAATGTTTTATTGATATTTTGTATATATTTTATATTTTTATTCAAAGTTTTGTAAATTCATGACTGAAATCACACACACTATAACTAAATATACATATAACAGGGTAGTTGGGGATATGAGGATACGCTCCAGGAGCCTGGGTTACCTTTAAGTTACTTCTATATATATAATTGTGAATAAATAAAAATACATTCTTAAAAGAATATTTTATTTAAATAAACTAAAGAGTAAAAATAGTTTTTGGCATTCATCAAATACATTTATATGAGTGGAAATAAAAGCGGCGGGGGACAATCATATTTTAAGAGAATAGGTAAATATTCAGTATTCCAATTATATATATTTGTGTGTGCCTTCAGATGTTTCAGTGTTGATAAGCTTTATATTATAATAACATTTCATTTTTCAAATTCTCGCCTATTTTGCTTCTTATCACATTACATAGTTTAGGGAATTTGGCTGTAGAATTCAAATTCCAGAAAAATAAAGCTTCTCCTCTGTTCCTGTCATGTTCGAAGCGTGTTTCGATCACATAAGAATAAATAGGGAATTTTATTTGGTACCATGCTTTTATTTCTTCCCTTTTTTTACCTTCTTCTAATTCTTGTTTGAAAATATAAGCTCTTTTGTTGAGGTCAGATTCAGTTAAATACTGATAGAAATTGATATCATATTTAACAAATTTGTAAGTTCGCATCTTCGTAACCTCATTTTGGCACCCATCCCAGTATCTGGAACAATTTGGTCTTTTTTTCAATGTGATTAGGTTTCGATGCAGATGGATTTTGTAAGACAAAATAGTTTATCATAAGTATCATTATTTTAAATAAAAAATGATCAATCAATTCAATATTTTCTGTTTTTTCTAGTAGAATTGGTAAATAATTTATTTCAAACAGACGCCTATATTTAAGGCCATAATATGTCGAATCATTCTCATCGCCGTCTCGATTACTTTCATAAAATTCTATTTCAAAATCATCATCATTAGTAGAAACTCTTTCCTCGTAGTCAAAATGTTCATCATAGTGGATTAATTCCTGAAGATTCCCATCATCTAATACTTGCGCTAAAATGGTCGCTGGGATTCGTCCTGTATCGTCGTTGATGTTTAAATCGGCACCAGCATCTACGAGAGCTCGCATGGCCTTCAAATTATTCAATTTAGTTGCGTAGTGAATAGGAGTATTCCCCTCGAAATCCCTAATATTTACATTTGCCCCCATACCTATTAGAAATTCCATACATTCATATCTTCTTTTTTCCATTGCATAAGACAGAGCTGTTAATTTTTTTCTATCTTTCGCATTGATATCTGCCCCTCTTTTGATCAAATCTTTTGCTATATCCAAAAGTCCCTTGCGGGCTACTCTCATTAAAAGTGTTCCCCCGTTTTCATTTGTCGCCTTTATATCCGCTCCAGCTTCTAAAAGGATTTTATAATCTTTGAAATTTTGCACATAAAATATTGCTGATTTGCCTTCCGCATTTTTAGAATGTATATCGGCCCCAGATTTTATCAAGATTCTGATTGCATCATCAAAACCATTCACTACAGCAACCATCAGTGGAGTTTGGTTTGTTGAGTCCTTAATATTTACATCTGCTCCTTGTTCAATTAAATAATTTGCCACTTTAGAATTAGAATTACTAAGAACCTTGTGGAGAGGAGCGAAGCCTGTACTTGTGGTATTAATATCTGCACCATTTTTGCACAAAATATTTATATTTTCCAATTTTTTATTTGAAGCAGCACGATATAAAGGAGTAGCTCTAAAATTATCTAAGGCATCAATTTCAGCACCTGCATCTATCAAAAGTTGCACAATTTTAACATTTTTCTCCATTGCAGCAATATGCAATGGTGTTGATCCAGAGAGATTCTTCAGATTAACTCCAGCATCAGCCTGTATCAGTAATTCACAAAATTCTGTATATCCATTCAATACGCATATATGCAATGGGGTATTTCCTTGTTTATCTGGAGTATCAACCTTAGCTTTCCTCTTAATTAATAGTTTCCCGTGAATTATGCAATTCCTTTTAACTGCCAAATGTAAAGGCGTTTCTGAATTGCCATTCACATCGTTCACATCAACCTTACCGTTAATCAATTTCTTCACCTTTTTTGGACAAACACACTTCTTTTTAACTAATTCACACGATTGTAGAGACATTTTTCCCTGATTATTAGAAATCGAATTTACTTTGTAAAATATAGAATAATTATTTATATATTTGATTAAAACCCAGGTTCATAAATTAAATAATATAAACAAAATATTCAAATTCATGGTGAATATTTGATGATAAGTATATTTAATATTGTTTTAAAACTGATAAAAATATATATATTAAAAAATAAAAGAAATAATTAATTATAAAAAACACTTTTAAAAAAAGCTTTTATTTAAAATGCACTAAAAATAACAAATTAATATTTCTTAAGTATTGCTTTTTTTCTGAAGGTACCATTTAACAAATAAAATAATAGACTTAGAAATAAAAGAGGTGGGGGATGATAATCATTTATGCAGCAAATAGGTATAAATTTAATGAAAGGCATAATCTTGCTAATCATTTGCTTCATATAAAATCACATTGATCTCAAATTTATTATTATTGTACCCCACCGCTTTTATTTCTAAGTCTATTATTTTATTTGTTAAATGGTACCTTCAGAAAAAAAAGCAATACTTCAGAAATATTTATTTTGTTATTTTTAGTGCATCTATATATATAAAAATGAATGTATGTGTGTGTGACAATTTTTTGACAATTAAAAATATTTATTGTCATCTTAGACAATATTACAATTTCCAATCAAAGAGAGAGAATAAATATATTACATATAGGAAAGAGAGAAAGAAAGAAAAATATATACATATATGACACATATATTACATGATGGTAATTGGAGATGGAGGAAAGAAGCCTCGGCGCTGGAGGGTCCCGGACCAGGCGATGAGCGGATCCTCCACTGCTTCTCCGAGCCCAACCTGGGCAAAGTAGCGATAAATTCGCAACTTTGCCGACGCCAGAATGGAAAGGGCGTCGTCCTCAAGGCCGGACCCGCCTAAGATCCAAGCCTGCAGGTCAGGGGGCCCCCTTATGATGTTGAAGGTCTCTCTAATGAGAGGCCTGATAGAGGGACAGCACCAGTAACGGTGGCTGAGGGAGCGGTCGATGGACCCGCAGGCAGGACAGGAGGGGCCGACCGAGGCAGGATGGGCCGGATGGGGCAGGGCGTGGAGGGCCAACTTGAGGGCCACGTCGGCCTCGTGGCCCGAGTAGGCGCAGCGCCGCAGCGAGGCCCAGTCGATCCTGGATGGTATTGGACCGATGGTGGGCGACCATCTCGAGGTGAACCTTGAGATGAGCGTGGCGGTGAGGCGTGGGCGATCCAGGGCCCGTCGGGCCGAGCGGGTCGTGAGGCCGTTGATGAACGGCGTAGCCGTCCCCCGCAGCACCACGGCCGCAGCTAGGGAGCTAGATGAAGGCGTGGACTCCGCCCCGAAGCCCACGGCGTTCTCGGAGGTCAGCCTCCGACAGAAGGCGCCAGGGCCGCGGCGTCAGCCAGGGCCGAGCGCGTAGGTCGGACGATGAGGTGTTCCTCCACAGTGAGGTCCCGGACTCGGGCTCCGCGCCAGCGGGCGGGGGCCAGGAGGTCGGGAGGGGCGGAGGAACCGACAGGCGCCGATGATGGGGAGGTCCAGCAGCTGAGCTGTGGGGACCGCCCGGTGGTTGAGGCCCAGGATGTTGGAGGCCTCCTCCCACAGCTTCAGCAACCGGAGACGGGTGCCGTCCGGTGGAGGGTGGATCCAGGCTTCACCGCTGTTGCCGCCGACCAGCCAGCTGAAGGCATTTCTGCCTCCGCGGAGCGCGACCTGCACCCCCTTGAGGCAGGCGAGCTGGAGCTGGGTCGCGAGGTCGAGAAGGCCGAAGCCTCCGATGGCAACTGGTCTCGCCATGACATCGGCGGGACGCCACGCCGTGGGGGCATTGTCCCCAGACGAACCTCGCCAGTCGGGCCTGCAGCTTGGCGATGGTCGATGGTGATGGCAAATAGCCAAGCAGGTGGTGCTGGATGACAGAGCCCACCAGCGTGTTCGCCGCTCTTGTTCGCCCGACGAGGGAGAGGCCGCGGGTGAAGGGCGTCCATCTGCGGCATGCCCTCTCCAGGAGGGCCAGGAGATGCTGCTCCCGGTGGGCGACGGTGCTCCTGGGGGCGATGTCGAGCCCGAGGATCCTGATGGAGGTGGTCGACCAGGAGGCGCCGAGAGGGGAGTCGCCGCGGTTGCGCCAGGCGCCGCACCAGAGGCCAGCGCTCTTCCGGAGGTTCACGCCAAATCCGGAGGCCTGCTTGTAATCTTCGAAGACGGTCGCCACCCGCTCGAAGTTTCCGTCGCGATGGAATAGGAGGACGATGTCGTCGGCGTAGGCGATGTCATTGCCCACGCCGAGGGTCACCTCCAGGCGACGTAGCAGCGGCCCCGTGGCGATACTGAAGAGTGCGGCGCTCACGGCGCAACCCTGTCTTAGGCCGTTGAGGAGGGGGAAGGCGGTGGTTTAGAAGCCTCCGGCCCGGATCGTAGCGTCCGCCCCGGCGTATAGGATGTTGATCCATGCCAAGAAGGCCGGCGGGAGGCGGAGGGACATCAACAAGGACTCCAGGAAGCCGCGGTCTAGTGAGTCAAAGGCGGACTCTAGATCGACGCCCATGACGGCCAGCGGCGAACCCAGGACGGTGGCCTCCTCAACGGCGTCGGTCACCATGGCGATGTTCCATGACGGGGAACTCCCGGGGATGGCGTAGGTCTGGCATTCCGGCACGAGGGTCCGCAGGTGGGGTTTGAGGCGCCGGTGAAGGATGGCGGCCAGGACCCTGTAGTTGGCCGAGGGCAGCGCGACAGGCCTATAGCCATCAAGGCCGCGACCTCCGCGGGCCTTGGGCACGAGGCAAATGGAGCTGCGCCGCGTCGACGGAGGCAGAGCACCGCGGAGCCGTGAAGCCGCGAACACCCGGGCCAGAGCTTCCGCGAAGAAGTCCTCGTTGAAGGCGACGAGGAGCTCGCACGGCAAGCCGTCCCAGCCGGGGGCCTTTCCGCGAGGGAGGTGCTCGATGGCGTGGGCGATCTCGCTGGGGCTGATGTCTGGCCGGTGGAGCGGGTCCTCCTCACTCAGCTCGCGGGTGGTGGTGGTGGTGGTGGGCGCGCTGCTGGCGATGAAGGCAGCTCCTGCAGCTGGATCGCTGGTGGGACGGGCGAAGCGGGGCTGGAAGGTCGCGAACGGGCTGGGCGAGATCCATCGGTTTGGCAGGATGGGGCGCCGAGGGGATCGCCGGAGCCTCGGTTGTTGTCTTCGCCGGTTGGACAGGAGCGCCGGTGTTGCGGGCGCAGAGGGAGGCTGCTGAGGAGGAAGAGGAGGAGGAGGAGGGGGGAGGCCTTGCGTCGGTGGGAGACGCTGCTTGCCTGGGGCTGCCGTTCCCTTGCCTGGCGAGCGCTGGGCAGTTGGCTCTGCGGTGGCCCTGTTTCCCGCATTTCGAGCACTTGATGCCAAAGGAGAGGAAGGCAGACAGGGTGTCTCCTTTGGACTTGATGGTCATTCTGGTGGGCAGCGACTCCAGCCTCACGCCCTCGCGGAGCAGGATAAACGCCTCCCGGCGGCCGTCGTTGAAGGTATACTCCCCCATCTTGGTCATGATGGGGGCGATGGAGGTCACGGTGCCGAAGTTGCGCAGGGCCTCCACGATGGCGCTGTCCTCGACGAAGCCGGGCAGATTTGCGATGACGATGTGTTCTGCCCTTTTTCGGAAGGGGAAGACCTTCAGGTGAGTTCCCTCGATGTCAAGGCCCACCTCCACCAAACGGCTCGCATGGTCCTTGGTCGCGAGGCCCACGACGTAGTGGCCGTTCATCCTGTTGAATTGGCTTATTCTCCCTGGCCCTCCGACCAGCATGCCAATTGCCTTGAGGTAGGAGTAGTCCGGGATGTCAGGGCACAGCTCCACGAAGATGTATTTCTCGTGGTTGGTGGTGGCCTGCCTCGCCCTGGCTGCGGCGATGTTGGCGCGCGTTGCCTTGATTTCCTGGGGCGGCATTGACCTCGGCCCAGTTGGCCGCTTCTGCTGCTGGGAGCAGGGCTTCTCAGCAGGCCTGCCAGGCTGCTTTGCGGCGTGCTCTGGCGATGAAGTGCGGCGCCTTTTCTTGCTCTTGACAACGGTGTAGCCGTCGTTGGCGTCGACCTCCGCCATCTCGCTGTCGGCCCAGTTGAGCGAGGTTGGGTGATGTGTCGCTGGTCGAGGCAACAGTCGGCGGCGCCGTGACGTCACCACGCGCGGCGGCCAGATTTGCATGCATGTCGCCTGCCGGCGAATTTGCATATTTTTGAATTTCAGAAGAAATTTCATTAGTTTTCTTCATACTTATTTCTTTTGGCGATATTTCCTCGCCTGTTTCTAGCAGGATGCTGGGCCTTTCAGGCACTTTTTCAGCACATCCTGGGCTTTCCGCCAATACCACACTTGCCAGATTAAGCGCTGTTCACACGCACTCAAAAGGCGAAAACGGCGGAGCTCGCGAAAGCGTGGCCGCACGCTTGTGTGTGTGTGTCCTTTATGCCTGACCATACCACTAATTGGAACGCCATGAAACTTTGGGAAGTTATTTAGTATAGTACTGGGAAGGTTTCTGAAAAATAATTTCTTGAATATCTTGAATATCCTTAGAGTTATTTGCAGATTTGTAGATTTAACTCGCAAGCAGCGCCCCCATTGCGACGATGATAACAAGTTTTTTTTATCTATAAGTTTTATTATCACAAAGTTTATTATCTTAAAGATTATTTATCAAAAGTAAGATTTCTCCCTATTAATTGCGCACAAGTCAAAGTTAGTTATCGAGTATTTTTCAAGGGGCCGGGAAAATTTTTTCACTAGATAAAACGATGATTTTGTAATGTAGAAAATTAGGAAAGACAAATTTCAGGATGACACGGCAATTAATTTGAGACAAGATGAGACAAGGGACCGGGAAAAAATGTTCACTTTATCGAGAGATTCAAATTTGCGAGTTTCAAATTATCAAAATATATCTTTTTTTTATTAGTTTATAGAGAATTTTTTAACAAATGTTCGTTAGACAAACCTTTACTCGGGTAAAACCCGGGCGAAGCCGGGTACGTCCGCTATTTTAAATAAAAGCTTTTTTTTAAAGCGTTTTTTATAATATATTATTCACGCTATTTTTAATCGTATATATGCCAGTCCAAAAAAAAAGCCTTATCACTGAGACGACGTTGGCCTTAAATAGCTGCAAGCCTGCTCGCAGCAGATTGGTCAATTCCTCGTGGGAGGTAGGAAGTGACGTAAGCAAAATCCGTTACGAACAGAACTGCGTCTCTTTGCTTTTGGGAACCCTAAATATATTGAATTATATTACAAAGTTAGAGATACCCAGTGGATTATTGTTAGGGGATAATTGGTACATATAAAATTTGAATTATAATTAAACAATTGATTAAATAGTTAAAGGTGTAACAACATACTAATTGAAAAAGGGGAACTATTTAAAAAGGTGTTGTGAAATGTATGGTGGTATATTGTTACACACACACCTATATAAATATATATAATGATAATAAATGTACAGGATTAGAGTTGTTCTCTTTTATTTTTTTTGTGTCATGTACATTGTGTAAATTTATTATTTGTTTTTGTATAAGATTATATTCGTTTTCTTTGTAGGCAAATATCAGACGCACCTAAATTGTAGGTATTATGTAAATTTACTGTCTCTTTTTTGTTTTGTGTAATATATATGAAATATATGTAAAATAGGTTAGGATAAAAGGGAAAATTTTGGATGAATAAAGTGTGTGTGTGAAAGTGAGGTTGGTCTAGGGTGTCTTGCTTGACCTCCTTTTCAAATTTAAATTGTCTCCACAGGGGAGACTGGTCCCTCGACATCTGAATCTAAGGGCGCCTAGGGCAGACAGCCTTTATCGCGCCAACAACTGGTCCCTCGACATCTGAATCTAAGGGCGCCTAGGGCAGACAGCCTTTATCGCGCCAACAACTGGTCCCTCGATATCTGAATCTAAGGGCGCCTAGGGCAGACAGCCTTTATCGCGCCAACAACTGGTCCCTCGATATCTGAATCTAAGGGCGCCTAGGGCAGACAGCCTTTACCGCGCCAACAAGTGGTCCCTCGAGCCGGATCGAAGCGCTATGGAGACGCAGTCAACGGATTTGGAGGGAACTCCTCGTATCAGGAGGAGTACTAGAAAAAACCTTGGAATCGGGCCAGTAAGATATCCGGACGCAGAGCCTCAGAGAACAACTCCCATCGCTATAACAGAGCTGACTGGGGAGGGAATAGACTCGACCAGGACAACAGAACCTGGAACAGGTGGACGGTCAGCTGCTTCGAGCCGATCAGATCGTTTAAGGAAGCGAATGGAGCTTCAGATGGTGAAGCTGAGAATTGAAGAAGAGAAAGGGAAGCTTCGGGTTAACTCGCTGCAGCAGCGGGAATTGGAGCTGCGAAGGAGCCTGAAAGAGGACGACTCCCAGTGCCTTAGCAGCGACGACGATGTCCCTGAAGACACCAAAGTCGAGAATGATGAGAAATACGTGGCGGAACGGGAGACAAGGCCGAAAGAAGAGCCATTGCTGTCGCAGACTGCCCCTGTATTTCGTCCCGCAACGCAGCCTGGTCGCTGCGCGAATGATCCAGAGCCTACTTCTGGTGCCAGCGAATTGGCAATGGCGTTGGTAGAGGTTTTCAAACAGCAGGGCATAAACACGGAGAGATTAATGGCGCGTCAGGGTTCGGGAGGACAGTTGCCTGTGTTTTCCGGGAACCCCCTTGATTGGCCGGTGTTCATCCAGCACTATCGGCAATCGACCAAGGACTGTGTGTATTCTCCAGCTCAGAACATGGCGAGGTTGGAGAGAGCGGTGCAGGGAGATGCAAGAAGGTCAGTGCTTGCTCTCATGATTGTCCCGGCCAATTCTGAGGTGGTAATACAGGTTTTGGAGCAGCGGTACGGACAGCCTGAGTACGTGGTACAGGCCTTAATTGAAATGGCCAAGAAGACCCCATCGCCGAAGGAGGGTCGATTGTCTGGGATCTTGGATTACGCCAACGCTATAAATAACCTGGTGACAACGGTGAAGGCGCTGGACACCCCGAGCCACCTGCAAAATCCTCAATTGAAGAAGGAGTTGGTAGACAAACTGCCAGATGCGCTGCGGTTGCAGTGGGGAGAATACGTGTTGATGCGATGGGGTGCAGGAGAAGTCACATTGGAAGACCTTTCTAAGTGGATGAATATAAAAGCTGCAGCAGTCAGCATGGTGACCATCCCGGACTTCAAAAAAGGCCGTGAGAGGGATAATGGGCATCATAGCGTTATGACGGCGGTTGAGTCGGGTTCTCCCGGGAAATGCGCGGCGTGTAACGAGGCCGGTCATTGCATTCGGAATTGCCATCTATTTAGGTCAAGTGACATCGATGACCGATGGAGGATGGTCAAGGAGAAGAAGCTGTGCATTTCCTGTTTGCGAAAGGGACATGGCATAAAAACCTGCCGCCAAAAGAAGGTGTGTGGTGCGGGTGGATGTGAGCGGAGCCATCATCCCCTTCTGCACAGTGAGAAGGAAAGACCAGCGGCAACCTCGTCGACCGACACCAGAACCCCAGCAGAAATAAGTGGACTGTTGAATGGAAGCTCGCGATCCGTCATACTGCGGGTTATTATGGTCCAACTGTATGGAAAGGATGGAAAGTCAAGGAGGGAGTGTGCAATTTTTGATGAATGCTCTTCCGTGACGATGATGGATGCGGATTTGGCGAATCAACTCGGACTACGGGGAAGGACTGACCCCCTGCGGCTCAAATGGACAGACGGGAGAATGCAGGAAGATTTCACTTCCCGACGTGTTTCTTGTGAGGTCGGCCCCCGTAGAGGATAGGCATAGATTCAGCCTGAATAATGTACGAACTGTACAAAATCTCTGTCTTCCTGCTCAACCGTACAGATATGATGAGCTGTGCGAAAAGTGGAATCACCTAAACGCGGTAAAAATACCAGATATGGGTAATATAAAACCGAGATTACTAATCGGTCAACCCCACATTAGGCTGACGGCGGCGAGAGAAATCATAGAGGGAACTGGCGACTCTCCTATTTTGACAAAAACCCATCTAGGGTGGTTGGTACACGGTCCAACAGGCAATGCAAGCGGAAATGGGGAGATTTCTTTCTCTACTTTTGCGGTATCTGACGAGGACTTTCTTCATGATCTGGTAAAGGAGAATTTCAAAATTGAAAGCATTGGGGTTAGGGGGCTGTTACCTCGTTCAAAACAGGACCTTCTGGCGGAGCAGAAGATAAATGAACTCACTCGACGAGTTGGAGGCAGATGGGAAACTGGTTTGCTGTGGAAGGTGAACGGGGGGGATATGAGGCTGCCTGATAACTACAGTGTTGCATTCAACCGTCTTATAGGAGTAGAAAGGCGACTAGAACGAGACCCCTTGCTGAAAGTGGAATATCAGGAGAAGATCGATCATTATTCGAGAATGGGCTACGCTCGGATTCTAAGTAAGGAGGAGAGAAACGTGAAGACGGGAAGGCAGTGGCTCCAGCCGCATTTCCCCACCTTTCACCCCAAAAAACTCGGAAAAATGAGAATAGTGTTTGATGCTTCAAGCAAATGTAATGGTCTCTCCCTAAAATCGTTCCTGCTGACTGGGCCTGACTTGTCGGTGTCGCTTCCCGGAGTGCTGCTTAAATTCAGAAGAAAAGCTATTGCTTTCACCGGGGACATAACTGAAATGTTCCATCAGGTGGAAATCGGGCAGGATGATTGTGCTGCACCTGGTGGTTGGCTGCAGGTGGCTGCGCAGAACATGCGCACTGCCAGTCTCATCGTGGGCATTGACTTGGTGCCCATTCCTCCCATCCCCCAAGTGATGACCTTGAAGGCCGACATCACAACAGAGGAATGCCGCAATCTTCTGTTCTTTACTCTTAATGGCTGGAAGGCTGACATCTTCCTCAATGACGGAGCCCCCAACTTGGGACAGAACTGGGTCCAGGATGCCTATGGCCAAGCAGAACTCACCCTCTCCGCCCTCAAACTGGCCACAGAGTTTCTAGTGAAGGGAGGCTGGTTCGTCACCAAAATCTTCCGCTCTAAGGAATACAACTCCCTCAAGTTCGTGGCAGAGAAGATGTTCAAGCGGGTGATTGTGTCCAAGCCCAAGGCCTCCAGAAATGAGTCTGCAGAAATATTCTGGGTGTGCAAACACTATTTGGCCCCAGACAAGATTGACCCCAAGTTCCTGCACCCCCAGTATGTCTTCAGGGACGTGGTGCAGGAGGGATCCAAGAACAAAGTGAGCGACCTGCTCAAGCCAGTCTCCAGGGAGAAGCCCAAGACAGAGGGCTATGATGATCTCCGGGTCTACAAGAAGATGCCAATCTCTGAGTTCATCTACGGGGACAACTACATTGAGATCCTCTACAATGCCTATGAGATCACTCTGGATGACGAGACCATTGCCAATCACCTCTCCACCACAGCAGAGATTAAGGAGAATCTTAAGGACATCAAAGTTCTGGGTCCGGCAGACATTAAGCGGCTGCTGAAGTGGAGGAGGGCACTGCGGGAGGAGCTGGTAAAGAAGGAGCCGGGCAAGGAGGCAGAGGAGAAGTTGGAGGAGGAAGATGTGGACGCCCTGCTGGCCAAAGAGCTGGAAGAGGTCACTGGAAACATGCGCAAGGAGAAGAAGCTCCAGAAGAGACAGACTCAGATGTTGAAGAGTGAGGCTGAGACCGACCTGCTGGCTGAAGACTATGACCTCTTCACTATCTCCAAGATCAAGACCAAGAAGGCCTTGGAGACCATTGGAGCCGACCAGGAGCCCCCAGAGCTGGAGCCAGAACCAGAGGAAGAAGAAGCTGAGCTGAACAAGAAGAAGCTCAAGTACTACAGCCGGGATGAGCTGCCCGACTACCACAAAGAGCGCGACGGAGCCCCCAAGTCTAGCTCAGAGGATAAGGACAGTGACGTGGTAGATGATGGAGATGCTCTAGACTCAGCCAGTGATGAGGAAGACAATGAGGAGATTTCAGAAGACGAAGGACTTCCAGATTCTGAGGAATGTTCAGCCGAGGAATCTGAAATGGATGATGATGATGCTTAGGAGGATGAGGAAGAGAACCCCCTGGTGATGAAGTTTAAGCAGAGCATGGACTCCAGGTGCAAGGAGTACTTTGACCAGCCCATGTTCAAGGAAGCTGACGAGGACTTCACTGAGTTGGAGATTGACCTGATGAACAAGGCTCTTCAGCAGAATGTCCAAGGTAAAGACAAGACCAAAAAGGAACAGAGAAAATCCACTGTTGAAGCTCCCAAGAAAAAAGGGAAAGCCGGAAAAAGAAACTTGAAGAGGATGCAAGAGAAAGCTACCAAGAGGACAGAGGCCAAATTGGACCTCAAGGCTGAAAGTGGATTTCGTCCCGAAATCGGGGGAAAATATGTACAGAATCAGAGTTGTTCTCTTTTATTTTTTTTTGTGTCATGTACATTGTGTAAATTTATTATTTGTTTTTGTATAAGATTATATTCGTTTTCTTTGTAGGCAAATATCAAACGCACCTAAATTGTAGGTATTATGTAAATTTACTGTCTCTTTTTTGTTTTGTGTAATATATGAAATATATGTAAAATAGGTTAGGATAAAAGGGAAAATTTTGGATGAATAAAGTGTGTGTGTGAAAGTGAGGCTGGCCTAGGGTGTCTTGCTTGACCTCCTTTTCAAATTTAAATTGTCTCCACAGGGGAGACTGGTCCCTCGACATCTGAATCTAAGGGCGCCTAGGGCAGACAGCCTTTATCGCGCCAACAACTGGTCCCTCGACATCTGAATCTAAGGGCGCCTAGGGCAGACAGCCTTTATCGCGCCAACAACTGGTCCCTCGATATCTGAATCTAAGGGCGCCTAGGGCAGACAGCCTTTATCGCGCCAACAACTGGTCCCTCGATATCTGAATCTAAGGGCGCCTAGGGCAGACAGCCTTTACCGCGCCAACAATAAATATATGCGTGATGATATTGGAATAAGATGACTAAATTATAACAGATAAAATTAATATATTTGTTGGCTTTTCTCATTTATTACCTTGAAATTCCATGGACGTTTTAGATAGGAATCTAAATATTTGGATTTCTAATTCCTTCCATATCTTGAACATTTATTGAAAAATTCCTTACGCAACCTCCAGCATTTTCCGAGTAGATATAATGCAACACATAATATTAAAAAAGAAATATAGATAATGGTTCATTTCCCGCCTTCCCGGCCACCCAGAAGTCTGAATATTAGTACACTTGCATTGTTAATTGGACTGAGCGAGTATTGTGAGTTTCATTATTCTATATGGTCTGGAAGCATATTAAAATTAAATATACAAAATTTGAAAGGAAATTTGGAAATTTGTCCGTTCTTGGCCAACCTGACAACCCAGAAGTCTGAAAATTGGTCAGCTAGCATTGTCATCAGGTTTGAACATGTGTACCAAATTTCATATTTCTAGGTGCCCTATAAGTATATTAAAAAATGATTACAAGATTTAGCGACAGACATCCAGACAGACAGACATGGAGGCAAGTTAAATAAAAGCTTTTAAATGAAAAGTCGACCAATCTCAATGAAAATGGTCACATAAGAAAGAGCGTAAATAGTATACCAAGAAAGCTTAACTAATGAAGGAGAAATCGAAGTAAAATCGCTAAAAAACGAACGGTTCGCGAGATATTGGCAAAACAAAATAAATAAAATTAAATATACAAAATTTGAAAGGAAATTTGGAAAATTGTCCGTTCTTGGCCAAACTGACAACCCAGAAGTCTGAAAATTGGTCAGCTAGCATTGTCATCAGGTTTGAACATGTGTACCAAATTTCATATTTCTAGGTGCCCTATAGGTATATTAAAAATTGATTACAGGATTTGGCGGCAGACAGACAGACATGGAGGCAAGTTAAATAAAAGCTTTTTAAAATAATGAAACGTATTCAAATATTAAAAAGAAAATAAAAATATGGGGATATGTTATCATGACAGCTGTAGCCAACCACCAAACAAAAATGGTCCCTACTGTGAGAAAGGTGAACCCCTCCCATCTGCCAAGCACATGTTCAAGTTCAACAGCATGGACAACCTTTACAACTTTGCTTGTCGTACTTTCCAATCCATCATTGTGGACTCCAACCTCAACACTCCAAAGAAAAGAAACATAGCCATCAAAACTTTGCTACTCGATTTGCAAAGAAAGCAGAGCTCCTTCTGGAAGATGCCTAAAAGGCTCTAGCCTAAGTCGACCCCAACCTACGGGAAGTGCCACACTCCCCACAATCCCATATGCCTCAGTTGCGGCGTAGGAAGCAAAGCCTGTCCTACCAGAGAAAAAAGGTAAGTCCTCCTTCATTAACTTGGCCCCATCCTTTGAATCCCACGTCGTTGTAAAATCAATTGGCCACAAGGCCAACCCGAGGGAATTCCTAAAGAATGTCCAGAAGGCTGAACCATCACTGATGTCTACTAAAGATGTGGTAGGTTCCATCAAAACAAGCGGCAAGGTGGTCCTCCGTACCAAAACTTCTCGGGGGGGAAACTGCTCGCTACCAAGTTATCCACGCTGTCTAAAGGTCTAAGTTGCCATGAACGTCCTAAGATCTTTCCAAGATTCTGCCTGTTTAGGCTCCCCAAGATGTCCGCCTCTTCTCAAACATGATGATGGCTCTCCTTTTTCTCCCGAAGAGATTGCCTCACTGTGCTGAATCACTTTTTACCTCAGGATACCAGGCCTCATCCTCGGATATTTTCTCAGGCAATGTTTCCAGATCAAGCCGACTTTACATCGTTGGAGGTCACAAAAGCCATACAGCGCTGTGGTAGAAAGAAAGCTCCAGGACCAGATGGCCTCGGTTCCCTTCGCCTAGATCTTGGAGGCTCTGTTCTATACTCCCTGCTAGCTGGTATATTCACCAATTGTCTCAGAATGGGTCACTTCCCTCGCCCATAAAAAGAAGGCCGCCTCATACTCCTGCCAAAGGCGTCCAACTCTGCCAGAAGTCAGTTGGCGAGGTATAGACCAATCACTCTTATGAAAATCCTGGCCAAGGTTTTTGAACGATGTAACCGAGCCAGACTGCAATGTCTCGCCGATCGCCATGGATGGCTCTCGGACAACCAATTTTGATTTGTTCATGGTAGGTCAATAGAAGAAGCACACGCCAAAATACCCAGTTTATCGATGAAAGGCAGTCTCACAGGAGAAAAATCTTAGCGATCAGCTTAGACATAAGCAAAGCATTTGGCACCGTCTGGAGACTGGCCATCATACAAGGTCTAGAACGCCTGGCTTGTCCCCATTCACTGATTTGTTTAGTGCAACGTTTTATGGAAGATAGAAAGGCGTTTTTCTCCGCGTGGACAGCTACCGTCATCACATTCTCTCAGCTTGGCACCTCCCAAGGTTCTGTACTAAGCCTATTCCTGTGGAATATCATTTCCCGGTTCACCTTCATCATACCTCCCATTAGAGAAAGTTTACTAGTAGCTTATGCAGACGACTTCATCCTGTTGACTAAAGTTTGAGTCCGAGAACGGACTCGGGCTGAACCCCAGAAAGACGCAAGCCTGTATCTTCCAATGGCGAAAGGTCCGACCCAATCCCGACCTTGAATTCATAATCCTTGGCCAACCCATTCCTATTAGTAAGATTATAACCATCTTAGGGGTGGAATTCGACCAGAAACGATGTTTAGTCTCTCACCTATAAAACTCATTCGCAGGTGTCGAGCAATTTTTCCAAGATTGATGAATTCGATACATAGGAAATTCGGTATTTCCTATTCTGCTGCCATCAAAATCCTTCGGTCGGTGGTCATCCCGGCCCTAAGTAGTATAAGCTAGGGGTCGTCACGCTTCTTCCAAGGAGAGTGCCCGTCAGCTCCGGACACGTTTGAAAAGCATATATTGAGAGGGGGCCCCTGTACGCCAACCATACCAGCCATATCCCTGACAGAAAGTTCTCCTCTTTACATCATCATCGAGGACCGGCTGGCTTTCCTAAAGGAGATCAAGGAGGGGAACTACGAATCGAAGCCAGGGCCAGTTGCGCTGCCATACCCCCCATTCAGACGACCCCTTTCCTTTAGTTTGAACCTAGAAGAGGTAACAACGCCAATAATTTTCACAGATGGATCAAAAATTTATTCTGGTGCTGATGCTGCGATCATCTTCCATTCCCAAGAACATCAGCCAGTTCTCCTACGGCTTCATCCAGACTGCACTGCCTTTCCTGTTGAACTCTTAACAATTCTTTGGGCAGCTTAAATCGCGGAGACTAGTCCAACCAAAACAGTAGTTTCCATTGCCTTGGACTGTAGATCCGCTTTGATTTACTTTGTAAAATCTATATATATATAAATGAATGTATGTGTGTGTGTCTGTTTGTTTGTTTGTCCTTTATGCCTGACCAAACCACTCATTGGATCGCCATGAAACTTTGGGAAGTTATTTAGTATAGTACTGGGAAGGTTTCTAGCAAATAAAATTTTTGAAATAACTTTTCGCCTAGAAATAATCAAGATAAATATTCTAATTTATCTGTTATAATTCAACAATCTGCTCTAAATATTATCATGATGATACGATGATTTTGTAATGTAGAAAATTAGGAAAGACAAAATTCAGGATGACACGGCAATTTATTTGAGACAAGAATAATGATACAATTCCAAGGCAAGATACTATTCCTTTAACTTCCAATTACCGAGGGAACCAATTAATATTGATTTTTTATTCAACTTATCGAGTATTTTTCAAGGGACCGGGAAAAATTTTTCACTTTATCGAGAGATTCGTTAAACAAACCTTTACTCGGGTAAAACCCGGGCGAAGCCGGGTACATCCATACAAGAATAATGATACAATTCCAAGGCAAGATACTATTCCTTTAACTTCCAATTACCGAGGGAACCAATTAATATTGATTTTATTCAACATATCGAGTATTTTTCAAGGGACCGGGAAAAAATGTTCACTTTATCGAGAGATTCGTTAGACAAACTTTTACTCGGGTAAAACCCGGGCGAAGCCGGGTACGTCCGCTAGTATAGAATAAGTATTTATTTATTTGATAAAAACCCAGGTTCATCAAGGTAAATAATATACATAAAATATTAAAATGCATAGTGAATATTTGATAATAAATATATTTAATATTCTGTTTTTAATTGATACATAAATATATTCCAAAAAGATGCATATATTGGATTCATAAGTTTTTTATTGTTCCAATATTTCGAGGGGCAACTCGCCTTTCTTTATCGAGGATGTTTTTGTTTTTCACTAAAACATGAGCAGGCGTACATCACTCTCGTTCTACAAGACCAATGATGGAATTGTATCCGTTATTTAAATATTACATTTGATATAAAAAATAAATATATAATCATTATAAATCTCTTCCTTTATTCCTATTTATTTTTAGAGTATGTCTATATGAAGGGTAAAAGCCGATGATAAAAGACGTTACTTTGTTAAATCTTCTTTTCTTGTTAAATTTTCTTTTTATTTTCTTTTTTTTCTATATTTAAAATAAAAACATATTATTCTAACATACAATTACTTTTATTACATTTTTCTCTCCTTAATAAGATATAAATATAATACATATAAACAACTATTTAATCATCTAACTTAAACACAAAAAAATTATCAACTTTTATCTTATATATTTAATTTAGATTTAGCTTGCTAATCTAATAGAATTTCCTATTTATATATAAAATATTACTATTGTTAAAAGTTTTAAATATAGTTCTATCAATATATAAATCCATGTTAACTTACTCTATAATATCAACTTAATTTAAATTATTTTCAAGATTTAAATTTTTATTTGATAAACTTTATTGTTTACATTTCATATATATATATATATATATGTGACAATATAGTGGTAATAATGTGGTGAGGAGAGAAATAATCACACGACGAGTTGGAAGGGGAATCTGGAAGCCATCCGAGAGAGAGAGCTAGCGAGAGGGCTGTTCGCTGAACGACTGCCTGTGTGGTCACCCCCCGACTATCTGTCCCCAGGTGTTGACGGGCGGTCCCCTTTTGCCCCCCCCCCCCCCCCCCCCCCCCCCTTTGGAATGTCGTGATGTCTAAAGTGTCTCGCTTTAGCTGCCCATCTCTCTCTCTCTCGTTGACTGTAGTTTGTTTTATTAATCCTGGAAGAGCATATATTATGACATATATATATACTAGACGAATGACCCGGGCAACGCCCGTGTTTTACCCGATTGAATGTTTTTATTCCAATACTATTTGTTACAATTATAAATTGGAGCCGTGGATGTCACTCTTGTGAAACGTCCCGCTCCAAACTTTACATGTACATTAGGTCATCTGGTATTACCCCTCATTTTCACCGCTAGAGGCGCGAGCGAATTGACTTTTTGTAAATATACATAATGATCATAATGATGATGCGCGCGCATCCGTGACAGCGATGAGGAATTGAGGAAAGACGGTCGTGACTATATATTAATAATAAAATAAAATAATAATAATAATAATATAATAATTATTATTATTATTATTATCATCATTAGATAATGATAATGATCATAATGATGATGCGCGCGCATCCGTGACATGAGGAATTGAGGAAAGACGGTCGTGACTATATATCTTGATATATATATATATTAAATATAAATCAATGATAAAAAATTTGAAGCAAAATAAATAAGTTAAAAGTATATTCATAGTTATTTGCCAATATTTAAGATGTGAATTCTCTATAAATTTCTGGAAAATCAATTTTTATTTTTATACTTTGTTTATCTTCGGCTGAAGCCCAACTTTCTAAAAACAATTCACAATGCTTTTCTGATATATTCTTGTATATAATCGATGCCTGTTTGAAATCTGGTATATGGTTATTGTTTAGGGAGTGGTCTACCAGTAGGGATAATGGTTTATAGTTTTTAAAGCTGCTTTATGCTGATTGATACGATCCTGATTACCTGTTTTTCAAATGTAAGTAACTTGACATGTTTGGCAGGGAATTTTGTTAATTACGTTAGTTGTATTTTCTTGGTTTGATGTATTTTATGTATCTGAGTGGCGTAAGATTTGTCGTAGATTTTGTGCAGATTGATATGTTGTAATTATATTATATTTCTTTAAAAGTCGGGCAATTCTCTCTGAGCCGTAGCTATATGGAATAGAACAATATATTTTTTGAGACTGGTCATGACTATTATTTGAGAGTATAGCTCTATGTTTATGTGAAAATGTTTTTTTCTCTCAATATTTTTTGTATAATTATTATTTATCAATTCTTTGAAATTATTATTTTTTCTTCTGTTTTAATATCTCTATTTGAGTAGTGTGTTTCTATTCTTTTGGAAAGAGATTTCACTACGGCGATTTTATTATGTATAAAGCAAAAAGAGCTAAAATTCAAATAGTTTCCAGTGTTAGTAGGATTTTGCTATATGTAAGTTCCGATTGTTATATTGTTTACTTTCAAGTTGAATGTGCAAAAGAGCTAGGAATTTATTGTTTTGTTTTTCATAGGTGAACTTTAAAAAAGGTTTGAGATTATTAATAAAACTTATGAAGCTGTCAATGTCTGTTTCTGTTAGACAAAAAATGTCATCAATATATCTTAGCCATAATACTATTACCAATTAGCTTTAATTAATTATTTCTTTATCTATTTCGTTCATAAATATGTTGGCTAATGCAGATGAAATCGGGTTCCCCATTGGTAGGCCTTTAATTTGCCGGAAGAATCTGTCTTTGAAACTAAAATAACTATGGTCTAAACAAAAGGTTTGAGGAAATCTATTAATTCTCCTTTAGAGAGGGAAAGAACTATATCTGTGTGGATTTCAAGAAATGATTGTAGGGCCAGGAGTGCTTCATCTTGCGGGATTGAGGTGTAGAGAGATTCTATATCGAAGGAAATATATATATGAAGGTTTTCAACGTTTACTTAGACATTTTATATATTGTTAAGTTATTAATTTAGACGCATATTTTGTCTTTATAAAATAAATATTTATTTTGAAGAACATACTAAAATATATATCTGACAACAATAACTATTTAATACAATATAGCAAATACTATTAATTTAAAAATGAAAAAGTCTAATATATATCCTTCCTTATCCTTCCTTATCTATATAAAAATGAAATGCGAAATCGATGTTTGTTATCGCATCACGCAAAATCTACTGACTCAATCATTATGGAATTTCGCATGTAGGTAGCTGAAGATTTCGTTTAACATATAGGCTATTCAAAAAACTAAAAAAGTTAATGTGCTTTTTTTTTTAAATAAAAAACCAAAAAGCGTTAGTTCCAGTCTTTTACCGCTAGGGCGCAGCACTGGTCGCGACGATAAATGAATTTGATTTTTTTAAAGCATCGGTGGTTCAGTGGTAGAATGCTCGCCTGCCACGCGGGCGGCCAGGGTTCGATTCCCGGCCGATGCATTTTTTTTTTAACAATTTTTAAAACTTATTTATATTATATCTATATTGAAAAAATTCAAATTTCATAAGTGGGGTTCGCTAAAAACTTTCGTTACAATGCATCAATTTTGACCAAATTTTCAACATTTATGTAAAACGAGATGGAGCAGGTTTTGCTTAACATCAAAATATTTTTCCTAACTTTAACATGCGTAACTTCGCTGTTATCGATTAAATACAAAAAAATCAACAGAGTTAATTTTATTTATATATAAATACAAAAAAAAAATCAGCAATTCATTCAACTCAATCTAAAAAAATATTCAAAACAAGCAATTTTAAGATAACACCATATGTAAAACATTCGGCCAAAAAAACAACAACGATATTACATCTTTCTCACATATTCACACACAATCTTGATTAATAATTAAAACTAATCTTTAACATTGTTTATTATACTTCATAATATATAATATTCGTTAGGCAAACTTTCACTCGGATAAAACCCGGGCGAAGCCAGGTACACATCCGCTAGTATATATACAGTGCGGCAAATAATTTTTAAGACTCGCGCTAGATAAAGGCCAATAGCAGAGCCAGTTATGAAATTGCGCATGCGTATATATATTCGAAGCCTTATCTAGCGCGTGGCTTTGTTTCAGCCATTTTGGTTAACTCTTTAAAAACATACAGGCGATTTTTGAAAAGTAAAATATTTTGTTCGTCGGAATTCTGAGATGGAACAGAGAGCGGTCATTAAATTTAATGCAAAACTTGGTAGAAGTGCATCGGAAACATATATTTTGATGAAGCAAGTTTATGGTACGTTATGTTTGAGTAAATCAAATGTTTTCATTTGGCACAAACGTTTTTCGGATGGAAGAAATACGCTAGAAGATGATAAGCATACTGGACGACCAAGTTCTTCAAAGACACCAGAAAGTATAGAAAAAGTGCGAGAATTTGTTGAAAACAATGATGGCAGAGGTTTTACACATCAAAAAAGAAACGATTCGAACCATTCTGCATGAAGATTTAGGTAAAACTAAAGTCTGTACTAAATTTGTTCCACACACTTTAACGGGCGAGCAGAAATCAGTGTGAATTGCACATTGCAGGGACATCATTTCTGCCTATGAAAATAATTCAAACTTCCTGAAATCAATTGTTACGGGTGATGAAACATGGTGTTTTCAGTATGACCCAAAGACAAAGCGCCAAAGTGCCGAATAGAAGTCAAAAAACTCTCCACAAGCCAAAAAAAACGCGAAAAGTGCCATCAAAAATCAAAACAATGCTGATTACCATTTTCGATAGTAGAGGTATTATCCACAAAGAATTTGTTCCCGCTGGACAAACCATTACTGGAGAGTATTATTTAAACTTTTTGAAACGTTTGATTGCCAGAATTCGTCGCATTCGTCCAGAATATCGCGATGAAGACAGTTGGTGTTTGCTGCATGATAATGCACCGAGTCACTCCTCACTCATTGTTCGTCGCTTTTTGGCCAAAAATAACGTCTGTGTGTTGAATCATCCTCCGTACTCGCTTTATTTAGCACCATGTGACTTTTATTTATTTCCAAAAATAAAATTGAAGTTAAAAGGTTGTTTTTTTTATGATATCCCGACCATCCAGAGAGCTGCGACGAGCACTTTGGAGGCGATTCCTCAAAGTGGCCTGCAAGAGGCATTTAATTCCTTATTAAATCGTTGTAACATATGTATTGAATCCAGAGGGGATTATTTTGAATAAAAAAATAGTAGAAATTGAATTAGCTTGTTTATGTTTTATTTTACAAACCCATTCTTAAAAATTATTTGCCACACTGTATATATATATACTAAACACAAGGCGCGTCCTTTAATCAAACAATAATAATTATAGATGGCGTCTAGTTTTGACGTTTAATTTGAGGGGAGTCCTGTGCTTTTATTAATAATACTAGCCGAGTGACCCGGGCAACGCCCCGGGTTTACCCGAAGGACCCGCAGGTGAGAAACTATAGAAGAAAAATTTTAACAAATCAGAAAATGAAATTGCAAACAACAGAACTACACTTCTTTAAGGACATGAGAGCACATGCACTGTATCACCATACGTGTACCATTTTAAAAGACCCTGCTTAGGATTAAAACTTCTCAGAAGCATAACAATAGTACCAACCTAGAGGTTAACTGGTGTGGATGCATTCCTCTGGGAGTGAGACTATTGAGAAATTCAGTAGGGAGTTATTTTGCTTCTCCGCATTCTAACACTCCAACTGTTAACACTGTGGAAACACTGACTCATGTTTGGTAAGCAATTTCAGGGAAGAAACTATAGACATTGGATTAAATAAATTATTAATTAAATTGCATTAAATAAAAATTATTAGATTTAAATAAATATTATTAGAGTGAAAAAAAAAAGAAAAAATTAACAAATTAGAAAATAAAATTTCGAAAAATACAACTATATTGCAGATAAGATAAGAGGGCCTTATTAAAAAATAAATAAACAAACTGTAATTCGACACTATCGATAATTCGACACTATCGATAATTCGACACTATCGATAATTCGACACTTTCGATAATTCGACCATTTTAAAAATCAAATTTACAAGGTTGATTGTTGTTTAAATACAACTTTGATTTTGCATGCATAAACACAGGCTCTTGTAGCAAGAACCCAAATATTATTTATAGTCATAGCAAAAGCCAACTTTAGTGAAAACTGATGCCTCTTCAGAATGAATGGAAGACTGAAATCTGAAGGAGCAGAAGATATGGGTCATCTTTACATGTATGCTATCCAATGTTCGCACACTTGAAAAAGCCACATATAAAGTTGTCCGTGCGTAAACACAGGCTCTTGTAGCCAAGGTTTGGCCTTGAGCCTTATTTATAGTCATAGCAAAAGCCAACCTTAGTGAAAACTAACGCCTCTCTAGAATGAAGCGAAGGTTGGTATCCGAAGGGGCCAAAGATATTCCAGACACTATACAGTGTGTTCAACTTTGGGCACTGTCAGTATATGTGCTTCAAGGACATGAGAGCACATGCGCTGAAACACCATACGTGTTCCATCGCAAAGATCCTAAAGGCATTGGTGAAAGTATAAATAAATATTTTGGAAATGAAAAAAAAATACATATATATATAAGAAAATAAATTGGAATAAAAATTTACAAACTATATTTCAGAGTGGATACATATTTGAAAGGAAAAAAAAAGAAAATTGCAAACAACAAAACTATATTACAGATATGACATGAAAACTAACGCCTCTCTAGAATGAAGCGAAGGTTGGTATCCGAAGGGGCCAAAGATATTTCAGACACTATACAGTGTGTTCAACTTTGGGCACTGTCAGTATATGTGCTTCAAGGACATGAGAGCACATGCGCTGAAACACCATACGCGTTCCATCGCAAAGATCCTAAAGGCATTGGTGAAAGTATAAATGACCCATATCTTCTGCTCCTTCAGATTTCAGTCTTCCATTCATTCTGAAGAGGCATCAGTTTTCACTAAAGTTGGCTTTTGCTATGACTATAAATAATATTTGGGTTCTTGCTACAAGAGCCTGTGTTTATGCATGCAAAAGCAAAGTTGTATTTAAACAACAATCAACCTTGTAAATTTGATTTTTAAAATGGTCGAATTATCGAAAGTGTCGAATTATCGAAAGTGTCGAATTATCGAGTGTCGAATTACAGTTTGTTTATGTATTTTTTAATAAGGTCCTCTTATCTTATCTGCAATATAGTTGTATTTTTCGAAATTTTATTTTCTAATTTGTTAATTTCTTTCTTTTTTTTTTTCACTCTAATAATATTTATTTAAATCTAATAATTTTTATTTAATGCAATTTAATTAATAATTTATTTAATCCAATGTCTATAGTTTCTTCCCTGAAATTGCTTACCAAACATGAGTCAGTGTTTCCACAGTGTTAACAGTTGGAGTGTTAGAATGCGGAGAAGCAAAATAACTCCCTACTGAATTTCTCAATAGTCTCACTCCCAGAGGAATGCATCCACACCAGTTAACCTCTAGGTTGGTACTATTGTTATGCTTCTGAGAAGTTTTAATCCTAAGCAGGGTCTTTGAAAATGGTACACGTATGGTGATACAGTGCATGTGCTCTCATGTCCTTAAAGTAGTGTAGTTCTGTTGTTTGCAATTTCATTTTCTGATTTGTTAAAATTTTTCTTCTATAGTTTCTCACCTGCGGGTCCTTCGGGTAAACCCGGGGCGTTGCCCGGGTCACTCGGCTAGTATGTATATAAAAAAGCAAAGCCCAATTCTAAACCCAAATATTTTTTTTATGAGAAGAACATCAACATATTGCATGATTACGGCAGTCCATAGCTTCCCTGACAAAAATTCACCAAGAAAGTAAAATATTCCAAAAATATTTCTGTGTATATATTGCTAAATGTGTAAATAACATGTATATAAAAAAGCAAAGCTTAATTTTAAATTTCATTATCCTTTTCACAGGAAAAGCATCAAAATACTGCATAAGTACGGCACTTTTGCAGCCGCATGATTACGGCAGTCCATAGCTTCCCTGACAAAAATTCACCAAGAAAGTTAAATATTCCAAAATTTTTCTGTGTGTAAATTGCTAAATATGTAAAAAACATGTATACAAAAAAGCAAAGCCCAATTCCAAACCCAAATATTTTTTTTATGAGAAGAACATCAACATAATGCATGATTACGGCAGTCCATAGCTTCCCTGACAAAAATTCACCAAAAAAGTTAAATATTCCAAAAATATTTCTGTGTATATATTGCTAAATGTGTAAATAACATGTATATAAAAAAGCAAAGCTTAATTTTAAATTTCATTATCCTTTTCACAGGAAAAGCATCAAAATACTGCATAAGTACGGCACTTTTGCAGCCGCATGATTACGGCAGTCCATAGCTTCCCTGACAAAAATTCACCAAGAAAGTTAAATATTCCAAAATTTTTCTGTGTGTAAATTGCTAAATATGTAAAAAACATGTATACAAAAAGCAAAGCCCAATTCCAAACCCAAATATTTTTTTTATGAGAAGAACATCAACATAATGCATGATTACGGCAGTCCATAGCTTCCCTGACAAAAATTCACCAAAAAAGTTAAATATTCCAAAAATATTTCTGTGTATATATTGCTAAATGTGTAAATAACATGTATATAAAAAAGCAAAGCTTAATTTTAAATTTCATTATCCTTTTCACAGGAAAAGCATCAAAATACTGCATAAGTACGGCACTTTTGCAGCCCCCCCTGACAAAAATTCACTAAAAGAGGTAAGTATTCAAAAAAATATTTTGGTATATATATTGCTAAATGTGTAACAAACATGTATATAAAAAAGCAAAGCTTAATTCTAAGTTCTAATATTTTTTTATAAGATAAGCTACAAAAGCAAATAGGGAGAAGTGAAGCCATTTAGCCATTTTCAAAATCTGATTGTGAAAGAGTAAAAAAATGAGTAAATAAGAGCAAATATAAAGAAAAAGTATTGCTAAATGTGTAATAAACATGTATATAAAAAAGCAAAGCTTAATTCTAAGTTTTAATATAAAGAAGAAATAAGACACAAAAATGGAGCTAAATTCAAATGAAAAACTATAACAAATTAATAAAAAAAAATAAGACCTAATCCAAATGCCACCATCATCAGACAAAAGAAAAAATGAGATTTTATTCTTTAGTTCATTTATTCTTCTGTCTGATGCTGTTGCTGAAACGTCACACACTATTAAATTATTTGGATTAGGTCTTATTAATGAGAAAAAAAAAGATGCCAAAGAGAGATGAAAAGATGCCAAAAAAGATAACCAGATACAAAAATTGTGCTAAATTCAAATGAAAAACTATAACAAACACTTATAAAAGATAATTATTATAGAATAAAAGTAATAATTCAATCTACAATTCGAAAAATTTATATATTTAAATGAAAAACTATAACAAAGTACTTACATAATCAAATGAATCAGAAATATATATTATTTCAAAACACATTTTTACGCATTTCAAAACAAATGAATTGATGATGATAAATGCAAAAATCTACGATTGTAAAATAGATTAAATTAAAAAATAAAAATAACTGTTAACATTAGGAAAATAAAAACAGGCCTATCATACGAAGAAAAAAATAACGAAAATTTTGGTATATAGATTGTTATGTGTAGATCAGAATCTTCGGAGGAGATAGCTCAGGACTTTACAATGGAAAACTCTGTTACGTTATTATCTATATAGAAGAATAGCGTAAATGTTATAAGCTGTTGATTTTTTGAATTGTATTCATCTCAGAAAAATAATAACGCTTTTTCCTATTAGCTTCACTTTCTCTTAACACCAACCTGTTATTGTAGCATTATATACTTACAAATATATAATCATGAACAAAACTAAAGAAATTAATATGTCTTTTATGTTTTTTTTTTGGTTTCTTCGCGCCCCTCGTTGGGCGTTTTTTTTTTCTTCTTTTCTTTTTCGCACCTTGGTACTTTGCAACAATGCATTGCGGCTTGTCTGCTTGTTACATTTATTTTTGGGCTCAAAATTCATACACTATGGTTAATAGCCCGTAAAACTATATTCTCTTTTATGTCGCCAGCTGTCTATTTTTAAGAAGAAGAAAAAGACAGAAGAAATTTTGTTCACACTTGGCTATCTCATGTGTCTTCGATAATGATCACTGTATCAAATATATTTAAGAGTATTTTAGTTGTCTGACTCCCGATATACATGCTAAAAGGTACAAATATCAATATATATAAACTACTACTATATATATATATATATATAAGCTTTTTTTTTATTTAACTATTTCAGCATTCTTTCAATTTGCCTACTCGCGATGACACACACATAATTTAATTTTTGATTTTTTTTCATTGTGTTATCTTCTTCTTCTATATATATAAAAATGAATGTTTGTATGTTTGTTTGTATGTCCGGTATACAAATTCGCAGTAGTTCACTAATTCAAACCAAAATTTCCACACATAGGTAAAAATATACGGGGAAGACGATAGGCTATTTTAAAAAATATATAAATCAATTATTAAAACTATATATATTTTTAGTCAGAAAATGATGATGACGATATTGCTGTATCATGTTTGATTATCAGATACAAAATTATATCCGGAAAAAATCCAAAAAGCAGAGACCACGGGTGAAACCAGTTCATTATTTTGTACGCAGGAACAAAATTCTAACAGAAAAACATTCATTCGAGCAAAAAACAAAAGCCAGATCATCTTTCTTTAAAAATATCGCTTCTCAGACACAAAGTTTGGAGCGGGACGTTTCACAAGAGTGACATCCACGGCGCCAATTTATAATTGTAACGAATAGTATTTGAATAAAAACATTTAATCGGGTAAAACCCGGGCGTTGACCGGGTCATTCGGCTAGTGCTTTAAATAATAGAACCATGACCCAATTTGATTAAAATTTGTTTAATTTAATTGACGTATATATTAGAGAGCTTTTTTTTTTATTTGTAATTAAAAAAAAACAAGAAAATATAATACATTAGAGCGCCATCTGTTTTGAGAATTCGAAACTATATTGCAGTAAGGGCATTAGAAAAAATTGTTTAATTTTTTAAAGAATCATACGTTAATAGTTTCGATTTCTCATAATATATATATATATATATGTGGTGTGATATTTGAAACATTTTAGATCAGTTCTGTTTGCTTTTTTGATCAAATCCCCAAGCAGTATATAAGAACTTTAAACTTATCATTTCTTTCTGCTTTGAAATCCTACCCAAACATTCTAGAAATTTTCAATCGTTAATTCCAAATTAGATCAAACTTAAATCATGCCTATCTAACAGAAAACATACTGATTCTTTTTTAATATACCACATAACATATATTTAGATCAAATCAAATAGTATCACCTTTTATATATATATATAGATTTCAAAAATATAAATTTTAATCATTAATTTAAGTGAAATTTTTTTTTTTTTGGAATTTACTATTCACTACTCAAATTACCTTCAAATAATCCTAATATTTGAAGCCCAATGAATGCAATTTTGGGTTAAAATTATCGAAGAGTTAATGTTAAATACCTAGAATTTAATGAACAGATCTAATGCTACAGACTGGCCCCACTAAAGCTATATGATAAAGTATATATATGAAAACAATGTCTTTCTCATATTTTGATATCTATATGGCCTAAATAAACGCGCAGAAACATAACATTGAGTTGTAATCTCACATAATTTTCTACCTATTTCGCAATATAGAATGAAATTTTGCCGGGGGGGATACTGATCTACAAAGATAAAAGTAAGTCGATGGACGAGTGCGTGAAACCCTCGATTCCTGACATCCATGAACCGGGATCGAATCCCGCGTTGGATCTTTTTTAATATGTAAATGACCCTCATATATTATTCATTGTTGCAAATATCATAAGCTAAGTTTCTCATTTTGAGCGGTACCTAATAAAGTGATTTTGGAACAAAGAACAAGGAAAGATAAAAGTTATTAGACGTCAAAGCTAGACGCCATCTATTGACCGCCGTGGATATAGTGATCTCGAGGGCCATTAGCCAGAAATCATGGTCTCCAGGTGGATGCCTCTCAGTTTGCCAATGCTGTTGTTGTGGCTTTGTTAACGATCCGAGGCCGCTAGTTTGCGGCGACGGTCAATAGATGGCGTCTAGTTTTGAGAGGTGACCTTTGTTACTCAATATAAAGGGCAGCTGACTAATACTCCTCTCCACTATAAATTAAATTTCCAATAAAATAATTTAATTGTACAGTAGAACCTCCCTTTAGCGGGCATCCCTCTAGCGAACACCTCTCCACAAAGGACAGTTTTCATTTGCAAAATTACCATTTTTACAATTTAGCAACTCTTCGGTAAGAGGAAACCTCTCCCTAGCTTTGCAATTAGGTGTCCTTTACAGGGAGGTTCTACTGTATATGTAAATACGATATCTGTCTGTCAGGGTGATTTATTGTTTCAACTAGGAAACTACTGGGAGTTAATACTTGATTTTATTTTCAGATATTTTTCATGATCTAAAAGGAGGAATAAACCAAAATAATCGGCCATATATGAATGGTATTCACGATTTAAAAATGGAAGAGAATTATTGGACAACACGTTGGCAGGCCAATCCTTCACAGGATTCCTGAAAACAGACCAAGAATTGAGAATTTAAAAAAGGGAAATCCACGAATTGGGCTACGTGACATCACGATAGAAACAGGAATATCTAACTCTTAAGTAGGAATGATGATTAAAGAAGATCTGCAGAGTTGAGGAAGACACCTATCAAATTTGTTCTTAAAATGCTGACATTCGAATAGAAACATGATCGTGTTTATGCCCCAAGAAACATACTTGGAATGGTCTATAAAACTCTAAATTTGGAAGGAAAAATTATAACTGGAGACAGAACTTTGGGTTACAGGCATGACCCCGAAACTAAACGCCAATCCATGTAAGGGAAAGAAAAAGATGAGCCAAGAAGCTGTGATACGATCGATAGAAATTGCCAAAGTTTGTTTCACCTCTCTTTTATCATATACCTGACAATATAATTAGATAGATTTGTTGTAATCTATGATAGATTAAGGAGACAAACATATACACTTTCAAACTATTGTCGGATAACAAAGTTTCAGAATTCTGCTCACAATATTTCTCCAAAGATATCGATTAACGTTTTTATTCACAAAGATTTTACTCACGCACAAACTGACAGATTTGTGGTTTAATGTTTAGTTTGCATGTTTATTTTCTTAATTATCGGTCTGTGCTGTAATGGGGAGGGGGTGACAAACATTACTATTTACGGGTTAACACACAAATACAATATACTAGGGCCTACAGTAAGAGTAACTTAAACACAGAAAAAATCGTGGACTCAAAAGTACAACACAAAAAAAAGTAAATAATAAACCACAATTTGTTAAATAAAATAAAAAACAGTACTTAGCTTTATTGCTGCTTAGGTAGGGATCGGACCGGGGTTACACAGGTATGCGCCGAGATTGCCAGACAGGGATATAGCACGCAGAGAACACTTTAAGCGTCCCCACACGATATTCCACCACACTGGCGTCGACTCATACCATAGCCCACTTTATATACAAACATGGCCACATTCGTCCAATGAGAATGCGGGAGAGATTTGTTCACAAACAAACGAAAACATAAATTCTTTCCACTAAAACCTGAGATAAGATATGATAAGATTGCAAATATTTGTCAATATAATTTGACAAAAGGTATCTTTCCAAAAAAAAAACTAACAAATCTCCCAAACATTCCCATTGTCCCGTAAGGAAAACCTCCCGCTATTCGGGAGGGAAAAGCTCACGGAAGCCATGTCATAAAGATACAAAAAAAAACTAAAGAGAGGAGTAGTAGGCATCCGGGTCGTTCCATAAAGGTGCCTTCCATCTTGCTCCTCCCAAAAGAAACTTCAAAAGAAATAATCTGCGCATACTACGTGAGTTACCATGAGTGATTACCAAACACACATATATAATATGCTTTAGCAGACAGAGTTTAATGGGGGACCAAATAAGCTCTCATCTGGGACCGGCTGGGCATGTTAGGTAGAGACATTGGGTACTGACAGACGCTCACTTGATGAGAAACCGAACGATCCAATTCCATTCAGTTCTCTCAAGTCCAAGAGCTAAAAGCTCTTCTTAACGTCTGTTTCTAAACGCTTTCATCCTATCGACATGTACAACTTTCACATCGTGCATGGTGACCCCTCTTACTCTAAAGTTAACATCGGAGACCCTAGCTTCCACACGGAAAGGCCCATAGACGTTGGAGTAACCTTCAGTCTTAGGAACAGCTAGCATTACCAGATCTCCTCGGTCGAAACTTTTGGTATAAGGTGGCCTAGGATTCATAAGCTTTTTAGCAGAATTACCTGACATAAACTGTCTGACAGTCTCCTTTGCTTTCCGCATCACCCTTAACCTCTCAGCCCAAGTAGGCTTTCTAAAACTATTAACAGACCCAGCGCTACACTCACAGCTTCTGTTAAACTCAGTAGGTGGCAACTTTACAGCCTCGTTTTCAAAGCGTCTCACTGATTTCTCATCAATGGAGCTTGAAACCATTGGTCTATGTTCACTGGCGACGCAGCTAAGGTCTACATAATCATGGTCTTCTGGTTTCAAGGAAATCATGTTACAACGTTCCCGTACGGGAGGTAACTGGATATTCAATCTCCTTATATCATTGATTCCCAGAATCCCGTCGTAGCCTTTATCTCCGAGTGACATTAACCAAAATCTTATCTCTCCCAGCTGTCTGCCGTTTTCGTTACCAACTCTACAGGTTTTAACACGTGTAAGTGTCTGCTCGTGGCCTGTCACTGAAACTATACGTAAAGTTTTAAGTGCATCGTCCCAATTCTCCTTCAAGACATTACACTTTTCGGAATCAATAATACTGACTTGGCTTCCTGTATCGTATAACAGGTGCCACATATTGCCGTTAATATTCACCTTAACTATTGGCAGATTTCTAAACTGATCTCCTCCATATGAACGTATGTTCACTATCTCAGCATTGTCAAGAGTATTGCGGTTGGAAAACATAGAAGACTGTCTTGAGCAATCACTAGCTATATGTCCTAAGCTACACTCAGGTGGACTCAGCCTGATTTCGCCCAACAATTTAGTCAGTTTTTCTATCTCACCTCTAAGATCTGTAATACACTGCTCATTTTCGTGCTTCATCCTGTTTACACTGGCACTAAGCATCTTCATCTCACTCTTTATGCTATTTATTTCTTCAACCCCTTCTACTGAACATACCCCTTTTATAAAGCTGCAACGGTGTTCTACACTATCCTCCGTGGCCATGACACTGACTGCTTTGTCTATTGATTTAGCCTCACTGCGAACAATAGCCTCTCTATACTTATCGAGCACATTTTCGAGGAAAATTTCGAACACTAGGCTATCGTCAAAACTGTACTCTACTTTATCTCTAATGGCCAGGAATCTTTCTTTAAAAACCATAGGACTTTCCCCAACTCTCTGCTTAAGACCTTCTATTAATCTAAGGCATTCCCTAATACCACGCGCTTTCTTAGGGTACAATATGTTCAGTTTACTAGCAATATTTTTGAAACTGCTATCGTTACGGATGCCCATCTCCTCTAAGCTTAACCTAACCTCAGGGGATAAAGCCTCGAACATGAGCAATGCTTTGACCTCAGGATCCCATTTGCCTAACTGAGCTTTAAGCTCGACTTCCCGAATGAAAGATTCTAGATCAACCCCATTAAACACTGATAAGTTTAGCAAAGAATTCGCGAACATGATGGAGTACAAAAAAAATGAACCACTCAATCAAAGAAAAAAAACACACTAAAAATTACAGGAATTTACACGTGCAAAACACCAGTAATCCTGGCAGGGCTCGCCAATGACAAACATTACTATTTACGGGTTAACACACAAATACAATATACTAGGGCCTACAGTAAGAGTAACTTGAACACAGAAAAAATCGTGGACTCAAAAGTACAACACAAAAAAAGTAAATAATAAACCACAATTCGTTAAATAAAATAAAAAAACAGTACTTAGCTTTATTGCTGCTTAGGTAGGGATCGGACCGGGGTTACACAGGTATGCGCCGAGATTGCCAGACAGGGATATAGCACGCAGAGAACACTTTAAGCGTCCCCACACGATATTCCACCACACTGGCGTCGACTCATACCATAGCCCACTTTATATACAAACATGGCCACATTCGTCCAATGAGAATGCGGGAGAGATTTGTTCACAAACAAACGAAAACATAAATTCTTTCTACTAAAACCTGAGATAAGATATGATAAGATTGCAAATATTTGTCAATATAATTTGACAGGGGCATATCGAGGTTGTGGTCAATTACTTCTTAAAACTACATTGACTAGGATGTGTGTCGCGAAAAGATTCTTTAGAAGCATCTTCAAAATGCTAGTATTTAATATTATTTTAGTAAAAAACTATTTTGCAGCGCACACAACATACATGAACTCGGTTTTCTTATCTATAACCCGGCTTCGCCCGAGTATGCATAACAAATTATGCAAATAAGCATGTTATCGCTCTGATTTGCATATTTCATGGTTGAAACTATGAAAGTAACTCCTTCCAGACCTAACTATATATATATATATGTTTCACCGGTAAAAAATGTTGAGGAAACATATGTGAAACATATGGAAAATATGCAAATGCTGATTTTATCGTACTAATTTACATATTCCGGGGAGGAAACGATACTCTTTTTATATCTAACTCTATATGGTACCACAATTATATCAAGATATGTCAATTATTGAGGTAATATATGTATGTGGAACCAGATAGACATCTCCTAAGAATGATAACTACAGCCTAATATGTATTCCTTGCTTCCCTAGTTATTTTCTACTGGCCTATATTTATGTATTTGTTTGTCCTCTTATTAGAGATATATATTTTTTTAATATTTTGTCTTAATTTGTATAATAGTTAATATTCGGTTCAAAATCACTTTATTAGGTACCGCTCAACAAGAGCAACCTAGTTCATGATAATTGAAGCAGTGAATAATATGTGAAGGTTATTCACATATTAAACAAAATGTTAACGCGGGATTCAATCCCGGTTCATGGCTGTCGGGAATCGAGGGTGTTACCCACTCGTCCACCGACTTTTTTTTTTGTAGTTAATATAAAATATTTTATATCTATAGAATTTTATAAAATTATGTAAAATAGTATCCGGATTCTATTTAACTTGTGTTCTATTGGCGAATTATTATACCAGGTTTTCTTCTGTAGAAGGGCGTCCGTACCAGAAAGCTAGAGAACAATAAAAATGTTTTGAAAAGACACTTTTCCTGGAGGCATGATTTATTTTACTCAATGTAGAAATGTATATGATGAACAGACACGCATTCACCAACTTTTGTTCATGTGTATGAGGTAATATAGTGGTAAATAATGTGGTGAGGTGAGAAATAATCACACGACGAGTTGTTAGAGCAATCATCCAGACAGCCAGACGAGAGAGCAAAAGGTAGCGAGCGAGACGTTATCAGCTGAACGACCGTTTTTCCTGTGTACACAACCGGGGGCTAATCAGGATAGTCGCCAGGTGGTGACGCCCCCCTCAGGAATGTGGCCAAAAAATGGTCGTTAGTTAGTTGTCTAAAGTGTCCCGCTCTAGCTGCCCATTTCTCTCTCGTTGGCTGTTGGTTTGTTTTATTAATCCTGGAAGAGCATATATTATGACATATGGCCCCCGTTGAAGAAGGCTGAACATGGTTTAAGTATATTTAAAGCTGGAGAAGCCAGGAATAGAGAAAATAATTTTACAGTTAAAATTAGTTAAGGTAATGGTGACATAGTTTTATGTAAATAAAATATTGTATAGTACACAAGTAAATATTATTTACAAGCAGTTTTACAACACCGGGGAGTTTGACATTTAAGGAAATCTTTGAAAATATCAAGGTTATAAAAGGCTATATACAACAAAATCTAATGTACTATAAGGAAAGTGATATGGAGGAGTGTGAACAACGAGAAGAAGAGTCACATACATATGGTGAAATTCTGAAGATCATTAAGACTGGGGAACTCTACACTTTAAGATATTTTTCAGGCGGACATGGCAAGGGGAAACTTGTCATGGGCTTTCTATGCTATAAGTGTAGAGTACGAGAAATGAGATTGAGGTTGACAATTGTGTGAGCTCAGGACTGAGGTAAATATAAAACTACATACAATGTTAGAACCTCGGCGAACAGAGCGAGGGGAGACTTGCCCTGGGCCAATCTAACTTATCTATGCAGTTACTTGTGTAGCGAGTCCGAGGGGAAAAGTCCCGTGTGTAAGTGAGGGAGTCGAACGGACTTATATTTAATTTGCGGAAAGTATGCGCGCACAGTGCCAAAAATTGGGACGAGGACTGCGTTGTCCGTTACAAGTGACAAGCTGCTCGGACACGAGGTGTTTGAACCGTCGTGGGAGCTTGTGCAAGGCGATGATTTCGCGGTGGGTTGAAAGTAAGACCCATGTCTGCGCGAAATGATGACGGACCGGACAGAATCAGCGACGATGTTTAACGTACCTCCGTGGGAAATATCGGAGGTAGGCTATATCGTGCTGGTTTGGACAATGGACAAACATAGATTTGAAGACAGGGTCCGTGTGGCGAACGTGTGGCGCGAGAAGAAGAAGCGAACTGTGTCGTTCGATGCAGATTGTTCAAGTGCGAACAAAAAGGGTTGATAAATATCTAGCAGTTAGTCAATCTGCACCCTGTGACGAACACACCATTGGCTAGATGGTGTGGGTCGGTGGATAGGCTAGAGATGAACTACGAAATAAATTATCATAAATGAAGGGCGAAGGTTAGGATTTTGAAATGACAATATAGAAGTTCGATAATTGATTAATCAACAATTCTCTATAAAGGCCCTGAGCTGGTATAAAGTTAACAAAGTTGTAAGAATGAGAGGGGCATTAAGGGAAAGATAGATAAGAGTCACCAAGGGTTGGTTGTAAGCAAGGCTCACGTGGTGGTTGGAATTCTTCGACGCCTGAATTACAGGGTGAATTTTGAATCGATTAGGGAAAGAAATTATTTTTCGTGAGCCGTGCTTACAAGTAGGAGAGGTCATATACAAATAGACATACAAAATTTTAGGTGCTGGAGGCATATTTTTATAAATAAATTGATTATGCAAAATATATTGTTAATAGTAAAAATCGTAAAGCGTTAATAGGTAGAATTCCAATTTTTTTTTTTTTTTTTTTTTTTTTTAAGAGTTACGTTAAAAATGGAAATTATTTAATTAAAATAACGATTGTTAAATTCTACTGGTAAGGTAACTAATTAAATGAGTTACAAATATCTAGATAAATAGTATGGAGCATAAAATTATTGTTAATAGGCATGGAGAGAATAAATGGAGCTAATTTTGTAAATATTAGGACAATTTACAAGGAATGACTTATTTAAAGAATGAATGGAAGGGGTAAAACAATTTCACTTACAGGTTATGCTGGTTTAGAGAGCAGGTAAGTTCATTGAGATTCGGGAGAGTTCTGTCTGTGACACTGAGCGTACCAGTGTTGTACATCACAGTAGCGGCAGGGATATGGCGGAGTCTTGTCCATGATGATGGAAGGTGTCCTGCTCTGGCACGGTGGTCGTTCTTGGGTAGATCTAGTGCTGGAAGAAGTGTGTGGCAGCTCCATCTCCGTCGTAGGTGAATACTTCTTCGGGATCACGGTTCAAAGGTTGGCGAAGAAGGGGTTGAGGGCTCGAAGAGGAGTGGTTACAGTTGAGTTGGGTTTGGCCGATCATCGTAGCTTCGCTTCTTGTTTCTTCATATACTCCGGTATATGAGGGATTTGCTTCCCGGCCAGGTCTTATCCTGTCGACTTTTCAATGAGGTAATATAGTGGTAAATAATGTGGTGAGGTGAGAAATAATCACACGACGAGTTGTTAGAGCAATCATCCAGACAGCCAGACGAGAGAGCAAAAGGTAGCGAGCGAGACGTTATCAGCTGAACGACCGTTTTTCCTGTGTACACAACCGGGGGCTAATCAGGATAGTCGCCAGGTGGTGACGCCCCCCTCAGGAATGTGGCCAAAAAATGGTCGTTAGTTAGTTGTCTAAAGTGTCCCGCTTTAGCTGCCCATTTCTCTCTCTTTGGCTGTTGGTTTGTTTTATTAATCCTGGAAGAGCATATATTATGACATGTACATAAGAGAAAAAGAAATTGTCACGAAATACTGTAGCCTCTACTCGGGTGAATGATTATCATCAATCACGTAACGTTACGTCAGCGCCTAACTACTGTAGCGCCCCCTCTTGGGACTCACCAAAATAGGGTGCTAGAGAGAGGGGGTGCTATAGATAGGTCACTTTTAATGTAAATCGTATCGTACTACGTATTTAAAATTGGGCGCTATAGAGAGGAAGGCTATTTAGAGGGGGCACTATAGACAGGTTTAACTGTATGTAAATAATAATTTGTATATAAAAATAGTATATATCATCAATTTATTAACGTGATAATCCTGTTGAAAGACTGACAAGTCCGAAAGCTTGAAAATAAAAAGTTGGACAAGAAACTTAACCCTGGAAGATTTATTTATTTTATAATATTGAGTTTTTTTTTTAGTATAACAAAGTTACGGGAGGATGATATTCATGTTACCAAAAGATGCATCTCTCCCTGTTGAGTTTTCTAAGATATTATTTTATTTATTAATTTAATTTTCTGTGATTATGTAAATATTGACCGCTGACTATCTTTGTATATAATTGAGTTTTTTAAATAAAGTTAGAGTGTGAATAGTAATTTGGTCGTGCTTTATTTCTCTCTTTGGCTGAGGCATTGGAATCACCATTGGGGTGTCGCCTGGGCATTGGAATCACCATTGGGATGTCGCCTGGGCATTGGAATCACAATTGGGGTGTCGCCTGGGCATTGGAATCACCATTGGGGTGTCGCCTGGGCATTGGAATCACCATTGGGGTGTCGCCTGGGTAGTTGAAAACCTATGCAGTCCTCTGAAGTACGGCTTTTTCCGTTAAGGACAAAGGAACCTTAACACTCCCGTTAAAAAATGCAACCTGAAAATCATTTTGTATTTTTTCTATCAGTAGATGAATTTCTATCATTTCATTCATATGGAACAATACCGCAACCTTTATAAAACGAAGTATTTCTGGATAGAAAAACTGGAGATAGGTTAAAGATATAAAGAAGGGAAAAAACACGAACACTAAATAAACAATTTACTATTTTTCTAAAATAAATATTGAGAGGTTAAAAGAATTTAACTTTTTTCAAGCCTCAAAAGATATTCTAAAAAAGGCAGCGCTTTTTTTATAACAGACGATTTTTCACTTTATCGGTAAACTTTAATTTCTTCCCGATATTTTATAGTCTTCTTTTTATTTGTGGGTCATATCTGTTGATTTTGACATCTATATTTTCTCTTTTACACACAATATATAGTATATATGGACATGAATATATAATAAATATATCATCTATATATATTTTTAGACAAACATAAATTAATATGGCGTTAGGTTTTGACGTTGATTTTGACGGGAGAGGCGCCTTGTGCTTCTATATATCAATATGTAAAAAAACAATAAAAATATATAAAAATATATGTGAAAAATAATATTTAAAAAATAATAATAAGGTCAGGTGTTGATATTAAAAATAAAAAGGCATATCCTGACCAGAAGCACATGTGCTTTTCAGAAGGCAGAGCGCCATCTCCCTGATATTTGGCCAACCCAATTTCTTAATTTATCAAGAAATTGGGTTGGCCAAATATCAGGGAACAGGCTAAATCAATGTTTAGCTGATTTCTGTTCCACCAGATGGCGGTCTGCCTTTTGAAAAGTACATGTTCTCCTGGTCAGGATATACCTTTTTTATTTTTAATAAAAATATATTTTAAAAAGGTCAGGTGTTGATATTAAAAACAAAAGAGGCATATCTTGACCACTCTCACATGAGCATTTCTAGAAGGCGCTCTGCCATCTAGAAAATCTCATGTGAGTCTGGTCAGGATATGCCTCTTTTGTTTTTAATATATTAATATACTAGCGGACGTACCCGGCTTCGCCCGGGTTTTACCCGAGTAAAGGTTTGTCTAACGAATCTCTCGATAAAGTGAACATTTTTTCCCGGTCCCTTTAAAAATACTCGATAATTTGAATAAAATCAATATTAATTGGTTCCCTCGGTAATTGGAAGTTAAAGGAATAGTATCGTGCCTTGGAATTGTATCATTATTCTTGTGTGGATGTACCCGGCTTCGCCCGGGTTTTACCCGAGTAAAGGTTTGTCTAACGAATCTCTCGATAAAGTGAACATTTTTTCCCGGTCCCTTTAAAAATACTCGATAATTTGAATAAAATCAATATTAATTGGTTCCCTCGGTAATTGGAAGTTAAAGGAATAGTATCTTGCCTTGGAATTGTATCATTATTCTTGTCTCAAATAAATTGCCGTGTCATCCTGAATTTTGTCTTTCCTAATTTTCTACATTACAAAATCATCGTATCATCATGATAATATTTAGAGCAGATTGTTTAATTATAACAGATAAATTAGAATATTTATCTTGATTATTTTTAGGCGAAAAGTTATTTCGAAAATTTTATTTGCTAGAAACCTTCCCAGTACTATACTAAATAACTTCCCAAAGTTTCATGGCGTTCCAATGAGTGGTTTGGTCAGGCATAAAGGACAGACAGACACACACACACATACATTCATTTATATATATACGTATATAGATATACCAACCCTTTGTACATATTTCAATTGTGTTAATATTTTTCTCTTTTTATCTAACTAAAACTTGCATTATTAATATTAAAATAAAAACATAAGCCTCCAGGGAAAAGTTTCTTTTAAAAATATTTTTTATTTAAAAAATCTCGAGCTTTCGGGCAAGTACGCCCTTCTACGGGAGAAAATGCTTTATATGATTATTAAGCCAATGAAATATGATTTAAAATTAAATAAAGTCCATATTCTGTTTACATTTGCTTTAAAAGCACGATCAACGCGGGCTTCTGTTGCGCGTGCTTCACTTGGGGGTTATGGGCTGGGCTCAGGGAATATAATGTTATAAATTTCCGGAATATCTATTCTTCTGTTGATGCTATTGTGCTTTCTGGATATGATGGATTCTATTATTAGTCTCTGTAGTCTATTGGGGATGTTGGAGTAATGGGTCTTTGGTTCTGATAGGGAGAAGGAATGGCCTGTTTCTCTTATATGTTGGTATACTAAAGATCTACCGTCTTGATTATCGATATTTCGTTTATGTTCTGATACTCTTATATTTAAATGTCTGCCAGTTTCGCCGACATATTTGGTTTTGCATTCTAACTTGCATACTAATTCTTGTATATATTTCAAATATCTTTCTTTCCTTTCAATGTTTAGTTTACCTTTGTAGTGCAAATGTCTCTATAGGGAGACATAACACTCTAAGTCGAAATAAAATATTAATATATTCAGTTATATTTCAAGTTTTGATAAGCATTGATGAATATCTCCATAACAAATTTCAGGGACCGATAATTTTTATCGCTATATATAGATATATATTTTGTTTATAAAGAATTTATAAATAAAGTGTCATTGTGTAATTACAAATTATAATTATCGAACAAAAAATATATTGGAAATATAATCTGAATTATGATATGGATATTATGAAAGGTATATGTGTATTATTAAAAACTAGACGAATGGCCCGGGCAACGCCCGGGGTTTACCCGAGTGCGAATATATTCTAAAAACGTTGACTTGGGTGGTCGCTATTAACAGGGTGGTCTGTATAGACAGGTGGATGTATCACACAGCTGATAACAGGGTTGTTTAGAGTGGTCGCTATAGACAGGGTGGTCTGTATAGACAGGTTTATGAGAGAGGCACAAACTTACAGGTTGTTGACGCCGCAATCCCCAGAGAGAGTGTTTTTTGTTGCATCATGCTGTGACTCACACGACGACCCAAGGTCAACAGGGGTGGAGCAGCAAGCTTAAGTCTATCACCGTCTGGCGGCGCTGCTTGCGAGTTATATCTACAATTCCGTAAATAACTCTAAGGATATTCAAGATATTCAAGAAATTATTTTTCGAAAACCTTTCCGGGGATATACCTAATAATATCCCAGAATTTCATGGCGATTGGATGTATGGTTTTTGAATAACAGGGTTGTCTAGAGGGGGGCAGGGAGGCCACGTGTTCGCTGGCGGCCAATGGGCGCGCATTCTATCCGTGAGCTTCAGACAAACAGACAAACAGACAAACAAACAGACAGAATAAGGCAAATATATAAGTAGATTTTAAAATATCATATTCTAAATATAACAAAATATTGCCTAACATAGCCTATATACAATAGCCTATATTTACAATTTATAATATTTATAAATTGTTTCTGTTTGTTTATATATAACCCCTATAATATAATTTTAATATTTATTATTTTTCTTTAAGACAAAGTTTGATTTGAAATACCCCTATGAGCTATTATAAAATATGAAATTGAATTCAAGGACTTGATCTCATATACATTTTGTGATATTTTAATTTATATTTCTATATTACACTCTGTTCAAAAAAATATATATATGCGACATTTATTTTAGGAATATTTGTTATATTTTGTGCTATGTTGGTATCTTAGCATGTCTTATATAATACCTAATCTGCCACTGAAATCGCATGTGTCCATTACCTCTACGTTCTAGAAGAAATTAAATATTGAAACGTATAAAGTTTGTCGTTTGGTTATTATTAGTTTATTATTCACAACCTAGTAGTAACATAAAGGTAACCCAGGTTCCTGGAGCGTATCCATAGATCGCCAACTACCCGGGCTGTCCTGTGGTTTAGAAGTGTCTTGGTAGCCTTAGTGAACCAGTTCACCAAATGTCCGGTTTGTTTCTTGGTTGATTCAATAGGGCAGTGTTATTGAATGAGAGCAGTCCAAGAATTGTAATCGTCTGGAATCGCTGTAGTTGGAATGCTGGGCAGCTAATTTACAACTGTGGTGTGTCGATTTATAAGTCCAGCGATGGCCCAGAAAGTATTTCAAAGTTAGTGTTTTATTGGTATTACTTATTAGCTACATTTTTAGAGGAAGAAAAAAGGAAAACACCCTAGAATGTCTATTGGGTTCTCATTGACTTCTGCTGATCTGCCGCGCCACACAGCGGTGGTCATCTATTTCATGGCCCGGCTTGTATGTTTGCTGACGGCATGGTCTATCATCCCAGCAGGCTGGAAGGAAGTCTCATGGCTCCCACACAACCTCTGAGAGAATAAGTGAACTCTAGAATATGTACAAGTTTATATGTGAATGTATATTTGAATATGTACTTGTATAAGGACTTTAAATCTGTCGTTATTTTACTTATTTTATTTTATTTTTTAATAATTAATATAAATTTATAATTAAATAATTATTAATTTAAAGAGAGAAAACTCTGTAGGAAGTGCTATTTCAATATTGAGGAACCAGTATATATATTGTCAAGTAGCTCTGCAACTCCGGTCACAAGAAGCTCCATGGGACACCTGTCAATCATCCCTGGACTCCGGGAGGGGACCACAGGCGTGAGGGGTTCTCGAAATCTTATCGGCAAATAAGGAAAACGGGACGCCTAGGTGGCTGACGACGCTCATTATTATTATCTTTACCTTGGGATAAGTTGTTATATTTTCTGACTCTCTCTCCCTTTAAATGCCTCTTGTATATAATTTTATTGAAGAACTAAAAGGTAAATACCCTTTATAATAAATTAATTATCCCCAAATTTGCCCTTGTTTTATTTATCTCCGCGACAATATATACACCCTACTATCTTTTCTCTGTTTATGCGATAAAACAGAATAAAAGAAGAAAAGTATCTTTAATAATGTATCTTTATTCTGTTTTATCGCATAAACAATACCGAGAAGATTATCACTGTCGTTATCTTTTCTCTAATAAAAGATTACTACAAAATACGCTGTATAACACGGATCTTCAATATGCTCGTGTATAAACTCTATCCCGAGAATAATGGATAGTTAACCTAATTATTATTATGCATACATCTATATTAATAAAATGGAAATTGCATAAGTGGACATCACTAAAAACTTTCGTTACAATGCATCAATTTCAACCAAATTTTCAACATTTATGTAAAACGAGATGGAGCAGGTTTTGCTTAACATCAAAATATATTTCCTGGCATTAACATGCGTAACTTCGCTGTTATCGATTAAATACAAAATAAATTCAACAGAGTTAATTTTATTTATATATAAATACAAAATTAAATTTCAACAGAGTTAATCTTTTTACATACTAGCTAATAATCTCAATCTAAAAAATATTCAAAACAAGCAATTTTAAGATAACACCATATGTAAAAGAGTCGGCCAAGAAAACAACAACGATATTACATATTTCTCACATATTCACACACAATCTTGATTAATAATTAAAACTAATCTTCAACATTGTTTATTATACTTCAACTTTTATTTCTACATTTGTTTTTAAATACTCAATTGTTTTATCATGTTTCTAATTTCGCCTAACAAATATACAAATTTATAGTGACCAACATATGCAAATTTTATCTTTGTTTTTATTTAACTTGATATCGTAAACATAACATCCATTGTAAGCATTTTTCTGTTCACCTTCCGTGGTTTCTCTTTTCTCGGATAGTTTTTAGGTGTAGTATATTTTCTTATTACTAGACTACAAACATTCCCTCGAGAAAAACCTGGGCGAAGCCGGGTACATCCGCTAGTTATATATATATATATTTATATTTGACAGTATGATGTAATAGCGAATACACATTAGTCATATTCCTTTTTTCTTAATAATTGACCAAAACTGGCCCTGTTTTAAAATGTAGCCTATTGTAGGCGAGTAAAACCGCCTGGTTCTGGTTTTTACACTCATCACACCCTTTTGTTTACATCTCAATTTAGATAAGCAATCAATAGGATTTTTAAAATATATATTATTAAATCTTTGTGAACCAATTAAAGAAACTCACTGGCTTAATGGTCACAGAGATAGTACATCGAGCTCAAGACAGAGATGGCTGGTGTGGTGTTTGGGATGTAATACATACAATGGGCCACAACGTTCGATCGCGAATAAAATGATTTATCTATATAATTAATAAGGTACCTAGAGGATCATAGCCCGAAACCATTGTATTCAGGTTGACTTTTTGTCTGAACTTGTCAAAACCTGTGTTATGGCTTATTCTTTATCACTACTAGTAAAGTTTTTTCTAGCGTGATAAACACAACGCATCGTTCTGGTATATTAAATTTACAGCAGTTGTACATACTCGTGAATAGATACGCGAACATCTCAAACAATCTTGTTCCCGGAAGAAGTTTGGCGTATTGCCATACGAAATATTGGAAAATAAAATATATATGATACAAAATAAGCATTTTTAAATAATGAATATATGGATTGCTCAATTTTCAAACATATATTGACACACTTTAAAATGTTATAATACATTGATAAAGGTTAGCGTTCAGCCAACTGAAATATTGGTAAAATAAATGATATTTTGATCCAATATATGCTTTTTTATTTAAAGATTTATTTATGGATTGCTTAATTTTCAAACATTTATATATAACTAGCGGACGTACCCGGCTTCGCCCGGGTTTTACCCGAGTAAAATTTTGTCTAACGAATCTCTCGATAAAGTGAACATTTTTTTCCCGGTCCCTTGAAAAATACTCGATAAGTTGAATAAAATCAATATTAATTGGTTCCCTCGGTAATTGGAAGTTAAAGGAATAGTATCTTGTCTTGGAATTGTATCATTATTCTTGTATGGATGTACCCGGCTTCGCCCGGGTTTTACCCGAGTAAAGGTTTGTTTAACGAATCTCTCGATAAAGTGAACATTTTTTCCCGGTCCCTTGAAAAATACTCGATAAGTTGAATAAAATCAATATTAATTGGTTCCCTCGGTAATTGGAAGTTAAAGGAATAGTATCTTGCCTTGGAATTGTATCATTATTCTTGTATGGATGTACCCGGCTTCGCCCGGGTTTTACTCGAGTAAAGATTTGTTTAACGAATCTCTCGATAAAGTGAACATTTTTTCCAGGTCCCTTGAAAAATACTCGATAAGTTGAATAAAATCAATATTAATTGGTTCCCTCGGTAATTGGAAGTTAAAGGAATAGTATCTTGCCTTTGAATTGTATCATTATTCTTGTCTCAAATAAATTGCCGTGTCATCCTGAATTTTGTCTTTCCTAATTTTCTACATTACAAAATCATCGTATCATCATGATAATATTTAGAGCAGATTGTTGAATTATAACAGATGAATTAGAATATTTATCTTGATTATTTCTAGGCGAAAAGTTATTTCAAAAATTTTATTTGCTAGAAACCTTCCCAGTACTATACTAAATAACTTCCCAAAGTTTCATGGCGATCCAATGAGTGGTTTGGTCAGGCATAAAGGACAAACAAACAAACAAACAAACAGACACACATACATTCATTTTTATATATATAGATATTTTATATCGCGGTATACTATATATATTTATGAATTTACGCAATAGATTTATACAGGACGTATTTATTTAGGAGCTAACAATTTTTAGTTGGAAAATGTAATCTTGTAAGAAAATAGGCTTCAAATTTCAGTTTTTCTCAACGTGTAAATAGGATTTATAAATATTTGAATATGCATGGCGCAACGCCTCTCTGTGTTTGTTAGCTGTTTTTATTTGTTTTAAGCCGCGAACTGAGGATAATAATCTCATAAGTTGGCTTTTCATCTGTAACAATAGCCTCTGCTTAATCCCTCACACGTGTTTCCAATTCTTTTAACCAAATTTAAGAAGATGGAGCTTGGTAAAGCGATTTGTAAGAAGTTATTATACTGTTTTTATTTTGTCGTATTAAATATTGTTGCATACTTTATTATTAATATATTTTTAATATAATATTTTAATAATCAAACAGATTAATTAGGAATTAATATATTTTAAATATAATATTTTAATAATCAAACAGATTAATTAGGAATTAATATATTTAAATATAATATTTTAATAATATCAAACAGATTAATTAGGAATTAATATATTTAAATATAATATTTTAATAATCAAACAGATTAATTAGGAATTAATATTTGAATTTGTTATCCTGAAGATAGAGGTTGTCTGGCCTGCATTCATATTTCTATGAAAAATAGACATTTCAGCCAGTAAGAGGTTTTTTTTTTTATTTTCTCAACGTTTCGACAAAAATATTTTGTCTTCGTCAGGAGAAGTAAATAAAAATAAAGCATTTGGCAAGGCCTTAAAAATTGTTCTGAGGTTGCAAGGGCGTTCTCACGAAACGTTGAGAAAATATTTTTAAAAACTCTAACTGGCCGAAGTGTCTATTTTTTATATAAATATGAATACCGGCCAGGCAGCCTTAAGATTTCAAATACTTAATCATACACCTCTCGGTTATTCTACAGATCTCTCTCAGGTTTTACATCTGTAGAAGAATTGAAAGGTTTGAAATCTTATGTTATATCTTCTATATATATAAAAATGAATGTTTGTATGTTTGTTTGTATGTCCGGTATACAAATTCGCAGTAGTTCACTAATTCAAACCAAAATTCCCATACATAGGTTAAAAAAATACGGGGAAGACGATAGGCTATTTTTAAAAATATATAAATCAATTATTAAAACTATACAGTGGACCCTCGGTTTGCGAGCATAATCCGTTCCAGAGCCATGCTCGTACTCCAAAACGCTCGTAGTGCGAAACTAATTTCTTATTTTTAATAATTGAAACTCGGGCAATTCTTCTTGCTACGAACAATTGCACAGTTTCCCACATTTTACATATTTTCCGAATCTGATCTGAAGGGAGGGATCCCAGTGAATTTTCATCCATCACGATTACGGGCAACCATCACGAGTTGCTCGTAATGCGAAATTTCACTCGTAATCCGAGGTAAAATTTTTCAAAAAATTTTGCTCGTACTGCGAAAAGCTCGTACTCCAAGGTGCTCGTAAACCGAGGGTCCACTGTATATTCAAATTATTCTACTTAGCTCACGAACAGCGCCCTCTATCAAAGATTAGATTAAATTATGCTGATGAAAACAAAAAGATAATGCTAATAACAAACAATTATTTAAAAAATCTTATCTAAATATATATCACTCGGGTAGATATGCAAACGGGTCAATCCCGGGGCGAAGCCCGGGTCACCCGTCTAGTATATTACAACATAAAGTTGTGGGAGAATGATTTTCATGTACCAAAAGAGGCATCTATCCCTTTAATTGTACATCAGAACGACGCCACTATTGCATCACCCTGGTAAAAAAACTTTACTAGTGATTATAAATAATGAGCCACAACACCAGTTGAGGCAAATTCAGACAAAAAGACAACCTGTATACCATGGTTTCGGACTTTAGCCCTCATCAGTACAGGGGCGGCTTCGATCTCATAACATCCTACGAGAGAGGTTATAAAATCGAAGCCGCCGCTGTACTGATGAGGGACAAAGCCCGAAACCATAATTCACGTGAGAACGCCCTTGCAACCTCAGAACAATTTTTAACGCCTTGCCAAATGCTTTATTTTATTTACTTCTCCTGACGAAGACAAACAATTTTTGTTGAAACGTTGAGAAAAATTTTAAAAAACTCTAACTGGCCGCAGTGTATATTGTTGCACCAGGTTGCGGCTTGGCAGACTCTTCAGCCTTGATTCTCTCCTGTGCTGGGTCTTGCATCTTACCAGAGCGTGTTTCAACCATCCTACAATCTACTTATATATTTGCCTTATTCTGTCTGTTTGTTTGTCTGTTTGTTTGTCTGAAGCTCACGGATGGGATTTTTCATAACCATCGGTGGTTCAGTGGTAGAATGCTCGCCTGCCACGCGGGCGCCCGGGTTCGATTCCCGGCCGATGCATTTTTTTTTTTTTTTTACAATTTTTAAAACTCATTTATATATTATACAAGAATGACATCCACGGCGCCAATTTATAATTGTAACGAATAGTATTTGAATAAAAGCATTTAATCGGGTAAAACCCGGGCGTTGCCCGGGTCATTCGTATATAATAATTGTATAAACGAATGCAAGACAAAATCACCGCGAATGTTTCTTTTTTTTAAGGCAATTTCTTTTTAAGGCAATTATCGTTATTTATCGTTAATTTTTGTTTCGATTTTATTGAAAAAAAAACGATATGGTGCCTTTAAAAAATGATCTTTATTACTATGCAGTTTTCTATTTAGTCAATATACCTAAGTTCATGTTGCAAATGTAATTATCTCTATCGATTTAGTAGGTGAAATGCAAAAAAAAAATCGACATGATGAAATCTTTATGAAAATTCACATTTTTATTTTTATATTTTCAAGACACACACAGTTTGGGGCGGGACGTTTCACAAGAGAGACATCCACGGCGCCAATTTATAATTGTAACGAATAGTATTTTAATTAAAACATTTTAAAAACACACAGTTTGGAACGGGACGTTTCACAAGAGTGACATCCATGGCGCCAATTTATAATTGTAACGAATAGTATTTGAATTAAAACGTTTTTAAAATATATACGCACTCGGGTAAAACCCGGGCGTTGCCCGGGCCATTCGTCTAGTTTTGTATAAGGGAATAATGAGATAACTCTACTTTAAGTAGCCTCCAGAATAATTTATTTATTTTTTACATCAAAGAGAGCAGTGAAGTCACACAGTTTACCTAAATACAAATGATGATTCTATAATACATATATTCTGTTTATAATACATATATTCTGTTTAATAAAATAAATAAATATAAATTTGAATTTAAAATATATGAAAAATAATATTACAAATTAAAATAAAATAGGTTCATTTGCCATGATGCAACAATTATTTCATAGAAATATGAATGCCGGCCAGGTTACCTCTATCTTCATGATATATAGGTTGATTTTTGTCTGAAATTTCCATAACCGGTGTTGTGGCTCATTCTTTATCTTCACTAGTAAAGTTTTCTTACTAGAATGATGCAATAGTGGCGTTGTTTTGATCTACATTTAAAGGGAGAAGTACCTAGTTTGGTACATATATAACAGGCATGTCAAACTCGCGGCCCGCGGGCCTCATGCGGCCCACAACGAATAAATTTGCGGCCCACCAGACAATATATTTTAATAAAAAATATATATATAAATAAAAAAATAATAATAAAAATTTGTAGCCAAATTTTTAAAAATTGTAATTATACATAATTTATTTATTAATAACGAACCACTGGTCGCCATACATATGTCGTAAGTTTTGATAATATTATACCTACATACATAACGTATGTACATCGCCATAAGTTTTGTGTGCTTTAAAGTTTAAAGAAAATATTCTTTCGGAGTACTAGAAAAAAAATTAAGTTACGTTCAATAATTTGTGCATATTTAATGCACTTTCCGACATGCAACATGTACAAATCAAGTTTAGGTGAAACTGCATCGTATCAAAAATATGCGGAAAACATTTTAAGTCTTAGAAATGAATTTGAAACAAGGTTTTCTGATTTCAAATCTTTGGAAGGCAAGTTTACTTTGTTTTCTTCGATTTTCTCGATAAATATAGAATCAATACCTAATCATATGCAAATGGAGGTAATAGATATCCAGTGCAATTCAGATTTAAACGCAAAATTCATTGAAGTTGGCGTTTCTGAATTTTACAAATATTTGCCAGCCAGATTTGAAAACACTCGAAAATTAGCATATGAAATTATGTCCATGTTTGGAAGTACTTATCGGTGCGAGCAGTTATTTTCACTTATGAAAGGAAATAAGTCTCCAATCAGATTGAGAATTACTGACGTTCACCTTGGGTCAGTTTTAAAATTAATCACTGCGAACAAGATTTCCCCCGAAGTAGGAAAGATGGTAGCAGAAAAGGGATGCCAAATATCAGGGAGAAAATATTAACTTTACTTTCTTTTTTCTTATTAGTATTTTTAAAAATAAACCTACATAAATGTTACTATAAAAATTTAATTACTTGTTTTCTTTTTTTTGCGGCCCACATAATCTTATTATTTTTTATTTGGCCCGTGTTAGGATTTGAGTTTGACATGCTTGATATATAACATTGAAATGAGGACATATTTTAGAAAAATATATATTTATTAAAAATTCTATATTTCGACGAGGCTATTCGCCTATCTTCTTCTAGAAAAAAAATCAAACTCCTTGTAAACTTATTATCCGCGAGATGCACGAGAAATGTTGTTTTATATAACATAGTATGACCAAACCATTTAAATTGAATTAGTGTATCTTCAGAAATAAAATAGTATATATATATCTCACCCAGCTTACAGTCTTGACCTGGTTCCTTCCGACGTCTACCTGTTTGATAAATTAAAGAATCTTCTACGCGGTAGACCATTTGAAAATGATGAAATGTTACTCCATGGGGTTATAGGGTGGTTCAGAAAGCAAGATGTAGAATTTTACCAAAGTGCTTTTGTGAGTTGGAAAGAACGCTGGACCAAATGTGTACAGAGGGAAGGTGGATATATTGAATGATATATAGCTAATAGTTAGGTATTCATATACTCGTATACAAATTTTCATCTTTATGGTTTGTCAAATAAAAATATTATTGATGATTTTGCATTACTTATTTACCCAACCTCGTATTTTTGTTTTAACTGTAGGTATGATTGTGGTATTATCATTATAAATATATATATACAGTTAAACCTGTCTATAGCGCCCCCTCTAAATAGCGCCTTCCTCTCTATAGCGCCCGATTTTAAATAGTACTACGATGCGATTTACATTAAAAGTGACCTGTCTATAGCACCCCCTCTCTATAGCACCCTATTTTGGTGAGTCCCAAGAGGGGGCGCTATAGACAGGTTTAACTGTATATATATATATATTAGATAATAAAAGGCATATATTGGATTTTAAAAAATATTTATTTTGCCAATATTTCGGCTGGCTGAACGCCAACCTTTATCGAGGCATTACATTTTTGTATACACAAACTCAGCGCCGCATAGTGTTATAATATCACAGTTGAAATCAATTAAAATACAGAGTAGGTGGGAGAAATTTGGGCATGAAAAAAATTATTATAAAAAATGCAATCAAAAATGTAAAATATCTTAAAATATTAAAAATTTTAAGATATTTTACATTTTTGATTGCATTTTTTATAATATTTTTTTCATGCCCAAATTTCTCCCACCTACTCTGTATTTTAATTGATTTCAACTGTGATATTATAACACTATGCGGCGCTGAGTTTGTGTATACAAAAATGTAATGCCTCGATAAAAGGTTGGCGTTCAGCCAGCCGAAATATTGGCAAAATAAATATTTTTTAAAATCCAATATATGCCTTTTATTATCTAATGAATTAAGTATGGATTGCTCTATTTTCAAAACAATATATATATATATATATATATATACTAGCGGATGTGCCCGGCTTCGCCCGGGTTTTACCCGAGTGAATGTTTGTCTAACGAACATTTGTTAAAACAATTCTCTATAAACTTATAAAACGTACTCGGATTCGCCCGGGGTTTTACCCGAGTAAAGGTTTGTCTAGCGAACATTTGTTAAAACAATTCTCTAAAAACTTATTTAAAAAAAAAAGATATATTGTGATAATTTGAAACTCGTAAATTTGAATCACTCGATAAAGTGAACATTTTTTCCCGGTCCCTGTGTGCCGTGTCATCCTGAATTTTGTCTTTCCTAATTTTCTACATTAGAAAATCATAGTTTTATCTAGTGAACATTTTTTCCCGTGTCACATTGCCTTTATTCTTCATTGTTGGCTTTTTATATTATATTTACTCTTCATTGTTGGCTTTTTATCTTAAATTTATTCTTCATTGTTGGCTTTTTATATTACATTTACTCTTTATTGTTGGCTTTTTATCTTACATTCATTCTTCATTGTTGGCTTTTTATATCATATTTACTCTTCATTGTTGGCTTTTTATATTATATTCTGACCAAAATCTATCTGTGAACTTCACACAGTGAACTTCACACAGACAGAATAAGGCAATTATATAAGTAGATTTACTCTTCTTTGTTGGCTTTTTATCTTACATTCATTCTTCATTGTTGGCTTTTTATATTACATTTACTATTCATTGTTGGCTTTTTATCTTACATTCACTCTTCATTGTTGGCTTTTTATCTTACATTCATTCTTCATTGTTGGCTTTTTATATTACATTCACTCTTCATTGTTGGCTTTTTATCTTACATTCATTCTTCATTGTTGGCTTTTTATATTACATTTACTCTTCATTGTTGGCTTTTTATCTTACATTCACTCTTCATTGTTGGCTTTTCATATTATATTTTTAGATTGAGATTATTAGCTAGTATGTAAAAATATTAACTCTGTTGAAATTTAATTTTGTATTTATATATAAATAAAATTAACTCTGTTGATTTTTTGTATTTAATCGATAACAGCGAAGTTACGCATGTTAATGTTAGGGAAAAATATTTTGACGTTAAGCAAAACCTGCTCCATCTCGTTTTACATAAATGTTGAAAATTTGGTCGAAATTGATGCATTGTAACGAAAGTTTTTAGTGATGTCCTCTTATGAAATTTGCATTTTATTAATATAGATTCTCCTTTTGCGCTCTTAGACTTGCAATTTAAAAAAAAAATAACTTCGAATTTAATTATCAGAACAAAGGGAAAAACAAACACTAAGCCAGTTAAGACGTACATTAAGATTGTATTAAACTTTCACCAACTTCCTAATTCAACGAGAAAGGCATCAGCCGATCCTATATAAAATGAAAGCTTCAATTTCCATACATATGACGATTCGTAATAAAATAAATAATTAATTCCCAACCTTTTATTCTGTGACAAAACTTTTCTATTAGATATATTTGTAGAAGGTATTGTTTTTCAATACGGATTTTTTGTATAATTTTTTTTTATGTTTTTTTTCTTTAATCTTTTAAAGCATTTTTTCGTCTCTTCTTTCTCGATTATTGAATAATTTATAAATCAAAATCGAAAAAGCGTGTAAGTCTAATGAAAACAATAAATAGAAAATATAATAACAAAATTTATATGAAAGAAAAAGTAATATGGTGGTTGTCTTGTCCCTCCATAGATAGGGGGGGTGCCATTGCCCCGTTAGTCAGCCACATTTCAGAGTTCCCTGTTCACGGTTACCGGTAGCTGCTCGGGGTTCACGACACCGTACTACAGGACAGTCCCTTACTTGTGCTGCTTCTCCCGCTCGCCACGTAGAGGAGGACTTCTAGGCGGGAATATAAGTGAATACAGTTATCAGCGTCATAATCAAGCAACAATTCTTAATCAATTCTGTCACCGTTTGCTTTGTGAATGGAATAAATACCCGAATATTGCCATTTCTCATAACCATCGGTGGTTCAGTGGTAGAATGCTCGCCTGCCATGCGGGCGGCCCGGGTTCGATTCCCGGCCGATGCATTTTGACGTGACAACGTCTTAAATTAGGTTGCGGCTGGGAGTCACTTATGAAAAAGTGTAACGCCCGGTAACGTTACGATGAGTCATCGAACGAGAGTGCTGCGCGCGCAGCTGCGCTAGAGAATTAGGCGCATTGAATCGGCGCATGCTTGTCTATAATTGTACACTGATATTTCATTATCGTAAACTATGATTGATTGATTAATTGTTAGATTGACACAAAAGTTGAGAAACTGAGTTTATAGCTTATGTCATGCTATTGATAAATGTTGATAGTGTTAAGTAAATTATTAGTTTAAAATTAATTAATTAATTAATTATTATTTTACAAATTTTAAATAGTTTCAAATTTATTTAGCAAAAATTTGAACCTTCGATCTGAATAAATGTTTTGATTTTCGAATTGATTCTTTAAAATTACAAATATTAAGAAAAAGTGGCAGATATAAGAAAACTTTATTTAAACTGTGTTGAGCAAGAATTTTAACATCTAATTAAAGTAAATGTTTTAATTTTCAACTTCATCATTTACAACTACAAATTTTATTTAATTTCAAATTTATTTAGCAAAAATTTGAACCTTCGATCTGAATAAGTGTTTTGATTTTCAAATACCAACGCGGCTGGTGGAGTGGCGATCTATCGTAAATTATCATCGACATCTACGGCGGAAGTGTTCCAAGTTGCGATTACAGACGTAACTCGTGTCATTAAAACCAAGGGTGACATGTGCATGACTGAAGTTACTTGCTTCGCCGCTAATACTAGCTTCAAGTTTATACTCGGTGCTGTATATATTCATCCAGGAGCTAGTATGCAGGATATTGGAATGTTACTATGGCAAGGACTCGGTCCGTACATTCACAACAGCCAGTACGTGCCACCGTTCGTGCAAGTTGATTCTAGTATACCGATTCTTCTGTGTGGTGATTTTAACAAAAACGTAAAGCCTGACAACTCGTTTCTTAAATTCATGAAAAATACATATAATCTTGATTGCGTATCAAACGTTTCTAAGTCAACTACGTTAAAAGGAACAACTATCGACTTGACTTTCGCAAGACACATTACAGCAGAAACACTTCCTTTCATTTCATATTTCTCCTATCATCGTCCTATCCTCAACAAAATCACTCAAATAGGAATTAGTTAAGTTTAAGTTTACATGTACAATGTTTTAGTAAACAAAATATATTTCTATAGTTAAAATTTGTGCAATTCTTATTTTCATTCTATTCCTTGTTCCTATTGTGCAATTTAATTATATTCATATCAATAAATATTCTACCGTTGTCACGTAAAATCTTCGCCCGTAAAACCGACTTTACAGGCAACCATTGTTTTTTTTTTACAATTTTTAAAACTCATTTATATATTATACAAGAATGACATCCACGGCGCCAATTTATAATTGTAACGAATAGTATTTGAATAAAAGCATTTAATCGGGTAAAACCCGGGCGTTGCCCGGGTCATTCGGCTAGTAAGTGATATAAAAGTAATATAAAGAATAATTAAAAATCAACCTTTACTTGATATTTATTCCGACAGATGGCGCTACTTATCAGAAACTTTTAGTTTCACGATCAGGAGAGATGTTTTTTTCTTAATTTATCCACCTGATCCCAGTACAATATCATCTTCATACTATTTTTCAGAAAGTAATATGTACATAATGAAAATAAAAGTTCAAATAAACTTTTAATTAGTGATATAAACCAATTTATTTATTCAGAGATAACTATTAGAAATATTCAAACACATTGATGCTATAAAATGTCGCATAATTCCAAAGACTGACGAGATGGTATTAGGCGGATAAAGTCATATGTTAGGGTAAGTGGAGATCTTCAGTCAGAACAGACAGTCTATTTAAGACATAGATTCCCTAACATTTTCAGACCATTCTACCTACTCTATAAAATACATACTCTCATGGACAAAACTTAAGGAAGTGGAAAGTCTGATATCACCGATTGTCTATTTTATTTTTTATATTTTTAAAGGAGACAGAGACAATTTTGTTCACACTTGGTTATCTCGTGTGTCTTCAATAAAGATCACTGTGTATCAAATATCTTTCAGAGTTATTGTCTGAATCCCGATATATATACAAAAAGGTAAAACTTCCTTTAATTTTGTCCATAAGGGTACATTTTATAACACCCGTCCTTATGAAAAATGTAAACTATTTTAGTGAGAATGTGTGTATTTCTTCTTATTTTTTAATATAACAAATTATCTCTCTACTGCCTTTACTGTTATGATAAAAATAATGAAAGGAGAACTGAGTAGTACTCCCAGTCTTAATGACAAAGGCAGACGCATTCTACTTCACCCAGCCATGATGGTTGTCAAGCTTGATACCCTAATATAATTGAGTGGAGATGAGAAAGAAGAAGAAGATGGAAGGAGAGCTGAACTCATCAGTGGTGAACCCTCCCAGTAGTTTCGCCAGTTTAATCTGCCATACCGCTCAATATTATATACAAGTACAAGGTGTGTCCAATAAATAATGAGACTGGTCAAAAATAAAGAAAAAATAAAATTATTTCAAAAAAATTATTAGTATTTTTCAAAATAGTCCCCTCCCGCATCTATACATAATTTCCATCTCTTCTCCCATGATTTAAAACATTTAGAAAAGGCATCTTTCGGGATGTTCTTCAAGACCTTTTTCGAATCCGCTATGATGGACTCTCTAGTGTCAAATCTCCTTCCTTTTAGAGCCATTTTGAGTTTTGGAAAGAGAAAAAAATCATTTGGAGCTAGGTCTGGGGAATAGCAGGTTGTTTTGAAGTATTTGGATGCCGTGTTTAGCCAAATAAGTCAGTACAGATGTAGCGGTGTGTGGTGGTGCATTATCATGATGGATAATCCAATTTTTGGAACTCCTCATTTCACTTCTTTTCAGACGAATTGATTCACGTACACGTCTCATAATGTTTAAATAAGACTCCTTATTGATTGTTTGACCTTCCTCTAGTTATTCATAATGCACAACGTGACCAATAAGACTTTTTTTTTACTTGCAAAGTCGCAATTCCTTCGTTCTTGGTTCATCTTTTCCTTTCCACTCCATGGATTGGCGTTTTGTTTCCGGGCCATACCCGTAAACCCATGTCTCGTCTCCAGTTATTACTTTTTCCTTCCAATTAGGGGTTTCTTCCACCATTTCAAGCATTTTTTGGCAACTTCAACGCGATTCTCCTTTTGTTGGATTGTGAGCATTTTAGGGACAAATTTTGAAGGTGTCTTCTTTAACTGCAAGTCTTCTTTAATTATCGATCCAAATAATGATTTTGATATCCCTCTTTCTTCCTCAATGTCCCGTAACCTTATTCGTGGATTTTCTTTTGTCAAATTTGAAATTTGGCTCACCTTTTCAGGGTTCCTGTGCAGAATTGGACGTCCAACCCGCTTCTCATCTTTCACCGATTCCATTCCATTTTTAAATCGTGAAAACCATCTAAATGTGGTGGACTTATTTACATTTTCGTTTCCAAATGCCAATTTCAACAAATCTGAGGTTTCTGAAGCCGATTTCCCAATTTTGTAGCAAAATTTAATACAAATTCGTTGTTCGAATTTTCTATCCATTACAAATTAGAAGTTGTTATGCAAGGCGCTCTTTTTACAAGCTTACAATTTATCGACTGCGCGCGCAATCACGTGATGTGATATACCGCAGTGTTGCTGAAGCTTTCTATTTTTTTAAATAAATTTTAAAAAAATTATCATTTAAATTTTTCTTTGTTTTTAACCGGTCTCATTATTTATTGAACACACCTTGTATATGAAATCGAAGCGACCCCGGTACTGATGAGGAACATAGCCTGAAACTATGGTAAAACGTCCTGAATTGTCAAAACTGGTGTTGTGGCTCATTCTTCATCACCACCACGTACTGGGATGATAAACTATAATGCTTTTCAAAGGGGGGGGGGGTATCCCTGTAGATTCATGCTTCTCGTTGTTCTTTTTCACCAATTTCAAATATATAAAAAAGATCACCTCTCTCATCAAATAAACGGTTAAACTAAGCGTCATATAGAAAATGAAAGGATTTAAGGACGAATGATTATTTTATACACAAAACAAACTTCTACTGTCCTTACTGCGATGAAAGAATATTGGGAGGGCTTGGCTCATCATATTTATATGTAATTTTATTTTCCTAAAAGCTTATGTCTATAGTTTCTTGAATACCATTTCTGAGATTCTACCCTTCAGTGCAGAGTATATAAGCAGAATCGTTCAATACAGTATTGGAGCTCTAAGAAGCGGTCTGGTAGATTAAATTGGTGAAACCGCTGGGAGGGTTCCCCACTGATGAGTCAAGCCCTCTCAATATTTTTTATCGCAGTAAGAACAGTAGAAGTTTGTTTTTTGTATAAAAGAATCATTCGTGCTTAAATGCTATCATTTTCTATATATAGATGACGCGTTATTGCTTTATGTTAAGCACCATATATTGACCGTCTCTGGTCACCGACCCGAGTCCGTTGAGACAGTCAATAGATGGCTCTTAGTTTAAGTGTTTATTTTGACAGGAGCGGTGTCCCTTCTGTTTATAAATTAATATATTCTCCCGATAAATTTCTCACAATATGAGAATTCGAAACTATTATAGACGCGTATGATTCTTTTAAAAAATTAAACAATTTTATATTAATTATATATACAGTTAAACCTGTCTATAGCGCCCCCTCTTGGGACTCACCAAAATAGGGTGCTATAGAAAGGGGGTGCTATAGACAGGTCTCTTTTAATGTAAATCGCATCGTAATACGTATTTAAAATCGGGCGCTATAGAGAGGAAGGCGCTATTTAGAGGGGGCGCTATAGACAGGTTTAAATGTACTATATAATTTAACTGTACTATATAATTATTCTATATACAGTTACGAGCGCCATGCGTCATCTCTGTCACCGTTTGCTTTTTCTTTGGAATGGCGCTCTCCTATTGGTTGGCTACGATCGCGTGGCTACGATGGCGCCGCCACTAACAATTTATAATTGTAACAAATAGTATTTGAATCAAAACATTCAATCGGGTAAAACACGGGCGTTGCCCGGGTCATTCGGCTAGTTCTATATATGCCACAATAGTTCACGAATTTATTAAATTTAATTTGAAGTCTCGAGATATCATTCGACCAGCACGTATCAACCACCACGCCACCACGCGTGTATATTTTCAAAAATTTGTTTTTCACACACAAAGAATGTAATATATTTTCTCTCTCTCTCTCTTTCAATATCATAAGTATTTAAAATATGTAAATAATAATTTGTATATAAAAATTGTATTTATCTTTAATTTTTTAACGTGATACTTCTATTGAAAGATTGACAAGTCTGAAAGCTTGAAAATAAAAAAGTTTGCGCAAGAAACTTAGCCCTGGAAGCTTTATTTATTTTATTATAATTCTAAAATTAATTAATTTTTAAAAGAATCGTATATATATACGTCTATAATAGTTTTTAATTCTCATAACAGATAGCGTACTAATATATCATATTGAAATTGTCAATAGTTGACTGGGTTGACATGGTAAATATATTACCTCTTTCATAAGCTAGTCTTCCCCCCCACGGCAGAATTCCAATGGCTGGGTATCCTATTGACATTGACAGCCAAACCTGGAAGCTTGGGATTGAAGAACGTCTGGGAGAAGTCACTCAGGACAATACTAAATCGATGCTAAATCCATAACCTTGGTATTCATGGTATTGCATGCATTCAACTTATTGGAGAAATAGCCTTAAAAATCGTTTTTTTAAACCTCCTTTTTTTCCCTATTGAATATTTTTGTCCTTTCAATTTTCTATAATATTAGAGTCAGGAATACTCGTACATTCATTATATTTATTAAATATAATTTACTCTTTACTCAATTTTTTTCTTCCCATTGAATATAACAAAATATTTTGAAAACTTAATTCTGTTGACGTTATGTGGCGCTGAGTTTGTTGTTGACACACATTAAATATGTTATAACACCTTGATAAAGGTTGGCGTTCAGCCAACTGAAATATTGGTAAAAATAAATGATATTTTGATCCAATATATGCCTTTTTATTAAATAATTTACTCTGTTCTCATCACACTGTCATTATGTAAGTTTGTCCAGAAACTGTCAATATTTATTAAATCGCTCTCTAATATCATCATATATACGTTCTCTTTTTATCTTTTTTAATGATTTCTTGAAAATAAAGATACTTCGGCCAGTAAATCTTTTTTATTACCTCGACGTTTCGACAAAAATATTTTGTCCTCGTCGGGAACAAACAAAAATTAAAACATTTGACAAGGCATTAAAAATATTCTATATATAATTTGAAAAAAAAAACCTCAGTTTTGGTTCCTTAGATCGTACACATTTACTTGGATAACTGTGGTAATTCTAGAGCTAATACATGCAATTGTCCCTTTTAGGGTGAGGGTGCTTTTATTAGACCAAGACCAAACGAGGGCAACTCCGATAGTCGTGGTGACTCTGAATAACTATGGCGGATCGCACAGTCCTAGTACTGGCGACGCATCTTTCAAGTGTCTGCAAAGAAAAGAATAAAAACACCTGACCCACTTTTTTTTTCTATTGTTTTTTCATATATAATAATTTCTAACGCTTTGCCAAATGTTTTAATTTTTGTTTGCTCCTGACGAGAGCAAAAGATTTTTGTCGAAACGTCAAGATAATAAAAATATTTACTGGCCGAAGTATCTTTATTTTCAAGAAATATGAATGCCGGCCAGGCAGCCTCTATCTTCACGATTTTTTAATGATGTTTTTATAAGGTTATCTTGAAACATCTAAATATACACTCATGGACAAACTTTAAGAAATTTTCATATTTTGTTGTCGCCCGTCGTCTTTTTTTTTTTTTTAAGAGACAGAAGCAATTTTGTTCGCACTTGTTATCTCTTGTGTCTTAATAAAGATCACTGGGTATCAAATATATTTCAGAGTTATTGTCTGAATCATGATATACATGCTAAAAGGTACAACTTCCTTAAGTTTTTTCCATTAGTGTTTATGCAAATAATATATATATGAATATATATAACATAAAGTTGCGGAAGGCTGAGAATTATGTACAGAAAGAGGAATCTCTCTTTAAATATACATCAGAACGAATCATTATATTATAAACCTAGTAGAAAAACTATATCTACAGGATAGCTCTTTGTCTGAATTTTCCAAAACTGGTGTTGTGGTTCATTCTTTATCATCACTAGTATATCGTTCTGATGCATATATAAAAGGAGATATTCCTCTTTCGCGGTACATAAGATATTGCCACGTGGAAAATTAGGGAAGACCAACTTCGGGATGAGACAACAAATTATTTGAGGCAAGAACATGTGGCGACTACACTTTGCTTCAGCGAGCCGAACTAAGACGGCCTCGGCATCCGCGGGCGTCAACCTGACTACGCATGCGCGCGGGACGTCATCAGGGACTCTGGCTACTGACGCGGTAAACAAGAAGGCTAAAGCCGACGGCCGTTACTTCAACCGTTGTTTCTTTTCTCTCTATAATTTCTTGCTTTAAATAAATTAATTTTAATTATAATTTTATCAGCAGCCTTTCCACAAGCCACACCAGCACATCACAACAACCATCCTACAAACATTATTATTTATTATTTATTTATGTAACCCGGATTCCTGGAGCATACTAAAGTCGCCAACTATCCGGGTTGGTCTTTAGACTTCACGTCTAATGGTGGCAGCAGACATCCAGCTTATCAGGTGTCGCCAGGCTGACTTGTGCTTGGGGATGTTCTGCAGGTCTTCAGGGGCAAATATATTTGTTCCTAGGAGGGTGGCTGTTTGGAAGGCAAGAACAAACTATGAGTGATAAACAAAAGATAAGCAAAAGAGGAAAGTTTACAGAGTTGAGCAAAATATAAACAGAAAAATAATACTCTGTTAATAAATTAATAAATTCTTTGTTACAATATATGCCTTTATAATGATCTTTATTTTCACGCACGCAAGCACAAAGACAGAATCTCTCCTCTCTCTCTCATTGCCGGCTTGTAATGATATCCTCACGATGATCAATCACCATCATGTAGTGGAGGAGACAACGATGAATCTTAAGTTCTTTATCCTACTTACTGCTTTATAAAAGTTATACAGGGACAGAACAACTATTCGACTTGATATGGCGCTGGTTAAAATACTTTGTACTGAGGTAAGTTGGCTGTCGTTTACTTTTGAGAAGAATGTCCTCTTTCTTCGCTAATATACTGGTATCCAAAGATGTAATTAAATATTTCAATTTATATTTTTATCTTTGAAAAAATAAAAAAAGATGGCATATTGTATCTCTCTCTTCATGCATTAGCGCGCCATCTGTTAGGAAAATTCTAAACTATTATAGACGCGTTAAAAATAATAATAATAATCATACGCGTCTATATAATAGTTTCGAATTTTCATTAGAATATATTTTAATGTAGTGTTTTTGTGTTAAATGTTAAAAATGTTTTTAAATTGTTAATTTAAGTTTTTGTTGTTTTATAATAAGGAAGATGGGAATTACATTGTTGTTGTTGTTTATTATCGTTTGTTAAAAAAAAATACATTGCATGTAATGATGATAATAAATAGCTTTAATTTAATATACAAAAAATCAGTGAAAAATTAATTATAAAATTTACAAACGTGACAATATTTATAATAAAGACGTTTAAAAAATTTAGTACAGCTCTAACATGGAGAGTATTGTAGGGACCACGGGATTCGAAGTTGATCAACACGGCCGGGTTGGCCTTGGGAGCATCAGCCCTGCTCATGACGGTACTCGGAGTCCTGGCGCTGGTGATGGTCCGCCGGTGTAGGGCCCGCAGAGACAAGAGAGCTCTGAGTCGCAGCCTCAGGGACGCTGTGGTCAACCCCAAGTACTACACCCCCTCAGCCCTGGGGCAGTACGAGATCCCTCGTCCAGCTCTGTCCTTCAGCGAGGAAATCGGAGAAGGATGCTTCGGCAAGGTTTTCCGAGGTACTCTCTCTCTCTCTTTCTGGATTTCTCATGAACTTTTTTAAAACTAATATTCGGTAAAACCTATATATATACCATGAGAGATCTATTTTATGCAAATAAATACCTACAAAACAACCACATTTATCAAATTAAAATTGTCGAACTTTGAACCCATCCAACTTCCGGTGTGTGACAGAGAGAAAGAAGTCATCTCTCTTCAGGAGAGAACACTTTTATAAAAATCAGAATTGACGAACTAACTTAACCCAACAGCCTCTAATGAAATCTGTGTTTAGGTGGTCCTTCGTTAGAGGTTTTACTGTATATATTTTAATGTTCGCGGTCGCCTTACGGTCGCCTCTCCAGTCAAAATATACATTAAAACTAGGCAGTCTCCTCAAACTTCTCAGTTTACCAAAGCTGGTGTTGTGGCCTTGTCACCGACTTGAGTCTGCCAGTTTGCGGAGACGGTCAATAAATGGCGTCTAGTTTTGATGTATATTTTTACGGGAGAGGCAACCTTTTTTTTTATAGATCCTTCCGAGAGACAAAATACCTTTCTATATTTGAATGTTAAGAGAACAAAAGTATTTAATGTTATTTTCATGAATGACAAATTGCTACAATTAGTAAAGTGAAGTTGAAAAAATAATCGGAAATGCTTGGCTCATCGGCAGTTAACCATTCCAGCCATTTCACCAATCCACCAGTTCGCTACAACTATTGTATGTGCCCATTCTGCCTATAGAATCCGTATTTGGTGGTTTTAGTCTTGGTGAATGGTATTTAACGTAACTGTGGAAAGGTACTTCTGTAATTGTAAATATTTACAAATAGAGTTTTGCTTCGAGCACAGATCTTCCACTTAAAGGACAAGACATCAAATACGTACAAAAGCCTGTTAAAAAGAAACAAAAGTAAACAATACACCTAGCTTACTCTGTAGGTAGCGGATGGAATTATACAACGTCATTTGTTGGATGGTTGCATTCTCAACCTACAGAGTGTTCTATGATCATTGTTCACTTTGTTGTAATTGTGTACGAGGATGATATTCATGTGAAATAATGTTACCTCTCCCCTTATAAAATACATTTAAATCATACTTTTTATTGGTACATAGTTGATTTTTTGCATTGGTGATTGGTGAAGTTTTAAACGTGGAGAAAAGGGAGTATATGAATCTAATGCTCCGCAAAGTACAATGCAATTTATCTTAAAATTGGCCCTAACACTTATCCAACCAAAATTTCTTTGTTGTAGATTCGGCTTATTTCCTTAATTCTAACGTAGGATGTTACATAATCATGTTGTACCTATATTGATGAAGGTCATAGCCCAAAACTATGATACAGTAGAACCTCCATGAGAGGACACTCGCGTTAGAGGACACCTCTCTATAAAGGACAGTTTTCATTTGCAAAATTGCCATTTTTAATATTTAGAAACTCTCCGGTTAAAGGACACCTCTCCCTAAGGGACGCCTTGGCTCTGAAATTAGGTGCCCTTTACAGGAAGGTTCTACTGTATATACAAGTTGGCTATTTATTCTAATTTTTTGAAGCACTATCGTTTTGACACATTTATCTATCGCATTTACGTTCTCTGTGCAGTGAAATCCAGAAAACGCGTAGTCTTAATGCATTTTATAAATTATGTGACTTTGATATTTGTGCACAAAATTACTTTAATATAGATGAAAATTTTGTCGGGAGAGGATATTGATTTAGAATAAGAAAGATCACCTTTCCCGTCAAAATATAAGCCTCTACATTAACATTTCTTTTCACAAGATCATTTTACTGCTAGCTCCACTCCTGTATATTAATATATACAATCCTTTATAAAACAAAGGTCGCCTCTCCCGTCAAAACTAGACACTATCTATTGACCGTCCCCGCAAATTAGCGGCCTCAGGTCGGTGATAAAGCCACAAAATTTCTATCTATATTTTGGACATAGATTTGGCCTAGCCACTTTGCCAGCTAATCACTCTTTGACGGATTTGGCTTAGATCCCTTATGGATCCACGGAATAAAGTTCGCCCAAGGCTGAAGAAGGCAATTAGCCCGAAACCGTGGTCTCCAGTTGGGTGCTTCTCAGTTTGCCAAAGCTGGTGTTGTGGCTTTGTCACCGACCCAAGGCCGCTTGTTAGCGGCGATGATCAATAGATGGCGTCTATTTTGGACGTTTATCATGACGGGAAAGGTCACCTTTGCTTTTATAGATCAATTTCCTCCTGGAATAATTTCTATCTACAATCATATATATGGGTGAATCAAGGAAAAGTCAGGAGGTTTGAAGTCGCGTTATGTGGCAGGAACCTACCGAGACAGCCATGGTGCAAGCCATCTGGTGGCGGTGAAGATCATGAAGGAAGGTACAGAACTTCAGAATACTGAAGTACATCGAGAGGTCGAGATTATGGCCAAATTTGACCACCCCAACATTCTCAAGTTACTCGGAGTGGTGCTGAAAGGTGAGTACCCTTATTTTCTAGATCCCATAAACTTCTAACGTGGTGCAATGGATCAACAGTTATTAGTATAATAAAAATTATATTTCAGTACAATTACATTGATGTGGCTGTATTAAATATCTCTGAAATTCAGCACATTTGGACTTATTTTATTTAATTCTTTTATTTAAAGGCAATAAGAATACATAAGAGATTTGTGCTTCACCGAAGTACTACACAAATCTCATCTAGATGTATTTATATACAACTTAAAATCAAAGTCAACATTGATCACAAATAGTAAAAATAATATAAATTTTAAATAATATCATTGCTATTGGACCCATAACTAACCATAGCAAAGCCTACAATTCTCTTCACAGAAGAGGACTACAAGAGTTGTATAATACTTTCAACATTAAACTATGCAATGGACTCATAGTCGATACATCATAAAGTCACAAAGATTTATTATAACTAGACAAAATAAAATCACAATATTTAAAGAATTTTCTATTAGAGAAAATGTTTTAGAGAGCGAGTAGTATATTTTAAATATTGAAAAGTTGGATTGTTAGTCGAGCCTATACCACACAACAAAAGGGCTAAAATATTTTTCTTAGAGAGATAGTTACTAGGCATTTATAAGCTTGAAACTTTTAATTTAGAGTGTATAGAAAGAAGGGAAATATCGGATCCAAAATTAAGATGAAGTTTTCAAAATCTAGCTCAAAATATAAATAATCAGCATTGGTATTTTAAGCTGCACTTTGACTTCTCAAACCTAAAAAATGATCGGGGCAATGCCGAAGATGTACGTTGCGAAGGATCAAGGATTTGATCGGGATAACACTATAACTGCAAGATCTGGCCGGTGGTGTTAGAGGCCGCACGTTGCGAGGACTCAAGGAATTGATCATAACGGCTGCAAGATCTGGCCGGTGGTGTTAGAGGCCGCACGTTGCGAGGACTCAAGGAATTGATCATAACGGCTGCAAGATCTGGCCGGTGATTTTAGAGGCTGCACGTTGCGAGGATTCAGGGAATTGATCATAGCGGCTGCAATATCTGGCCGGTGGTGTTAAAGGCCGCACGTTGCGAGGACTCAGGGAATTGATCATAGCGGCTGCAATATCTGGCCGGTGGTTTTAGAGGCCGCACGTTGCGAGGACTCAAGGAATTGATCATAGCGGCTGCAATATCTGGCCGGTGGTGTTAGAGGCCGCACGTTGCGAGGACTCAAGGAATTGATCATAGCGGCTGCAATATCTGGCCGGTGGTGTTAGAGGCCGCACGTTGCGAGGACTCAAGGAATTGATCATAGCGGCTGCAATATCTGGCCGGTGGTTTTAGAGGCTGCACGTTGCGAGGACTCAAGGAATTGATCATAGCGGCTGCAATATCTGGCCGGTGGTGTTAGAGGCCGCAAGTTGCGAGGACTCAAGGAATTGATCATAGCGGCTGCAATATCTGGCCGGTGGTGTTAGAGGCCGCACGTTGCGAGGACTCAAGGAATTGATCATAGCGGCTGCAATATCTGGCCGGTGGTGTTAGAGGCCGCACGTTGCGAGGATTCAGGGAATTGATCATAGCGGCTGCAATATCTAGCCGGTGGTGTTAGAGGCCGCACGTTGCGAGGATTCAAGGAATTGATCATAGCAGCTACAATATCTGGCCGGTGGTGTTAGAGGCCGCACGTTGCGAGGACTCAAGGAATTGATCATAGCGGCTGCAATATCTGGCCGGTGGTGTTAGAGGCCGCACGTTGCGAGGACTCAAGGAAATGATCATAGCGGCTGCAATATCTGGCCGGTGGTGTTAGAGGCCGCACGTTGCGAGGACTCAAGGAATTGATCATAGCGGCTGCAATATCTGGCCGGTGGTGTTAGAGGCCGCAAGTTGCGAGGACTCAAGGAATTGATCATAGCGGCTGCAATATCTGGCCGGTGGTGTTAGAGGCCGCACGTTGCGAGGATTCAGGGAATTGATCATAGCGGCTGCAATATCTAGCCGGTGGTGTTAGAGGCCGCACGTTGCGAGGATTCAAGGAATTGATCATAGCAGCTACAATATCTGGCCGGTGGTGTTAGAGGCCGCACGTTGCGAGGACTCAAGGAATTGATCATAGCGGCTGCAATATCTGGCCGGTGGTGTTAGAGGCCGCACGTTGCGAGGACTCAAGGAATTGATCATAGCGGCTGCAATATCTGGCCGGTGGTGTTAGAGGCCGCACGTTGCGAGGATTCAGGGAATTGATCATAGCGGCTGCAATATCTGGCCGGTGGTGTTAAAGGCCGCACGTTGCGAGGACTCAGGGAATTGATCATAGCGGCTGCAATATCTGGCCGGTGGTGTTAGAGGCCGCACGTTGCGAGGATTCTGGGAATTGATCATAGCGGCTGCAATATCTGGCCGGTGGTGTTAGAGGCCGCACGTTGCGAGGATTCAAGGAATTGATCATAGCGGCTGCAATATCTGGCCGGTGGTGTTAGAGGCCGCACGTTACGAGGACTCAAGGAATTGATCATAGCGGCTGCAAGATCTGGCCGCTGGTTTTAGAGGCCGCACGTTGCGAGGACTCAAGGAATTGATCATAGCGGCTGCAAGATCTGGCCGCTGGTTTTAGAGGCCGCACGTTGCGAGGACTCAAGGAATTGATCATAGCGGCTGCAAGATCTGGCCGCTGGTTTTAGAGGCCGCACGTTGCGAGGACTCAAGGAATTGATCATAGCGGCTGCAATATCTGGCCGCTGGTTTTAGAGGCCGCACGTTGCGAGGACTCAAGGAATTGATCATAGCGGCTGCAAGATCTGGCCGCTGGTTTTAGAGGCCGCACGTTGCGAGGACTCAAGGAATTGATCATAGCGGCTGCAAGATCTGGCCGCTGGTTTTAGAGGCCGCACGTTGCAAAAGGTTAAATTAATTGATCGAAACGCAACCACGGCTTTCTCTCTCTCTCTCTTTTCTGTGTATGATATGGCCGCTGGTTTTAGAGGCCGCACGTTGCGAGGGCTCAAGGAATTGATCACAGCGGCTCCGCGGCTGCAAGATCTTGCCGCTGGTTTTAGAGGCTGCATGTTGAGAAAGCTCAAGTCTCTAGGAATTGGCCACGGTGGCCCCACGAATGCAAAATCAGTTCGATGGTTTTAGAGGCCGCACGTTGCGAAGGTTCAATGAATTGATCAGAGCGGCACCGCGGCTGTAAGATCTTTAGAGATAACGTTGTTTATTTGGCAGTAACGCATTACTAAATGTGCACCACCTAAACGGAATCAAACTATTTACAACTATTGTCTTTCTTTTTTTAAAATAAATAAAACAATCCATTACTATTTTTTACTGCAAAAAAAAAAAGAATTTTTTTTTAAGAAGCTCACTTCTTAACTTTAAACAGAAAAGCATGTGGTGCTCCAGTTCCGAGTCGGTTTTTTTTTTATTACATAATGGCATATTGGGTTAGTTGAGCTAAATATTTTATCGTGGTTTTCTTTAAATTGTAAAGAGTATTATTATTTGTGTGATACATCTTTTGACTGGTAATGGGAAATCTCCGATCAGGGAGTACAGAAGGGAGTAAATTTTAATAGTGAGAATAAAATTTTGAATTCGCTATTCTTGGTAGGTCTTCTTGACCAGCCTGGTCGGTAGCAGTCCTGATAATTTAAGAAATCGTTCTTTCAAGGATATAATAGTCAGAAAATTTAATATATAAGCCATGCGAATCCTGTATCATTTAAAATTATTGTTATGCTTTCGAAGAAACCTATTTTTTGTTTTGTCCGAGTAGATATTTCTCAAAGTTCTCTTAAACAAATTAGATGTTAACCTTGATTCGTCCATTTTTTAGTATTCTTGACCAAAAAAATTAATGTTAATTTCGTTGATGTAACTTCAAGTGACTTCTTTCAGTTCCAGTCCTTAGAATATATCCAGGAATATATTTAGGGAGATTTAAGTATATGCGAAGAAAAATATCTTGGATCTTGTTTAGGATTGTGCACTTGCTCATTTGTCCAAATTGGTGAGACGTAAAGTTGACAGAATTATCCAACAGTTTCATTACTGACTGGAAAGAGTTCATCCTTGAGTTTGTCAGTATCTCCCAGATCGCACCTATCGCTGCCAGTGCTTTGCCTTTATAGTAAATCGCAGCTTTGTTGAATGAATTAGCGGTTATGAGAGGGTATCCCAGATATAAATATTTCGGGGTAACCATTAAGGACTGTTGACCCCAGAACCATTTATCAGTATTCATTAGTCGACCGCCATTACTGAAGACCTAATTTTCATTTAAGGTTAACCGATTATCTTCAAAATACAGTTAAATCTGTCTATAGCGCCCCCTCTGAATAGCGCCTCCCTCTCTATAGCGCCCGATTTTAAATACGTAGTACGATGCGATTTACATTAAAAGTGACCTGTCTATAGCACCCTATTATGGTGAGTCCCAAGAGGGGCGCTATAGACAAGTTTAACTGTATCTTTTTTTAGAATGTTAATTTTGATTTGGAGATTATACTTGGATTTACCTGTCAACACTATAAATATTAAATATAGGATTTGTGCAAATTATCGTGTATGTTCCAGATGCAGGCCCCACCCCGTGGATGGTGTTTGAGTACATGTGCCACGGGGATCTGGCGGAGTATCTGAGGCAACTGTGTCCGCCGCAAGTCTTCGCCCCTCCCGTCCCTCAGGTGAGTCCATCTCTGGCGCATGGACAGTCCGCTGAGAGGGACAGTCAGGTGATTCTATATTGGATCGTGACACATCTATTGGGGGATTCTGCTACGAAATGTTGGACGTGGAGTGATTCTATCTTGGAACACACCACATATATTGGAAGAGTCAGTTAAGCAATGTTAGACATGAAATTATTTGTTTATGTGTACCTTTTTTTTTTTTTTCACTTTTACTTGTTTAAGATATTTTCAAATTCATAAAAAAAAACGCATTTTTTACCAAATATAATCAAAAAGTTGTTCCTTAAAGATATCAAAAATTGGTATCAATTTATCTTGTAGCATCGTCAAGAGCTCCTACCTATATTCCTCAAAGGAATTGTTCTTTGAAATTATTTCTGTAGTATAGTTGTGCTAGGTGAAGGAGACTACATCAATTCCAGCTCCTGTTCATTGGAGTGGCTGCATTACATCTTCAATGTCATTGTAGGCCTGTTCAACTAAGAAGAATACCAAATATATATACAAAATCCAACCCACCTGTTCATTTGAATGATGTCGTAGTAAGACTATTCGGCGAATGAGAAGACCAATCTGGAGTACTATTTCCAACCTATTGGAATTGCGGTATTGTGGTTTATTAGTGACGGAGAAGGCTACAGAAGTTATGAATTCAACCTTCCTGTTCACTGAAATAACCATAGTTTGATTTCTTGGCAAAGAAGAGAATAACATAATCCATAAATCCAACCCACTTGTTCACTGGAATGGCCGTAGTTTGATTTCTTGTCGAAGGAAACAATAGAAGTACTAAATCCGAGCACCCTGTTTATTTGAGTGTGGCCGAAGAATCTTACTCTTTAGAGAGAGAAGAATATACTAAAGAAATTTACTATAAATCTAAACCACTTGTTCATCATTTGAATGGCTGTAGTAGGACTGTTTGGGGAAGGAGACTATAAAGAAGTACTAAATCCAACCAACCAGCCAATAGGAGTGGGGCTGTACTAAGTCTCCACCACCACCGGTGTGTGTTCAGGAGGAACTACTGGCGATGGCAGTCCAGATCGCCGCAGGGATGGAGTACCTCTCGGCCCAACATTTCGTCCACCGGGACCTGGCTACCCGGAACTGTCTAGTAGGCGACAACGGCGTGGTGAAGATTGCGGACTTCGGACTGGCCAGAGACATCTACACCTGCGACTACTACAGGGTAGGTAGGCCCTACATTGTCACGAAGAGTGAAGACCGACGTGATGGTGATATGGCAATTTATTGTCATCTAAACAATTACCTCATTTACACAGGCAACGAGAGAAATTTGCTGAGAGTTACACAAAATATTTATAAAATAATCTGTTAATTAAAGAAAAATATGATTTTACAATGTCGATTCATCTGCCATTGTTTACTTAGTTGTACATACTTGGGAATTTAGAAGAAAAAAAAAAAAGGTCGCGAGCCTCTCTCCTTTTAAAATACACGCCAATTTGCAGTCTATTTTGATGGAAGAGACGTCCTTAATTTTCATAGATTATTATCCTCTAGGGCAATTCTCTATATATATATACTTAAGTAAAAAACATATAGTATTGAGGGAGGATTATATTCATGTACCTAGAGAGGCATCGTTCTGATGCATATATAAAGGAAGAGATACCTTTCTTGATACATACTTAAAGTATGTACTAAGCATATATTCAAGACTTCCAAAATGGCTGCTAAATCTGAAATTCTTCCATATTTTACAGAGCTCCTAAATAAATTGGCGACAAAATGCACAAATAATTTGCCCACCAACTATAGATTGAAATATAAACCACTGACCAGTCTACCTTACACCTGAGAAAATTATCTTCCAATTCTGGCCATTTTACAAATAATCTCATGAAAACATATCTAGGAACAACAGCCACAACGCTCTTATCAGAACATGGATGCGTTCAAGCCGACCTGAGTAGAATAAGACAACTGCCACGCTTTCAAGAAGAAGAGCAAACCGTGGAGCATGTCAACTGCCCAGCATTCCAAATACAAAGATTCCATACGAATACACTCCTTGGGCTTCGTTCTTTTAAAAACACAGTTCTGTTGAATCTACCAAGAAACAAACTGGCCTGAAAACACTTGGTAAACTAGTTCACTAAAGCAAGCAAGGCAGACTCTTAAACCACAGGACAGTCCGATTAGTTGGCAATCTATGGATATGCTCCAGGAGTTACCAATATGTTACTACCAACTATAGGTATTGTCACATTTTTACCAAAGGAATAAAAATCATTGCAATGCCCTAGATGGCGCTCTGCCATCTGCTCATGTGAGCGGTCTGGAAATTATATTTTTATTTTTAGGATATATGAATGTGTTTTATTAGAACAATTAAATTATGATGCATTAGCGCGCCATCTGTTATCAAAATTCAAAACTATTATAGACGCGTATGATTATTTTAAAAATTTAAAAATTTCTACTGCCCTCCCATTAATCTTTCATTGCAGTAAGGACAGTAGAAATTGTTAAATTTTTTAAAGAATCATACTCGTCTATAATAGTTTCGAATTTTGATTTATGAATGTATTATAGTGTCTTCTCTCCCAATTTATCCTTGACTAGATGTCAATAAAGGTGGTTTAATTGTCAGATTGTCACCGTGGTATCGCCCTGATATCCTAATCTCTCCTTCTATTTCTCCACTTCACTGATTTGGATCGACCTCGCAGCTTTCTGGATGCCTCAACTACGTCACACTTCATACTATTACATACTGCACTTCTATATTCAGCATAAATATATGTAATGTTATTCTATAATTTTACTCAAAATACAGTAGAACCTCTCATAAGTTTCATCTTTGTAAAAAAAATCAAACTTGACCCAGCTTCCAATGAACGTCCACCCCCAGGAGAGATCAAGAGTATGTCTTTACACTGAGAAGTCTCTCATAGGAGATTTAACTGTATGTTAAAAATGATTAATACCAATATTGGGATAGAAATTATATGCGCGAATTCTTATATAAGATGTTTTATCGTGTGATTTACACTCATGGACAAAACTTAAAAATGGACACACAGATCATGAATTCAATCTAGCAAACCCCAATATTCATTACACAAACATAAACAGTAAATACAAAAGATTAATACTAGAAGCATTGATATCATCAAAATATAATAGTATAAACAGACATATAGATATTCCGGAGACATATGATAGGCTGGTCCAAAAACTCAAATAGAATTTTCGGTTTTCTCTTCATCACACCATTTTGCAATTTTGCATATAATAATATCAGCAAATTAACTAATTTACATAACAATAATTTTTCTTAAATAATAAAATATAATATTTCATAGTTAATCCTAGATATGCAAAAAAATTACCTGTTATATATATGTATATACATCTTTACTTGAAATTGTACCATTTTTTCCTGTGGAAGGGCCGCTTACGCCCGAAAGCTAGAAACGTTTTTCCCAATAAAAGAAACTCATCCTTTTTGATTCTATGCGTATTACAAAACTTAATAAAGTTGGGCCTTTTAACATGTATATCGGGATTCAGGCAAAAAATCTAAAATATATCTGATACACAATGACCTATATTGAAACCACACCAGATAACCAAGTGTGAACAAAATTGTCTATTTCTCCTTCTAAATAACAGACGATTGGCGACACCAAAGACTTTCCACTTCCTCAAGTTTTATCCATGAGTTTGCATATAAACAAGACAACCGTTCAATCTTGGGTTTTCGAATTACCTTGTTTTGCGGAGATAATAGGCTTGACTAAAGGTTGTAGGTAGGGCTACTTTTAATAGGAGATGGATATTAGTCCTTCTCTGGCTTCACCAAGCCAAGAACGTCTACGTATGGAATCGGTATATATATTCAGAATTTCAATTTAGCTAGGATGTCCTGCCCCGTTCCTGATTTTTTATGTAATGCAGCAAATTTGTTACTATGTCGTTGGTCCAGGTAAGCAGTTCGAGGATGTTACCAGTCCGCTGGATGGCTCCTGAGAGCATCATGTATGGCAAGTTTACACTGGAGTCCGACGTGTGGTCTTTCGGCGTGGTCCTCTGGGAGATATTCTCCTTCGCCAAGCAGCCCTACTACGGCCACTCCAATGAACAGGTGGGTTGGATTTAGTAAATCTGTAGTCCTCTTCATCACCAAACACAAAAATCTCTACTACTATCACTCCAATAAGTATGTGAATTGAATTTCAAACTTCTATATTCTCCGGAAAGTTAATCATTCTGTATACAATTCACATGCGAAGGTTAAGTTAACGTCCATATTCCATGAAGGTGGTACATTCTAAAGTATAAAATAAGGAATCGCAGGATGCCATTGTTAGAATAGACCAAAGGTAGACGCGACGTGTTACTTTATTTGAAAGTCTACGAGCTTTCGAACTATGACGTCCTTCAACAGGCTATTACGCGAATACCTATATATTTGCGTATTCGCGTAATAAAGCTTTTGAAGGACGTCATAGTTCGAAAGCTCACAGACTTTCAAATAAAGAAGCACGTCGCGTTTACCTTTGGTCTCTTCCAACATTCTAATTCGGTGGTTGCAGGCAGTGAAGCTGATCACCCACGGGATCCTTCTCTCCCTCCCCAGCGGCTGCCCACTGTGTGTCCGGGTGGTGATGGAAGCCTGTTGGAAGACGGATCCCCAGGACCGGTGGTCGTTTAAGAGGATCCACGAACACCTGGTGACCTCCAGGAAGCCGCCGAGTCCCCTGCACCTGGACGTATAGTCCCCCGGCTCAGTGTTTTGTATGAGAGCGTTATTTTGTGTGCCATCCCCACTGTACAATAAATCACACTTCGATTCTGAAAGCTTGCTGATTTCACTCAATTCATTCACACACCAAAAATACACCACCAAATATCCTCTACCACAAAGTCTTGTTTATATGAACCTGTAGAAACGGTAAAAGCGTTCATATGTATAAATATAATTTCATACAGTACAAAGTATTTATGAACCTCAAAAATGCAGTAAACATTAGATACAAGAAAGACATCAGCATGCCATCTACGAGGGGTGTCCCATAAGTCCGTGGCCCGACCATGAGAACGAAATATTAGAAACTAATAAATTTTACCATATATACCTTAAAGCCTTGTATAAAGATATGTAATTTTTTAAGTTTCTACAACTAACCGTTTTTTTTTTGTTGTTGTTGTTATAGGTTCTGAAAGAGGAGAAGAAACAGGAATCATCTAAAATGGAGACAAACGAGATTCGTGCTGTAATAAAATATCTTTGTAAGAAAGGAATGTCGCCGAAGGAAATCTATGAGGATATGGTGGATACATTGAGGAAAGATGCTCCTTCCTATAGCACAGTAAAAAATGGGTAGCTGCGTTTAAATTAGGGAGGATCAGCACCGTAGACGAACATCGACCAGGAAGACCTGTTGAGTCAGTTACTCAAGAAAACATCGATAAGATACATAATTTGGTTATGTTGGACAGAAGAATGACAGTTCGTCAGATAGAAGAGACCTTGGGTATTCCAAAAACAACAGTGGATCAGATCATGAGAGAACACTTGGGCCTCAGGAAGCTTTCTGCCCGTTGGGTTCCCAAACTTTTGACACCCGATCAAAAGGCTGTAAGGAGAAAGTTATTTTCGGACAATCTTGCGTTATTTGAAGCCATTCCAGAGGAATTTGTTAATAGATTTGTTACCATGGATGAGACTTGGGCCCATCACTTTACACCAGAGTCCAAGCAACAATACATGCAATGGAGACACTCCGGTTCCCTTCCCCCCAAGAAAGCCAAGACAGTTCCATCAGCAGGGAAGGTTATGTGTCTGTCTTTTGGGATTCCGAGGGTGTACTTCTTCTAGACTTTCTGAATAAGGGTCAAACCATCACTGGCAATTATTATGCAAACCTTGTAAAGCAACTACGAGAAGCTATCAAGGAAAAGAGAAGAGGAATGTTGTCCAGGAAGATTGTTTATCATCAAGACAATGCTCCGAGTCATCGGTCGCTGCAAGCCATGGCTGCTATTTATGATTCTGGCTTTGAACTTTTACCACATGCACGCTATTCACCAGATCGAGCTCCGTCTGACTTCCACCTATTTTCTCATTTGAAAAAGCACTTTCTGGCATTCATTTTAGGTCAGATGAAGAGGTCATTGATGCTGTAACCTCATTTTTTGAGTCACTTGAAACATCGTTCTTTTTGGAGGGCATAAAAGCATTAGAACATCGCTGGAAAAGTGTATAGACCTTAAAGGGGATCATGTTGAAAAATAAATCAAAATAACTTTATTAGTCATTTTCTTTATATGTCGGGCCACGGACTTATGGGACACCCCTCGTATATATAATAAATAAAGCAATTTAGCATGTATGATTTTTTTTTTTTGTAAACTGAACAAGCTTTTCACTGTCCCCTTGAGATCTGGCTTATGGACTGAAAGGTCTGGGAGGCCATATAATCCTAGGATGTCCCCTTGAGATATGCAAGTATATAATTATTCTGTGTGTGTCTTCAAGGATTATGTCCATAGTTTGATTAATTACCTTAACCAAGAAATTCTCTAAAGTATATAAATTAAAAAATAATAATAAAATAAGACAACCCACGAGATCAAAATATGAAACTTCCTCGAGTCTTGTCCATGAGTGTGCAAATGGACAACTCCACATGGGTTTACAATAGTATTCAATGGCATTGAATATAAAATATTGAAAATGAACCATAAGGCTTAGTGCCTAGTTTAGTTTAAAAACTTGGAGAGACAAGCTTTTATGTATTTCATTCTTCTACAGTTCCCTAGTAGTTCAACTGGTGGAGCTTAAATAATGACAGGTGAACCATGCCTCCTCTGAATAGTAAGAAACTCATTGCATTAATTCCGTTATCATTATCTATCTTCAATAGCTTGAGATTACATGTTCTTGCTAGTATTGTTTGGTGCTGTCTGAGGTTCAAAGCTCCTCCTGGGTCCATTCCACTGTACCAGCAAAAGGGCGAGGGGCCCGATTGAAATTAAGCTGCTGAGAAATCACAGCAAGCTTCTCGAGAAAGCCCATGACGTGGCAACTGAGCAATTTCTCAGCTGTGAGTGAACAGAATCGATGATGGCCGCCTTCTTGCAGGTCCTGATTGGACACAGTAAACAGTTCTAGATTATTTTGCTGTGACTGAAGATGCTTTAGTCTGGAAGGTGGTTTTTCCAAGTATCAAATCTGAACCATAGTTTGGATACCATTACTTGGCTGATGAACAGAATAGCAGTGAAGGGCATGCCAGCTTATGGACCGAAAGGTCTGCGAGACTATTTGCTTCTAGGAGGTACCAGTAGCTGGTAGTAGTAGGTACTTGGCTTATCCCTAGTACAGGCCATGATAATCATGGTGGGTAGAAGTAGGTGACTGCTTTTACTGTAAGTGGACCCCATGTCTACACATGGGAAAACAGTTCGACTTTGCACTTACAAATTTGCCAGAGCCCCATTTGGTTACTTGCACTCACTGGTGGGGTTGGACTTTTGCAAGAATCGAGAGCCATTGGAGCATTTTTTTTTTTTTTAATCATAAAAAAGTGTCCAATGTGGGATTCGATCCCGGGTCGTAGTGGTCGAAAACCAACAGTTTAGACCACTCGTCCCTCCCACCCCCCCTAGGTACTACTGCAGCTCCAGAATACATTTTGGCTTGCATTAGATGCACTGAACAGGACATTTGGGAGAGGCCGCTGCTTATCATCAAACAGCTCAAGAAGCATATGGACTCATGGAATTTGTATAATCTTTGTACAGGAGGAATAAGAAACAACAACATTAATTCTAGCAAGACATTGTTTAGAGTATATTTTATTTTTACACATACATATGCAAGAAAAAGTCTTTATTAAGGTTAAAATATCAGGCTTCCAGGGATAGGTTTATTTTTAAAAGTTTTAATTCAGATCTCTCTAGAGCGTTTTTGGCCATGAAAAAGCACAAGATATATGAATTAATGATAAGGCACAATTTAGATTATAGATTATAAACACAAGGTAATAAGACCAAATCCAAATAAATAAATAGTGTGTGACGTTTCGGTAACAGCGTTGTTACCTCTCTCTTTGAGATGTAATATTGTCTAGAAGACAATAAATAATTTTTAATTGTCGAAACAGCGTTGTTACCATCCTCAGAAAAAAGTACTGCTGTGGTAAAATTTCTCATTCAGTACTTTTTCTGAGGATGGTAACAACACTGTTGCTGAAACATCATACACTATTTATTTATTTGGATTTGGTATATGAATTAAATTTTTTAAAAGAAACTTATACCTGGAATTAAGAAAAAGACATCTCCTTATCATGTAACTAAAAGTTGCTGATGGCTTGCGTCGACAAGGAGATGTCTTTTTCTTAATTTCTCCACCTTATCCCAGTACAATTTCACAGTTGTTTTTTTCTCATTAACCTTGGAGAGAAGCCTTCACTTTAACATTGATACAAGAGATTATTTTATCAACAAAAGTATTTATTAAGACAGATGTGAATACACCACAGAGTCTATAAAGAGTAAAATCTATTTACATAAGGTAATAAGACCCAATCCAAATAAATAAATAGTGTTTGACGTTTCGGTAACAGCATTGTTACCATCTTCAGACAAAAGTACTGAATGAGAAATTTTACCACAGCATATTTTAAATAGTTTCTGTTATCAAGTGTATAAACAAGATAACAGATAAGAAGAAGACAATGCTGAATAAAAACATGCTGTGGTAAAATTTCTCATTTAGTACTTTTGTCTGAAGATGGTAACAACGCTGTTACCGAAACATCACATACTAATTATTTATTTGGATTTGGTCTTATTACCTTGTGTTTATAATCTATAATCCAAATTGTGCCTTTTCAAAATCTATTTACATTTAATGATAATAATGACAAGAGAGAGATTGAGATTGAAACTGCTTTATTTCAATGTTCATATAAGAATATATATGGTTAAATACAAAATTGAATAAATGTGAAAAAATAAGATCAAATAATGATAAATATATGAATATAGAGAGAGAGATATGATATATATACACATATATAAACCTAATAAGGACAATTTGTATCACACATACATAAATTTCTATAAAATAAAAAGTCAGTGGACGAGTGGGTAACACCCTCGATTCCTGACAGTCATGAACCTTGATTGTATCCCACGGTTAACATTTTGTTTAATATGTGCATAACCTTCACACATTATTCATTGTTGCAAATATCATAAACTAGGTTGCTCTTTTTGAGTGGTACCTAATAAATTGATTTTGGAACACACACACACACACACACACAAGAAGGAAATCTGTATTTTATTTATTTATTTATTTATTTATTTATTTAACTTTTAAAAAATTTATAACCCAATTACAGATATTTTCATTTATATAAAATTAAATTAAATATACAAAAACAAATAAAAAAAAGTTAAAAGTATTTAAAGGCTTGATTTTCTCTCTCTCAACCAATAAAAAAAAGTAAAAACATATTTACAAAAATGTTTATTATCAGGACAAATTTATTAAATTCTTCCTATATGAATAATTTTGTTTACACATCAGTTGTTAATGAATTTAAATCAAACTTCTAATCCATATGTGAGCACAGGTTGTAGAGAGTACTAAATAGATATAAATAATAGGTAAAATGGCTTCCAAGAAGGAGTTTCTTACTTTATTGTACATTTTCTCAAGGGGGGTCGGTGGAAGGCTGGTTAAACCGTTTGGTTTTCGACCACTACGACCCGGGTTCGATTCCCGCATTGGATACTTTTTTTCTGTTTAAAGAAAAAAAAATGCTCCAATGGCCCCCGGTTCTTGCAAAAGTCCAACCCCACCAGCGAGTGCAAGTAACCAAACGGGGCTCTGGCACATTTGTAAGTGCAAAGTCGAACTGCTTTTCACATGTGTAGACATGTGGTGCGCTTACAGTAAAAAGCAGTCGCTAACTACCCACCATGATTATCATGGCCTGTACCACGTGTACTAGGAATAAGCAAAAAAAATTTTTTTTTTCTCAAGCTTACAGGTATCACAAACCCAGCAGTAGAGTCAGATAGAAATGTTTGTGAAATAGAGCAATCTATACTTAAATCATTAGATAGTAAAAAGGCATATATTGGATTGAATAAAAGATTTATTTGCCAATATTTTGGCTGGCTGTTCAGCTTGGCTTGGTGTTCAGCCAACCGAAATATTGGCAAATAAATCTTTTATTCAATCCAATATATGCCTTTTTATTATATAATGGAAATGTTTGTGATACCTGAAAGCTTGTGAAGAATATAAAATAAAACAAGAAACTCATCCTTGGAAGATTTTTTGTTTATTATTTATATGTATTGGGGAGGATTTTACTTTTCCAAAAACTTAATGGGGGGGGTTGGGGGAAATAATAAATCTCTGCTTTCTATAGATATTGAAGAGAAATATTTATTATTTTATGAAAATATTATTAATTTTAATATACACCTATCCCCCGATTTACACGGTACTTGTTTTACACGTTTTCGCTTTTACACGGTTTTCCAAATAAGTTTTTTTTTTTTAATCGCACTATACTAAATGCTACTGTGATTGAATACATGCGCTGTGTACACATCTCACGAGGAATCCCGAGCTTATGTGCTGACTACATATTTTAACCTGTCAATGCATTTTATTTTTATTTCTGTGTACACCTATCCCCCGATTTACACATTTTTCTCAGGAAAGTATCTACCGTGTAAATCGGGGGATAGGTGTATATATATTCCTACTCAGTAAACTTGCCTCATTGTCTCTCTAATACAGTAGAACAACCTCCCTATAAAGGACACCTAATTGTAGAGCCAAAGTGTCCTTTAGGGAGAGGTGTCCTCTTACCGGAGAGTTGCTAAATAGTAAAAATAGTAATTTTTGAAAATAAAAACTGTCCTTTGTAGAGAGGTTTCTGCTAGCTAGGTGTCTGCTAAGGGGAAGTTCTACTGTATTTTATAACTTAAATGATAAGACACAATTTGGATTATAGATTATAAACACAAGGTAATATGACCAAATCCAAATAAATAAATAGTGTGTGACGTTTTGGTAACAGTGTTGTTACCATCTTCAGACAAAAGTATTGAATGAGAAATTTTACCACAGCATGTTTTAAATAGTTACTGTTATCAAGTGTGTAAACAAGATAGCAGATAAGAGTCTCAGAAAACTATCTTCTTGTCTGTTATCTTGTTTACACACTATAGCCTATAAAGTAAACACAGTCAGGACTTTAACCAAAAGAATACATACGCATTGCTCATTGCCTATATTCAAAGCCATAGAAAAAAACAGAATTACCACCCTTCTAACCACTGCAGGATACCCAAGAAAATTCATAGATAGACACACGTTTGATCCCACTGCTCCGAGGACCTCCACGACTTATAGAGCAGTCTGCTATCTTCCATATTCCTCCTTCTCTGTTGCCATTTCCAGAATCCTTCGCCCATATGGTATTCAGGTTTATTTTAACAGCCCTCCCAATCTTGCTGCCCTCCTCAGGAATCCTATCACCAAAGCAGACGCACCCAACAATCCCATCCACTCCACCGGAGCAGTATACGCGGTTTCTTGCCAGGATTGCCCAGCCTCCTATGTGGGGGAGACTGGCAGAACCGCGTATATCAGAATCACCGAACACAAACGAAACATAAACAATAGAGACCCGAAATCACTTATATACCAACATATTTCAAACACAGGCCATAACTTCAACTTAGATCATCCTAAAATCCTATATCAGCATATAAACAATAAGCAGCACAGATTGGTACTGGAATCCATCATATCAGCACAAACAAACAGCATAAATAGGAAAATAGATCTACCGGAAATATATCATATAATATCTCAATAGTTACACCGTGATACACTCGGGTGTGTGGTCGGGAGGAGTGGACCCCAACTTGGTTTTTCTGTGTTGAGATGTTTTAAAAAAATTTTACTGATTTAAATGTTACGAAATTTTAAAGTGTCACACGGCTTACATACAGTGAATATCATTATTTTACTTAACTTTTATCGCATTTAAAAGTTTTTGCCATAATTTCATCTAAATTTTAAAAATCTATAAGTTCATTTACATAGTTTTATTTTTATAGTCATAGTTCCTATTTCTATTTTATTACGTTTGAAATATCACTCCGCATGTAAATTTATATGTTGTATATAATGGCTCAAGCGCGCTTATACCCTGTTAGTGTAGTCATACTAGCCACGCCTGTGGAAGAACCGAAAGGTTCGAAAGCTTGCAAATGTATAATAAAAGAGGCTCCTCCGCAAAACTTTAGATTTGTTATACTTTTATACTAATTTATACGGAGTTTACCTGTAGAACACTTGATAACAGTAACTATTTAAAACATGCTGTGGGTAAAATTTCTCATTCAGTACTTTTGTCTGAAGATAGTAACAACGCTGTTACTGAAATGTCACATACTATTTATTTATTTTGATTTGGTCTTATTACCTTGTGTTTATAACTTAAATAAATTGTCATCCTGAAGTTTGTGTTGCAAATATGTTGCCTATAATTTTGTGTACCATTTTTATTTAATATTTAAAAATATTCCTTATTGTTTTTAAATTTTAAGTATGATTAAAATTTACAATTATAAATAATATTCTATGAAAGAAGATAAACAACAAAAACGAAAAAAAAAAAAAAGAAGCACAGGCAAGAACAGATACTTTACGTGGCTCTTATATATCCTTTCTTTTAATTTTATATGTTAATAACCAAGAAGACTTAGGTCAGAAGGACATCCCGGGTAGTTGGCGACTTCTGTACGCTCCAGGAACCTGGGTTACTTAAATAAATATGTTAATAAATATTTTAATGATTATATAATTGACGTGATCTTCCCATTTAAACACCCACAAAAAACCAACAGTTTGTCTTTCCTAATTATCTAGGTGACAATGTCAATAGTTGAGAAATGAGGGATTCTCAAAAGCTGCTGTCTCCTCAAAATGTTCCTTGAAGTGCTGATTCTCGAGACGTTCCTCAGGCTCAAGTAAGGTTGTTACCTAAAACATATTGGACATTAGCACATGCAGATGGTAACCATTCATTTAATTACACCATTGTTTTTTTTTTATTTTGCTTATCCCTAAGTACATGTGGTACAGGCCATGATAATCATGGTGGGTAGAAGGCGACTGCTTTTACTGTAAGTGCACCACATGTCTACACAGGTGAAAAGTAGTTCGACTTTGCACTTACAAATGTACTTACAATTTGGATTATATATTATAAATAAAAGGTAATAAAACCAAATAAATAATTTATTTGGATTTGGTCTTATTACATTCAGTACTTTTGTCTGAAGTTTTGGTTGTTACCGAAACATCACCCACTATTTATTTATTTGGATTTGGTCTTATTACCTTTTGTTTAATCATATTAATTAATTGTAATTTAACTCTCTTACATATTTATGAAAAAAGGCATCTCCTTATCGTGCAACTGAAAGTTGCTGATGGCTTGCGCCATCTATCGGAATAAATATCAACTATTCTCATTGATTTTTAATTATTCCAGAATTGGCCAAATACCCATTCTTGATTAATCAAGAAAAGCTAACCGTTGAGGTACAGCTTGCACCACGTTGATGAGGGCCAACAGCCCGAAACGCGTCCGTGGTTAGCTTTTCTTGATTAATCAAGAATGGGTATTTGGCCAATTCTGGAATAATTAAAAATCAACGAAAATAGTTTATATTTATTCCGATAGATGGCGCAAGCCATCAACAACTTTCAGTTGCACGATAAGGAGATGCTTTTTTTCATAATTATGCACCTTATCCCAGTACAATATCACATTTGTACTATTTTTTCTCTTACATATGTATCAACTATTCCTTAAAATTGTCATTCCTTAACTTTGTATGATATTTCAATAAATTTAGAGTTCCCTATAAAGCATGTATACAGAGATTTCAGTTAGTAACAGTTTTTGCTTGTGTTACTTCTCACCTCGTATATAAGGTATTGACCAATCCGCTGTAAGCAGACTTGAAGCTATTTAAGGCTAACGCCCATGTAATAACGGCTTTTTGTCTTCGCTTTCTGGCAACATGAGGTATCAGCTCTGTTACTGCACTCTTGCCTGCCGAGGAGTCCCCCTCTGTGATGCCTCTCCAATCATCAGTATTAATAGATAGCCTGGGCTGTAATAACTGGTATATAGTTATATGCTGTAAATAGCTCTAAATTTCTGTTCTTATCTGTGATGTTCACTAATATTCATTATAGGGTAATTAAATCGTTAACTAATTGACAAATATGTTAATAATTTCTATTTATAATAACTAAAATCATATTAATAATTACTGTAAATATAAGCTCCCAAACTTGTGTATGCATGCAAATATCCAAGACGGATATCGCGTGCTTTGTAAATGATAATAAATAAATCATCAGTATCATTCATCACAAAGGACCATAAACAATAACAGAGCCAAACGATGCCACATACATGTACAGTAAAACCAGCTATGAGCAACCCACTTGACAGGTAACCACCTCTGTGATATCAAAACTGTATGCTTGTATAGATGCCATTCAACCTCCAATGGGAGACTACCTCCAGGAGAGAGACCAGGAGAATACAGTGTAAACCTCTTTAGTTCAACCCATTATAACTCAACACTGACTTTAATTCAACCATCTTTAATTCGACACTTACTTTAATTCCTTCATTTCTCAAATCCCAATAGCTTATGTACTATTAGACTATATGAATTGATTAACGTGAAATAAAAAGAACAAAGTAAAACACAAAAAGAAATAGACTCATAACATTTGCTTATAAAGGAAGTGAACAAACATAATGGTAAAGCTATACAAACAGTTTAACCGCATAAGTTTCTTTTTATTTATGAAAAAATCACTTTTAATTTCAAAGAGAAATATTTAATATTTCTAACTTTTGGATGACGTATGAAAAGGTTGAATATATGAAGAGCTCCTGGACACTTTTATTTTTCCGTTCGCCATTACTCTTCATATTTTTCACCCTTCCATACGTCATCCATTCATATATAGACCATCACTCTTCATATATTCAACCTTTTCATACGTCATCCAAAAGTTAGAAATATTAAATATTTCTCTTTGAAATTAAAAGTGATTTTTTCATAAATAAAAAGAAACTTATGCGGTTAAACTGTTTGTATAGCTTTATAATTATACGCCGCAGTCATTTATAAGTATTATTAAACATAATGGTAACAGCCAATAAAGATAAACTCTCTGCCTTTTTATTTTTTTAAGTAGAGTTTCCTTGAAAATTGCCTAAAATCTTAATTAAACCAGGTCTCATTTCAAAGATTCTGTTATGTTCGGACCAAGTGACAAGAGTGGTTTAGCTGAAATTTTCTTATGTGAGACCACCCCAGACTTATTTGGGCAGCCTCTCATGAGAAACTCTACTGTATAGTTAAAATTCTAGAATCGTTCATGTATGAAGCTGTTAGTCTTCATCAAGTTATATTGATACCATCAGCAACCTTCAGCTTAATGATTAGGAGAGGTCATCAAAGGGTTGGACTATACCATCAGTGTGTAGTATCTAACAGTGGAAGAAAGAGAGTCCATACCTTGTTCACCAGAAAGTTCAGATCTGTCCCAGTCAGGTCCAGGCTAGATAACCAGTCCAAGTCTACTCCTTCACAATTTGGGACCTTGGACAGTAGGATTTCCAGGATCTTCCTCCGCTCCTGCACACAAGTCTCACAGGTCTACAGCTGGCCTAGGATATCTGTGTGCATCAGTGAGTCACCAAAGGACAAATTTGGTGAGAATAGGCACACCCTGACACAATCCATAGTAAATATGTTTCAGAAAAAAATATAGCCACATCAACCAATTATTTATTTCCCGACGTTCAGTAATTCGCTGTCATTCTCCTCAGGGTACAGAGAATTACTGAAATATTGGGAATTGAATAAATAATTTGTTGCTGTAGCTATATTTTTCCAAACCAATTTCCAAGCAGCAAATGATCTTCAAAATCCTAGTAAATTAAAATATACAAGTATCAGAGTCATAATCAACAATCAATCAACAATTCTGTCACTGTTTGCTTTTGTGAATGGAATAAATGCCCAAATATGGCCATTTTTTATAAGCATTGACAGGTTCTGGGCAAAAATAGTTGTTTTTTTTTTTAGTCAGAAAATGATTATGACAATATTGCTGTATCATATTTGATTATCAGATACAAAATTATATCCGGAAAAATTCCAAAAAGCAGAGACCATGGGTGAAGCCAGTTCATTTTTAGTATGCAGGAACAAAATTCTAACAGAAAAACATTCATTCGAGCAGAAGGCACAAAGCCAGATCATCTCCCTATAAAAATATCGCTTCTCAGACACAAAGTTTGGAGCGGGACGTTTCACAAGAATGACATCCACGGCGCCAAATTATAATTGTAACGAATAGTATTCTATGCAATTATATGCATGAGGCATATCTTGAATTGTAATAATAGATGGTAAAACTTCTGAGATTTCTATGATGAGACAGTCATCTTGCTCAAGACTATCCTGAAACTATAATTCTTCATGCAAAAATAAATTTCAATCTCTTGACACAGCTGGCATTTATGGACTCCCCATATGAGCAGTTTACTTTCTTTGGCCACAGTGATATCTAGCTATGGAAGTGAAGTATTGGAGAGAGATTATATAGCATTTTAAAGATATATCTATGCAAAAATAGGACATAAGAATTTACATAACTGAGATTCAACACTGCATGGTTACTAAACTTCCTAGTGAATGGAATGTGAAGATCACTTTAAAATGTTTTCCTAACCTTACAGGCTTTTCTTTGAAATTTTGGATTTCACTGACCCACCTTATATTGCAGTTGTCAAAATTCTGGCAATTAATTCTTTAATAAACATATGAGGGGCACAGGGTTAAGCTGTGAATTGAGTTACCTAAAATTTGTATTGGGTTACAACATGGAGAGAGAGAGATATCCCCCTTCACTTCAGAATGTACAATCATGTAGAAATTAGAGGAGAGGATTTACCAGTTGGCCAGGAGCTGGCACTTCAATCTTGACATCAAATCTGCCGGGTCTTAGGAGAGCAAAGTCCAGGGTGTCGAGTCTGTTGGTGGCTCCGATAACTATCAACTTGTCAGATTGGGATTCTTGTTGGACACACTACAACAACACCTCTTGTTGGCCACATTACAACAACACCTCATGTTTGATGCACTACAACAACACCACTTATTGGCCACATTACAACAACACCTCATGTTTGATGCACTACAACAACACCTCATGTTTAATGCACTACAACAACACCTCTTGTTGGCCACACTACACCTCTTGTTGGCCACATTACAACACCTCTTGTTGGCCACATTACAATAACAACTCATGTTTGATGCACTACAACAACACCTCTTGTTGGACAAACTACACCTCTTGTTGGCCACATTACAACACCTCTTGTTGGCCACATTACAATAACAACTCATGTTTGATGCACTACAACAACACCTCTTGTTGGACACACTACAACACCTCTTGTTGGCCACACTACAACACCTCTTGTTGGCCACATTACAATAACAACTCATGTTTGATGCACTACAACAACACCTCTTGTTGGACACACTACACCTCTTGTTGGCCACATTACAACACCTCTTGTTGGCCACATTACAATAACAACTCATGTTTGATGCACTACAACAACACCTCTTGTTGGACACACTACACCTCTTGTTGGCCACATTACAACACCTCTTGTTGGCCACATTACAATAACAACTCATGTTTGATGCACTACAACAACACCTCTTGTTGGACACACTACACCTCTTGTTGGCCACATTACAACACCTCTTGTTGGCCACATTACAATAACAACTCATGTTTGATGCACTACAACAACACCTCTTGTTGGACACACTACACCTCTTGTTGGCCACATTACAACACCTCTTGTTGGCCACATTACAATAACAACTCATGTTTGATGCACTACAACAACACCTCTTGTTGGACACACTACAACAACACCTCTTGTTGGCCACATTACAACACCTCTTGTTGGCCACATTACAATAACAACTCATGTTTGATGCACTACAACAACACCTCTTGTTGGCCACATTACAACACCTCTTGTTGGACACACTACAACAACACCTCTTGTTGGCCACATTTCAACACCTCTTGTTGGCCACATTACAATAACAACTCATGTTTGATGCACTACAACAACACCTCTTGTTGGACACACTACAACACCTCTTGTTGGCCACATTACAACACCTCTTGTTGGCCAAATTACAACAACACCTCATGTTTGATGCACTACAACAACACCTCTTGTTGGACACACTACACCTCTTGTTGGCCACATTACAACACCTCTTGTTGGCCACATTACAATAACAACTCATGTTTGATGCACTACAACAACACCTCTTGTTGGACACACTACAACACCTCTTGTTGGCCACATTACAACACCTCTTGTTGGCCAAATTACAACAACACCTCATGTTTGATGCACTACAACAACACCTCTTGTTGGACACACTACACCTCTTGTTGGCCACATTACAACACCTCTTGTTGGCCACATTACAATAACAACTCATGTTTGATGCACTACAACAACACCTCTTGTTGGACACACTACACCTCTTGTTGGCCACATTACAACACCTCTTGTTGGCCACATTACAATAACAACTCATGTTTGATGCACTACAACAACACCTCTTGTTGGACACACTACAACACCTCTTGTTGGCCACATTACAACACCTCTTGTTGGCCAAATTACAACAACACCTCATGTTTGATGCACTACAACAACACCTCTTGTTGGACACACTACACCTCTTGTTGGCCACATTACAACACCTCTTGTTGGCCACATTACAATAACAACTCATGTTTGATGCACTACAACAACACCTCTTGTTGGACACACTACAACACCTCTTGTTGGCCACACTACAACACCTCTTGTTGGCCACATTACAATAACAACTCATGTTTGATGCACTACAACAACACCTCTTGTTGGACACACTACACCTCTTGTTGGCCTCATTACAACACCTCTTGTTGGCCACATTACAATAACAACTCATGTTTGATGCACTACAACAACACCTCTTGTTGGACACACTACACCTCTTGTTGGCCACATTACAACACCTCTTGTTGGCCACATTACAATAACAACTCATGTTTGATGCACTACAACAACACCTCTTGTTGGACACACTACACCTCTTGTTGGCCACATTACAACACCTCTTGTTGGCCACATTACAATAACAACTCATGTTTGATGCACTACAACAACACCTCTTGTTGGACACACTACACCTCTTGTTGGCCACACTACAACACCTCTTGTTGGCCACATTACAATAACAACTCATGTTTGATGCACTACAACAACACCTCTTGTTGGCCACACTACACCTCTTGTTGGACACATTACAACACCTCTTGTTGGCCACACTACAAACACCTCTTGTTGGCCACATTACAACACCTCTTGTTGGACACATTACAACACCTCTTGTTGGCCACATTACAACACCTCTTGTTGGCCACATTACAATAACAACTCATGTTTGATGCACTACAACAACACCTCTTGTTGGACACATTACAACACCTCTTGTTGGCCACACTACAACACCTCTTGTTGGCCACATTACAATAATGCACTACAACAACACCTCTTGTTGGACACACTACTACACCTCTTGTTGGCCACATTACAACACCTCTTGTTGGCCACATTACAATAACAACTCATGTTGATTGCACTACAACAACACCTCTTGTTGGACACACTACACCTCTTGTTGGCCACATTACAACACCTCTTGTTGGCCACATTACAATAACAACTCATGTTTGATGCACTACAACAACACCTCTTGTTGGACACACTACAACCCTCTTGTTGGCCACATTACAACACTCTTGTTGGCCAAATTACAATAACAACTCATGTTTGATGCACTACAACAACACCACTTGTTGGACACACTACACCTCTTGTTGGCCACATTACAACACCTCTTGTTGGCCACATTACAATAACAACTCATGTTTTGATGCACTACAACAACACCTTCTCTGGTTTGACACACTACACCTCTTGTTGGCCACATTACAACACCTCTTGTTGGCCACATTACAATAACAACTCATGTTTGATGCACTACAACAACACCTCTTGTTGGACACACTACAACACCTCTTGTTGGCCACATTACAACACCTCTTGTTGGCCACATTACAATAACAACTCATGTTTGATGCACTACAACAACACCTCTTGTTGGACACACTACAACACCTCTTGTTGGCCACATTACAACACCTCTTGTTGGCCACATTACAATAACCAACTCATGTTTGATGCACTACAACAACACCTCTTGTTGGACACACTACACCTCTTGTTGGCCACATTACAACACCTCTTGTTGGCCACATTACAATAACAACTCATGTTTGATGCACTACAACAACACCTCTTGTTGGACACACTACACCCTCTTGTTGGCCTCATTACAACACCTCTTGTTGGCCACATTACAATAACAACTCATGTTTGATGCACTACAACAACACCTCTTGTTGGACACACTACACCTCTTGTTGGCCACATTACAACACCTCTTGTTGGCCACATTACAATAACAACTCATGTTTGATGCACTACAACAACACCTCTTGTTGGACACACTACACCTCTTGTTGGCCACATTACAACACCTCTTGTTGGCCACATTACAATAACAACTCATGTTTGATGCACTACAACAACACCTCTTGTTGGACACACTACACCCTCTTGTTGGCCACATTACAACACCTCTTGTTGGCCACATTACAATAACAACTCATGTTTGATGCACTACAACAACACCTCTTGTTGGACACACTACACCTCTTGTTGGCCACATTACAACACCTCTTGTTGGCCACATTACAATAACAACTCATGTTTGATGCACTACAACAACACCTCTTGTTGGACACACTACAACACCTCTTGTTGGCCTCATTACAACACCTCTTGTTGGCCACATTACAATAACAACTCATGTTTGATGCACTACAACAACACCTCTTGTTGGACACACTAACACCTCTTGTTGGCCACATTACAACACCTCTTGTTGGCCACATTACAATAACAACTCATGTTTGATGCACTACAACAACACCTCTTGTTGGACACACTACACCTCTTGTTGGCCACATTACAACACCTCTTGTTGGCCACATTACAATAACAACTCATGTTTGATGCACTACAACAACACCTCTTGTTGGACACACTACACCTCTTGTTGGCCACATTACAACACCTCTTGTTGGCCACATTACAATAACAACTCATGTTTGATGCACTACAACAACACCTCTTGTTGGACACACTACACCTCTTGTTGGCCACATTACAACACCTCTTGTTGGCCACATTACAATAACAACTCATGTTTGATGCACTACAACAACACCTCTTGTTGGACACACTACACCTCTTGTTGGCCTCATTACAACACCTCTTGTTGGCCACATTACAATAACAACTCATGTTTGATGCACTACAACAACACCTCTTGTTGGACACACTACACCTCTTGTTGGCCACATTACAACACCTCTTGTTGGCCACATTACAATAACAACTCATGTTTGATGCACTACAACAACACCTCTTGTTGGACACACTACACCTCTTGTTGGCCACATTACAACACCTCTTGTTGGCCACATTACAATAACAACTCATGTTTGATGCACTACAACAACACCTCTTGTTGGACACACTACAACACCTCTTGTTGGCCACATTACAACACCTCTTGTTGGCCACATTACAATAACAACTCATGTTTGATGCACTACAACAACACCTCTTGTTGGACACACTACACACCTCTTGTTGGCCACATTACAAACACCTCTTGTTGGCCACATTACAATAACAACTCATGTTTGATGCACTACAACAACACCTCTTGTTGGACACACTACACCTCTTGTTGGCCACATTACAACACCTCTTGTTGGCCACATTACAATAACAACTCATGTTTGATGCACTACAACAACACCTCTTGTTGGACACACTACAACACCTCTTGTTGGCCACATTACAACACCTCTTGTTGGCCAAATTACAACAACACCTCATGTTTGATGCACTACAACAACACCTCTTGTTGGACACACTACACCTCTTGTTGGCCACATTACAACACCTCTTGTTGGCCACATTACAATAACAACTCATGTTTGATGCACTACAACAACACCTCTTGTTGGACACACTACACCTCTTGTTGGCCACATTACAACACCTCTTGTTGGCCACATTACAATAACAACTCATGTTTGATGCACTACAACAACACCTCTTGTTGGACACACTACAACACCTCTTGTTGGCCACATTACAACACCTCTTGTTGGCCAAATTACAACAACACCTCATGTTTGATGCACTACAACAACACCTCTTGTTGGACACACTACACCTCTTGTTGGCCACATTACAACACCTCTTGTTGGCCACATTACAATAACAACTCATGTTTGATGCACTACAACAACACCTCTTGTTGGACACACTACAACACCTCTTGTTGGCCACATTACAACACCTCTTGTTGGCCAAATTACAACAACACCTCATGTTTGATGCACTACAACAACACCTCTTGTTGGACACACTACACCTCTTGTTGGCCACATTACAACACCTCTTGTTGGCCACATTACAATAACAACTCATGTTTGATGCACTACAACAACACCTCTTGTTGGACACACTACACCTCTTGTTGGCCACATTACAACACCTCTTGTTGGCCACATTACAATAACAACTCATGTTTGATGCACTACAACAACACCTCTTGTTGGACACACTACAACACCTCTTGTTGGCCACATTACAACACCTCTTGTTGGCCAAATTACAACAACACCTCATGTTTGATGCACTACAACAACACCTCTTGTTGGACACACTACACCTCTTGTTGGCCACATTACAACACCTCTTGTTGGCCACATTACAATAACAACTCATGTTTGATGCACTACAACAACACCTCTTGTTGGACACACTACAACACCTCTTGTTGGCCACACTACAACACCTCTTGTTGGCCACATTACAATAACAACTCATGTTTGATGCACTACAACAACACCTCTTGTTGGACACACTACACCTCTTGTTGGCCTCATTACAACACCTCTTGTTGGCCACATTACAATAACAACTCATGTTTGATGCACTACAACAACACCTCTTGTTGGACACACTACACCTCTTGTTGGCCACATTACAACACCTCTTGTTGGCCACATTACAACACCTCTTGTTGGCCACATTACAACACCTCTTGTTGGCCACATTACAACACCTCTTGTTGGACACATTACAACACCTCTTGTTGGCCACATTACAACACCTCTTGTTGGCCACATTACAATAACACCTCATGTTTGATGCACTACAACAACACCTCTTGTTGGACACACTACAACACCTCTTGTTGGCCACATTACAACACCTCTTGTTGGCCACATTACAATAACAACTCATGTTTGATGCACTACAACAACACCTCTTGTTGGACACACTACACCTCTTGTTGGCCACATTACAACACCTCTTGTTGGCCACATTACAATAACAACTCATGTTTGATGCACTACAACAACACCTCTTGTTGGACACACTACACCTCTTGTTGGCCACATTACAACACCTCTTGTTGGCCACATTACAATAACAACTCATGTTTGATGCACTACAACAACACCTCTTGTTGGACACACTACACCTCTTGTTGGCCACATTACAACACCTCTTGTTGGCCACATTACAATAACAACTCATGTTTGATGCACTACAACAACACCTCTTGTTGGACACACTACACCTCTTGTTGGCCACACTACAACACCTCTTGTTGGCCACATTACAATAACAACTCATGTTTGATGCACTACAACAACACCTCTTGTTGGACACACTACACCTCTTGTTGGCCACATTACAACACCTCTTGTTGGCCACATTACAATAACAACTCATGTTTGATGCACTACAACAACACCTCTTGTTGGACACACTACACCTCTTGTTGGCCTCATTACAACACCTCTTGTTGGCCACATTACAATAACAACTCATGTTTGATGCACTACAACAACACCTCTTGTTGGACACACTACACCTCTTGTTGGCCACATTACAACACCTCTTGTTGGCCACATTACAATAACAACTCATGTTTGATGCACTACAACAACACCTCTTGTTGGACACACTACAACACCTCTTGTTGGCCTCATTACAACACCTCTTGTTGGCCACATTACAATAACAACTCATGTTTGATGCACTACAACAACACCTCTTGTTGGACACACTACAACACCTCTTGTTGGCCACATTACAACACCTCTTGTTGGCCACATTACAATAACAACTCATGTTTGATGCACTACAACAACACCTCTTGTTGGACACACTACAACACCTCTTGTTGGCCACATTACAACACCTCTTGTTGGCCACATTACAATAACAACTCATGTTTGATGCACTACAACAACACCTCTTGTTGGACACACTACACCTCTTGTTGGCCACATTACAACACCTCTTGTTGGCCGCATTACAATAACAACTCATGTTTGATGCACTACAACAACACCTCTTGTTGGCCACACTACACCTCTTGTTGGACACATTACAACACCTCTTGTTGGCCACATTACAATAACAACTCATGTTTGATGCACTACAACAACACCTCTTGTTGGACACACTACACCTCTTGTTGGCCACATTACAATAACAACTCATGTTTGATGCACTACAACAACACCTCTTGTTGGACACACTACACCTCTTGTTGGCCACATTACAACACCTCTTGTTGGCCACATTACAACATCTCTTGTTGGCCACATTACAACACCTCTTGTTGGCCAAATTACAACAACACCTCATGTTTGATGCACTACAACAACACCTCTTGTTGGACACACTACACCTCTTGTTGGCCACATTACAACACCTCTTGTTGGCCACATTACAATAACAACTCATGTTTGATGCACTACAACAACACCTCTTGTTGGACACACTACACCTCTTGTTGGCCACATTACAACACCTCTTGTTGGCCAAATTACAACAACACCTCATGTTTGATGCACTACAACAACACCTCTTGTTGGACACACTACAACACCTCTTGTTGGCCACATTACAACAACACCTCATGTTTGATGCACTACAACAACACCTTTTGTTGGACACACTACACCTCTTGTTGGCCACATTACAATAACAACTCATGTTTGATGCACTACAACAACACCTCTTGTTGGACACACTACACCTCTTGTTGGCCACATTACAACACCTCTTGTTGGCCACATTACAATAACAACTCATGTTTGATGCACTACAACAACACCTCTTGTTGGACACACTACACCTCTTGTTGGCCACATTACAACACCTCTTGTTGGCCACATTACAATAACAACTCATGTTTGATGCACTACAACAACACCTCTTGTTGGACACACTACAACAACACCTCTTGTTGGACACACTACACCTCTTGTTGGCCACATTACAACACCTCTTGTTGGCCACATTACAATAACAACTCATGTTTGATGCACTACAACAACACCTCTTGTTGGCCACATTACAACACCTCTTGTTGGCCACATTACAATAACAACTCATGTTTGATGCACTACAACAACACCTCTTGTTGGACACACTACAGCATCTCTTGCAATGCTTTTACAGAAACATCACACACTATTTATTCATTTGGATTTGGTCTCATTACTTTTAGAGATTGCTTATATTATTATTAGTGCACAAAGAGAGAGGCCTATATAAGAGAGAGCAAATAAAACCTAGGTTATTTTAGAAAAGGCAAATAATCATAGAAAAGAGGTTAGTCATTGAAATTTGGTCATGTTAACACTTTCTTGTTTGAAATGATTCAAAATGTATGTTTAGTGATTGAAATTACCTTCACAGTAGGTTGGTCATCTTCAATTTCATAAACTGTCCTCATCAGCATATATTCAGTCTTGTTGGCTGAAACAGATCAATCTTCAGTACAATGAAGGAAGAGAAGTACTGCATTCTGTATGGCAGAAAACATATTGCTATTGAAAACACATGTGCCATTTGTAACTGCAAAAGTCAAAGTGATTTCTGTTGTTGTTTTTTTTCCCCCTTGTGTAAAGATTACACGAATTCCATGAGTTCAGGAAAGTGATTTCTAATGTGTAGAACTGTAGTTCACTTGAAAGAAGCAATTAACTACCCACCCTGATTATAATTATGATAATTATCATGGCCAGGACAATAAAGTCTCCCATGAGAGACTGTAGGGGGTCGGTGGAAGGCTGGTTAAACCGTTTGGTTTTCGACCACTACGACCCGGGTTCGATTCCCGCATTGGACACTTTTTTCTGTTTAAAGAAAAAAAAAATGCTCCAATGGCCCCCCGATTCTTGCAAAAGTCCAACCCCACCAGCGAGTGCAAGTAACCAAACGGGGCTCTGGCACATTTGTAAGTGCAAAGTCGAACTGCTTTCACATGTGTAGACATGTGGTGCGCTTACAGTAAAAAGCAGTCGCTAACTACCCACCATGATTATCATGGCCTGTACCTCGTGTACTAGGGATAAGCAAAAAAAAAATGAGAGACTGTCTCTCCTACAGATAGACTCTCATTAAAGGCTGGTTTAAAGACTCCTCATGACTTGGCCTGGTATGATAGGAGCTTGAATCACCTTAAAGAGAGACTGGATTTAGCCAAGTTTCTAGATGAGGGGGGTCGGTGGACGAGTGGTCTAAACTCTTGGTTTTTGACTACTACAACCCGAGATCGAATCTTGCATTGAGCACTTTTTCTAATTAAAAATGCTCTGATGGCTCTCAATTCTTGCAAAAGTCCAACCCTACCAGCAAGCGCAAGTAACCAAACGAGGCTCTGGCACATTTGTAAGTGCAAAAGTTGAACCCAAGATCGAATCCTGAATTGAGCACTTTTTCTAATTAAAAATGCTCTGATGGCTCTCAATTCTTGCAAAAGTCCAACCCTACCAGCAAGCGCAAGTAACCAAACGAGGCTCTGGCACATTTGTAAGTGCAAAAGTTGAACCCAAGATCGAATCCTGAATTGAGCACTTTTTCTAATTAAAAAATGCTCTGATGGCTCTCAATTCTTGAAAAAGTCCAACCCCACCAGCAAGCGCAAGTAACCAAACGAGGCTCTGGCACATTTGTAAGTGCAAAAGTTGAACCCAAGATCGAATCCTGCATTGAGCACTTTTTCTAATTAAAAAATGCTCCGATGGCTCTCAATTCTTGAAAAAGTCCAACCCCACCAGCAAGCGCAAGTAACCAAACGAGGCTCTGGCACATTTGTAAGTGCAAAAGTTGAACCCAAGATCGAATCCTGCATTGAGCACTTTTTCTAATTAAAAAATGCTCCGATGGCTCTCAATTCTTGAAAAAGTCCAACCCTACCAGCAAGTGCAAGTAACCAAACGAGGCTCTGGCACATTTGTAAGTGCAAAAGTTGAACCCAAGATCGAATCCTGCATTGAGCACTTTTTCTAATTAAAAAATGCTCCGATGGCTCTCAATTCTTGCAAAAGTCCAACCCTACCAGCAAGTGCAAGTAACCAAACGAGGCTCTGGCACATTTGTAAGTGCAAAAGCTGAACCCAAGATCGAATCCTGAATTGAGCACTTTTTCTAATTAAAAAATGCTCCGATGGCTCTCAATTCTTGAAAAAGTCCAACCCCACCAGCAAGTGCAAGTAACCAAACGAGGCCCTGGCACATTTGTAAGTGCAAAAGTTGAACCCAAGATCGAATCCTGCATTGAGCACTTTTTCTAATTAAAAAATGCTCCGATGGCTCTCAATTCTTGAAAAAGTCCAACCCTACCAGCAAGTGCAAGTAACCAAACGAGGCCCTGGCACATTTGTAAGTGCAAAAGTTGAAATGCTTTTCACATCTGCTTTTACAATAAAAGCAATTGCCAACTTCTACCCACCATGATTATCATGGCTTGTACCACGTGTACTAGGGATGATAATTTTTTTTTAAATGTTTCTAGGCATATTCTTCAATGGGAGACTATCAAGTGTACTTGTGGGATAAGTAAAAAAATAAATCTAACTACTATTACATTACAAATAGCACTGGACATCAAGAATTGGGTAATTGCTAACTTGAATGTATCAAAGAGATTGAACTCATAACCAAACCAATTTGACAAAATTTAAAGTTGTTATTGTTTCTTATCCCCTTATGCAAAGATTACACAAATTCCATGACTCCATGCTCCTCGAGCTGTTTGAAGATAAGCAGCAGCCTCTCCCAAAGGTCCTGTTTAGTGCATCTAATGTAAGCCAAAATGTGTTCTGAAGCCGCAGGTGCCAAGACACTTAAAAATTTAAAGTGGCACACTAAGAGTACTTATAAATTCACAGTGCTTCTGAAGCCTCATCAAGAGCCTAATTATTCAGTCTGGAAAATTCCTGATGTTTTCCTGCACATTGAATCTGTTCCTCATGTCAGAGGCTGCCATTTCATATTGGATCTAAGTCGGCCTGCTACTGAGTAGTACTCCCAGTCTTAATGACAAAAGCAGATGCATTCTACTTAACTCATTAAGGATGTCAATTCTCATTTGATGAGATCTATTGATCATTAGCAGATACTATCAAGTCTGTAGAGTTTGATGCCCTAATATGATTGAGTGGAGATAAGAAAGAAGAAGAATAAGAGTTCACAGTGTTGTTGAAATCTCATGAAGAGCCTATTTATTTAGACTGGAAAATTCTTGATGTTTTTTCATTGGTTATAAGTACAGTAGAACCTCCCTGTAAAGGGAGAGCCAAAGTGTCCTTTAGGGAAAGGTGTCCTCTTACCGGAGATTTGCTAATTTGTAAAAATGGTAATTTTGCCAATGAAAACTGTCCTTTGTGGAGAGGTGTCTGCTAAAGGGAGGTTCTACTGTAGAACAAGATTTAAAATAAAATCAAATACAGAGAGAGAGTAAAACGACACTTGAAGTTACAACGCATGAGTTTCTTTTTAACGAAAAATCAAATTTTTTAAATTTTTATTTCAAGGTGAAATATTGACCATTTCTAACCCTAATTTTATTTTTCCGTTCATCAATACTTTTCATAATTCATCCTTTCATACCTCATCCAAAAGGGTTAGAAATGGTCGATATTTCACCTTGAAATAAAAATTTAAAAAATTTGTTTTTTCATTAAAAAGAAACTCATCCGATGTAACTTCAAGTGTCGTTTTACAATCATAGGCCGCAGTGTATTATATTGTATTATAAGTTACTTTATGTATCATTTACGAACGGAAAAATACATCCAGGGTAGCCTAGTGGACATGGCTCCTGCCCGGTAAGAGGAACATTGTGGGTTCGATTCCCATCCCTGGACACTTTTATTTTTCCGTTCATCATTACTTTTCATAATTCATCCTTTAATACCTCATCCAAAAGGGTTAGAAATGGTCGATATTTCACCTTGAAATAAAAAAAAAATTGATTTTTCGTTAAAAAGAAACTCATGCGGTGTAACTTCAAGTGTCGTTTTACAATCACAGGCCGCAGTGTATTATATTGTATTGTGTACTATATTGTACTATATTGTATTATATTGTACAGAGAGAGAGTACTTATATAATAACTAGACGAATGGCCCGGGCAACGCCCGGGTTTTACCCGAGTGCGTATATATTTTAAAAACGTTTTAATTCAAATACTATTCGTTACAATTATAAATTGGCGCCATGGATGTCACTCTTGTGAAACGTCCCGTTCCAAACTGTGTGTTTTTAAAATGTTTTAATTAAAATACTATTCGTTACAATTATAAATTGGCGCCGTGGATGTCTCTCTTGTGAAACGTCCCGCCCCAAACTGTGTGTGTCTTGAAAATATAAAAATAAAAATGTATGTGTAATATATATGTGCAAAACAGTATAATATATATATAATATAATATATATAATATAACGGTATAAAGAAATAATGAGCCTATCGTTCAAATATAAAATATAATATAATATATAATAATATAAAATATAATATATAATATAATACAATAAAATATAAATGAGATACTAAAAATTAAATTTCTATTTAATGAATTACATATTTTATTCTTATAAAGATTATCGATTAAAGGTACTTATATATATTTAAAGGTTCTCATAAAGGTTACCGATTTAAAAGTTTATTTTATTTAAAGAAACATATTTTCATTTAAGTATTGTTATTTATTTTAAAAGACTAAGTAATTGTGCAAAACGATAATTGCCTTAAAAAGAAATTGCCTTAAAAAAAAAAGAAACATTCGCGGTGATTTTGTCTTGCATTCGTTTATACAATTATTATATATATTGGCATCATATATTAACTTTATGAACGGAAAACTATGTCCAGGGTAGCCTGGTGGTCATGGCATCTGCCCGGTAAGCGGAAGGTCGTGGGTTCGATTCCCATCCCTTGACACTTTTTTTTTTATTTTATCCATTCTGACCAAAATCTATCCGTGAACTTCACACAGTGAACTTCACACAGACAGAATAAGGCAATTATATAAGTAGATATATATATATAAATAGTTATATTCTTCTTGTTCTTTCTTATCTCCACTCAATCACACTAAGGTATCAAGCCCGTAAAGCTTTGGATTTTTGATGATGTCTGCTGGGGAAGAGTAGAGCTCATCAATACAGTCAATAATATGTCTTGGGGTTGCAGGCCGAGAATTGCACTTAGTACATAGTGGGAAAACCCTGCATACATTCTGGAAAGTCATTGTCCGTAGATGACCAGACTTAAGTCTGGAAATCAAAGGCTGTTGTTCTCTTGGGAGGACAGAACCGGTGCTTGTCCCTCCTGCTCTTTACCAGCCATGTGCAGCATCAGATTTACCCAATCATGATGATATATAGTTATTTGATTTATATATAGATAGCATTTCTTACATATAGATAACACATTATCGTCTTAAAACAGCTCGAGGAGCATGAACTCATGGAATTCGTGTAATCTTTACACAAGGGGATAAGAAACAACAACAACATTATCGTCTTATAATTAAAATCATCATTGTTTGAAATATACCACGTATTCTATAACGTGGATCTCTAAATATAAGGTAATTTTATTGAAATAACTGGTATCAAATAATTTTTTATCTGCCACTGATAGTTACGGATGTGCGCCATCTATCGGAATAATTATCAAATAATTGTTGTGTTTAAAAATATATTCCAGAATATAGGTCAAATAACCATTCTATAAAAATCAAGAGAATACAACATATTATTAACACAAAGCAATAACGCGCCATCTATACACTCAAAATGAAATGTTTCATTCGTGCTTTTAAATCCTTCATGTTGTGTGTATAGATGGCGTGTTATCGCTTTGTGTTAATTTATGCCTAACTGGCCTTGCCTTTAATGTTTGCGGAAGAGCATTGCTCGATGCAAATATTTGAATGTAATTCTACTGTCCTATAAGCTTATGTCCATAGTTCTCTTGAAAACCATTTCTGAGATTCCATCCTTTAGTGCTGCGTATATAAGCAGATTCGTCCAATACAGTATTAGAGCTCTGAGAAGCGGTCTGGTGGATTAAATTGGCGAAACCGCTGGGAGGGTTCACCACTGATGAGCCAAGCCCTCCCAATATAATTTTTCATCGCGGTAAGGGCAGTAGAAGTTTGTATTATGTATAAAAAGAAACATTCATGCTTTTAAACCCCACAACATATTATATTTTGGAATAATTAACCGTACCTAGTGTAGTGGATGTTACTCACCGATGCCATTCATCTCCTTCAGCAGAGTACAGAGGACCCTGTCACTAACACCGAGAGCACTCTCTGACTTGCGGGCTGTCCCCACAGCATCTATTTCATCGAAGAATATCAAAGAGGGTGCAGTGCTGCGGGCTTCTTGGAAGATCTGTACAACACAGGTCACATCATTCTCCATAACTAGGATTTTTTTTTTTTATGGATTAAAAACTAATTATAACAATTATTAATTATACAAGAAAATAAGACCTAATCCAAATAATTTATTAGTGTGCAACGTATCGGCAACAGCATTGTCACCATCATCAAACAAAAGAATAAATGAGAAAAAATATCACAGCAAGTTCTTAAATAGTACTGTTATCAAGTGTTTAAACAAGATAACAGTACTATTTAAGAACTTTTTTTTTATTTAATGGTGTAAGTTTAAGAAGAAAAAAAAGCTGTTTTTGAATCTAGATAAAAGATAATGCAAATTATTTTCTCTCTTATATATGTGTGTGCTCATATTAAAAAAATCTATTTAAGTTTTATTTGAAATTCATAGAAAGGGGTAGCTCTTTGTTTATAAATTTATTGGATAACTCTGTTTATAGTAAATATTAATTCAGTTGAACTTTCTGAATAAAAAGCAATTTTTTTTTTGCTTATCCCTAGTACACGTGGTACAGGCCATGATAATCATGGTGGGTAGAAGAAGGCGACTGCTTTTACTATAAGTGCACCACATGTCTACACACGTGAAAAGCAGTTCGACTTTGCACTTACAAATAAATATGCCAGAGCCCCATTTAGTTACTTACACTTGCTGGTGGGGTTGGACTTTTGCAAAAATAGAAGGACATTGGATCATTTTTTTTTAAATCAGAAAAAATTTTCTTGTATTATAATCTATAATCCGAATTGTGCTTTATCAATTACTAGACGAATGGCCCGGGCAACGCCCGGGTTTTACCCGAGTGCGTATATATTTTAAAAACGTTTTAATTCAAATACTATTCGTTACAATTATAAATTGGCGCCATGGATGTCACTCTTGTGAAACGTCCCGTTCCAAACTGTGTGTTTTTAAAATGTTTTAATTTAAATACTATTCGTTACAATTATAAATTTGAACGATAGGCTCATTATTTCTTTATACCGTTATTATACCGTTATATTATATATATTATATTTATTATATATATATTACACGTTATTTGTTTTCTTGGCCGACTGTTTTACATATGGTGTTATCTTAAAATTGCTTGTTTTGAATATTTTTTAGATTGAGTTTATTAGCTAGTATGTAAAAAAATTAACTCTGTTGAAATTTAATTTTGTATTTATATATAAATAAAATTAACTCTGTTGATTTTTTTTTGTATTTAATCGATAACAGCGAAGTTACGCATGTTAAAGTTAGGGAAAAATATTTTGATGTTAAGCAAAACCTGCTCCATCTCGTTTTACATAAATGTTGAAAATTTGGTTGAAATTGATGCATTGTAACGAAATTTTTAGTGAACAACACTTATGAAATTTGCATTTTATTAATATAGATTAATTACTTCTTCAAATTAAAAGACACTTCGGCTAGAGAATAAAAAATTTACTAAACAAAGTGTCTTTTGACTTAAAGAACTATGAATGCCGGCCAGGCAACCTTCAAGTATTAATTAATTGCCCATTATATTGCACAAAGGAAACAAATCTCTAATCAAGAAAACAAACATAATTCTGACACTATTACAGTTAAACCTGTCTATAGCGCCCCCTCTTGGGACTCACCAAAATAGGGTGGTATAGAGAGGGGGTGCAATAGACAGGTCACTTTAAATGTAAAATGTTTACGTTTTAATATTTAAAATCGGGCGCTATAGAGAGGAAGGCGTTATTTAGAGGGAGCGCTATAGACAGGTTTAACTATATATTCTTGGCATGCACAAAGTGAAGGCCAGACAAATATTATTAGTTTCTTTAAAAAAAGTACAAATTTTAGGATCATAGTGGGAAAAGGTTTGGTGGCCATTGAGATTGTTTCTCCACCAGTTGGCTTCCTTCCATGTTGTGACACATGTTCATTATTTGATAGATTGTGCCCAAAATGCCAAGAATATTGAGAGCTCCTTCCTATAAATAGATCTTTTTTTTTGCTTATCCCTAGTACATGTGGTACAGGCCATGATAATCATGGTGGGTAGAAGAAGGTGACTGCTTTTACCCATAAGTGCACCACATGTCTACACGTGAAAAGCAGTTCGACTTTGCACTTACAAATAAATATGCCAGAGCCCCGTTTAGTTACTTACACTTGCCGGTGGGGTTGGACTTTTGCAAGAATAGGGGGACATTGGATCTTTTTTTTTTTTAATCAGAAAAAAGTGCCCAATGTGGGAATCGAACCTGGGTCATAGCGGTCGAAAACCAATGGTTTATACCAGCCTTCCACCGACCCCCCTTATTATAACTAGATCATAATATGGGGGGGGGGGGGGTCGGTGGAAGGGTGGTCTAAACCACTGGTTTGTGGCCGCTACAACCTGAGATTGAATCCTGCATTGGACACTTTTTTCTAATTTAAAATAAAATGCTCCAATGGTCCCCGATTCTTGAAAAAGTTCAACTTCACCAGTGAGTGTGAATAACCAAACAGCGCTCTGGCACATTTGTAAGTGCAAATTTTGAACTGCTTTTCACATGTGTAGACATGTGGTGCACTACCAGTAAAAGCATTCGCCAACCTCTATCCACCATGATTATCATGGCCTGTATCACATTTACTAGGATTATCTCAGTGAGTGCATTAGATCTCTTTATTTAACACCTAAAAGGAATTATCCAATGTTGTGTAAACAGAAGAACAATGATTTAAATGTTTGAGAAAGAATCATTCCTGCTACTATCTCCCAAAGCACTTTCTTCCAAAGAACTCCGCCTTTGCCGGTCCCAAACCCGGATGAAAAAGGAGGAGGAGGAGCAATAACAAGCTCACTAAAAAACCTGGGCTCAGCTG
>CP092864.1:35514046-35612977 GCA_030710605.1 Cordylochernes scorpioides
TTTGATTCATAAGGAATATTCCTATTTTAAGACAAATTGAGACAGTATTCTATTTTTTTTCTTATATTTAGAGTAAGTATAAATTTTATTGAAGTTGTAAAAAGTATATTTATTGAAAAAAGTATGTTTTTCTATATAACTTGCTACGTATATTTTACTATATGTTTGTTCCATGTAATATGTTTATGCTCTAATAGCATTTATATTGTAAGCAGCAGCTATGCATTTTCAGTAACTGCTTTTTTAAGGGTAGGCTCAATTTATTTTTGCTGTCATTTGTTTAGTTAGGGTTTATATTTATCTGCTTCACAATAAATAACTGCTCATATATATCTATAGGGTAATACCATATTTTTGAATAAATGTATTTAGATATATAGATGCAAATATACTCATATTTAAATAAAGAAATATACAATCAGCAATCAATTGGTGCATAATTTTACATGATGTTTGTTTCTAGACTAAATTTATTCAAATCAAGATAGCTTTTTTCATGCTTTTAAAAGTAAAGATAATATATTTAACGTTTCATAATACTTTTCAAATTAAAGTCTTTGAAAATAATATTGCTTTTTTCCCATCCTGCAGGTCAACATTACACTGCAACATGCTATCATAACTCTGGCTTTTGGCATTGATATTTATGTATTGTGAAAGTACTGTTTGCTACCTTAAGCTCTGGAGAGATTATAATGTAGATCCATCATGTGGAAATCACACCATAGTAAAATAGAACGCATGTAGCTGGTAGCAAAATATGTGCCCTGTGTGAAGCTAGCGTTCAAAATTTGATTTTTTTAAAATGATATTTCAATTGTTGGCCTTATTTTCACATGTTATTGACCCATAACGCGGATCCATATAGGGTTAATTAATAACTCATTTGACATTTTACTTTTATTTAAGGTCTTGGCATTATATATATTCCTTTTTAGGCAAAAATATAATTGAGGTATATTTTGAAATATAGATAAGAATCACAAGGAAGCAAGACCTAATCCAAATAAATAAATTATGTGTGTGGTTTCAGTAACAGCATTGTTACCATCTTCAGACAAAAGTACTGAATACATTCAGTAATTTTGTCATAATAAGGTAACAATGCTGTTACTGAAACATCACACATAATTCGTTTATTTTTATTTGGTCTTTCTTTTTCGGTATTTTTAAAATTGCCCTTGACTATTAGAAAATTATGCAAATTTCCTTTTTATTTTATATACCATTTTAAAAATTATATTCTTTTGTTAAAATATCCAATTTCCCACACTTTTAAAAAACTGCAACAATAACTAATACAAAATTCTTCCAAGTCCAGGTATTTCAATATTGCAGAAATATATTACATTTATAAAAGTTGCTGAACTATTTAGATATGTAAATGCCGGATTAGGTGCCCTTTAAAATGTTTGCTATGGCTGTTTCTTATTGGACAGCCGAGAGTGAAGTGGACAAAGTGAAATTTTCAGGTTGTGCCGACCATTTTCCTTTATTCACACTAATCATTAGATTTTTTTTTAATTTTTAAGAATAAAAGCCCAGTTTGGCTACTTGCACTCACTGGAGGGGTTGGACTTTTTCAAGAATCAGGAGCCATTGAGGCAATTTTTTTTTTCAGAACAAAGTGTCTGAATCTGCATTCGATGATCCCGGGTCATGGTTTTTTAAAATTAACAGTTTAGACCACTCCTCCAAACAGCACTCTATTCATTAGATGTGTTTGTGAAATGGATCCTATATTTCAGATTTTTTTTTACAAGCATTTTCGATATTGCTGTTTGCAATTTATCTCCATTTTGCTGAAAGAAAATTCATTACATTGAGTTTACAAACAGTTGGGGCCTCTATTCATTCATGAGTAAACCTCGCTCGAACACTACCCAGGCGAAGCCGGGTCCAGTCGGGTAAAACCCGGGCGTTGCCCGGGCCATTCGGCTAGTATAAACATAAAAATGATACTCTGCTAATAAAATAATAAATACTTTGTTACGATATATTGGCCGATCACCTGGTATGGGTACTATTGGAAATCTTCTTCAGGAGGATTCTCTACCCACTTAGTCTGTGAGCGGAAGCTGATGAAGGCCTAGCAGCGATAGCTAGTATTCCTTGCCACTTCCTCTGTCTATAAGCCTGACTGGCACTTTATGTTTTGGTTTGCAAGAAGGTGGACTTATCTAGATAGGCCAGACCTTGACAGCTTATTAATACCCTTGAATTAGAGTCGTTCGATTCTTTATAAAACCTTCTGAATACATGAGCAACATCAATCATCTTCGATTAGGTGAATCTCTTAACCATAATTAATTGGAGCACAGACTCAAAGAACCGATTCGAAGACTGACTACAAACACACTGATTTTATTTGTTCAATTAGCAGTTTTATACAATTATAATTTGAATATTTAGCTAAATTAACAAAATTTACATAATAGGCGTGAACAGTTTGATATAGTAATGAATTAGTATTGAATGTAATTCTACTGTCCTATAAGCTTATGTCCATAGTTTTCTTGAAAGCCATTTCTGAGATTCCACTCTTCAGTGCTGCGTATATAAGCAGAATCGTCCAATACAGTATTAGAGCTCTGAGAAGCGGTCTGGTGGATTAAATTGGCGAAACCGCTGGGAGGGTTCACCACAAGCCCTCCCAATATATTTTTTCATCGCAGTAAGGACAGTAGAAGTTTGTATTGTGTATAAAAGAAACATTCGTGCTTTTAAATCCTTTCATTCTATAGTGTAAATTGTTTCTTCTATCCCAACAGACACGTGTGCGCATAGAGAGTCCGGTTGAAGTCCCACAACCAGCTCCCACGGACTCCACATTTGAATCTCACCATCTTCTTGGGATCCTAGCAAGACCGGCTGATCCTTCACCTGTGAGTACATTTTCTTATACTACATTTTATTATATAGAATTACTTTGCATTTATTCATTTATTTCAACACACAAGACGCGATATCCCGGCTAGGGATAATTACGTTGATTTACATTTTTAATGATGAAACAGTTATGTCGTAAAGATAGAGGCTGCCAGGCCAGTATTCATAGTTCTTCAAATAAAAGACTCTTCGGCCAGTAAATCTTTTTATTGTCTCGACAAAAATATTTTGTCCGCGTCAGGAGTGAACAAAAATAATTTCTAACGTTTTGCCAAATGTTTTAATTTTTGTTCGCTCCTGACGAGGACAAAAGATTTTTGTCGAAACGTCGAGACAATAAAAATATTTACTGGCCAAAGTGTATTTTATTTGAAGAAACAGTTATAAACATATTATACAAGAAAAAAAATAATTAAAAATAAAAAGAAAAGAAACAATAATATATATTAGGAACCTGAACCTTTCAGGTTAGAAAGATAATCATAAATATATTTACAAAAATAGTTAGATCTGTGATAATTCTATCTAGTATTTACAAATTGATCTACAACATTATTGCATGCTATTCTATTAGAAATACATTGAAGAATGGAAAGCTAATATGTAAACGATACATACCTCTATTACTACTGTGTGTATGCTGACATTCTTTGAATACTAACTAGCCTATGCCATTTGCTAGGTAAACTCCTAGCTGTTTATAAACATATTCCTTAGACATCTTTATATATATCCAAGAAAGAAAATAAATGTTTCAACAATAAATTTAGAGAACTCTACATGAGATAAATTAATGTGAAAAAATGAGTATCACGACATCATTTAATTCAATTTTTATTCTCTAAATATACAGTTAAACCTGTCTATAGCGCCCTCTCTAAATAGCGCCTCCCTCTCTATAGCGCCCGATTATAAATACGTAGTAAGATGCGATTTACATTAAAAGTGACCTGTCTATAGCACCCCCTCTCTATAGCACCCTATTTTGGTGAGTCCCAAGAGGGGGCGCTATAGACAGGTTTAACTGTATATGATGAGACCTACCACCCTATACATTCTCAATTTTATTTAATCTATATAAAAGAGTTTTTAAAATAATTTTATCGATTTCAGCATTTATTCTAATTTTCTCACTCGCGATGACAATACAATTATTTGGAACCCTTTATTAATGATTATATCTCAAAAAATATAAACCCACAACATAAGGTCCCCCTATTATATTAAAGGTATGTATACTTTCTTGTTGTTGTTGATCGGGGGGGGGAGAGCTATATTTTAAAACAATAAATATTGATTTTTAAAGACTTATACAAAAATGTTATAACAAATATAGCTATAGAGATATTTAAAATATTTTCTTATTTTGTTTTTCTCAAATTCCCAAGGAGGTTCATAATAGAAACCTGGAAATTGTTATTTGTTCCTAATTTAAATACTAAAACAATCATTCCAAATATTTCAATTGTCAAATCTCAATTAAATGCGATTTAAATTCGTTCACCACCAGAAAACAAACAATCAATTACTATTTATGTAAATAAAAAGCAAATATTTAAAATAAACGGTCACTTTTAATAGATCTCACAATCAACAATGATAATTTTTGAGAGAAATTCTTAATGATTTTTTGCTCTTTCTCCCCTTCCTTTCTCTCTATTCATTATTTATAATATATGCAAATTTCTAGAAAAAGTGTCCCAAATTGTCATTAGTCAGTTCTAAATTTAAATTATAAGATAATGTGAGTATAATGAGCCTATCATAAGTTGATATTTAACTTATATATAAATAGACAATCACAAATCAAGTTATAATCAATTCGAAGTAGGCAAAAAATAATATGCCACCGATTGTAATTAAATCGACGATAGGACCAACCGGCGAGAAACTATGCATAATCGAAGCCTCCTTAATAACGAAGATCCTAGACAAATGTGGAATCGAGTATAAACTTGAGAAAACGGTTCAATCAAAGAAGAGAACTCGCGGCTCCCAGGATGACTCAAGATCGCCAACTAGGAGCGAGCGTAATCTGAAGACGCCTAGAATGGACATCGACGAACAAAGTCCCATCACTGGAGTTTCTCAACAAATGAACGCAGCTCACCCACCGCAAGACGATGAAGAAAATAACGACAACGATGGCCCATGGACCACAGTCACTAACGTGAAAAAACCGAGAATTCCTCCTGTTATTGCAGAAAATGTAGCAGATTGGAAGCTTCTTTGCCAAGAACTAAAAGACTTGTGCATGGAACCATTCCAAGTCACGATTTCTGGTAAAAAGCACATAATTAAATCGAAAAACATAGGCGACTTCAAAAAAATCAGGGAGTATGTACAGAAAAATAATGGAGGATATTCCTACAGACTACAGGAGGAAAAACCACTGAAAGTGGTATTGAAGGGGGTATCAACAGCCTTCAAAGAAGAAGACGCCGTAACTGAACTGGTCTCAATGGGCTTCACTGAAGTCATTGTCAAAAGACTCCATAGACAATCGACCAAAATACCGATGAATATAGTCCTAGTAGAGCTACCGAAAAATGAACAAAATAAACGAATCTATGGAATAACTGAAATACTTTACCAAAAAATAGTCGTGGAATCATTCAGGACTACAAAACGAGTGACCCAATGCTTTAACTGCCAGAGCTTTGGGCATGGCCAGCTGAACTGCTTTTTGAAGCCCAAATGCGTCAAGTGTGCTGAAGAACACCATTCGAAGGATTGTCCAAGAAAGTCGAAACAGCTCCCACCAAAGTGCGCTAACTGTGGAGAGGCGCACACAGCCAATTACCGCGGATGCCCAAATTTTCCGAAGCCACAACAACTGCAGCTAAAGCCTCCCAGACAAAACTCCCCTAACAACATACCTCAAGCCAGCTCCACTAAAACAGAAGAAGCAACTGTTGAAAAACAGAAGGCAAGTTACGCTGAAACTGCAAAAAAGAAAACTACTCGTTCTGACACCAGGGAACTGTGCGAAAAGTTATTAGAAATTATCAAAACCTTCTTACAATGAGAGGCAAATTACTTTTAAAAATCGTTAATTTCGCAAAATAAAATCGCAATTTCAAAAATTATCAAATCCAACTATACAAGAATTTGTTCAAAATCAAGGTGACCTCAGCCACCGAATCCGACGACCTGGACCCAATGGCTAGCTGATAGCCAAACACCCAACAACTGCCCTCCTGTAAGGTTCGGGGGGCCACTCCAGCATTACAACTCGCCATGTGTAAATAATCTGGACAAGGTGACTCGCGAGCTGTGCTCGAATGTAACACCTGCAAATTGATATGAAATAAATAAAGTTATAATCAATCTCATAGATTTTTTTACCATATCACTCTATATATTTTGGCGAACTGTTGATGCACCCGTTTTATTCCCCTTTTTCATTTGTATAAAAATAAAATTTACATTAAAAGCATTTCAATATACATTTTATTATATCAGCTTTTAATTCTACTTACGATTAAATTGCATTCATTTTCAATATTTTTGAGTCATTTTAAAGAATTCTTCATTTTGATTAAAAAGGTGTATATTTTATATATATATCAGAACTCATGATAAAAATGTACAAAAATTAAAGAAGATTTAATATACAGTGGACCCTCGGTTTGCGAGCATAATCCGTTCCAGAGCCATGCTCGTACTACAAAACGCTCGTAGTGCGAAACTAATTTCTTATTTTTAATAATTGAAACTCGAACAATTATTCTTGCTACGAACAATTGCACAGTTTCCCACATTTAACATATTTCTCGAATCTTATCTGAAGGGAGGGATCCCAGTGAATTTTCATCCATCACGATTACGGGCAACCATCACGAGTTGCTCGTAATGCGAAAATTCACTCGTAATCCGAGGTAAAATTTTTCAAAAAATTTTGCTCGTACTGCGAAAAGCTCGTACTCCAAGGTGCTCGTAAACCGAGGGTCCACTGTATATGGTAATTTAAACCAACAACCCCATATTGTATATAACTTATAACAAGATTTTCATGTTGTATAATAGAAACACATCTGTAAATGATTATGCGCATTATTGACATGTGTCATTACATCATCATATGTAATGTACTTTGTACAAACTGAGGATAAATAAATAAAACTCTGTAAAAGATTAAGACTTGAGCTAACGCAAAAGGTCAAAACGTCTAAAATCGAGATAGATTTAAATGTTCAACAACATCTAAAGATAGATTGGAAACTGTCAGGACGGCGCCAGTTTAGAATTTCACCAGACGATCCACCCTCTTCACATCTGGTAAAATGCAATACTCCCTTTCTCAGAAAAGGTATATAAAGCCTCCGTCCTAGTCAAAAATACAGTCACTTCACCATCTGCGTGAGCCCTCGTCGGTTGTACCCCAGGTCCACCTCATCCACCATGTAGTCAGTAAGAACTCTTCTATCTCCATCTTTCGCTCCTAGCTCAACTTTTATCTGTTCGCGGAACTTTCTTAGTGAAACTGTGTCTTCGTTTTTTGTGTGGACATCCCCAAGCTTTCCACTCTGCCTCGACCACGACTGCCTGTACTCTGTGAGAACTGTTAAAGGTCTTACAAGGTGCAGAGAGGTACTGGAAAACTCCCCATCCTGACTGTTCCTCTCGGTCAACACAGTATAGCGAGAGTTACAGGGACTCACACCATAGTTTAAGTCGACTGGATGCCTCATCACAGTTTTAGTCGACAGGATTCTACAAGAGGCCAACAGACCTTCACCACATATATATATCCACATTTATAAAAAAGCATATAATTAAAATATACAAATATCAGAGTCATCAACAATTCTGTCACCGTTTGCTTTTGGTTCAGTGGTAGAATGCTCGCCTGCCACGCGGGCGCCCCGGGTTCGATTCCCGGCCTATGCATTTTTTTTTTTTTTACAATTTTTAAAACACATTTATATTATTAAAATATATGTGCTTTTTCTGTGTATGTACAGATTTATGGTCTATGTACACAAGTATACAAGTATGTATAGAAGTTATTTGCAAATCGCGTGGCAAATTTGCCCTTTCGCTCTCAAGCAGCGCCTCTAGCGGTAAAGATGGGAGGTAATATCAGCTGACCTAATGGACATGTAAAACGTGTTTTAACAGGACATAGAGAACAATCTGGAAGAGATATTTTTCGGATTTTTAGTCAAGAAAAATAAATTGACAGGTTCTGGGAAAAAAATAGTTGTTTTTTATTCAGAAAATGATGATGACAATATTGCTGTATCATATTTGATTATTAGATACAAAATTATATCCGGAAAAATTCCACAAAGCAGAGACCACGGGTGAAGCCAGTTCATTTTTAGTATGCAGGAACAAAATTCTAACATAAAACATTCATTCGAGCAGAAGACACAAAGCCAGATCATCTCTTTATAAAAATATCGCTTCTCAGACACAAAGTTTGGAGCGGGACGTTTCACAAGAATGACATCCACGGCGCCAATTTATAATTGTAACGAATAGTATTTGAATAAAAGCATTTAATCGGGTAAAACCCGGGCGTTGCCTGGGTCATTCGGCTAGTTATAATTAACAATTACATTAACAAAAACATAATTAACAATTTTTTTCACCGATAAAATTATATTTATTTTGTGTGTGTGAATTTCAACATTTATATATAGTAGAACCTCGCTGTACAGGACACCTAATTGCAGAGCCAAAGTGTCCTTTAGGGACACCTCTTACCAGTTACTAAATAGTAAAAATGGTAATATTGGCAATGAAAACTTTCCATTGTAGAGAGGTATCTTCTAGCGCGAGTGTCCTCTTATGGAGGTTCTACTGTATATATATTTGCTTATAATTGAGAATGGTTGGCAATAGGAACTAGAAAATTTGGATTTCCTTCTAATTTGAGGTCATGAACAATCGCTGAAACAATAAAGTCTCAACTCCTCTCAGCTTCTGAGTTGAAACCGTGCACCACACACAGATATTGTGTTTATATAAATCATAATTATACTTATCATATATACTGATTACAGTAGAACTTGGATAATTCAAAAGTCTTTAATTCAAGTAATATTTATCTTGGTCTCTAAACTTTTAATCCTTTTATTCAAAACGTTTTTAATTCGAATTTTTGGATAATTCGATTTTTTTTTTTTTTTTTTTGGTCCCTTGAATTTCGAATTATCCAAGTTTGACTGTATTTGCATAATGATACTTAAAGCATATCTCTGAAATATATAAATGAAATAAATATTTATCTTGATTACAATAAGAGAAATCTCGCAGGATATTGTGTTGTGTTGATTTATTAAGTCCAGCGATGGCCCAGAAAATTATTTCAAAGTTAGTGTTTATTAGTATTACGTATTAATTACATTTTAATAGGAAGTCCATTAAGGAAGACAAAGGGACAACACCCTAGAATGTCTATTGGGTTCTCATTGACTTCCGCCGATCTGCCACGCCACACAGCTGTGGTCATCTCCTATTTCATGGGCCCCGCTTGTATGTTTGCCGACGGCGTGGTCTGTCATCCCAGTGGGCTGGAAGGAAGTCTCTCGGCCCCCACAATATCATATCTATCTACTTATATATTTGCCTTATTCTGTCTGTTTGTCTGTTTGAAGCTCACGGATGGGATTTTTCATAACCATCGGTGGTTCAGTGGTAGAATGCTCGCCTGCCACGCGGGCGGCCCGGGTTCGATTCCCGGCCGATGCATTTTTTTTTTTACAATTTTTAAAACTCATTTATATATTATACAAGAATGACATCCACGGCGCCAATTTATAATTGTAACGAATAGTATTTGAATAAAAGCATTTAATCGGGTAAAACCCGGGCGTTGCCCGGGTCATTCGTATATAATAATTGTATAAACGAATGCAAGACAAAATCACCGCGAATGTTTCTTTTTTTTTAAGGCAATTTCTTTTTAAGTAAATTGTCGTTATTTATCGTTAATTTTTGTTTCGATTTTATTGAAAAAAAAACGATATGGTGCCTTTAAAAAATGATCTTTATTACTATGCAGTTTTCTATTTAGTCAATATACCTAAGTTCATGTTGCAAATGTAATTATCTCTATCGATTTAGTAGGTGAAATGCAAAAAGAAAATCGACATGATGAAATATTTATGAAAATTCACATTTTTATTTTTATATTTTCATGACACACACAGTTTGGGGCGGGACGTTTCACAAGAGAGACATCCACGGCGCCAATTTATAATTGTAACGAATAGTATTTTATTTAAAACATTTTAAAAACACACAGTTTGGAACGGGACGTTTCACAAGAGTGACATCCATGGCGCCAATTTATAATTGTAACGAATAATATTTGAATTAAAACGTTTTTAAAATATATGCGCACTCGGGTAAAACCCGGGCGTTCCCCGGGCCATTCGTCTAGTAAAGGAATAAAAGATAACAGAGACGAGAATCTTTATTAAAGTGAAATAAACTCGGCAAACTTTCAGACAATAACGTCCTTGATTAGTCTGTAATAAGAATCAAATATACTATAAATATTTCTTGTTTTTCTTATTACAGCCTGTTTTCTTACGGTGCCGTTATAAATATAGTTCCCCTTTATTAATTAGTATTTTGTAACTTTTTTAAATAAAATGAATCAATTGATAAGGCACAATTTGGATTATAGATTATAAACACGAGGTAATAAGACCAAATAAATAAATAGTATGTGACGTTTCGGTAACAGCGTTGTTACCATCTTAATTTTTTCCTTGTATGAAGATGGTAACAACGCTGTTACCAAAACGTCAAACACTATTTATTTGGATTTGGTTTTATTACCTTGAATAAATTGAGTAATCATTTTCAAAATTAAATATGTACAATTATCCTTCAACAATAATCCATTGTGTGTCTGTTACTTTGTAATACAAGTATAGTACTGTAGTATTTTGTATACAACTACTTATATAATTGATAGAGAAGCGTGGACTCGGGCACCGCTTGGAGGCGCTGCATGAAGATAACTGACCAATGGGAATGGCCCACCTCAACCGTCAGTCTTCTTCCTTGTTTATACCTTTAGACTCCCTTTGTTTTACTGCTGTGTGCGGTTGTTCTTATATTGTCAATATGTATCCTATATCCAATAATAATCATATATTTATATAATTGCTTATTTGGCTGTTCTTTTTATAACACCGACCCACAACAATAATTTATATATTAGGGTTCACTCTCAAACTAAAAGTGAAAGACATATTTCAGTTAGATTTTTGCTTACGTCACTTCCTGCCCCATACTAGGAATTGACAAATCCGCTGCGAGCAAACTTGTGTCTTTATTTAACTTGCTTCATTTCTGTCTGTCCACAAATCTTGTAATCAATTTTTAATATACAGTACTTCTAGAGTACGTAGAAGTATGAAATTTTGTACACTTATTCGAACATGATGACAATTCAAGCTGACACATTTTCCGATTTCTGGATGGTCAGAGTGTTCGAGAGAGAGAACGGACTAATTTCAGAATTGTCTTTCAAATTTTATAATTTAATTTTAATATGTTTCCAGACCACATGGAAGTCTTAAATTTTGGAAATTCGTTTAGTCAAACTAAGAGTCCAGGTTTACAAATGTTCTGGTATGTCAGAATGGCTAGGAATGGAAATATTTCTATATTTCCTTTTAAATCTTATATGTTTTGCACGATATCAACTCAAAAACTGTTAGAAGTAGCGACTTGAATTCTTCAGTAATTATTTAGGACTTCAAAGAAGGAATAAATCCAAATATTCTGGTTGTTTTTTGAAATCTCTCTGGATTTAAGAGCAAAAATCTGTCAAAAATCAAGAAATATATCTATTTATCTGTTATCATTCAATAATATGTTTGCGATATCATCACACACACATTTATACTTGTTTTAAATATATATACAGGTGAAAAAAACTTCAATAAGGGGTATTTAGAAATGACTGTTGTTCTAGGTCCGTTCATAGAACTGGATAATGATCTAGTTCTCAATTTACATATAGACCACGTAGAAGTCTGGTAGGGTCGGTGGAAGGATGGTCTAAAACGTTGGTTTTCGACCACTACGCCCTGGGTTCGATTCCCGCATTGGACACTTTTTTTCTAATTAAAATGAAAATGCTCCAATGGCCCCCTATTCTTGCAAAAGTCCAATCCCACCAGTGAGCGAAAGTAACCAAACGGGGCTCTAGAACATTTGTAAGTGCAAAGTCGAACTGCTTTTCACATGTGTAGACAAGTGGTGGACTTACAGTAAAAGCAGTCGCCTTCTACCCACCATGATTACATGGCCTGTACCACGTGTACTAGGGATGAGCAAGCTGAGTGGTCATTGTAAAATCAAAAATGTCCCGATAAAATTCAAACCTCTTTAACGACCACTTTCACCAGGGTTATCAGCGTTATCTGATAGGATGACCCTTTAAAGAGAGGTTCAACTGCATCAGAAATTTAACGAAACATTAGAACCATTCAATAAAGTTTTCTAAGTGAATGACTCAATTTGAGAAAGATTGCGTCAAAGTGGCTGTAAACCACTTAGAAGAGAATTTAAGATATTCCGGTATTTTATAGGCTATTTCATTTCCACTAACAATGCGAGAGTACAAAATTCCAAACTTCTAGGAAGCCGTTGTGGCATATATTAGAGAATAGAAATTGTATAGTTTCTTTCCAATGAAGCTGTTTCTGTGGTGTAAAGAGCGGTCAGTATTTTATAAAAAAATTGATCGGAAATGGATTAATTTCCATGCTTCTTTCAATTTTTGTGATCGATATTTGATATAATCCCAGACCACATAGAAGTATTAGATTTTATATACTCGCTTAAAACAGCTAACAAAACAAAGGTAATAAATATCAAACTTTTAGCTGACTGTGGTCGCCAGACATTGTATAGAATTTTTATATTCCATTTAAAATGAAGAAAATAGGCGCAGCAGTTTCTGTAGAGTAATGAGCGGCTGATATCACGAATATTCAACATTCGAAAAGAAACCCTGGTTCTTTAGGCGACTAAAGCTAACCATATTTTCCCGCGTGTAAACTTCCGAATTGCCTCAGGCTGCCAATTGACTCTTTTTATCATATGCAGCCCACCCCAATGTACACCCAATGTTCATCTTTCTGTGTCAAAGGTCAGAGCGGTATTCTGGGAAATGAACTAGCAGACCAAAGAGCTAAGCCCGCTGCACCTTCTAACCTTCTAAAAGAGTTGCCCACAATAAAATAACTCAGATCACACAGAAAAAAATCGATAGACCTATACATTGTGGATTATACAACCAGCATTCTCAGAAAATTCACAACCACGCCAAGAATTTTGATCTCCATGCTTCCAAGAATCTAGCATGAATTCACTTCAACAACCATCCTAACTGGCCATGGCCACATACAAGTATACTCCGCGAAATTTTGGAAGAAAATCGATTTACCCCAACTGCTAGATTGAATATCAAACAGTGGATCATCTCTTCTTCATCTGCTTCATCTGCCAAGACCAACATCTACAAGCACTTCCTGGGCCTGGAGATGCAGGGAGTCCAAGAAGACCCCCTCCTGGTCTGGAGGAGGACCTTAGGAGGACCTAGCTCCTAAAATCATTGAACATTCTCATCGTTTATTCATTTATATTATCATTTTTTAAAAGAAAACTTGACTAATTGTCAATAAAATCATTTCAAATGTCTTCTTCATCTGCTCAGCTTTCCGATAACAAAGAATTCAAACGGCCATTACCCTGTGAATTATAAATATCAACCTGGCATCAATCAGATGTATTTCTAGGAATAAATCTGCTTGACATTGACTAATATCTGGGAATTTCACAGCCATTGTAAATTGGCCCAAAAAGATTTAAGTCTAACTGACAACACGAGTGGTTTGAGATATATTTTAAAGGCCTAAGGAACCTGAATTAATATTGCATATTTATATTTATTAAATACTAGACGAATGATCTGGCTTCGCCCGAGAATTCTATAGTAGAAGTGCCATAGAAGAGCAATACAGAAGTAACACATAAACCACAGGCAAAAAGTGTGTGTACTGTATGGATGGCTGTGCTGGAGTAAACCTCCTTTTTTGTGTCTGGATGCTATATTTATGGCGAACTAAATAACTTAGTCCCTATTTCTGCTCCGCGCTTATGGAATTGAAGACTTGGGGAGATGGCGTCGACCTTTCATATTAAATCTTACTTTTCCTTATTACTAATAATTGTATATAGTTGCGGAACTACTGGTTTCCTGTGCTTCTCTTTTCCTGATATTGCACCTTGTACGGAGAATCTGTATAAGACTAATGTCTTAATAAAGGCTTTGTGTGTGTGTGTGTGAAGTGTGTATGCTGGCAAAAATTGTATTATATTAGTGTTTAGGTATCTGATTTAATTATTTTTTGCAATCCACTTAGTTGTTTCAAAATCAATATAGTTTAAATAGATGGCAGCTTTTCCACCCAACCCCCGAGGTACCCGCCCCAGCGCATTAACCCTTTAAATTGCCTGAGTTGAGTGAGTGACTGCGATGAATCTTGGCTGCGATACCCATCTTCTCAGTAAGAATAAGAAAAAAAACGATGTTTATAAAAAATTAATCCAAAATACTGGCATGTAAATATTTTTCTGTGAAAAATAAAAGAGCACATGGAAATTAGGCAAACATTTGTGTTTGCTAATGACTGCGACTGCATTGTAAGCGATTTAAAAAAAAAAGTTAAAAAAAAATAAAGGCCAGAACAAAAATTAACAAAAAAAAAATACGAAAGCCATTATTTACATACAGTAACGCTAATTTTGTAAAGTTTTTTTTTTAATTGCATTGTGTGCACTTACCGTAACTTAGTGATATAAATTTCTCGCTCAATATTCAATACTTTTGTAAAAAAAAGTAACATTCGTATAAAAAGATATTTTTAAAAAAGTACGCAAGCAACTTGGAAAAAAATGCAGAACGCTCTTTGGTCGCTTAATTGGCCTGGTGTTGTTACTTCGCCTCGTATTTACTCCGCGTAAAAAAAAGTTCTTCAAATTAAAAAAAATAAATAGCCGAAAATACTAATCAAAATGTAGCCGAAATTTTTCTTCAGGTTTATAAAAAGCGACGTGCAAAATTTGGTACCAATTGGTTAGTATTTTTTTAGTTGAGTCGCGAAACGGACAACAGACATTAACTTTTATATAAAAAGAAAGATTTATTATACAATATAATGCGGCTTATGATTGTAAAACGACATTTAAAAATTATCCCGCATGTGTTTCTTTTAAATGAAAAATCGAAATTTATTTTTAAGGAGAAATACCGATTATTTCTAACCTTAGATATGAGGTATGAAAGGATGAATTGTGAAGAGTAATGATAAGCGGTAAAAAATAAAAGTGTCCAGGGATGGGAATCAAAACCTTGCTACTCGATTTGCAAAGAAAGCAGAGCTCCTTCTGGAAGATGCCTAAAAGGCGCTAGCCTAAGTCGACCCCAACCTACGGGAAGTGCCACACTCCCCACAATCCCATATGCCTCAGTTGCGGCGTAGGAAGCAAAGCCTGTCCTACCAGAGAAAAAAGGTAAGTCCTCTTTCATTAACTTGGCCCCATCCTTTGAATCCCACGTCGTTGTAAAATCAATTGACCACAAGGCCAACTCGAGGGATTTCCTAAAGAAGGTCCAGAAGGCTGAACCATCACTGATGTCTACTAAAGATGTGGTAGGTTCCATCAAAACAAGCGGCAAGGTGGTCCTCCGTACCAAAACTTCTCAGGGGGGGAAACTGCTCGCTACCAAGTTATCCACGCTGTCTAAAGGTCTAAGTTGCCATGAACGTCCTAAGATCTTTCCAAGATTCTGCCTGTTTAGGCTCCCCAAGATGTCCGCCTCTTCTCAAACATGATGATGACTCTCCTTTTTCTCCCGAAGAGATTGCCTCACTGTGCTGAATCACTTTTTACCTCAGGATACCAGGCCTCATCCTCGGATATTTTCTCATGCAATGTTTCCAGATCAAGCCGACTTTACATCGTTGGAGGTCACAAAAGCCATACAGCGCTGTGGTAGAAAGAAAGCTCCAGGACCAGATGGCCTCGGTTCCCTTCGCCTAGATCTTGGAGGCTCTGTTCTACACTCTCTGCTAGCTGGTATATTCACCAATTGTCTCAGAATGGGTCACTTCCCTCGCCCATAAAAGGAAGGCCGCCTCATACTCCTGCCAAAGGCGTCCAACTCTGCCAGAAGTCAGTTGGCGAGGTATAGACCAATCACTCTTATGAAAATCCTGGCCAAGGTTTTTGAACGATGTAACTGAGCCAGACTGCAATGTCTCGCCGATCGCCATGGATGGCTCTCGGACAACCAATTTTGATTTGTTCATGGCAGGTCAATAGAAGAAGTACACGCCAAAATACCCAGTTTATCGATGAAAGGCAGTCCCACAGGAGAAAAAAACAAGCGATCAGCTTAGACGTAAGCAAAGCATTTGAGACCGTCTGGAGACCGGCCATCATACAAGGTCTAGAACGCCTGGCTTGTCCCCATTCACTGATTTGTATAGTGCAAAGTTTTATGGAAGATAGAAAGACGTTTTTCTCCGCGTGGACAGCTACCGCCATCACAATCTCTCAGCTTGGCACCTCCCAAGGTACTAAGCTAATACCAAAGCTATTAACACATTTCTGGCTCAAATCGCTTTATGGAGCACCGAGAACTGACTCGGGCTGAACCCCGGAAAGACGCAAGCCTGTATCTTCCAGTGGCGAAGAGTCCGACCCAATCCCGACCTTGAATTCATAATCCGTGGCCGACCCATCCCTAGTAAGACTATAACCATCTTAGAGGTGGAATTCGACCAGAAACGAGGTTTCATCTCTCACCTATAAAACTCATTCGCAGGTGTCGAGCAATTTTTCCAAGATTGACGAACTCAATACATAGGAAATTCGGTATTTCCAATGCTGCTGCCATCAAAATGCTTCGGTCGGTGGTCATCCCGGCCCTTCTATAAGTATTATAAGCTAGGGGTCGTCACGCTTCCTCCAAGGAGAGTGCCGGTCAGCTCCAGACACATTTGAAAAGCATATATTGAGAGGGGGGCCCTGTACGCCAACCATACCAGCCATATCCCTTACAGGAAGTTCTCCTCTTTACATCATCATCCAGACCCGGCTGGCTTTACTAAAGGAGATCAAGGAGAGAACTACGAATCGAAGCCAGGGCCAGTTGCGCTGCCATAACCCCATTCAGACGACCCCTTTCCTTTAGTTTGAACCTAGAAGAGGTAACAACGCCAATAAATTTCACAGATGGATCAAAAATTTATTCTGGTGCTGATGCTGCCATCATCTTCCCTTTACAAGAACATCATCCAGTTCTCCTACGGCTTCACCCAGACTGCACTGCCTTTCAAGTTGACCTCTTAACAATTCTTTGGACTGCTCAAATCGCGGAGTCTAGTCCAACCAAAACAGTAGTGACCATTGCCTCGGACTGTAGATCCGCTTTAGCAGCTATCTGCTCCTCAGAACCAACACGAACATCGCTAGTGACAAATATAAAAATGTCCTTAACAGAGCTCCTTACATCAGGCTGTGTTGGGTACCCGGACACACTGGAATCAATGGCAATCTATATAAAACGCTTTCATATGACTTATATAAAACATGGTATAGTTTCAGATGACATTACATACAGTACGAAAATAGATAACATTTTATCTTAAATTATTATTTCCTGTAAATCTGATTTTTCAATTTTTACTTTGAGTTTAAAATATATCAATGATAAAAACAAATACTCTAACACGGGTAGTTCGCGATTTTCCTCCAGGACCCCGGGTTACCTCCATTTTCTCTCATTTACTCTCACATGTACTTTCTTTTAGTTTTACTGATTCACACCTTTAATAGGCCTTGGGACAGGCTGCTATTCTAGACCTGATCATAGAATGGACTCATGTTCTAATATTATTATAAGAAAGCATTAATGTCAATCATCATGTTGAAATATTAGCATCACATTTACTGACTTTAAAATAAGAAAATCAGTATTATATTTAAATATTTTCTAATTATAGGGTTAAATATTTTTGAAAATAGAGCAATCCATACTTAATTCATTAGATAAAAATGGCATATATTGGATTTAATAAAATATTTATTTTGCCAATATTTCGGCTGGCCGAACGCCAACCTTTATCGAGGCATTACATTTTTGTATACACCTTATTCATTAGATAAAAAAGGCATATAATGGATTTAATAAAATATTTATTTTGCCAATATTTTATTAAATCCAATATATGCCTTTTTTATCTAAGGGTTAAATATATATCCACCCTTTTTTCTATTACAAAATTTGATATTGGTTTAATTTGAATAGGCTTTGTATATCATATATTTTAAACTGCTTCTTTATTTAAACATATACGCTTTAAATTTTATAATTTTTATTTGTAGGTTTGATTTAAAAGAGAGTCTGAAAGTTGGCTTTGATATTGTTGCACTGGGCTGCGGCTTGGCAGACTCTTCAGCCTTGATTCTCTCCTGTGCTGGGTCTTGCATCTTACCAGAGCGTGTTTCAACCATCCTACAAATTTATAAAAGGGAATAATGAGATAAGTCTACTTTATGTAGCCACCAGAATCATTTATTTATTTTCTCACATCAAAGAGAGCAGTGAAGTCACAGTGTACCTAAATACAAATGATGATAATCTAAAAATAATCTGTTTTAAATAAATATCATAGAATATAAAAATAAATAAATAATTTAAATTTCAAATATATTAAAAATAATATAATAAATACGCCATTAATCATGATGTAACACTTCCCCCTCTCCAGAGGTCGTCACGTCCTCGTGAGTTACCTCATCAATTCTCTCAAAATAGGGTTTGAGTCTTGAGACATGGACAATCAATGGGTCTTGGCCAGGATTATCTTTCGGCTCAATTAAGTAATTTACGTTAGACAGCTTCTTTAATATTCGATATGGGCCAAAATATTTTCTCAATAGTTTTTCGCATTTTCCGATTTTCCTGACTGGTGTCCAAACTGCCACTAAATGTCCTGGTTCATAGATTTTCTCATTGTGTTTATTGTCATAGTTTCTTTTCATTCTTTCCTGAGTCTTCTCTGTGTTGTTAATGACTACCTGTCTCGTCCTTGCTATTTTATCTAAGTAGTTTTCTATATATTCGTCGTAATCGTCCATGTTACTGTCCGTTGGGATATTCTCGTCGTCTAAGAGGGACATGGGTTCCCTTCCAAACAACAGGAAAAATGGAGAGTAGCCTGTGGTTTCTTGAATCGTGGTATTATACGCGTGGGTGATAAAAGGGAGGATTTTATCCCAGTTCTTTTGGTCTGTGTTCACATACATGCTGATCATATTGATTAAAGTTCTATTTAGCCGTTCCGTTAGTCCGTTAGTCTGGGGGTGGTAGCTCGTTGTGAAGCAGTGTTTCACTTTGCACATTTTCATTACCTCCTTCATCAAATTGCTAGTGAATTGTGAACCTCTATCGCTAATAAGAAATCTTGGGGCCCCGTGACGTAAAATAATATGTTCGATTAAAAATGTAGAGACTTCTTTCACGGTTGCTTCTGATACTGCCTTTGTTTCAGCATACTTGGTATAATAATCAGTCAACACAATTATCCACTTCCTTCTTCTTTTCGTTGATGGCAAGGGGCCAACAAAGTCAATTCCGATTCTTTCAAAAGGGTAGTTAGCTGGGGGAATAGGTTGTAGAAGTCCAGAAGGCAAGTGATTTGAACCTTTCCGACTTTGGCAAAGATGGCACGTCTTTACAAATTCTGAAACATATTTCAACATGGAAGGCCAATAGTATTTATTCTTCAATCGGTAAGTGGTTCTGGCGACGCCCAGATGGCCATTCAGCATATGGTTGTGGTATTCACTCATGACTTCCTTCCTTCTCTTCTTTGGCACTACCAGCAACCATGCCCTACCTTCAGGATTTGGATTTTTCTTGTAGAGACACCCATTTTCTTCTTTGAAGTTCTGTGTAATTGAACGCTTGTTTCCACTAAGGTTCTCCTTAATATTCTCAATAAAATCATCCTTTTCGTCTATTATTTGATTCAGAAATAGTCTTTCATAATCTTCGTCCCATTCGTTTTCAGGTAAGGGTCCTCTAGATAGACCATCAGCGTCCAGATGTTTTTTACCCGATTTATGTATGATTTCGAAATTATATTCCTGAATCTTCAGTGCCCATCGTGCTAATCGGCCGGTCGGATCTTTCAGATTCTTAAGCCAGCATAGTGCGTGATGATCAGTTACGATTTTGAAGTGCCTTCCATATAGGTAGGGTCGTAACTTGGACATTGACCACACAACAGCTAGACATTCTTTTTCGGTAGTCGAATAATTTTGCTCAGGTTTGCTCAGTGTTCGACTTAAATATGAGATAACTTTTTCTTTATCGCCGAACTTTTGGACTAATGTTGCACCCAGGCCGATGTTAGATGCGTCAGTATGAATGTAAGTAATTGTATTCGGGTCAAAGTGCCCTAAGATTGGAGGATTTATCAATGCTACTTTAAGGGTTTGAAATGCTTTCTCTTGATTTTCTGTCCAGGTAAAAGGTACATTCTTTTTATAAGACTGGTTAATGGATCGGCAATTTTTGAAAAACCTTTGATAAATTTTCTATAATATGAGCACATTCCTAAAAATGATTGAACTTCTTTTATCTTTTTGGGCCGAGGAAAATCTCTAATAGCCTTGATATTATGCTCCGCTGGTTTTATACCATGTTGATTAGTTATATGGCCAAGAATCTCCAGTTCTTCGAAAGCAAATTGGCATTTTTTGTTGTTCAATTTTAAATTAGCCTCGCGAAAACATTTTAAAACAGCTTCTATTCTTTTGAGATGTGTTGAAAAATCCGAGCTATAAATGATTACGTCATCTAGATAACATAAGCAAATTTGCCATCTAAGATTACCAAGCATATTTTCCATGTTCCTCTCAAATGTAGCAGGGGCATTGCATAGACCAAAGGGCATTACGTTGAACTCATATAGGCCATGTGCTGTAGTGAAGGCTGTCTTTTCTTTATCTTTCTCCTCAACCTCTACTTGCCAATATCCTGATTTAAGGTCAATTGCTGAAAAGTATTTGGATCCTTGAAGTGTATCCAATACTTCATCAATTCTGGGAATTGGGTAAACATCCTTCACTGTTACATCATTCAATTTTCTGTAGTCAACGCAAAATCTGTACTTACCATCTCGCTTCTTGACCAAGATTACAGGGAAGGACCATGGACTCGAGGATGGTCTAATTATGCCGTCTCTGAGCATTTCATCAATTTGTTCTTTTATGATTTCTCGCTCTTTCGCGCTCGCCCTATACGGCTTGTGTTTGATCGGTTTCGCGCCTTCTGTATCGATCCGATGTTTCGCTAAGTTGGATCTTCCTAATCCCGACGAAAACAAATCCTCGTACCTTTCCAAAACTTGTTTCAATTGCTCCTTTTCCGTATATGCTAAATTTTCGTTTATCTGAAATTGGGGTTCTTCATGCTCTTTTTGTTCACTTTCTTCTATAAGATTCACTTCGGCTGGCTGGCTTCCAAAGCACAATGTTTGGTTTTTTAATATTTTTAATGGTCGAGGGTAAGGGTTTGTTATCCAGATATGTTTCCTTATTCACAACATTTATTAGGCTTCTCGCTAGTCGAAGTCCATTTGTTTGAAACATTTTATGGTTCTCCTCGATGATGTATTCGCCATCCTCTGCTTCTACAAATGCATTAATCAATTTAATAGAAAGTTCTGGTATAATGGCATCCTTTGCACTTTTTATTTTCTTCTGTTGATATTTGATTACGTCACGATTTTCTGTCAAGTCATATTTGATTATTTCACGCTGACAATCAATTTTTGCGTTCATTTTCTTAAGAAAATCACGTCCAAGTATAAATATTCGCAAATGTGTTCTCATTATCACAAATTGATGTGTAATTGTTTTGTCATCAAATTTTATATTTAAAATAATATTTCCTACGATATCTAATTCTTTGCCATCGGGTCCGGAGCACATTTTATCAGGATTTATTATTTCAAGACCTGTGTTAAGAGCTGTACTAAGGTCGACCACTGAAAGATCGGCGCCTGTATCAATCAAAGCTTCGCAGATACCGATTCTATCCACGTTAATGTTCATTTTATATTTGGGGTCTAACTTTTTAATTCCATTTATGGTCGACTTGCTTTGATTGACGGACTCAGGCGCGATGTTTAGTTTAAATCTTCTAATGCCGCATATCTATTCCTTGTAGGGATACTCGAGTACGGGCTATTACTTACGTCAGAGTAGAGCAGAGGTCTCGATTTCTGAGTTCCATTATCCATTCGGATTTCTTCTTCGACCTTGTCTTGTGTAACTATGGGGTCCTCTTCCACAATTCTTACAAACCTGACTCTGCAATACCGCGCTACGTGTCCTGGCTTGTTACACTTGAAACATATTGGTCTCCCGTCTTCTGTCCTATTCCTATTTGAATTCTTATTGTATGTTTTACTTGGGTAGACCGGTTTTGGCTCAGGATTGGGAGTGTAAGATCGTCTAGGGGCAGATACCTGGGGCAGAGGCTTGTTCTGGTAATACCTCGGAGTGGGGGCCTGGGGCTTGGAGGTGTTCTGGTAGTACCTCGGAGCGGGGGGCCTGGGGCCTGGAGGTGTTCTGATATGGTCTTCTGAACGACGTAGCATTCTTCCATTGCTCTTGATGATGGGGACGAGGAGAGCGTGGTCCATTATAAAGAGCTTTTGATTTTTCTGCACGTTCTTGGTAATTCTTTTCGAACAAATCCAGCTGTTTACAAATTTCTAGAAGTTCATTGGTATTTTTAGGAGGGTTTAGGTGAAGGGCAAAAGAGTATTCTTTCTTTAACCCTCCAATAACCCAGTTTATTTTAGTCTCTTCTTCCATTTGGGGGTCGACCTTGTTGCACAGTACAAGGATATCCTCTGCGAACCTGATTGCAGGTTCATTCCACTGTTGTATCCTGTTTAATCTCATCCTCATTTCTTCTTTGTTGGCGTCTGAGGCAAAATCCTCAATTAGGCGGCTCTTGAAATTTTCCCAGCTGGTGAAACTTACTTTGTGTAGGTTCAGCCAGGTTTTGGCGCTACCAATCATATTCATGGCAGCATAACGGGAGATAATGTAGTCTGCCCAATGGTACAGGAAGTCAATTTCTTCAAGAGATTCAATCCATGGGCGAGGGTCTTCTGTTCCATCATACTTGGGGATGTCGATGTTGGGATTCAGGACAACTGGGTCGGAACTAGCATCTCTACCAATTGTTGCACTGGGCTGCGGCTTGGCAGACTCTTCAGCCTTGATTCTCTCCTGTGCTGGGTCTTGCATCTTACCAGAGCGTGTTTCAACCATCCTACAAATTTATAAAAGGGAATAATGAGATAAGTCTACTTTATGTAGCCACCAGAATCATTTATTTATTTTCTCACATCAAAGAGAGCAGTGAAGTCACAGTGTACCTAAATACAAATGATGATAATCTAAAAATAATCTGTTTTAAATAAATATCATAGAATATAAAAATAAATAAATAAATAATTTAAATTTCAAATATATTAAAAATAATATAATAAATACGCCATTAATCATGATGTAACAATATTTTGTTTTATAAATGAGGATTACTTGGCATCATCCGCCTTCTGCTCAACAAGTGAATATTTTGTCCCCAAATATTAGATTCTGACAATCAAACATGACATTAACTATTGTCATCATCATTTTCTGACTGAAAATAAGTCTTTTCACCTAGTAATTGGTTAGTTTGAATGTTTCGTGTTTAAATGAAAGAGAAATATCTTACAAGCTTACATCTATGTCCTGTTGGAGTTCCAGCCAGATTATTCACGTATTCAAGACGTGCAAAGCCGACAAACATATATATAGAGAATAGATTCAATCAAATTTAGAATATCATAATTATATATATACGCTCAATAAAACAATTATTTGTTAAATCATTCAAGGGCAAACATATACTCTAGTAGAACATTGGCAAAGCAGGGTCTAAATATATTTTTGCCAATAATATTTGACTTAAAACCCAATTTTATTTAATAAATATACATTGAAGTTCAAATCAAGGATGGAAACTACGAATCGAAGCCAGGACCTGCTGCGCTGCCATACCCCCCATTCAGACGACCCATTTCCTTCAGTTTGAACCTAGAAGAGGTAACAACGCCTCTAATTTTCACAGATGGATCAAAATTTGATTCTGGTGCTGCGATCATCTTCTTTTCACAAGAACATCATCCAGTTCTCCTACGGCTTCACCTAGACTGCACTGCCTTTCAAGTTGACCTCTTAACAATTCTTTGGGCAGCTCAAATCGCGGAGTCTAGTCCAACCAAAACAGTAGTGACCATTGCCTCGGAATGTAGATCCGCTTTAGCAGCTATCTGCTCCTCAGAACCAACACGAACATCGCTAGTGATAAAAATAAAAATGTCCTTAACAGAGCTCCTTACATCAGGCTGTGTTGGGTACCCAGACACACTGGAATCAATGGCAATCTATATAAAACGATTTCATATGACTTGTATAAAAACATGCTATAGAGTTCCAGATGATATTACATACAGTGCGAAAATAGATAACACTTCATCTTAAATTATTATTTCCTGGAGATCTGATTTTTAAATTTTTACATTGAGTTTAAAATATATTAATGAGAAAAACAAATACTCTCACACGGGTAGTTGGCGATTTTCCTCCAGGACCCCCGGGTTACCTCCATTTTCTCTCATTTACTCTCACATGTACTTTCTTTTAGTTTTACTGATTCAGACCTTTAATAGGCCTTGGGACAGGCTGCTATTCTATACCTGATCATAGAATGGACTCATGTTCAAATCTATATATATAAAATTGAATGTCTGTCTGTCTGTCTGTTTGTCTGTACTCTATAGATTCAAAAACCATACATCCAATCGCCGTGAAATTTTGGGATATTATTAGGTATATCACCGGGAAGGTTTTTGAAAAATAATTTCATGAATATCTTGAATATCCTTAGAGTTATTTGCAGATTTGTAGATTTAACTCGCAAGCAGCGCCCCCATTGTGACGATGATAACAAGTTTTCTTATCACTAAGTTTGTTATCTTAAATATTATTTTTCAAAAGTAAGATTATCTCAGGATGACACGGCAATGTGACACGGGAAAAAATGTTCACTAGATAAAACTATGATTTTCTAATGTAGAAAATTAGGAAAGACAAAATTCAGGATGACACGACACACAGGGACCGGGAAAAAATGTTCACTTTATCGAGAGATTCAAATTTACGAGTTTCAAATTATCAAAATATATCTTTTTTTTTTAAATAAATTTTTAGGGAATTGTTTTAACAAATGTTCGCTAGACAAACCTTTACTCGGGTAAAACCTCGGGCGAAGCAGGGTACGTCCGCTAGTATTATTATAAGGAAGCATTAATGTCAATCATCATGTTGAAATATTAGCATCACATTTACTGACTTTAAAATAAGAAAATCAGTTTTATATTCAAATATTTTCTAATTATAGATTAAAATATATATTCATTATTTTTCTATAAACAAATTTGATATTGGTTTAATTTGAATAGGCTTTGTATATCATATATTTTAAACTGCTTCTTCATCTAAACATATACGCTGTTAAATTTATATTTTTCATTTGTAGGTTTGATTAAAAAGAGAGTCTGAAAGTTGGCTTTGATTTTTTGTTTAATAAATAGGGATTACTTGTCTTCAACCGCCTTCTGCTCCACGAGTGAATATTTATCCCCAAAAATTCGATTCTGACAATCAAACATGACACTGAAATATTGTCATTATCATTTTCTGACTGAAAATAAGTCTTTTCACCTAGTAATTGGTTAGTTTCGATGTATCGTTTTAAAATGTAACATAAATCTCTTACAGGCTTACCTCTTTGTTCTGTTCGAGTTTCATCCAAATTATTTACGTATTCAGGAGGTGCAAAGCCGATAAACATATATAGAGAAGAGATTCAATCAATTTAGAATATCATAATTATATATATACGCTCAATAAAACAATTATTTGTTAAATCATCATTTAAGGGCAAACATACACTCTGCTTTAACATTGGCAAAGCAGGGTCTAAATATATTTTAGCGAATAATATTTGACTTAAAACCGCATTTTATTTTATGAATATACATTGAAGTTAAAATTAACTCGGTTAAAAACCTGTAAGTTGCCCTTTTATTCGACATTTTATACCTATTTTAATCAAATGGGTCATGGTTCTATTATTTTATAAGTGACCATTCAGAAAAATTCCATTGTCATGGAGAGTGAGCATGTTGAAAAATTGTGAAGGTTATTTTACTAGACATTGCTTTTGTATTACTTAATTGAGGAAATAATGAATAAAATATTTAAAATATAGTACTTGGTTTATTTTTGTTTTTCTTTGTTGGAAATGTGACAAAATATATCAATGAGAAAAGAGAAAAATATAATCTTCACACGGGTAGTTGGCGATTTTCCTCCAGGACCCCGGGTTACCTCCATTTTCTCTCATTTACTCTCACATGTACTTAATTTTAGTTTTACTGATTTACACCTTTAATAGGCCTTGGGACAGGCTGCTATTCTAAATCTGATCATAGAATGGACTAATGTTCTAATATTATTATATGAAAGCATTAATATCAATCATGATGTTGAAATATTAGCATCACATTTACTGACTTTAAAATAAGAAAATCATTTTATATTTAAATATTTTCTAATTATAGGGATAAATATATATCCACCATTTTTTATTACAAAATTTGATATTGGTTTAATTTGAATAGGCTTGGTATATCACATATATTTTAAACTGCTTCTTCATTTAAACATATACGCTTTAAAATTTATAAATTTTATTTGTAGGTTCGATTTAAAAGAGAGTATGAAAGTTGGCTTTGATATTTAGTTTTATAAAGAGGATTACTTGGCTTCATCCGCCTTCTGCTCCACGATTGAATATTTTGTCCCCAAAAATTCGATTCTGACAATCAAACATGACACTGAAATATTGTCATCATCATTTTCTGATTGAAAATAAGTCTTTTTACCTAGAAATTGGTTAGTTTGAATGTTTCGTGTTTAAATGAAACAGAAATCTCTTACAGGCTTAATTCTATATCCTGTTAATTTCAGCCAGATTATTTATGTATTCAAGACGTGCAAAGCCGACAAACATATAAATAGAGAAGAGAGTTAATCAACTTTAGAATATCATAATTAAATATATACGCTCAATAAAACCATTATTTGTTAAATCATCATTTAAGGGCAAACATACACTCTGCTATAACATTGGCAAAGCAGGATCTAAATATATTTTACCGAATAATATTTAACTTAAAACTGCATTTTATTTTATAAATATACATTGAAGTTTAATTTAACTCGGTTAAAAACCTGTAAGTTGCCCTTTTATTCGACATTTTATACCAATTTTGCACGTTTGCAAAGCATATATTGAAAGGGGGGCCCTTGTACGTCAACCATACCAGCCATATCCCTAACAGGCAGTTCTCCTCTTTACATCATCATCCAGGCCTGGCTGGCTTTCCTAAAGGAGATCAAGGATGGGAACTACGAATCGAAGCCAGGACCTGCTGCGCTGCCATACCCCCCATTCAGACGACCCATTTCCTTCAGTTTGAACCTAGAAGAGGTAACAACGCCTCTAATTTTCACAGATGGGTCAAAAATTGATCCTGGTGCTACGATCATCTTCTCTTCACAAGAACATCATCCAGTTCTCCTACGGCTTCACCTAGACTGCACTGCCTTTCAAGTTGACCTCTTAACAATTCTTTGGACTGCTCAAATCGCGGAGTCTAGTCCAACCAAAACAGTAGTGACCATTGCCTCGGAATGTAGATCCGCTTTAGCAGCTATCTACTCCACAGGACCAACACGAACTTCGCTAGTGACAAATATAAAAATGTCCTTAACAGAGCTCCTTACATCAGGCTGTGTTGGGTACCCGGACACACTGGAATCAATGGCAATCTATATAAAACGATTTCATATGACTTGTATAAAAACATTCTATAGAGTTACAGATGATATTACATACAGTGCGAAAATAAATAACACTTTATCTTAAATTATTATTTCCTGGAGATCTGATTTTTAAATTTTTACATTGAGTTTAAAATATATTAATGAGAAAAACAAATACTCTCACACGGGTAGTTGGCGATTTTCCTCCAGGACCCCGGGTTACCTCCATTTTCTCTCATTTACTCACACATACTTTATTTTAGATTTACTGATTTACACCTTTAATAGGCCTTGGGATAGGCTGCTATTCTTAACCTGATCATAGAATGGACTCATGTTCAAATATTATTATTAGAAAGCATTAATGTCAATCATGATGTGGAAATATTAGCATCACATTTACTAACTTTAAAATAAGAAAATCAGTTTTATATTTAAATATTTTCTAATTATAGATTTAAATATATATCCATTATTTTTCTATAAACAAATTTGATATTGGTTTAATTTGAATAGTCTTTGTATCCCTATATATATAAAAGTCAGTGTATGTATGTGTGTTTGTTCCTATGTCGGCTATACACGTCCACAATACGTAACTAATCTGACTGAAATTTTAACAGTGTATCGAATAGAATCTGGAAAACTTATAGTGAATATTTCAGGTCTCTATCCCAAATATTCGTCGAGTTATTTGCAAATTGCGTTGCAAATTTTCCCTTTCGCTCGCAAGCAGCGCCTCTAGCGGTGAAGATGGGAGGTATTATTAGCTGACCTAATGTACATGTAAAACGTGTTTGAACAAGACATAGAGAAAAATCTGAAAGAGGTTTTTGTCGCATTTTTAGCCAAGAAAAAAAATTGGAATTGACAGGTTCTTGGCAAAAATAATTGTTATTTAGTCAGAAAATTGTAATAACAATATTGCTGTATCATGTTTGATTATCAGATACAAAACTATATCGGGAAAAAATCCAAAAAGCAGAGATAACGGGTGAAGCCAGTTTATTTTAGCATGCAGGAACAAAATTCTAACAGAAAAATATTCATTCGAGCAGAAGACACAAAGCCAGATCATCTCTCTATAAAAATATCGCTTATCAGACACAAAGTTTGAAGCGGGACGTTTCACAAGAGCGACATCCAAGGCTCCAATTTATAATTGTAACGAATAGTATTTGAATAAAAACATTTAATTGGGTAAAACCCAGGCGTTGCCCAGGTCATTCGGCTAGTATCATATATTTTAAACTGCTTCTTCATGTAAACATATACACTGTTAAATTCATATTTTTTATTTGTAGTTTTAATTAAAAAGAGAGTCTGAAAGTTGGCTTTGATTTTTTGTTTAATAAATAGGGATTACTTGGCTTCATCCGCCTTCTGCTCCACGAGTGAATATTTTGTCCCCAAAAATTCGATTCTGACAATCAAACATGACACTGAAATATTGTCATTATCATTTTCTGACTGAAAATAAGTCTTTTCACCTAGTAATTGGTTAGTTTCGATGTATCGTTTTAAAATGTAACATAAATCTCTTACAGGCTTACCTCTTTGTTCTGTTCGAGTTTCATCCAAATTATTTACGTATTCAGGAGGTGCAAAGCCGATAAACATATATATAGAGAAGAGATTCAATCAATTTAGAATATCATAATTATATATATACGCTCAATAAAACAATTATTTGTTAAATCATCATTTAAGGGCAAACATACACTCTGCTTTAACATTGGCAAAGCAGGGTCTAAATATATTTTAGCGAATAATATTTGACTTAAAACCGCATTTTATTTTATGAATATATATTGAAGTTAAAATTAACTCAGTTAAAAACCTGTAAGTTGCTCTTTTATTCGACATTTTATACCTATTTTAATCAAATGGGTCATGGTTCTATTATTTTATAAGTGACCATTCAGAAAAATTACATTGTCATGGAGAGTAAGCATGTTGAAAATTTTTGAAAGTTATTTTACTAGACATTGCTTTTATATTACTTAATTGAGTAAATAATGAATAAAATATTTAAAATATAGTACTTCTCCTCCTCTGTATACCTATGCAATAAGATATGTTCTAGTTTGCATGATGACACTCTTGACAAATTATCTTTCCTACGCTCAAATATTTCTCGAAATTGAATTTTTATCCTTAAAATAAAGTAATTCATGGTTTTTAAAACGGTGCTGCCTTCTTTCTAAACATTAATACATAGTTGGGCAAAATGCATTAATGATTACATTTTCTATATTCCCAATTGCAAATAATCATGATTACATTTGCTATAATTACAATTACAAGTAATTTTAATCACAATTGCTACCATTATATATAGAATTACGAGTAATTATGTTTACATTCTAATGCAATTAATTTTTTTTTGCAAAGTAATGCATTGCAAAGTAATCGTAATTACAAGGTAATGTATTACTTTGAATGGATTACTGCCCAACACTGCATTAAGACATGTGGTCTAAGAGTTCCAAGGACAGTATTTTTTTTTCCAGATGTGTGTACAGTAATTGACAGATAATTTCAAACTGTAACCCAAAAGCAATGATTTAGTTCATAAGCAGGCGCAAAATATATGGCTCTCAGGTTGTTTTCATTGAAGTAATTGCCACGTCATTGGCACTATATAAAAGAAAAAATTAAAAATATAACGAACGAAACGATATACCTCTTGGCGTAGAAAGACGAAAATGTTTATCAATCCCGGGATATCCCGGGATCCCGGGATTGAGAAAAAAGCAATCCCGAATCCCGGGATTGAAAATATGTACCGGGATTGGAAGCCCTACCTACGGCTTCACCTAGACTGCACTGCCTTTCAAGTTGACCTCTTAACAATTCTTTGGACTGCTCAAATCGCGGAGTCTAGTCCAACCAAAACAGTAGTGACTATTGCCTAGGACTGTAGATCCGCTTTAGCAGCTATCTTCTCCTCAGAACCAACACGAACATCGCTAGTGATAAATATAAAAATGTCCTTAACAGAGCTCCTTACATCAGGCTGTGTTGGGTACCCGGACACACTGGAATCAATGGCAATCTATATAAAACGATTTCATATGACTTGTATAAAAACATGCTATAGAGTTACAGATGATATTACATACAGTGCGAAAATAGATAACACTTTATCTTAAATTATTATTTCCTGTAAATCTGATTTTTCAATTTTTACTTTGAGTTTAAAATATATCAATGAGATAAACAAATACTCTCACACGGGTAGTTCGCGATTTTCCTCCAGGACCCCAGGTTACCTCTATTTTCTCTCATTTACTCTCACATGTACTTTCTTTTAGTTTTACTGATTCACACCTTTAATAGGCCTTGGGACAGGCTGCTATTCTATACCTGATCATAGAATGGACTCATGTTCAAATATTAATATAAGGAAGCATTAATGTCAATCATCATGTTGAAATATTAGCATCACATTTACTGACTTTAAAATAGGAAAATCAGTTTTATATTCAAATATTTTCTAATTATAGATTCAAATATATATCCATTATTTTTCTATAAACAAATTTGATATTGGTTTAATTTGAATAGGCTTTGTATAACTTATATTTTAAACTGCTTCTTCATCTAAACATATACGCTGTTAAATTTATATTTTTTATTTGTAGTTTTAATTAAAAAGAGAGTCTGAAAGTTGGCTTTGATTTTTTGTTTAATAAATAGGGATTACTTGGCTTCATCCGCCTTATGCTCCACGAGTGAATATTTTGTCCCCAAAAATTCGATACTGACAATCAAACATGACACTGAAATATTGTCATAATCATTTTCTGACTGAAAATAAGTCTTTTCACCTAGTAATTGGTTAGTTTCGATGTATCGTTTTAAAATGTAACATAAATCTCTTACAGGCTTACCTCTATGTTCTGTTAGAGTTTCAGCCAAATTATTTACATATTCAGGAGGTCCAAAGCCGACAAATATATAAATAAGGAAGAGATTTAATCAAATTTAGAATATCATAATTATATATATATATACGCTCAATAAAACCATTATTTGTTAAATGTATGTTTTAGGGCAAACATACACTCTAGTAGAACATTGGCAAAGCAGGGTCTAAATATATTTTTGCGAATAATATTTGACTTAAAACCGCATTTTATTTAATAAATATACATTGAAGTTCAAATTAACTCGGTTAAAAACCTGTAAGTTGGCCTTTTATTTTCGATATTCTATACCTATTTTAATCAAATGGGTCATGGTTCTATTATTTTATAAGTGACCATTCAGAAAAATTACATTGTCATGGAGAGTAAGCATGTTGAAAAATTTTAAAGGTTATTTTACTAGACATGCTTTTATATTACTTAATTGATTAAATAATATATAAAATATAGTACTTGGTTTATTTTTGTTTTTCTTTGTTGGAAATGTGACAAAACATCTTCCTAACTCTATATACTGTAAAATATCAGCCAGAATAGTTACATATTGAAGAAGTGCATAGCCGAAAAACAAATATATCTACATCTATTGACCTTTAAAAATAGATATATATACACTCATAAATACTTAAAATATATATATGCATTAGTAAATTAAATTTAATTGCCATCTTTCCTTAATATTTTACACAAATAAATTTAATGGCAATGCGCTTCTTTTAAATATCATCAAATATTATGAGCCAAGCCTTCTCATCCAATAACTCATATCATTGGAGTAAGGTCTGTAGAGATAATATTTGATGATATTTAAAAGAAGCGCATAGCCAGTGAATTTATTTGTGTAAAAAATACATGTATTTCCTGATCGAATATGGGTACAACCGTTATGCTTACAATCCCCAAGAATTAGTTCCAGCCAAGTGAGCAGCGCACCAGCAACGTGCCGTAGTATTTCGCCCACGATGTCTGCCACGTTTATTTTTGTACAGTTTTTTAGATGGATGAATTTGCAAATTTACATTTTAACACAAGCTTAACATATTTACAGTTTAACACACTTATTTTGATTAAAAGAAATTATACATCTTTGATATTATGCAAATTATGACATATAGATACCCTTACTTTATATTTAATACTAGACGAATGACCCGGCTTCGCCCGGGAATTCCCCCGAGTGCAATTTCCTTCATACTGAAAGAACATTACTAATAAATAGTATTAGAGCCATAGAATAGCAACACCGAAGTAATACATAGTTCAAATAGCTGGCAGATTTTCCACCCAACCTCCGAGGTACCCGCCCCAGCGTGTTAACTCTTATATATAGTGGTGCATCCTCTGTAGGTCTATTACACTCTTTGGGTAAAAAGGGATAAGGATTGAAATTGCTTGAGAAGAGTGACCGTGATTGACCAAGCCTAGCCAGCAGCCAGTAATCTAATGTTTTCAGACCCCAGTCAAACATTCGTAGATGTTTTTCTGAAAAATAATTTAAAAAAAACTAATATTAATATAAATCATAATAATCTGCAACTGTCCTTGAATATTCTAATTCTAGAGATTTTACCTTTCAAATATATACAAATATATACGTATATAGAAAGAATTATGAAAATAATATACCACTCAAACAACAACAAAAAAAAAAGACTAAAATAGCATTAAAAAAATTTTATTCATGACAACACAGAAGAATACACAAAATTGAAGTCTTATTTTCTGGAGCCAAAACATAAAGATTTCTTCCTGAGCCAACTCTAGAGCAGGCAACATACAAATTGCCCATGCGAGAAACAGGGTTGCTCCAAGTCAATGCCAGCAATTTTGAGGGACTGACCTTGAGCCTTGTTAATCGACATGGCGGGCTTGAGACTGTTGGGGATTCTCCAATGTGGCTACTTTGGCCTCTAGCAGCTCGGGCAGCCATGCGTCGAGCTGCAGGAGTTCTTACTCCAATTGCAGATCTTTTGCGAGGCATATCAAATGGGATGATTCAATTTGAAAATATGTCCTAAAAAAACAGAAATAGCACAATCAGTACCAAAAATATGTTTGTATATATATATAAAAAAGCTTTTAAGGAAAACAGTGCAGACCCAAAACAAATCCAAAGTATCAGAATAAGTTACAGAACAAAACTGATTATCTAGTAAAAATTTTTAAGTTTGTAAATATCATAACTACATTGTTCACTAACCATAACTTTGTAACTAAAAAAAATTCTCTCTCAACATTTCTGCAGAAAAAAAATAAGGCTAAAAAAACTAATGGCAAAACATGTCAAACAGGTCAATCTTTAGAATGCTCAACTATTTTTTTCCCTAGCCTAATATCTGCGTAGACAAAAAGAAAGCAGCATAATAGAACTACCACAAACAAAATATACAGAAATGGCAAGCGAATAAAATAAATGACAACAACAGACTAAATTTTAAACTATCAATGAAACATATGATTTTTTTAAAAGAATAACAAAACAAAGGTCATTACAACAATTAAAAAACAAAAGCCCATTGTTTATATACAGTAATAGAAGTTTGTAAATATTGTCAAATCTGCATTGTTTACTAACCGTAACTTTGTAAAATGTAGTGCCCTATCAACATGTCAGAAAAAAAAATAATACTAAAAAAAAAACTAATGCCAAAATAGCCATGTTAATATTTTAGGCTGATAAAAACCAAAGGGTATATGGATTATAGACAAACACATGTTTTGGCTGTTAAATGAGACAGTAATTCATATTAAATTTTCACTACTGTATTTTTTGCATATTGACTATTGTTTGTTTAATTTTAAGAATTATATCATATTGACTGTAAAAAAAAAAAAAACAAAGGCCAGAACAAAAATTAATAAAAAATAAGAAAGCCATTGTTTACATACAGTAACGCTAATTTTGTAAAGTTTATTTTTTTAATTGTGTGAAATTTCGCATTGTTTGAACTTACCTTAACTTAGTAATATAAATTTCTCTCTCAATACTTTTGTAAAAAAAGTGACACTCGTATAAAAAGATATTTTAAAAAAAGTACGCAAGCAACTTGAAAAGAAATGCAGAACGCTCATTGGTCGCTTAATTGGCCTCGTGTTGTTACTTTCCCTCGTATTTACTCCGCGTGAGCCTCGTATTTACTCAGCGTAAAAAAAAGTTCTTCAAATGAAAAAAAGAAATAGCCAAAAATACTAAGCAAAATGTAGCCGAAAATTTTCCTCAGGTTTATAAAAAGCGACATGCAAAATTTGGTACCAATTGGTTCAGTAGTTTTTGAGTTTATCGCGAAACAGACAGACAGAAATTGACTTTTATATATATAGAGATTACTACTTTATACTACTCTATTTATAGATTATAATACTGGATTTCTATTGATGTGCATATTTAAATGTTTGATTGATATTTTGTATATACTTTATATTTTGATTCTAAATTTTGTAAATTCATGACTGAAATCACACACACTATAACTAAATAAACATATAACCGGGTAGTTGGGGATATGAGGATACGCTCCAGGAGCCTGGGTTACCTTTAAGTTACTTCTATATATATAATTGTGAATAAATAAAAATACATTCTTAAAAGAATATTTTATTTAAATAAACTAAAGAGTAAAAATAGTTTTTGGCATTCATCAAATACATTTATATGAGTGGAAATAAAAGCGGCGGGGGACAATCATATTTTAAGAGAATAGGTAAATATTCAGTATTCCAATTATATATATTTGTGTGCCTTCAGATGTTTTAGTGTTGATAAGCTTTATATTATAATAACATTTCATTTTTCAAATTCTCGCCTATTTTGCTTCTTATCACATTACATAGTTTAGAGAATTTGGCTGTAGAGCTCAAATTCCAGGAAAATAAAGCTTCTCCTCTGTTCCTGTCATGTTCGAAGCGTGTTTCGATCACATAAGAATAAATAGGGAATTTTATTTGGTACCATGCTTTTATTTCTTCCCTTTTTTTACCTTCTTCTAATTCTTGTTTGAAAATATAAGCTCTTTTGTTAAAGTCAGTTTCAGTTAAATACTGATAGAAATTGATATCATATTTAACAAATTTGTAAGTTCGCATCTTCGTAACCTCATTTTGGCACCCATCCCAGTATCTGGAACAATTTGGTCTTTTTTCAATGTGATTAGGTTTCGATGCAGATGGATTTTGTAAGACAAAATAGTTTATCATAAGTATCATTATTTTAAATAAAAAATGATCAATCAATTCAATATTTTCTGTTCTTTCTAGTAGAATTGGTAAATAATTTATTTCAAACAGACGCCTATATTTAAGGCCATAATATGTCGAATCATTCTCATCGCCGTCTCGATTACTTTCATAAAATTATATTTCAAAATCATCATCATTAGTAGAAACTCTTTCCTCGTAGTCAAAATGTTCATCATAGTGGATTAATTCCTGAAGATTCCCATCACCTAATACTTGCGCTAAAATGGTCGCTGGGATTCGTCCTATATCGTCGTTGATGTTTAAATCGGCACCAGCATCTACGAGAACTCGCATGGCCTTCCAATTTTTCAATTTAGTTGCGTAGTGAATAGGAGTATTCCCCTCGAAATTCCTAATATTTACATTTGCCCCCATATCTATTAGAAATTCCATACAATCATATCTTCTTTTTTCCATTGCATAAGACAGAGCTGTTAATTTTTTTCTATCTTTCGCATTGATATCTGCCCCTCTTTTGATCAAATCTTTTGCTATATCCAAAAGTCCCTTGCGGGCTACTCTCATTAAAGGTGTTTCCCCCGTTTTCATTTGTCGCCTTTATATCTGCTCCTGCTTCTAAAAGGATTTTATAACCCTTGAAATTTTGCACATAAAATATTGCTGATTTGCCTTCCGCATTTTTAGAATGTATATCGGCCCCAGATTTTATCAAGATTCTGATTGCATCATCAAAACCATTCACTACAGCAACCATCAGTGGAGTTTGGTTTGTTGAGTCCTTAACATTTACATCTGCTCCTTGTTCAATTAAATAATTTGCCACTTTAGAATTACTAAGAACCTTGTGGAGAGGAGCGAAGCCTGTACTTGTGGTATTAATATCTGCACCATTTTTGCACAAAATTTTTATATTTTCCAATTTTTTATTTGAAGCAGCACGATATAAAGGAGTAGCTCTAAATTTATCTAAGGCGTCAATTTCAGCACCTGCATCTATCAAAAGTTGCACAATTTTAACATTTTTCTCCATTGCAGCAATATGCAATGGTGTTGATCCAGAGAGATTCTTCAGATTAACTCCAGCATCAGCCTGTATCAGTAATTCACAAAATTCTGTATATCCATTCAATACGCATATATGCAATGGGGTATTTCCTTGTTTATCTGGAGTATCAACCTTAGCTTTCCTCTTAATTAATAGTTTCCCGTGAATTATGCAATTCCTTTTAACTGCCAAATGTAAAGGCGTTTCTGAATTGCCATTCACCTCGTTCACATCAACCTTACCGTTAATCAATTTCTTCACCTTTTTTGGACAAACACACTTCTTTTTAACTAATTCACACGATTGTAGAGACATTTTTCCCTGATTATTAGAAATCGAATTTACTTTGTAAAATATAGAATAATTATTTATATATTTGATTAAAACCCAGGTTCATAAATTAAATAATATAAACAAAATATTCAAATTCATGGTGAATATTTGATGATAAGTATATTTAATATTCTGTTTTAAAACTGATAAAAATATATATATTAAAAAATAAAAGAAATAATTAATTATAAAAAACACTTTTAAAAAAAGCTTTTATTTAAAATGCACTAAAAATAACAAATTAATATTTCTTAAGTATTGCTTTTTTTCTGAAGGTACCATTTAACAAATAAAATAATAGACTTAGAAATAAAAGAGGTGGGGGATGATAATCATTTATGCAGCAAATAGGTATAAATTTAATGAAAGGCATAATCTTGCTAATCATTTGCTTCATATAAAATCACATTGATCTCAAATTTATTATTATTGTACCCCACCGCTTTTATTTCTAAGTCTATTATTTTATTTGTTAAATGGTACCTTCAGAAAAAAAAGCAATACTTCAGAAATATTTATTTTGTTATTTTTAGTGCATCTATATATATAAAAATGAATGTATGTGTGTGTGTGTGACAATTTTTTGACAATTAAAAATATTTATTGTCATCTTAGACAATATTACAATTTCCAATCAAAGAGAGAGAAGAAATATATTACATATAGGAAAGAGAGAAAGAAAGAAAAATATATACATATATGGCACATATATTGCATGATGGTAATTGGAGATGGAGGAAAGAAGCCTCGGCGCTGGAGGGTCCCGGACCAGGCGATGAGCGGATCCTCCACTGCTTCTCCGAGCCCAAACTGGACAAAGTAGCGATAAATTCGCAACTTTGCCGACGCCAGAATGGAAAGGGCGTCGTCCTCAAGGCCGGACTCGCCTAAGATCCAAGCCTGCAGGTCAGGGGGCCGCCTTATGATGTTGAAGGTCTCTCTAATGAGAGGCCTGATAGAGGGACAGCACCAGTAACGGTGGCTGAGGGAGCGGTCGATGGACCCGCAGGCAGGACAGGAGGGGCCGACCGAGGCAGGATGGGCCGGATGGGGCAGGGCGTGGAGGGCCAACTTGAGGGCCACGTCGGCCTCGTGGCCCGAGTAGGCGCAGCGCCGCAGCGAGGCCCAGTCGATCCTGGATGGTATTGGACCGATGGTGGGCGACCATCTCGAGGTGAACCTTGAGATGAGCGTGGCGGTGAGGCGTGGGCGATCCAGGGCCCGTCGGCCCGAGCGGGTCGTGAGGCCGTTGAGGAACGGCGTAGCCGTCCCCCGCAGCACCACGGCCGCAGCTAGGGAGCTAGATGAAGGCGTGGACTCCGCCCCGAAGCCCACGGCGTTCTCGGAGGTCAGCCTCCGACAGAAGGCGCCAGGGCCGCGGCGTCAGCCAGGGCCGAGTGCGTAGGTCGGACGATGAGGTGTTCCTCCACAGTGAGGTCCCGGACTCGGGCTCCGCGCCAGCGGGCGGGGGCCAGGAGGTCGGGAGGGCGGAGGAACCGGCAGGCGCCGATGATGGGGAGGTCCAGCAGCTGAGCTGTGGGGACCGCCCGGTGGTTGAGGCCCAGGATGTTGGAGGCCTCCTCCCACAGCTTCAGCAACCGGAGACGGGTGCCGTCCGGTGGAGGGTGGATCCAGGCTTCACCGCTGTTGCCGCCGACCAGTCAGCTGAAGGCATTTCTGCCTCCGCGGAGCGCGACCTGCACCCCCTTGAGGCAGGCGAGCTGGAGCTGGGTCGCGAGGTCGAGAAGGCCGAAGCCTCCGATGGCAACTGGTCTCGCCATGACATCGGCGGGAAGCCACGCCGTGGGAGCCTTGTCCCCAGACGAACCTCGCCAGTCGGGCCTGCAGCTTGGCGATGGTCGGGGGTGATGGCAAATAGCCATGCAGGTGGTGCTGGATGACAGAGCCCACCAGCGTGTTCGCCGCTCTTGCTCGCCCGACGAGGGAGAGGCCGTGGGTGAAGGGCGTCCATCTGCGGCATGCCCTCTCCAGGAGGGCCAGGAGATGCTGCTCCCGGTGGGCGACGGTGCTCCTGGGGACGATGTCGAGCCCGAGGATCCTGATGGAGGTGGTCGACCAGGAGGCGCCGAGAGGGGAGTCGCCGCGGTTGCGCCAGGCGCCGCACCAGAGGCCAGCGCTCTTCCGGAGGTTCACGCCAAATCCGGAGGCCTGCTTGTAATCTTCGAAGACGGTCGCCACCCGCTCGAAGTTTCCGTCGCGATGGAATAGGAGGACGATGTCGTCGGCGTAGGCGATGTCATTGCCCACGCCGAGGGTCAACTCCAGGCGACGTAGCAGCGGCCCCGTGGCGATACTGAAGAGTGCGGCGCTCACGGCGCAACCCTGTCTTAGGCCGTTGAGGAGGGGGAAGGCGGTGGCCTCCTCAATGGCGTCGGTCACCATGGCGATGTTCCATGACGGGGAACTCCCGGGGACGGCGTAGGTCTGGCATTCCGGCACGAGGGTCCGCAGGTGGGGCTTGAGGCGCCGGTGAAGGATGGCGGCCAGGACCCTGTAGTCGGCCGAGGGCAGCGCGACAGGCCTATAGCCATCAAGGCCGCGACCTCCGCGGGCCTTGGGCACGAGGCAAATGGAGCTGCGCCGCGTCGACGGAGGCAGAGCACCGCGGAGCCGTGAAGCCGCGAACACCCGGGCCAGAGCTTCCGCGAAGAAGTCCTCGTTGAAGGCGACGAGGAGCTCACACGGCAAGCCGTCCCAGTCGGGGGCCTTTCCGCGAGGGAGGTGCTCGATGGCGTGGGCGATCTCGCTGGGGCTGATGTCTGGCCGGTGGAGCGGGTCCTCCTCACTCAGCTCGCGGGTGGTGGTGGGCGCGCTGCTGGCGATGAAGGCAGCTCCTGCAGCTGGATCGCTGGTGGAACGGGCGAAGCGGGGCTGGAAGGTCGCGAACGGGCTGGGCGAGATCCATCGGTTCGGCAGGATGGGGCGCCGAGGGGATCGCCGGAGCCTCGGTTGTTGTCTTCGCCGGTTGGACAGGGGACGCCGGTGTTGCGGGCGCAGAGGGAGGCTGCTGAGGAGGAAGAGGAGGAGGAGGGGGGAGGCCTTGCGTCGGTGGGAGCCGCTGCTTGCCTGGGGCTGCCGTTCCCTTGCCTGGCGAGCGCTGTGCAGTTGGCTCTGCGGTGGCCCTGTTTCCCGCATTTCGAGCACTTGATGCCAAAGGAGAGGAAGGCAGACAGGGTGTCTCCTTTGGACTTGATGGTCATTCTGGTGGGCAGCGACTCCAGCCTCACGCCCTCGCGGAGCAGGATAAACGCCTCCCGGCGGCCGTCGTTGAAGGTATACTCCCCCATCTTGGTCATGATGGGGGCGATGGAGGTCACGGTGCCGAAGTTGCGCAGGGCCTCCACGATGGCGCTGTCCTCGACGAAGCCGGGCAGATTTGCGATGACGATGCGTTCTGCCTTTTTTCGGAAGGGGAAGACCTTCAGGTGAGTTCCCTCGATATCAAGGCCCACCTCCACCAGACGGCTCGCATGGTCCTTGGTCGCGAGGCCCACGACGTAGTGGCCGTTCATCCTGTTGAATTGGCTTATTCTCCCTGGCCCTCCGACCAGCATGCCAATTGCCTTGAGGTAGGAGTAGTCCTGGATGTCAGGGCACAGCTCCACGAAGATGTATTTCTCGTGGTTGGTGGTGGCCTGCCTCGCCCTGGCTGCGGCGATGTTGGCGCGCGTTGCCTCGATTTCCTGGGGCGGCATTGACCTCGGCCCAGTTGGCCGCTTCTGCTGCTGGGAGCAGGTCTTCTCAGCAGGCCTGCCAGGCTGCTTTGCGGCGTGCTCCGGCGATGAAGTGCGGCGCCTTTTCTTGCTCTTGACAACGGTGTAGCCGTCGTTGGCGTCGACCTCCGCCATCTCGCTGTCGGCCCAGTTGAGCGAGGTTGGGTGATGTGTCGCTGGTCGAGGCAACAGTCGGCGGCGCCGTGACGTCACCACGCGCAGCGGCCAGATTTGCATGCAGGTCGCCTGCCGGCGAATTAGCATATTTTTGAATTTCAGAAGAAATTTCATTAGTTTTCTTCATACTTATTTCTTTTGGCGATATTTCCTCGCCTGTTTCTAGCAGGATGCTGGGCCTTTCAGGCACTTTTTCAGCACATCCTGGGCTTTCCGCCAATACCACACTTGCCAGATTAAGCGCTGTTCACACGCACTCAAAAGGCGAAAACGGCGGAGCTCGCGAAAGCGTGGCCGCACGCTTGTGTGTGTGTCCTTTATGCCTGACCATACCACTCATTGGATCGCCATGAAACTTTTGGAAGTTATTTAGTATAGTACTGAGAAGGTTTCTGAAAAATAATTTCTTGAATATCTTGAATATCCTTAGAGTTATTTGCAGATTTGTAGATTTAATTCGCAAGCAGCGCCCCCATTGCGACGATGTTAACAAGTTTTTTTATCTATAAGTTTTATTATCACAAAGTTTATTATCTTAAAGATTATTTATCAAAAATAAGATTTCTCCCTATTAATTGCGCACAAGTTAGTTATCGAGTATTTTTCAAGGGACCGGGGAAAATTTTTTCACTAGATAAAACGATGATTTTGTAATGTAGAAAATTAGGAAAGACAAATTTCAGGATGACACGGCAATTTATTTGAGACAAGATGAGACAAGGGACCGGGAAAAAATGTTCACTTTATCGAGAGATTCAAATTTACGAGTTTCAAATTATCAAAATATATCTTTTTTTTATAAGTTTATAGAGAATTGTCTTAACAAATGTTCGTTAGACAAACCTTTACTCGGGTAAAACCCGGGCGAAGCCGGGTACGTCCGCTAATTTAAATAATAGCTTTTTTTAAAGTGTTTTTTATAATAAATTATTCACGCTATTTTTAGTCGTATATATGCCAGTCCAAAAAAAATAGCCTTATCACTGAGACGACGTTGGCCTTAAATAGCTGCAAGCCTGCTCGCAGCAGATTGGTCAATTCCTCGTGGGAGGTAGGAAGTGACGTAAGCAAAATCCGTTACGAACAGAACTGCGTCTCTTTGCTTTTGGGAACCCTAAATTTATTGAATTATATTACAAAGTTAGAGACACCCAGTGGATTATTGTTAGGGGATAATTGGTACATATAAAATTTGAATTATAATCAAACAATTGATTAAATAGTTAAAGGTGTAACAACATACTAATTGAAAAAGGGGAACTATTTAAAAAGGTGTTGTGAAATGTATGGTGGTATATTGTTACACACACACCTATATAAATATATATAATGATAATAAATGTACAGGATTAGAGTTGTTCTCTTTTATTTTTTTGTGTCATGTACATTGTGTAAATTTATTATTTGTTTTTGTATAAGATTATATTCGTTTTCTTTGTAGGCAAATATCAGACGCACCTAAATTGTAGGTATTATGTAAATTTACTGTCTCTTTTTTGTTTTGTGTAATATATGAAATATATGTAAAATAGGTTAGGATAAAAGGGAAAATTTTGGATAAATAAAGTGTGTGTGTGAAAGTGAGGGTGGTCTAGGGTGTCTTGCTTGACCTCCTTTTCAAATTTAAATTGTCTCCACAGGGGGAGTTTGGTCCCTCGACATCTGAATCTAAGGGCGCCTAGGGCAGACAGCCTTTATCGCGCCAACAACTGGTCCCTCAACATCTGAATCTAAGGGCGCCTAGGGCAGACAGCCTTTATCGCGCCAACAACTGGTCCCTCGATATCTGAATCTAAGGGCGCCTAGGGCAGACAGCCTTTATCGCGCCAACAACTGGTCCCTCGATATCTGAATCTAAGGGCGCCTAGGGCAGACAGCCTTTACCGCGCCAACAAGTGGTCCCTCGATATCTGAATCTAAGGGCGCCTAGGGCAGACAGCCTTTACCGCGCCAACAAGTGGTCCCTCGAGCCGGATCGAAGCGCTATGGAGACGCAGTCAACGGATTTGGAGGGAACTCCTCGTATCAGGAGGAGTACTAGAAAAAACCTTGGAATCGGGCCAGTAAGATATCCGGACGCAGAGCCTCAGAGAACAACTCCCATCGCTATAACAGAGCTGACTGGGGAGGGAATAGACTCGACCAGGACAACGGAACCTGGAACAGGTGGACGGTCAGCTGCTTCGAGCCGATCAGCTCGTTTAAGGAAGCGAATGGAGCTTCAGATGGTGAAGCTGAGAATTGAAGAAGAGAAAGGGAAGCTTCGGGTTAACTCGCTGCAGCAGCGGGAATTGGAGCTGCGAAGGAGCCTGAAAGAGGACGACTCCCAGTGCCTTAGCAGCGACGACGATGTCCCTGAAGACACCAAAGCCGAGAATGATGAGAAATACGTGGCGGAACGGGAGACAAGGCCGAAAGAAGAGCCATTTCTGTCGCAGACTGCCCCTGTATTTCGTCCCGCAACGCAGCCTGGTCGCTGCGCGAATGATCCAGAGCCTACTTCTGGTGCCAGCGAATTGGCAATGGCGTTGGTAGAGGTTTTCAAACAGCAGGGCCTAAACACGGAGAGATTAATGGCGCGTCAGGGTTCGGGAGGACAGTTGCCTGTGTTTTCCGGGAACCCCCTTGATTGGCCGGTGTTCATCCAGCACTATCGGCAATCGACCAAGGACTGTGGGTATTCTCCAGCTCAGAACATGGCGAGGTTGGAGAGAGCGGTGCAGGGAGATGCAAGAAGGTCAGTGCGTGCTCTCATGATTGTCCCGGCCAATTCTGAGGTGGTAATACAGGTTTTGGAGCAGCGGTACGGACAGCCTGAGTACGTGGTACAGGCCTTAATTGAAATGGCCAAGAAGACCCCATCGCCGAAGGAGGGTCGATTGACTGGGATCTTGGATTACGCCAACGCTATAAATAACCTGGTGACAACGGTGAAGGCGCTGGACACCCCGAGCCACCTGCAAAATCCTCAATTGAAGAAGGAGTTGGTAGACAAACTGCCAGATGCGCTGCGGTTGCAGTGGGGAGAATACGTGTTGATGCGAGGGGGTGCAGGAGAAGTCACATTGGAAGACCTTTCTAAGTGGATGAATATAAAAGCTGCAGCAGTCAGCATGGTGACCATCCCGGACTTCAAAAAAGGCCGTGAGAGGGATAATGGGCATCATAGCGTTATGACGGCGGTTGAGTCGGGTTCTCCCGGGAAATGCGCGGCGTGTAACGAGGCCGGTCATTGCATTCGGAATTGCCATCTATTTAGGTCAAGTGACATCGATGACCGATGGAGGATGGTCAAGGAGAAGAAGTTGTGCATTTCCTGTTTGCGAAAGGGACATGGCATAAAAACCTGCCGCCAAAAGAAGGTGTGTGGTGCGGGTGGATGTGAGCGGAGCCATCATCCCCTTCTGCACAGTGAGAAGGAAAGACCAGCGGCAACCTCGTCGACCGACACCAGAACCCCAGCAGAAATAAGTGGACTGTTGAATGGAAGCTCGCGATCCGTCATACTGCGGGTTATTATGGTCCAACTGTATGGAAAGGATGGAAAGTCAAGGAGGGAGTGTGCAATTTTTGATGAATGCTCTTCCGTGACGATGATGGATGCGGATTTGGCGAATCAACTCGGACTACGGGGAAGGACTGACCCCCTGCGGCTCAAATGGACAGACGGGAGAATGCAGGAAGATTTCACTTCCCGACGTGTTTCTTGTGAGGTCGGCCCCGTAGAGGATAGGCATAGATTCAGCCTGAATAATGTACGAACTGTACAAAATCTCTGTCTTCCTGCTCAGCCGTACAGATATGATGAGCTGTGCGAAAAGTGGAATCACCTAAACGCGGTAAAAATACCAGATATGGGTAATATAAAACCGAGATTACTAATCGGTCAACCCCACATTAGGCTGACGGCGGCGAGAGAAATCATAGAGGGAACTGGCGACTCTCCTATTTTGACAAAAACCCATCTAGGGTGGTTGGTACACGGTCCAACAGGCAATGCAAGCGGAAATGGGGAGATTTCTTTCTCTACCTTTGCGGTATCTGACGAGGACTTTCTTCATGATCTGGTAAAGGAGAATTTCAAAATTGAAAGCATTGGGGTTAGGGGGCTGTTACCTCGTTCAAAACAGGACCTTCTGGCGGAGCAGAAGATAAATGAACTCACTCGACGAGTTGGAGACAGATGGGAAACTGGTTTGCTGTGGAAGGTGAACGGGGGGGGGATATGAGGCTGCCTGATAACTACAGTGTTGCATTCAACCGTCTTATAGGAGTAGAAAGGCGACTAGAACGAGACCCCTTGCTGAAAGTGGAATATCAGGAGAAGATCGATCATTATTCGAGAATGGACTACGCTCGGATTCTAAGTAAGGAGGAGAGAAACGTGAAGACGGGAAGGCAGTGGCTCCAGCCGCATTTCCCCACCTTTCACCCCAACAAACTCGGAAAAATGAGAATAGTGTTTGATGCTTTAAGCAAATGTAATGGTCTCTCCCTAAACTCGTTCCTGCTGACTGGGCCTGACTTGTCGGTGTCGCTTCCCGGAGTGCTGCTTAAATTCAGAAGAAAAGCTATTGCTTTCACCGGGGACATAACTGAAATGTTCCATCAGGTGGAAATCAGGCAGGATGATTGTGCTGCACCTGGTGGTTGGCTGCAGGTGGCTGCGCAAAACATGCGCACTGCCAGTCTCATCGTGGGCATTGACTTGGTGCCCATTCCTCCCATCCCCCAAGTGATGACCTTGAAGGCCGACATCACAACAGAGGAATGCCGCAATCTCCTGTTCTCTACTCTTAATGGCTGGAAGGCTGACATCTTCCTCAATGACGGAGCCCCCAACTTGGGACAGAACTGGGTCCAGGATGCCTATGGCCAAGCGGAACTCACCCTCTCCGCCCTCAAAATGGCCACAGAGTTTCTAGTGAAGGGAGGCTGGTTCGTCACCAAAATCTTCCGCTCTAAGGAATACAACTCCCTCAAGTTCGTGGCAGAGAAGATGTTCAAGCGGGTTATTGTGTCCAAGCCCAAGGCCTCCAGAAATGAGTCTGCAGAAATATTCTGGGTGTGCAAACACTATTTGGCCCCAGACAAGATTGACCCCAAGTTCCTGCACCCCCAGTATGTCTTCAGGGACGTGGTGCAGGAGGGATCCAAGAACAAAGTGAGCGACCTGCTCAAGCCAGTCTCCAGGGAGAAGCCCAAGGCAGAGGGCTATGATGATCTCCGGGTCTACAAGAAGATGCCAATCTCTGAGTTCATCTACGGGGACAACTGCATTGAGATCCTCTACAATGCCTATGAGATCACTCTGGATGACGAGACCATTGCCAACCACCTCTCCACCACAGCAGAGATTAAGGAGAATCTTAAGGACATCAAAGTTCTGGGTCCGTCAGACATTAAGCGGCTGCTGAAGTGGAGGAGGGCACTGCGGGAGGAGCTGGTAAAGAAGGAGCCGGGCAAGGAGGCAGAGGAGAAGTTGGAGGAGGAAGATGTGGACGCCCTGCTGGCCAAAGAGCTGGAAGAGGTCACTGGAAACATGCGCAAGGAGAAGAAGCGCAAGCAGAAGAAGCTCCAGAAGAGACAGACTCAGATGTTGAAGAGTGAGGCTGAGACCGACCTGCTGGCTGAAGACTATGACCTCTTCACTATCTCCAAGATCAAGACCAAGAAGGGCCTTGGAGACCATTGGAGCCGACCAGGAGCCCCCAGAGCTGGAGCCAGAACCAGAGGAAGAAGAAGCTGAGCTGAACAAGAAGAAGCTCAAGTACTACAGCCGGGATGAGCTGCCCGACTACCAAACACAGAGGGCGACGGAGCCCCCAAGTCTAGCTCAGAGGATAAGGACAGTGACGTGGTAGATGATGGAGATGCTCTAGACTCAGCCAGTGATGAGGAAGACAATGAGGAGATTTCAGAAGACGAAGGACTTCCAGATTCTGAGGAATGTTCAGCCGAGGAATCTGAAATGGATGATGATGATGCTTAGGAGGATGAGGAAGAGAACCCCCTGGTGATGAAGTTTAAGCAGAGCATGGACTCCAGGTGCAAGGAGTACTTTGACCAGCCCATGTTCGAAGAAGCTGACGAGGACTTCACTGAGTTGGAGATTGACCTGATGAACAAGGCTCTTCAGCAGAATGTCCAAGGTAAAGACAAGACCAAAAAGGAACAGAGAAAATCCACTGTTGAAGCTCCCAAGAAAAAAGGGAAAGCCGGAAAAAGAAACTTGAAGAGGATGCAAGAGAAAGCTACGAAGAGGACAGAGGCCAAATTGGACCTCAAGGCTGAAAGTGGATTTCGTCCCGAAATCGGGGGGGAAATATGTGCAGGATTAGAGTTGTTCTCTTTTATTTTTTGTGTCATGTACATTGTGTACATTTATTATTTGTTTTTGTATAAGATTATATTCGTTTTCTTTGTAGGAAAATATCAGACGCACCTAAATTGTAGGTATTATGTAAATTTACTGTCTCTTTTTTGTTTTGTGTAATATATGAAATATATGTAAAATAGGTTAGGATAAAAGGGAAAATTTTGGATGAATAAAGTGTGTGTGTGAAAGTGAGGCTGGCCTAGGGTGTCTTGCTTGACCTCCTTTTCAAATTTAAATTGTCTCCACAGGGGAGACTGGTCCCTCGACATCTGAATCTAAGGGCGCCTAGGGCAGACAGCCTTTATCGCGCCAACAACTGGTCCCTCGACATCTGAATCTAAGGGCGCCTAGGGCAGACAGCCTTTATCGCGCCAACAACTGGTCCCTCGATATCTGAATCTAAGGGCGCCTAGGGCAGACAGCCTTTATCGCGCCAACAACTGGTCCCTCGATATCTGAATCTAAGGGCGCCTAGGGCAGACAGCCTTTACCGCGCCAACAATAAATATATGCGTGATGATATTGGAATAAGATGACTAAATTATAACAGATAAAATTAATATATTTGTTGGCTTTTCTCATTTATTACCTTGTAATTCCATGGACGTTTTAGATAGGAATCTAAATATTTGGATTTCTAATTCCTTCCATGTCTTGAACATTTATTGAAAAATTCCTTACGCAACCTCCAGCATTTTCCGAGTAGATATAATGCAACACATAATATTAAAAAATAAATATAGATAATGGTTCATTTCCCGCCTTCCCGGCCACCCAGAAGTCTGAATATTAGTACACTTGCATTGTTAATTGGATTGAGCGAGTATTGTGAGTTTCATTATTCTATATGGTCTGGAAGCATATTAAAATTTAATATACAAAATTTGAAAGGAAATTTGGAAATTTGTCCGTTCTTGGCCAACCTGACAACCCAGAAGTCTGAAAATTGGTCAGCTAGCATTGTCATCAGGTTTGAACATGTGTACCAAATTTCATATTTCTAGGTGCCCTATAAGTATATTAAAAAATGATTACAATATTTGGCGACAGACATCCAGACAGACAGACATGGAGGCAAGTTAAATAAAAGCTTTTAAATGAAAAGTCGACCAATCTCAATGAAAATGGTCACATAAGAAAGAGCGTAAATAGTATACCAAGAAAGCTTAAACAAAGAAGGAGAAATCGAAGTAAAATCGCTAAAAAACGAACGGTTCGCGAGATATTGGCAAAACAAAATAAATAAAATTAAATATACAAAATTTGAAAGGAAATTTGGAAATTTGTCCGTTCTTGGCCAACCTGACAACCCAGAAGTCTGAAAATTGGTCAGCTAGCATTGTCATCAGGTTTTACATGTGTACCAAATTTCATATTTCTAGGTGCCCTATAGGTATATTAAAAATTGATTACAGGATTTGGCGGCAGACATCCAGACAGACAGACATGGAGGCAAGTTAAATAAAAGCTTTTTAAAATAATTAAACGTATTCAAATATTAAAAAGAAAATAAAAATATGGGGATATGTTATCGTGGCAGCTGTAGCCAACCACCAAACGAAAATGGTCCCTACTGTGAGAAAGGTGAACCCCTCCCATCTGCCAAGCACATGTTCAAGTTCAACAGCATGGACAACCTTTACAACTTTGCTTGTCGTACTTTCCAATCCATCATAGTGGACTTCAACCTCAACACTCCAAAGAAAAGAAACATAGCCATCAAAACTTTGCTACTCGATTTGCAAAGAAAGCAGAGCTCCTTCTAGAAGATGCCTAAAAGGCTCTTGCTTAAGTCGACCCCAACCTACGGGAAGTGCCACACTCCCCACAATCCCATATGCCTCAGTTGCGGCGTAGGAAGCAAAGCCTGTCCTACCAGAGAAAAAATGTAAGTCCTCCTTCATTAACTTGGCCCCATCCTTTGAATCCCACGTCGTTGTAAAATCAATTGGCCACAAGGCCAACCGAAGGGAATTCCTAAAGAATGTCCAGAAGGCTGAACCATCACTGATGTCTACTAAAGATGTGGTAGGTTCCATCAAAACAAGCGGCAAGGTGGTCCTCCGTACCAAAACTTCTCAGGGGGGAAAACTGCTAGATACCAAGTTATCCACGCTGTCTAAAGGTCTAAGTTGCCATGAACGTCCTAAGATCTTTCCAAGATTCTGCCTGTTTAGGCTCCCCAAGATGTCCGCCTCTTCTTAAACATGATGATGGCTCTCCTTTTTCTCCCGAAGAGATTGCCTCACTGTGCTGAATCACTTTTTACCTCAGGATACCAGGCCTCATCCTCGGATATTTTCTCAGGCAATGTTTCCAGATCAAGCCGACTTTACATCGTTGGAGGTCACAAAAGCCATACAGCGCTGTGGTAGAAAGAAAGCTCCAGGACCAGATGGCCTCGGTTCCCTTCGCCTAGATCTTGGAGGCTCTGTTCTATACTCCCTGCTAGCTGGTATATTCACCAATTGTCTCAGAATGGGTCACTTCCCTCGCCATGAAAGGAAGGCCGCCTCATACTCCTGCCAAAGGCGTTCAACTCTGCCAGAAGTCAGTTGGCGAGGTATAGACCAATCACTCTTATGAAAATCCTGGCCAAGGTTTTTGAACGATGTAACCGAGCCAGACTGCAATGTCTCGCCGATCGCCATGGATGGCTCTCGGACAACCAATTTTGATTTGTTCATGGCAGGTCAATAGAAGAAGTACACGCCAAAATACCCAGTTTATCGATGAAAGGCAGTCTCACAGGAGAAAAATCTTAGCGATCAGCTTAGACATAAGCAAAGCATTTTACACCGTCTGGAGACTGGCCATCATACAAGGTCTAGAACGCCTGTCTTGTCCCCATTCACTGATTTGTATAGTGCAACGTTTTATGGAAGATAGAAAGGCGTTTTTCTCCGCGTGGACAGCTACCGTCATCACATTCTCTCAGCTTGGCACCTCCCAAGGTTCTGTACTAAGCCTATTCCTGTGAAATATCATTTCCCGGTTCACCTTCATCATACCTCCCATTAGAGAAAGTTTACTAGTAGCTTATGCAGACGACTTCATCCTGTTGACTAAAGTTTAGGGCCGACTGCCGACCGAGCTATTAACACATTTCTGGCTCAAATCGCTTTATGGAGCACCGAGAACGGACTCGGGCTGAACCCCAGAAAGACGCAAGCCTGTATCTTCCAATGGCGAAGAGTCCGACCCAATCCCGACCTTGAATTCATAATCCTTGGCCAACCCATTCCTATTAGTAAGATTATAACCATCTTAGGGGTGGAATTCGACCAGAAACGATGTTTCGCCTCTCACTTATAAAACTCATTCGCAAGTGTCGAGCAATTTTTCCAAGATTGACGAACTCAATACATAGGAAATTCGGTATTTCCTATGCTGCTGCGATCAAATTCCTTCGGTCGGTGGTCATCCCGGGCCTTCTATAAGTAGTCTCAGCTAGGGGTCGTCACGCTTCCTCCAAGGAGAGTGCCCGTCAGCTCCGGACACGTTTGAAAAGCATATATTGAGAGGGGGCCCCTGTACGCCAACCAAACCAGCCATATCCCTGACAGGAAGTTCTCCTCTTTACATCATCATCGAGGACCGGCTGGCTTTCCTAAAGGAGATCAAGGAGGGGAACTACGAATCGAAGCCAGGGCCAGTTGCGCTGCCATACCCCCCATTCAGACGACCCCTTTCCTTTAGTTTGAACCTAGAAGAGGTAACAACGCCAATAATTTTCACAGATGGATCAAAAATTTATTCTGGTGCTGATGCTGCGATCATCTTCCATTCCCAAGAACATCAGCCAGTTCTCCTACGGCTTCATCCAGACTGCACTGCCTTTCCTGTTGAACTCTTAACAATTCTTTGGGCAGCTTTAATCGCGGAGACTAGTCCAACCAAAACAGTAGTTTCCATTGCCTTGGACTGTAGATCCGCTTTCGCTGCTATCTGCCCCACAGGACCAACACGAACACCGCTAGTGACAAATATGATAATATCCTCAACAGAGCTCCTTACATCAGGCTGTGTTGGGTACCCAGAACACACTGGAATCAATGGCAATCTATATAAAACGCTTTCATATGACCTATATAAAATCATGGTATAGTTTCAGGTGATATTACATATAGTGCGAAAATTGATAACACTTTATCTTTAATTATTATTTCCTGTAAATCTGATTTTTCAATTTTTACTTTGAGTTTAAAATATATCAATGAGAAAGACAAATACTTTCACACGTGAGTTGGCGATTTTCCTCCAGGACCCCAGGCTACCTCTATTTTCTCTCATTTACTCTCACATGTACTTTCTTTAAGTTTTACTGATTCAGACCTTTAATAGGCCTTGGGACAGGCTGCTATTCTAAACCTGATCATGGAATGGACTCATGTTCAAATATTATTATAAGAAAGCATCAATGTCAATCATGATGTTGAAATATTAGCATCACATTTGCTGACTTTAAAATTAGAAAATCAGTTTTATATTTGAATATTTTCTAATTATAGATTTGAATATATATCCATTATTTTTCTATTACCAAATTTGATATTGGTTTAATTTGAATAGGCTTTGTATTCCTATATATATAAAAGTCAGTGTATGTATGTGTGTTTGTTCCTATGTCGGTTATACACGTCCACAATACGTAACTAATCTGACTGAAAATTTAACAGTGTATCGAGTAGAATCTGGAAAACTTATAGTGAAAATATCAGGTCTCTATCCCCAATATTCGTCGAGTTATTTGCAAATTGCGTTGCAAATTTTCCCTTTCGCTCGCAAGCAGCGCCTCTAGCGGTGAAGATGGGAGGTAATATTAGCTGACCTAATGTACATGTAAAACGTGTTTGAACAGGACATAGAGAAAAATCTTAAAGAGTTATTTGTCGCATTTTTAGCCAAGAAAAAAAATTGGAATTGACAGGTTCTGGGCAAAAATAGTTGTTATTTAGTCAGAAAATGATAATGGCAATATTGCTGTATCATGTTTGATTATCAGATACAAAATTATATCGGAAAAAAATCCAAAAGGCAGAGATAACGGGTGAAGCCAGTTTATTTTAGTATGCAGGAACAAAATTGTAAGAGAAAAACATTCATTCGAGCAGAAGACACAAAGCCAGATCATCTCTCTATAAAAATATCGCTTATCAGACACAAAGTTTGAAGCGGGACGTTTCACAAGAGCGACATCCACGGCTCCAATTTATAATTGTAACGAATAGTATTTGAATAAAAACATTTAATTGGGTAAAACCTGGGCGTTGCTTGGGTCATTCGGCTAGTATCATATATTTTAAACTGCTTCTTCATGTAAACATATACGCTGTTAAATTCATATTTTTTATTTGTAGTTTTAATTAAAAAGAGAGTCTGAAAGTTGGCTTTGATTTTTTGTTTAATAAATAGGGATTACTTGGCTTCATCCGCCTTCTGCTCCACGAGTGAATATTTTGTCCCCAAAAATTCCATTCTGACAATCAAACATGACAATGAAATATTGTCATTATCATTTTCTGACGGAAAATAAGTCTTTTCACCTAATTATTGGTTAGTTTGAATGTTTCGTGTTTAAATGAAACAAATCTCTTACAGGCTTGCATCTATGTCCTGTTGAAGTTTCAGCCAGATTATTTACGTATTCAAGACGTGCAAAGCCGACAAACATATATAGAGAAGAGATTCAATCAAATTTAGAATATCATAATTATATATATACGCTCAATAAAACAATTATTTGTTATATCATCATTTAATGGCAAACATACACTCTGCTTTAACATTGGCAAAGCAGGGTCTAAATATATTTTAGCGAATAATATTTGACTTAAAACCGCATTTTATTTTATGAATATACATTGAAGTTAGAATTAACTCGGTTAAAAACCTGTAAGTTGCCCTTTTATTCGACATTTTATACCTTTTTAATCAAATGGGTCATGGTTCTATTATTTTATAAGTGACCATTCAGAAAAATTACATTGTCATGGAGAGTGAGCATGTTGAAAAATTTTGAAGGTTATTTCACTAGACATGCTTTTATATTACTTAATTGATTAAATAATATATAAAATATAGTACTTGGTTTATTTTTGTTTTTATTTGTTGGAAATGTGACAAAACCTCTTACTAACTCTATATACTGTAAAATATCAGCCAGAATAGTTACATATTGAAGATGTGCATAGCCGAAAAACAAATATATCTACATCCATTGACCTTTAAAAATAGATATATATACACTCATAAATACTTAAAATATATATATGTATTAGTAAATTAAATTTAATTGCCATCTTTCGTTAAAATTTTACACAAATAAATTTAATGGCAATGCGCTTCTTTTAAATATCATCAAATATTATGAGCCAAGCCTTCTCATCCAATAACTCATATCATTGGAGTAAGGTCTGTAGAGATAATATTTGATTATATTCAAAAGAAGCGAATAGCCAGTGAATTTATTTGTGTAAAAAATACATGTATTTCCTGATCGAATATGGGTACAACCGTTATGCTTACAATCCCCAAGAATTAGTTCCAGCCAAGTGAGCAGCGCACCAGCAACGTGCCGTAGTATTTCGCCCACGATGTCTGCCACGTTTATTTTTGTACAGTTTTTTAGATGGATGAATTTGCAAATTTACATTTTAACACAAGCTTAACATATTTACAGTTTAACACACTTATTTTGATTAAAAGAAATTATACATCTTTGATATTATGCAAATTATGACATATAGATACCCTTACTTTATATTTAATACTAGACGAATGACCCGGCTTCGCCCTGGAATTCCCCCTTCATACTGAAAGAACATTACTAATAAATAGTATTAGAGCCATAGAATAGCAACACCGAAGTAATACATAGTTCAAATAGCTGGCAGATTTTCCACCCAACCTCCGAGGTACCCGCCCCAGCGTGTTAACTCTTATATATAGTGGTGCATCCTCTGTAGGTCTATTACACTCTTTGGGTAAAAAGGGATAAGGATTGAAATTGCTTGAGAAGAGTGACCGTGATTGACCAAGCCTAGCCAGCAGCCAGTAATCTAATGTTTTCAGACCCCAGTCAAACATTCGTAGATGTTTTTCTGAAAAATAATAAAAAAAAAAAACTAATATTAATATAAATCATAATAATCTGCAACTGTCCTTGAATATTCTAATTCTAGAGATTTTACCTTTCAAATATATACAAATATATACGTATATAGAAAGAATTATGAAAATAATATACCACTCAAACAACAACAACAAAAAAGACTAAAATAGCATTAAAATTTTTTATTCATGACAACACAGAAGAATACACAAAATTGAAGTCTTATTTTCTGGAGCCAAAACATAAAGATTTCTTCCTGAGCCAACTCTAGAGCAGGCAACATACAAATTGCCCATGCGAGAAACAGGGTTGCTCCAAGTCAATGCCAGCAATTTTGAGGGACTGACCTTGAGCCTTGTTAATCGACATGGCGGGCTTGAGACTGTTGGGGATTCTCCCATGTGGCTACTTTGGCCTCTAGCAGCTCGGGCAGCCATGCGTCGAGCTGCAGGAGTTCTTACTCCAATTGCAGATCTTTTGCGAGGCATATCAAATGGGATGATTCAATTTGAAAATATGTCCTAAAAAAAAACAGAAATAGCACAATCAGTACCAAAAATATTTTTGTATATATATATATATATATAAAAGCTTTTAAGGAAAACAGTGCAGACCCAAAACAAATCCAAAGTATCAGAATAAGTTACAGAACAAAACTGATTATCTAGTAAAAATTTTTAAGTTTGTAAATATCAAAACTACATTGTTCACTAACCATAACTTGGTAACTAAAACAAATTTCTCTCTCAACATTTCTGCAGAAAAAAAAATAAGGCTAAAAAAACTAATGGCAAAACATGTCAAACAGGTCAATCTTTAGAATGCTCAACTATTTTTTCCCTAGCCTAATATCTGCGTAGACAAAAAGAAAGCAGCATAATAGAACTACCACAAACAAAATATACAGAAATGGCAAGCGAATAAAATAAATGACAACAACAGACTAAATTTTAAACTATCAATGAAACATATGATTTTTTTAAAAGAATAACAAAACAAAGGTCATTACAACAATTAAAAAACAAAAGCCCATTGTTTATATACAGTAATAGAAGTTTGTAAATATTGTCAAATCTGCATTGTTTACTAACCGTAACTTTGTAAAATGTAGTGCCCTATCAACATGTCAGAAAAAAAAATAATACTAAAAAAAAAACTAATGCCAAAATAGCCATGTTAATATTTTAGGCTGATAAAACCAAAGGGTATATGGATTATAGACAAACACATGTTTTGGCTGTTAAATGAGACAGTAATTCATATTAAATTTTCACTACTGTATTTTTTGCATATTGACTATTGTTTGTTTAATTTTAAGAATTATCACATTGACTGCAAAAAAAAAACAAAGGCCAGAACAAAAATTAATAAAAAATAAGAAGGCCATTGTTTACATACAGTAACGCTAATTTTGTAAAGTTTTTTTTAATGGCATTGTGTGAACTTACCTTAACTTAGTAATATAAATTTTAGGCAAACACATGTTTTGGCTGTTAAATGAGACAGTAATTCATATTAAATTTTCACTACTGTATTTTTTGCATATTGACTATTGTTTGTTTAATTTTAAGAATTATATCATATTGACTGTAAAAAAAAAAAACAAAGGCCAGAACAAAATTTAATAAAAAATAAGAAAGCCATTGTTTACATACAGTAACGCTAATTTTGTAAAGTTTATTTTTTTAATTGTGTGAAATTTCCATTGTTTGAACTTACCTTAACTTAGTAATATAAATTTCTCTCTCAATACTTTTGTAAAAAAAGTGACACTCGTATAAAAAGATATTTTGAAAAAGTACGCAAGCAACTTGAAAAGAAATGCAGAACGCTCATTGGTCGCTTAATTGGCCTCGTGTTGTTACTTTCCCTCGTATTTACTCCGCGTGAGCCTCGTATTTACTCAGCGTAAAAAAAAGGTTCTTCAAATGAAAAAAAGAAATAGCCAAAAATACTAGGCAAAATGTAGCCGAAAATTTTCCTCAGGTTTATAAAAAGCGACATGCAAAATTTGGTACCAATTGGTTCAGTAGTTTTTGAGTTTATCGCGAAACAGACAGACAGAAATTGACTTTTATATATATAGAGATTACTACTTTATACTACTCTATTTATAGATTATAATACTGGATTTCTATTGATGTGCATATTTAAATGTTTTATTGATATTTTGTATATACTTTATATTTTGATTCTAAATTTTGTAAATTCATGACTGAAATCACACACACTATAACTAAATAAACATATAACCGGGTAGTTGGGGATATGAGGATACGCTCCAGGAGCCTGGGTTACCTTTAAGTTACTTCTATATATATAATTGTGAATAAATAAAAATACATTCTTAAAAAAATATTTTATTTAAATAAACTAAAGAGTAAAAATAGTTTTTGGCATTCAGCAATTACATTTACATGAGTGGAAATAAAAGCGGCGGGGGACAATCATATTTTAAGAGAATAGGTAAATATTCAGTATTCCAATTATATATATTTGTGTGCCTTCAGATGTTTTAGTGTTGATAAGCTTTATATTATAATAACATTTCATTTTTCAAATTCTCGCCTATTTTGCTTCTTATCACATTACATAGTTTAGAGAATTTGGCTGTAGAGCTCAAATTCCAGGAAAATAAAGCTTCTCCTCTGTTCCTGTCATGTTCGAAGCGTGTTTCGATCACATAAGAATAAATAGGGAATTTTATTTGGTACCATGCTTTTATTTCTTCCCTTTTTTTACCTTCTTCTAATTCTTTTTTGAAAATATAAGCTCTTTTGTTAAAGTCAGTTTCAGTTAAATACTGATAGAAATTGATATCATATTTAACAAATTTGTAAGTTCGCATCTTCGTAACCTCATTTTGGCACCCATCCCAGTATCTGGAACAATTTGGTCTTTTTTCAATGTGATTAGGTTTCGATGCAGATGGATTTTGTAAGACAAAATAGTTTATCATAAGTATCATTATTTTAAATAAAAAATGATGAATCAATTCAATATTTTCTGTTCTTTCTAGTAGATTTGGTAAATAATTTATTTCAAACAGACGCCTATATTTAAGGCCATAATATGTCGAATCATTCTCATCGCCGTCTCGATTACTTTCATAAAATTCTATTTCAAAATCATCATCATTAGTAGAAACTCTTTCCTCGTAGTCAAAATGTTCATCATAGTGGATTAATTCCTGAAGATTCCCATCATCTAATACTTGCGCTAAAATGGTCGCTGGGATTCGTCCTGTATCGTCCTTGATGTTTAAATCGGCACCAGCATCTACGAGAGCTCGCATGGCCTTCAAATTATTCAATTTAGTTGCGTAGTGAATAGGAGTATTCCCCTCGAAATTCCTAATATTTACATTTGCACCCATACCTATTAGAAATTCCATACATTCATATCTTCTTTTTTCCATTGCATAAGACAGAGCTGTTAATTTTTTTCTATCTTTCGCATTGATATCTGCCCCTCTTTTGATCAAATCTTTTGCTATATCCAAAAGTCCCTTGCGGGCTACTCTCATTAAAAGTGTTCCCCCGTTTTCATTTGTCGCCTTTATATCCGCTCCAGCTTCTAAAAGGATTTTATAACCCTTGAAATTTTGCACATAAAATATTGCTGATTTGCCTTCCGCATTTTTAGAATGTATATCGGCCCCAGATTTTATCAAGATTCTGATTGCATCATCAAAACCATTCACTACAGAAACCATCAGTGGAGTTTGGTTTGTTGAGTCCTTAACATTTACATCTGCTCCTTGTTCAATTAAATAATTTGCCACTTTAGAATAAGAATTACTAAGAACCTTGTGGAGAGGAGCGAAGCCTGTACTTGTAGTATTAATATCTGCACCATTTTTGCACAAAATATTTATATTTTCCAATTTTTTATTTGAAGCAGCACGATATAAAGGAGTAGCTCTAAAATTATCTAAGGCATCAATTTCAGCACCTGCATCTATCAAAATTTGCACAATTTTTACATTTTCTCCATTGCGGCAATATGCAATGGTGTTGATCCAGAGAGATTCTTCAGATTAACTCCAGCATCAGCCTGTATCAGTAATTCACAAAATTCTGTATATCCTTTCAATACGCATATATGCAATGGGGTATTTCCTTGTTTATCTGGAGCATCAACCTTAGCTTTCCTCTTAATTAATAGTTTCCCGTGAATTATGCAATTACTTTTAACTGACAAATGTAAAGGCGTTTCTGAATTTCCATTCCCCTCGTTCACATCAACCTTACCGTTAATCAATTTCTTCACCTTTTTTGGACAAACACACTTCTTTTTAACTAAATCACACGATTGTAGAGACAATTTTCGCCTGATTATGGGGAATCGCTTTTACTTTGTAAAATATGGAATAATTATTTATTTGATTAAAACGCAGGTTCATAAATTAAATAATATAAACAAAATATTCAAATTCATGGTGAATATTTGATGATAAGTATATTTAATATTCTGATTTTAACTGATAAAAATATATATATTAAAAATAAAAGAAATAATTAATTATAAAAACACTTTTTAAAAAAAAGCTTTTATTTAAAATGCACTAAAAATACCAAATAAATATTTCTGAAGTGTTGCTTTTTTTCTGAAGGTACCATTTAACAAATAAAATAATAGACTTAGAAATAAAAGCGGTGGGGGATGATAATCATTTATGCAGCAAATAGGTATAAATTTAATGAAAGGCATAATCCTGACAACCCAGAAGTCTGAAAATTGGTCAGCTAGCATTGTCATCAGGTTTGAACATGTGTACCAAATTTCATATTTCTAGGTGCCCTATAAGTATATTAAATATTGATTACAGGATTTGGCGACAGACATCCAGACAGACAGACATGGAGACAAGTTAAATAAAATCTTTTAAAAATAATGAAACGTATTCAAATAATAAAAAGAAAATAAAAATATGGGGATATGTTATCGTGGCAGCTGTAGCCAACCACCAAACGAAAATGGTCCCTACTGTGAGAAAGGTGAACCCTTCCCATCTGCCAAGCACATGTTCAAGTTCAACAGCATGGACAACCTTTACAACTTTGCTTGTCGTACTTTCCAATCCATCCTAGTGGACTCCAACCTCAACACTCCCAAGAAAAGAAACAGAGCCATCAAAACTTTGCTACTCGATTTGCAAAGAAAGCAGAGCTCCTTCTGGAAGATGCCTAAAAAGGCGCTAGCCTTAGTCGACCCCAACCTACGGGAAGTGCCACACTCCCCACAATTCCATATGCCTCAGTTGCGGCGTAGGAAGCAAAGCCTGTTCTACCAGAGAAAAAAAGGTAAGTCCTCCTTCATTAACTTGGCCCCATCCTTTGAATCCCACGTCGTTGTAAAATCAATTGACCATAAGGCTAACCCGAGGGAATTCCTAAAGAAGGTACATAAGGCTGAACCATCGCTGATGTCTACTAAAGATGTGGTAGCATCCATCAAAACAAGCGGCGAGGTGGTCCTCCATACCAAAACTTCTCAGGGGGAAACACTGCTTGCTACCAAGTTATCCACGCTGTCTAAAGGTCTAAGTTACCATGAACGTCCTAAGATCTTTCCAAGATTCTGCCTGTTTAGGCTCCCCAAGTTGTCCGCCTCTTCTCAAACATGATGATGGCTCTCATTTTTCTCCCGAAGAGATTGCCTCGCTGTGCTGAATCACTTTTTACCTCAGGACACCAGGCCTCATCCTCGGAAATTTTCTCATGCAATGTTTCCAGATCAAGCCGACTTTACATCGTGGGAGGTCACAAAAGCCATACAGCGTTGTGGTAGAAAGTAAGCATCAGGACCAGATGGCCTCGGTTCCCTTTGCCTAGATCTTGGAAGCTCTGATCTACACTCCCTGCTAGCTGGTATATTCACCAATTGTCTCAGAATGGGTCACTTCCCTCGCCAATAAAATAAGGCCGCCCCATACTCCTGCCAAAGGCGTCCAACTCTGCCAGCAGTCAGTTGGCGGGGTATAGACCAATCACTCTTATGAAAATCCTGACCAAGGTTTTTGAACGATGTAACCTAGCCAGACTGCAATGTCTCGCCGATCGTCATGGATGGCTCTCGGACAAACAATTTTGATTTGTTCATGGTAGGTCAATAGAAGAAGCACACGCTAAAATACCCAGTTTATCGATGAAAGGCAGTCCCACACGAGAAAAAACTTAGCGATCAGCTTAGACATAAGCAAAGCATTTGACACCGTCTGGAGACCGGCCATCATACAAGGTCTAGAACGCCTGACTTGTCTCCATTCACTGATTTGTATAGTGCAAAGTTTTATGGAAGATAGAAAGGCGTTTTTCTCCGCGTGGACAGCTACCGCCATCACATTCTCTCAGCTTGGCACCTCCCAAGGTTATGTACTAAGCCCATTCCTGTGGAATATCATTTCCCGGTTCACCTTCATCATACCTCGCATTAGAGAAGGTTTACTAGTAGCTTATGAAAACGACTTCACCCTGTTGACTAAAGTTCGGGGCCGACTGCCGACCAAAGCTATTAACACATTTCTTGCTCAAATCGCTTTATGGAGCACCGAGAACGGACTCGGGCTGAACCCCAGAAAGACGCAAGCCTGTATCTTCCCGTGGCGAAGAGTCCGACCCAATCCTAACCTTGAATTCATAATCCTTGGCCAACCCATCCCTATTAGTAAGACTATAACCATCTTAGAGGTGGAATTCGACCAGAAACGAGGTTTCGTCTCTCACCTATAAAACTCATTCGCAGGTGTCGAGCAATTTTTCCAAGATTGACGAACTCAATACATAAGGAATTCGGTATTTCCTATGCTGCTGCCATCAAAATCCCTCGGTCAGTGGTTATCCCGGCCCTTCTATAAATAGTCTCAGCTAGGGATCGTCATCCTTCCTCCAAGGAGAGTGCCCGTTAGCTTCGGACACGTTTGAAAAGCATATATTGAGAGGGGGCCCCTGTACGCCAACCATACCAGCCATATCCCTGACAGGAAGTTATCCTCTTTACATCATCATCCAGGCCCGGCTGGCTTTCCTAAAGGAGATCAAGGAGGGGATCTACGAATCGAAGCCAGGGCCAGGTGTGCTGCCATACCCCCATTCAGACGACCCCTTTCCTTTAGTTTGAACCTAGAAGAGGTAACAACGCCAATAATTTTCACAGATGGATCAAAAATATATTCTGGTTCTGATGCTGCGATCATCTTCCATTCCCAAGAACATCAGCCAGTTCTCCTACGGCTTCACCCAGACAGCACTGCTTTTCAAGTTGAATTCTTAACAATTCTTTGGGCAGCTTAAATCGCGGAGTCTAGTCCAACCAAAACAGTAGTGACCATTGCCTCGGACTCTAGATACGCTTTAGCAGCTATCTGCTCCTCAGAACCAACACGAACATCGCTAGTGACAAATATAAAAATGTCCTTAACAGAGCTCCTTACATCAGGCTGTGTTGGGTAACTGGACACAGTGGAATCAATGGCAATCTATATAAAACGCTTTCATATGACTTATATAAAAACATGGTATAGTTTCAGATGACCTTACATACAGTGCGAAAATAGATAACACTTTATCTTAAATTATTATTTCCTGTAAATCTGATTTTTCAATTTTTACTTTGAGTTTAAAATATATCAATGAGAAAAACAAATACTCTCACACGGGTAGTTGGCGATTTTCCTCCAGGACCCCGGGTTACCTCTATTTTCTCTCATTTACTCTCACATGTACTTTCTTTTAGTTTTACTGATTCAGACCTTTAATAGGCTTTGGGACAGGCTGCTATTCTATACCTGATCATAGAAGGGACTTATGTTCAAATATTATTATAAAGAAGCAATAATGTCAATCATCATGTTGAAATATTAGCATCACATTTACTGACTTTAAAATAAGAAAATCAGTTTTATATTCAAATATTTTCTAATTATAGATTTAAATATGTCATAATTTGTACAGAGCTGTATACAACCCTGACCCAATATGTATGTACAATGTATGTTTCAAAGATTTAATAAAGAATAAGGTTTGGAGGACAGAAAGCGTAGAAGTCAGGCCTAGCAAAGAGGCTTAAAGTTAGAACAACTATTAATAAAATTACAGCTAATTTTATGATCGCGGAAATCATAAAAGTTGAGTTTAACGACCAGTATTTCCTGGGCAAGGCCGGATATGTCTTCCGACAAAGAAATCAGCAAGGACCAATTAGAGGATAACACCTAAGTAGGTCAGCCAATGGAAAACGGCCACGTGACATCTTCCTACCAATTAGGAAACAACACCTAAGTAGGTCAGCCAATAGAAAAACGGCCACGTGACATCTTCCTACCAATGGGAAAGAAGAAAGGCCTTGGTGTTAAATCGAGAACCTAGGATAGTCAGTAGTGCTTTCGCTCCCACCGAGACAGCATCTAGAATAGTTGCTCCTTCGCTCCAAACGAGGTAACATCTGCTCTCGAGACCTCCCCGCTCATCTCATAGCTAAGTCAATCACCGCCATGTGATCAGATAATTAATAAGTCAAAACCCGCTCCGCCTTCTCTCTAAGCTTTTCTTTTCCTCCAAACCAGTTGCCTTTTATTTTCAAAACCCCATCACGTGTCCTGATTATTCCTCACTGTATGCTTCACTTTCCACTCAAACGACTGCGTTTCAACCAATCCTCACCATTCTCATCGAACAACAAGAAATTCCGCAACGATATTGTGACAGAACGGTTAAGTCGACAGGATAAAGATATTATGGAGCTTAATCAGGATTCCATAAGCGTAAAGTCGGACAACCCGACGAAACTAACGGGAGAAAGGCAAGAAGTAAGAGAGACGGGCGAGACAACTGCGCCCCTAGCGGACGTCGTCACACAGCTGTCGACGCTCTTGACCCGAGCAAAGGTTTCTGATGGAGCTGAGGCGACAATCCCGCCTTTCGATGGCACATACAGCGCGATCCAGTTTTTCCAGGCGTTCGACCGAAAAATGGAAGACGCCTCCATGGGAGAACAAGAAAAATTACTCCGCCTGCCAAACTACCTGGTGCGACAACCCCTGGAGCTCTTCAGGAAACTTCGGCTGGCCGACCGGAGCTATTTCCAGGTGAGGCAAACCCTCTTAGATCTCTATCCTGAGTCAAGCGAAGCGTCCTTTGCGAAATATTTCGCCGTGAAACTCACTGGACAAGCCAACCTAGAAACCTACTACCGGGAGAAAACCGCCATGGGACTGCAACTAGGACTCCCGCAGGAGGTGATTCTCGAGACGCTGACAGAAGGGCTGCCATTCTCCGACCAACGCCTAGTCCGCGTAGTGCCACCCGAGAACCTAGGAGAGTGGCTCCGACTGGTACAGCGGATCCACGGGCCCAGTGTACCGACAACGCGACCTCGAGAGGACCAACCACCCACAATGTCAGGTCCGTACCACAACCCACCCCGACGCCCAGGTGCATGGAATGCACCTCTTCCGCCGTCCAACTGCAAGTTCTGCGGCGCGAGGCACTGGCACAGCGAATGCCGACATCGACCAGTCCCGGCGACCCACGAAAAAGTGCGGACAGTGCAAACAGTCCCAAAACAACCAGTCCCGAGTCCACAGCAACCAAGTCAAGCCAGAGACACCCCAGCCGAGCAGACTTTTCGGGACTGAGGTAGGATCCCTAAACCAACTGACTGTCAAACTTTTTCTAGCCCCTAATATACCATGCCCCTTTTTAATTGATACAGGCGCCAGCCTGAATATAGTGCCATATAATCTTTACCATATGTTGAAAACCCACCTGCCTAAATTAACCCTTAAGGGACATTCACTGGATCTCCAAACCCTAAACGGTTTTGCAAAAACCATGGGTAAACTGTCTATCCCACTGACAATAGGACAAATATCCGGAAGAGAGAATTTCCATGTAGTGAATGCACCGTTACCATTTGGAATTCTTAGCATTAATAGTCTCCACAAATTCAAATTGGCAATATTTTAATAAATGCACTATATTCCAGCTGGGCGCCCCATTGTCTACCCCATCCTACCATTTTAACAATGTACCAAATGTATGCACGTACTGGCAGTGTCAGGCGATGTCACAAAGATCTTACCATACAGCCAAATCTTCCGCCTATGACAACCATTGCGTGCATTCATTGAAAAACACCCCCTTACCTACATGCCCTTTTTTCACTAAGGCCAATTGCCTTTTTTATATGCCATCAAATAACAAAGCCACAACGGCTTTAACTTGTGAAAATCCTGCCCAAAACATGTCAATACAGCAGGACAACTCGCATACCAAGCACATAGGCGATCACACGTCGTCACACAACTATCACATGACAAAACCACACAACGAACTCGACACTCCCATTGATACACAACAAAATCCTTTGCCACATGCATACTACAACACAACATCTAACACTCGCTATACACCGCAGTTCACAACACTTCTACAAAGATACACTCACATTTTCACACAGAACAAATTCAACGTACCATGCTTACGGATTCCACCAGTAAAAATACCCACGAATTCCGATAAAATAATTACCATACGTCCATATCGTGTTCCGATATGTGACCAACAAGAAATCCGTAATCAAGTCCAACAAATGCTGGAGAACGGCATCATAGAGCAATCTTTTTCACCTTTCTCGAGCCCTGTCACCCTCGTCACTAAGCGCGACAAGACCAAACGGTTTTGTATAGATTACAGAAAGGTGAACGAGCTAATCAGCTCTGATGTCCATCCCCTCCCGAGAATCGAGGATATCCTAGACCGCCTCGCACAGGCCAAAAATTTCTCCACGGCAGACATATCCTCTGCGTATTGGCAAGTCCCAATACACCCCGATTCTCGACCACTGTTAGCATTTGCCACCCTCGAAGGGTTATACCAACCCACTCGATTACCTTTCGGATTAGAAACCAGCCCTCAGATCTACGAAAGAGCCATAAGTCAGGTCCTACAGAGACACGGACTTGACTGTGTGGCACATTACTTTGATGATTTCATCATTTACTCCAACACATTGGAGGAGCATCAAAACCACCTGCGACAATTTTTCGCCTTTTGCGAAGCAGAGAAGCTACAACTTAACTTCGTAAAATGCGAATTTTTTAAGCAGTCCATAGATTTTCTAGGTTACACCATTACAGCTGGTACAATTACACCGCTCACACGCAACACCGACATTATCCACGCCATCAAACAGCCACACAACCGAAAAACGCTACAATCCTTTTTAGGCGCTGTGAACATCTATAACAAATTCATTCCGGAATACGCTCGCTTGCGAGCACCACTCAATAACCTCCTCAAAAAGGATGTCGTGTGGAACTGGAATGAAGTTTGTCAAGAGGCGTTCATTGACCTGAAAGGAAACCTCACACAACACCCCATTTTACACCTTTACAAAGAAGGTCTGCCATGCCAAGTGTATTGCGATGCATCCACCCTCGGTATAGCAGGCATTCTCAAACAAGTTCACCCTGACGGGAACGTATATCCAGTTCAGTACTTCAGCCGAACATTGCGCCCACACGAGAAAAACTACTCCATCTCTGAACTTGAGTGCTTAGCAATCGTTGAGAGTGTGGAGAAGTTTCGCATCTATCTTATGGGCAGAAAATTCACTATATTTTCTGACCATCACGCATTACAGTGGCTGAAAACCATCAAAAACCCGTCCGGCAGATTGTTTCGATGGAGTTTACGACTATCGAGTTACGAATATGAGGTCCGCTACATAAAGGGAAAACTACAGTATGAGGCAGATCTCTTGTCCCGTAACCCGTTTTGTGGATTCTTGGACGCCACCCTCATCAAGACCCACCAAACGTTTCCATCGAGGAAATCTAACCTGACCATTGATCGTAATGGATTACATACAGTTTCCCGAAAAGGTGTAACCAAGATTATAATTCCAAAACCACTCATACAACAACTCTTACAAACAGTACACACACAATACAATCACCCCGGTATTTCACAAATGTCACGACTCATCTCCACGCAAAATTACTGGCAAGGTATGTCAAAAGATATTAAACAAAAGGTTAAGACCTGTCCCACCTGCCAGTTAACAAAACGGCCATTGGGACCCACTTACGGGGAATTAAGTCAGCCTCCGGAAGCCAAAGAACCCTATGACCTATTATCCCTTGACACCATAGCAGGATTTGCCAAATATGGCAACACCAAAATATACCTCCATGTGGTAGTCGATCATTTTTCGCGCTACGCGTGGACTTTTCCATCTAAATCCACCAGCATCACCACCTACCAACAGGTACTTAAGCGAGTATTACAGGATGGCTCTCCAAAACGCCTTCTTACGGATAGAGCCCCTGCTTTCACTTCGCCCAAATTTAGTAGTTTCCTCCTTAATAGAAAGTATTTCCTGGGCAAGGCCGGATATGTCTTCCGACAAAGAAATCAGCAAGGACCAATTAGAGGATAACACCTAAGTAGGTCAGCCAATGGAAAACGGCCACGTGACATCTTCCTACCAATTAGGAAACAACACTTAAGTAGGTCAGCCAATAGAAAAACGGCCACGTGACATCTTCCTACCAATGGGAAAGAAGAAAGGCCTTGGTGTTAAATCGAGAACCTAGGATAGTCAGTAGTGCTTTCGCTCCCACCGAGACAGCATCTAGAATAGTTGCTCCTTCGCTCCAAACGAGGTAACATCTGCTCTCGAGACCTCCCCGCTCATCTCATAGCTAAATCAATCACCGCCATGTGATCAGATAATTAATAAGTCAAAACCCGCTCCGCCTTCTCTCTAAGCTTTTCTTTTCCTCCAAACCAGTTGCCTTTTATTTTCAAAACCCCATCACGTGTCCTGATTATTCCTCACTGTATGCTTCACTTTCCACTCAAACGACTGCGTTTCAACCAATCCTCACCATTCTCATCGAACAACAAGAAATTCCGTAACGATATTTTGACAAATATATATCCATTATTTTTCTATAAACAAATTTGATATTGGTTTAATTTGAATGGGCATTGTATATCATATATTTTAAACTGCTTCTTCATCTAAACATATACGCTGTTAAATTTATATTTTTCATTTGTAGGTTTGATTAAAAAGAGAGTCTGAAAGAAAGGCTTTGATTTTTTGTTTAATAAATAGGGATTACTTGGCTTCATTCGCCTTCTGCTCCACGAGTGAATATTTTATCCCCAAAAATTCGATTCTCACAATCAAACATGACATTGAAATATTGCCATTAACATTTTCAGACTGAAAATAAGTCTTTTCACCTAGTAAATGGTTAGTTTCGATGTATCGTTGTAAAATGGAACATAAATCTCTTACAGGCTTACCTCTATGTTCTGTTAGAGTTTCAGCCAGATTATTTATGTATTCAGGAGGTGCAAAGCCGATAAACATATAAATAGAGAAAAGAGTTAATCAACTTAAGAATATCATAATCAAATATATATGCTCAATAAAACCATTATTTGTTGAATCATCATTTTAGGGCAAACATACACTCTAGTAGAACATTGGCAAAGCATGGTCTAAATATATTTTTGCGAATAATATTTGACTTAAAACCGCATTTTATTTAATAAACTAGCGGATGTACCCGGCTTTGCCCGGGTTTTACCCGAGTAAAGGCTTGTCTAACGAACATTTGTTAAAACAATTTTCTATAAACTTATAAAAAAAATAATAGATATATTTTGATAATTTGAAACTCGTAAATTTGAATCTCTCGATAAAGTGATCATTTTTCCCCGGTCCCTGTGTGCCGTGTCATTCTGAATTTTGGCTTTCCTAATTTTCTACATTACAAAATCAGCGTTTTATCTAGTGAACATTTTTTCCCGGTCCCTTGAAAAATACTCGAAAATAATAGATATATTTTGATAATTTGAAACTCGTAAATTTGAATATCTCAATAAAGTGATCATTTTTCCCCGGTCCCTGTGTGCCGTGTCATTCTGAATTTTGGCTTTTCTAATTTTCTACATTACAAAATCAGCGTTTTATCTAGTGAACATTTTTCCCGGTCCCTTGAAAAATACTCGATAAGTTGAATAAAATCAATATTAATCGGTACCCGAGTAAAGGTTTGTCTAACGAACATTTGTTAAAATAATTCTCTATAAACTTATTTAAAAAATAATAGATATATTTTGATAATTTGAAACTCGTAAATTTGAATCTCTCGATAAAGTGATAATTTTTTCCCGGTCCCTGTGTGCCGTGTCATCCTGAATTTTGTCTTTCCTAATTTTCTACATTAAAAAATCAGCGTTTTATCTAGTGAACATTTTTTCCCGGTCCCTTGAAAAATACTCGATAAGTTGAATAAAATCATGGTCGTTTATGGAAGATGGACGAAGTTCCCGGAGGTCATCTTGGGCAAGCCCCCGCGAGGCTTTTTTTCTTGTCTACTTGGCACAGCTGTGTCACCAACTCTGCCCCCGCGCGTCAGGACATCTTGACCCCTCTGATTGGTCGGTGGGTACTTGGACTGTCCATCCGGCCGGCGGCCGGACGATTAAATTCTCTCGACAGGGGGTGGGGCTGACCTAAGCCTATCTCCGTCGCAAGGTGACGCTGCTTGCGAGTTAAAGCTACAAATCTGCAAATAACTCTAAGGATATTCAAGATATTCAAGAAATTATTTTTCGTAAACCTTTCCGGGGATATACCTAATAATATACCAAAATTTCACGGCGATTGGATGTATGGTTTTTGAATCTATAGAGTACACACACACAGACAGACATTCATTTTTATATATATATACTAGCTGAAAGACCCGGGCAACGCTCGGGTTTTACCCAATTAAATGTTTTCATTTAAATACTATTCGTTACAATTATAAATTGGCGGCGTGGATGTCACTCTTGTGAAACGTCCCGCTCCAAACTTTGTGTCTGAGAGGCGATATTTTTATAGAAAGATGATCTGGCTTTTGTTTTCTGCTCGAATGAATGTTTTTCTGTTAGAATTTTGTTTCTGCGTACAAAATAATGAGCTGGTTCCACCCGTGGTCTCTGCTTTTTGGAATTTTTCCCGATATAATTTTGTATCTGATAATCTTACATGATACAGCAATATCGTCATCATCATTTTCTGACTAATAATATATAGTTTTAATAATTGATTTATATATATTTTTAAATAGCCTATCGTCTTCCCTGTATTTTTTTACCTATGTATGGAAATTTTGGTTTGAATTAGTGAACTACTGCGAATTTGTATACCGGACATACAAACCAACAAACAAACAAACAAACATACAAACATTCATTTTTATATATATAGAAGATATAATATAAATGAGTTTTAAAAATTGTTTTAAAAAAATACATCGGCCGGGAATCGAACCCTGGCCGCCCGCGTGGCAGGCGAGCATTCTACCACTGAACCACCGATGCTTTAAAAAAATGGCCATATTTAGGTATTCATTCCATTCCGGATTAGTCCGCGTAAAAAAAAGTTCTTCAAATGAAAAAAAGAAATAGCCAAAAATACTAATCAAAATGCAGCCGGAAATTTTCCTCAGGTTTATAAAAAGCGACATGCAAAATTTGGTACAAATTGGTTCAGTAGTTTTTGAGTTTATCGCGAAACAGACAGACAGACAGAAATTGACTTTTATTTATAGAGAGACTGGCGTATGTACCCGGCTTCGCCCGGGCTTTACCCGAGTAAAGGTTTGTATAACGAACATTTGTTAAAACAATTCTCTATAAACATATTTTAAAAAAAATAGATATATTTTGATAATTTGAAACTCGTAAATTTGAATCTCTCGATAAAGTGAGCATTTTTTCCCGGTCCCTGTGTGCCGTGTCATCCTGTATTTTGTATTTCCAAATCTTCTACGTTACAAAATCATCGTTTTATCTAGTGAATATTTTTTCACGGCCCCTTGAAAAATACTCGATAAGTTGAATAAAATCATGGTCGTTTATGGAAGATGGACGTAGTTCCCGGAGGTCACCCGCGATGCTTTTTTCTTGTCTACTTGGCACAGCTGTGTCACCAACTCTGCTCCCGCGCGCCAGGACCTCTTGATCCGTCTGATTGGTCGGTGGGAACTTGGACTGTCTAACCGGCCGGCGGCCGGGGGGGGGGCAGACCTGAGCCTATCTCCGTCGCAAGGTGGCGCTGCTTGCGAGTTAAAGCTACAAATCTGCAAATAACTCTAAGGATATTCAAGATATTCAAGAAATTATTTTTCGAAAACCTTTCCGGGGATATACCTAATAATATACCAAAATTTCACGGCGATTGGATGTATGGTTTTTGAATCTATAGAGTACACACACACAGACAGACATTCATTTTTATATATATATACTAGCCGAATGACCCGGGCAACGCTCGGGTTTTAACCCAATTAAATGTTTTCATTTAAATACTATTCGTTACAATTATAAATTGGCGGCGTGGATGTCACTTTTGTGAAACGTCCCGCTCCAAACTTTGTGTCTGAGAGGCGATATTTTTATAGAAAGATGATCTGGCTTTTGTTTTCTGCTCGAATGAATGTTTTTCTGTTAGAATTTTGTTCCTGCGTACAAAATAATGAGCTGGTTCCACCCGTGGTCTCTGCTTTTTGGAATTTTTCCCGATATAATTTTGTATCTGATAATCTTACATGATACAGCAATATCGTCATCATCATTTTCTGACTAATAATATATAGTTTTAATAATTGATTTATATATATTTTTAAATAGCCTATCGTCTACCCCGTATTTGTTTACCTATGTATGGAAATTTTGGTTTGAATTAGTGAACTACTGCGAATTTGTATACCGGACATACAAACCAACAAACAAACAAACAAACATACAAACATTCATTTTTATATATATAGAAGATATAATATAAATGAGTTTTAAAAATTGTTTTAAAAAAATACATCGGCCGTGAATCGAACCCTGGCCGCCCGCGTGGCAGGCGAGCATTCTACCACTGAACCACCGATGCTTTAAAAAAATGGCCATATTTAGGTATTCATTCCATTCCGGATTAGTCCGCGTAAAAAAAAGTTCTTCAAATGAAAAAAAGAAATAGCCAAAAATACTAATCAAAATGCAGCCGGAAATTTTCCTCAGGTTTATAAAAAGCGACATGCAAAATTTGGTACAAATTGGTTCAGTAGTTTTTGAGTTTATCGCGAAACAGACAGACAGACAGAAATTGAATTTTATTTATAGAGAGACTGGCGTATGTACCCGGCTTCGCCCAGGCTTTACCCGAGTAAAGGTTTGTATAACGAACATTTGTTAAAACAATTCTCTATAAACATATTTTTTTAAAAAATAGATATATTTTGATAATTTGAAACTCGTAAATTTGAATCTCTCGATAAAGTGAGCATTTTTTCCCGGTCCCTGTGTGCCGTGTCATCCTGTATTTTGTATTTCCAAATTTTCTACGTTACAAAATCATCGTTTTATCTAGTGAATATTTTTTCACGGCCCCTTGAAAAATACTCGATAAGTTGAATAAAATCATGGTCGTTTATGTAAGATGGACGTAGTTCCCGGAGGTCACCCGCGAGGCTTTTTTCTTGTCTACTTGGCACAGCTGTGTCACCAACTCTGCTCCCGCGCGCCAGGACCTCTTGATCCGTCTGATTGGTCGGTGGGAACTTGGACTGTCTAACCGGCCGGCGGCCGGGGGGGGCGGGGCAGACCTGAGCCTATCTCCGTCGCAAGGTGGCGCTGCTTGCGAGTTAAAGCTACAAATCTGCAAATAACTCTAAGGATATTCAAGATATTCAAGAAATTATTTTTCGAAAACCTTTCCGGGGATATACCTAATAATATACCAAAATTTCACGGCGATTGGATGTATGGTTTTTGAATCTATAGAGTACACACACACAGACAGACATTCATTTTTATATATATATACTAGCCGAAATGACCCGGGCAACGCTCGGGTTTTACCCAATTAAATGTTTTCATTTAAATACTATTCGTTACAATTATAAATTGGCGGCGTGGATGTCACTCTTGTGAAACGTCCCGCTCCAAACTTTGTGTCTGAGAGGCGATATTTTTATAGAAAGATGATCTGGCTTTTGTTTTCTGCTCGAATGAATGTTTTTCTGTTAGAATTTTGTTCCTGCGTACAAAATAATGAGCTGGTTCCACCCGTGGTCTCTGCTTTTTGGAATTTTTCCCGATATAATTTTGTATCTGATAATCTTACATGATACAGCAATATCGTCATCATCATTTTCTGACTAATAATATATAGTTTTAATAATTGATTTATATATATTTTTAAATAGCCTATCGTCTTCCCCGTATTTTTTTACCTATGTATGGAAATTTTGGTTTGAATTAGTGAACTACTGCGAATTTGTATACCGGACATACAAACCAACAAACAAACAAACATACATACAAACATTCATTTTTATATATATAGAAGATATAATATAAATGAGTTTTAAAAATTGTTTTAAAAAAATACATCGGCCGTGAATCGAACCCTGGCCGCCCGCGTGGCAGGCGAGCATTCTACCACTGAACCACCGATGCTTTAAAAAAATGGCCATATTTAGGTATTCATTCCATTCCGGATTAGTCCGCGTAAAAAAAAGTTCTTCAAATGAAAAAAAAAAAAATAGCCAAAAATACTAATCAAAATGCAGCCGAAAAATTTCCTTAGGTTTATAAAAAGCGACATGCAAAATTTGGTACAAATTGGTTCAGTAGTTTTTGAGTTTATCGTGAAACAGACAGACAGACAGAAATTGACTTTTATATATAGAGAGACTAGCGGATGTACCCGGCTTCGCCCGGGCTTTACCCGAGCAAAGGTTTGTATAACGAACATTTGTTAAAACAATTCTCTATAAACATATTTTTAAAAAAAAATAGATATATTTTGATAATTTGAAACTCGTAAATTTGAATCTCTCGATAAAGTGAGCATTTTTTTCCCGGTCCCTGTGTGCCGTGTCATCCTGTATTTTGTATTTCCAAATTTTCTACGTTACAAAATCATCGTTTTATCTAGTGAATATTTTTTCACGGCCCCTTGAAAAATACTCGATAAGTTGAATAAAATCATGGTCGTTTATGGAAGATGGACGTAGTTCCCGGAGGTCACCCGCGAGGCTTTTTTCTTGTCTACTTGGCACAGCTGTGTCACCAACTCTGCTCCCGCGCGCCAGGACCTCTTGATCCCTCTGATTGGTCGGTGGGAACTTGGACTGTCTAACCGGCCGGCGGCCGGGGGGGGGGGGGCAGACCTGAGCCTATCTCCGTCGCAAGGTGGCGCTGCTTGCGAGTTAAAGCTACAAATCTGCAAATAACTCTAAGGATATTCAAGATATTCAAGAAATTATTTTTCGAAAACCTTTCCGGGGATATACCTAATAATATACCAAAATTTCACGGCGATTGGATGTATGGTTTTTGAATCTATAGAATACACACACACAGACAGACATTTATTTTTATATATATATACTAGCCGAATGACCCGGGCAACGCTCGGGTTTTACCCAATTAAATGTTTTCATTTAAATACTATTCGTTACAATTATAAATTGGCGGCGTGGATGTCACTCTTGTGAAACGTCCCGCTCCAAACTTTGTGTCTGAGAGGCGATATTTTTATAGAAAGATGATCTGGCTTTTGTTTTCTGCTCGAATTATTGTTTTTCTGTTAGAATTTTGTTCCTGCGTACAAAATAATGAGCTGGTTCCAACCGTGGTCTCTGATTTTTGGAATTTTTCCCGATATAATTTTGTATCTGATAATCTTACATGATACAGCAATATCGTCATCATCATTTTCTGACTAATAATATATAGTTTTAATAATGGATTTATATATATTTTTAAATAGCCTATCGTCTTCCCCGTATTTTTTTTTACCTATGTATGGAAATTTTGGTTTAAATTAGTGAACTACTGCGAATTTGTATACCGGCATACAAACCAACAAACAAACAAACAAACATACAAACATTCATTTTTATATATATAGAAGATATAATATAAATGAGTTTTAAAAATTGTTTTAAAAAATGCATCGGCCGGGAATCGAACCCTGGCCGCCCGCGTGGCAGGCGAGCATTCTACCACTGAACCACCGATGCTTTAAAAAAATGGCCATATTTAGGTATTCATTCCATTCCGGATTAGTCCGCGTAAAAAAAAGTTCTTCAAATGAAAAAAAGAAATAGCCAAAAATACTAATCAAAATGCAGCCGAAAATTTTCCTCAGGTTTATAAAAAGCGACATGCAAAATTTGGTACAAATTGGTTCAGTAGTTTTTGAGTTTATCGCGAAACAGACAGACAGACAGAAATTGACTTTTATATATAGAGAGACTAGCGGATGTACCCGGCTTCGCCAGGGTTTTACCCGAGCAAAGGTTTGTATAACGAACATTTGTTAAAACAATTCTCTATAAACATATTTTAAAAAAAAAATAGATATATTTTGATAATTTGAAACTCGTAAATTTGAATCTCTCGATAAAGTGAGCATTTTTTCCCGGTCCCTGTGTGCCGTGTCATCCTGTATTTTGTATTTCCAAATTTTCTACATTACAAAATCATCGTTTTATCTAGTGAACATTTTTTCCTGGTCCCTTGAAAAATACTCGATAAGTTGAATAAAATCATGGTCGTTTATGGAAGATGGACGTAGTTCCCGGAGGTCACCCGCGAGGCTTTTTTCTTGTCTACTTGGCACAGCTGTGTCACCAACTCTGCTCCCGCGCGCCAGGACCTCTTGATCCCTCTGATTGGTCGGTGGGAACTTGGACTGTCCAACCGGCCGGCGGCCGGGGGGGGGGCAGACCTAAGCCTATCTCCGCCGCAAGGTGGCGCTGCTTGCGAGTTAAAGCTACAAATCTGCAAATAACTCTAAGGATATTAAAGATATTCAGGTAATTATTTTTCGAAAACCTTTTCCGGGGATATGCCTAATAATATCCCAAAATTTCACGGCGATTGGATGTACGGTTTTTGAATCTATAGAGTACACACACACACACATACAGACATTCATTTATATATATATATATATATATATATAGATAGATATACATTGAAGTTCAAATTAACTCGGTTAAAAACCTGTAAGTTGGCCTTTTATTCGATATTTTATACCTATTTTAATCAAATGGGTCATGGTTCTATTATTTTATAAGTGACCATTCAGAAAAATTACATTGTCATGGAGAGTAAGCATGTTGAAAAATTTTGAAGGTTATTTTACTAGACATGCTTTTATATTACTTAATTGATTAAATAATATATAAAATATAGTACTTGGTTTATTTTTGTTTTTCTTTGTTGGAAATGTGACAAAAACCTCTTCCTAACTCTATATACTGTAAAATATCAGCCAGAATAGTTACATATTGAAGATGTGCATAGCCGAAAAACAAATATATCTACATCCATTGACCTTTAAAAATAGATATATATACACTCATAAATACTTAAAATATATATATATATATTATAAATTAAAAATAAGGCTTATTTTGGATTTAAATATGATTATTTATTTACCGATATTTCGATGGATCAATCTTCCATCTTTTACGAGGTGTTTTGCAGTGAAGCACGCAGCAGGTCGCGCGCCCCAGGTGAGCCACTAGACGTCTTCTAAGCTTATTGGGCGATGAACCATCTAATATATACAATCTAAACAGAGTAAATATAATCAAAATAAAAGTGATATATGTAAATGACTATTGAAATTAAGAGATATCAAATTAATTAAAGAAAAAGTGATATATGTAAATGACTAAGTGATATATGTAAATGACTAATGAAAATTAAGTGATATCGAATTAATTAAACAAATAAAATATCATGAAAATTGAAATAACTGTGTAACAAATATACAAATAGTAGTAATAGATATCCGATTAAAAATGGAATAAAATAACCATGTAAATAGCATAATCATCTAAGAGGTTCTAAACTGGGTATATATATCTGGCAAGTCAATCTTTCTATTGATTCTATTTTTATTCTCTAATGAGCTCCAGCTTTCTAAAAATAAACGGCAATGTTTTTCTTTGATGTTTTGATGAATTATAGATGTGTGATCGAAGTCTGGAGTGTGACTATTGTTGAATGCATGATCTACTAGTAGAGATGTCGGGTTATGAAGTATATATTAGATGGTTCATCGCCCAATAAGCTTAGAAGACGTCTAGTGGCTCACCTGGGGCGCGCGACCTGCTGCGTGCTTCACTGCAAAACACCTCGTAAAAGATGGAAGATTGATCCATCGAAATATCGGTAAATAAATAATCATATTTAAATCCAAAATAAGCCTTATTTTTAAAATATAAATGTATTATGGATTGCTCTATATTCAGAATATATATATTAGTAAATTAAATTTAATTGCCATCTTTCCTTAATATTTTACAAAGATAAATTTAATGGCAATGCGCTTCTTTTAAATATCATCAAATATTATGAGCCAAGCCTTCTCATCCAATAACTCATATCATTGGAGTAAGGTCTGTAGAGATAATATTTGATGATATTCAAAAGAAGCGCATAGCCAGTGAATTTATTTGTGTAAAAAAATATATGTATTTCCTGATCGAATATGGGTACAACCGTTATGCTTACAATCCCCAAGAATTAGTTCCAGCCAAGTGAGCAGCGCATCAGCAACGTGCCGTAGTATTTCGCCCACGATGTCTGCCACGTTTATTTTTGTACAGTTTTTTAGATGGATGAATTTGCAAATTTACATTTTAACACAAGCTTAACATATTTACAGTTTAACACACTTATTTTGATTAAAAGAAATTATACATCTTTGATATTATGCAAATTATGACATATAGATACCCTTACTTTATATTTAATACTAGACGAATGACCCGGCTTCGCCCGGGAATTCCCCCGAGTGCAATTTCCTTCATACTGAAAGAACATTACTAATAAATAGTATTAGAGCCATAGAATAGCAACACCGAAGTAATACATAGTTCAAATAGCTGGCAGATTTTCCACCCAACCTCCGAGGTACCCGCCCCAGCGTGTTAACTCTTATATATAGTGGTGCATCCTCTGTAGGTCTATTACACTCTTTGGGTAAAAAGGGATAAGGATTGAAATTGCTTGAGAAGAGTGACCGTGATTGACCAAGCCTAGCCAGCAGCCAGTAATCTAATGTTTTCAGACCCCAGTCAAACATTCGTAGATGTTTTTTTGAAAAATAATAAAAAAAAAACTAATATTAATACACTGCGTGACATTGAAAATGGAACACCAAGAAATAGTGGCCAGAAAATTATGCAAATTTCAGGGTAGACGCGCCTAACCGAGTTATGCAAATGATGTAAAATGCGCAGCTCTCGTGCGCACATAGAGTAAGATATAAGGGAAGGAACTTGCAGAAAGGACAGTATTCGTGTCGTTATTTCTTCAAGGAAAATCATTGTAGAAATTTTGTTCTTGTGTCAAAAGACACGTGTAATAACAGAGAATGCCAGGTCATCGTAAACGGAGGCAGTTCAAGCAGACAGACGCTTTTACGAGGGGCATGGTGATCGGACTGAAAAGGGCAGGTTGGTCCATACGTCAAATCGCAGCTGATACACACCTTGGTGCGTCCACGGTGCACCGACTGTGGAGAAGATGGTTGGAACAAGGAAATGTGGCAATTTATAGGAATGTCGGTGCAACCAGAGTGACGTCAGCACGTGTGGATCGGCGTATCCTTCGACAAGCAGTGGCGGCCCCACAAGCAACTTGTACCGCCATTCTGCAACATGTGCAAGACACCCTAGATCATTCCATCTCGACCAGAACCATTTCACGTCGATTGGTTGCTAATGGCTTGCACTCATGCCGTCCGCTAAGAAGACTGCCATTGACCCCACCGAATAGGCGCCAACGTTTGGAATGGTGCCGGGCTAAATCGACGTGGATGACGGAATGGCACAGGGTCGTGTTCTCAGATGAGTCGCGTTTCTGCTTGTCCAGTGATAGTCGCCGTGTACGCGTGTGGCGTCGACGTGGAGAAAGGTCCAATCCGGCAGCAATTGTGGAACGCTCCACCGTGCGACAACGTGGAATCATGGTTTGGGGCGCGATCGCGTATGATTCCAGGTCACCTTTACTTCGTATTCAGGGCACTATGACGGCCCAACGATACGTTGATGATGTGCTGCGACCGGTGACACTCCCCTACCTTCAGGGGGTACCCAATGCCCTTTATCAGCAGGATAACGCCCGACCGCACACTGCTCGCATTAGCCAACAAGCTCTGCAAGATGTACAGATGCTTCCCTGGCCACCGTACTCTCCTGATCTCTCACCAATCGAGCACGTCTGGGACATCATTGGACGCCGTTTGCATGCCTTGCCACAGCCGCGTTCAGAAGACGAACTGTGGCAAATGGTTGAGAGGGAATGGAGAGCCATCCCTCAGGACGCCATCCGTACTCTGATTGACTCTCTACCTAGACGTGTTTCTGCGTGCATCGCCGTCCGCGGTGGTCCTACTTGCTACTAAGCCGACGCCGTTCTCGCTCTGTATTATGACTATCATTTTGAAATAAAGATCACTTATTGTTCGTCCCTGTCTCTCTCTGTCTGCCGAGTTTCATCACTTTCTGGCCACTTTTTCTTGGTGTTCCATTTTCAAAGTCACGCAGTGTATAAATCATAATAATCTGCAACTGTCCTTGAATATTCTAATTCTAGAGATTTTACCTTTCAAATATATACAAATATATACGTATATAGAAAGAATTATGAAAATAATATACCACTCAAACAACAACAAAAAAAAAGACTAAAATAGCATTAAAAACTTTTTATTCATGACAACACAGAAGAATACACAAAATTGAAGTCTTATTTTCTGGAGCCAAAACATAAAGATTTCTTCCTGAGCCAACTCTAGAGCAGGCAACATACAAATTGCCCATGCGAGAAACAGGGTTGCTCCAAGTCAATGCCAGCAATTTTGAGGGACTGACCTTGAGCCTTGTTAATCGACATGGCGGGCTTGAGACTGTTGGGGATTCTCCCATGTGGCTACTTTGGCCTCTAGCAGCTCGGGCAGCCATGCGTCGAGCTGCAGGAGTTCTTACTCCAATTGCAGATCTTTTGCGAGGCATATCAAATGGGATGATTCAATTTGAAAATATGTCCTAAAAAAAACAGAAATAGCACAATCAGTACCAAAAATATTTTTGTATATATATATAAAAAAAGCTTTTAAGGAAAACAGTGCAGACCCAAAACAAATCCAAAGTATCAGAATAAGTTACAGAACAAAACTGATTATCTAGTAGAAATTTTTAAGTTTGTAAATATCAAAACTACATTGTTCACTAACCATAACTTGTGTGTGGTAACTAAAACAAATTTCTCTCTCAACATTTCTGCAGAAAAAAAATAAGGCTAAAAAAACTAATGGCAAAACATGTCAAACAGGTCAATCTTTATAATGCTCAACTATTTTTTTCCCTAGCCTAATATCTGCGTAGACAAAAAGAAAGCAGCATAATAGAACTACCACAAACAAAATATACAGAAATGGCAAGCGAATAAAATAAATGACAACAACAGACTAAATTTTAAACTATCAATGAAACATATGATTTTTTTAAAAGAATAACAAAACAAAGGTCATTACAACAATTAAAAAACAAAAGCCCATTGTTTATATACAGTAATAGAAGTTTGTAAATATTGTCAAATCTGCATTGTTTACTAACCGTAACTTTGTAAAATGTAGTGCCCTATCAACATGTCAGAAAAAAAAATAATACTAAAAAAAAAACAAATGCCAAAATAGCCATGTTAATATTTTAGGCTGATAAAAACCAAAGGGTATATGGATTATAGACAAACACATGTTTTGGCTGTTAAATGAGACAGTAATTCATATTAAATTTTCACTACTGTATTTTTTGCATATTGACTATTGTTTGTTTAATTTTAAGAATTATCACATTGACTGTAAAAAAAAACAAATGCCAGAACAAAAATTAATAAAAAATAAGAAAGCCATTGTTTACATACAGTAACGCTAATTTTGTAAAGTTTATTTTTTTATTTGTGTGAAATTTCACATTGTTTGAACTTACCTTAACTTAGTAATATAAATTTCTCTCTCAATACTTTTGTAAAAAAAGTGACACTCGTATAAAAAGATATTTTAAAAAAAGTACGCAAGCAACTTGAAAAGAAATGCAGAACGCTCATTGGTCGCTTAATTGGCCTCGTGTTGTTACTTTCCCTCGTATTTACCCCGCGTGAGCCTCATATTTACTCAGCGTAAAAAAAGGTTCTTCAAATGAAAAAAAGAAATAGCCAAAAATACTAAGCAAAATGTAGCCGAAAATTTTCCTCAGGTTTATAAAAAGCGACATGCAAAATTTGGTACCAATTGGTTCAGTAGTTTTTGAGTTTATCGCGAAACAGACAGACAGAAATTGACTTTTATATATAGAGAGATAGAGATTACTACTTTATATACTACTCTATTTATAGATTATAATACTGGATTTCTATTGATGTGCATATTTAAATGTTTTATTGATATTTTGTATATACTTTATATTTTGATTCTAAATTTTGTAAATTCATGACTGAAATCACACACACTATAACTAAATAAACATATAACCGGGTAGTTGGGGATATGAGGATACGCTCCAGGAGCCTGGGTTACCTTTAAGTTACTTCTATATATATAATTGTGAATAAATAAAAATACATTCTTAAAAGAATATTTTATTTAAATAAACTAAAGAGTAAAAATAGTTTTTGGCATTCATCAAATACATTTATATGAGTGGAAATAAAAGCGGCGGGGGACAATCATATTTTAAGAGAATAGGTAAATATTCAGTATTCCAATTATATATATTTGTGTGCCTTCAGATGTTTCAGTGTTGATAACCTTTATATTATAATAACATTTCATTTTTCAAATTCTCGCCTATTTTGCTTCTTATCACATTACATAGTTTAGAGAATTTGGCTGTAGAGCTCAAATTCCAGGAAAATAAAGCTTCTCCTCTGTTCCTGTCATGTTCGAAGCGTGTTTCGATCACATAAGAATAAATAGGGAATTTTATTTGGTACCATGCTTTTATTTCTTCCCTTTTTTTACCTTCTTCTAATTCTTTTTTGAAAATATAAGCTCTTTTGTTAAAGTCAGTTTCAGTTAAATACTGATAGAAATTGATATCATATTTAACAAATTTGTAAGTTCGCATCTTCTTAACCTCATTTTGGCACCCATCCCAGTATCTGGAACAATTTGGTCTTTTTTCAATGTGATTAGGTTTCGATGCAGATGGATTTTGTAAGACAAAATAGTTTATCATAGGTATCATTATTTTAAATAAAAAAAGATCAATCAATTCAATATTTTCTGTTCTTTCTAGTAGATTTGGTAAATAATTTATTTCAAACAGACGCCTATATTTAAGGCCATAATATGTCGAATCATTCTCATCGCCGTCTCGATTACTTTCATAAAATTCTATTTCAAAATCATCATCATTAGTAGAAACTCTTTCCTCGTAGTCAAAATGTTCATCATAGTGGATTAATTCCTGAAGATTCCCATCACCTAATACTTGCGCTAAAAATGGTCGCTGGGATTCGTCCTGTATCGTCCTTGATGTTTAAATCGGCACCAGCATCTACGAGAACTCGCATGGCCTTCCAATTTTTCAATTTAGTTGCGTAGTGAATAGGAGTATTCCCCTCGAAATTCCTAATATTTACATTTGCCCCCATATCTATTAGAAATTCCATACATTCATATCTTCTTTTTTCCATTGCATAAGACAGAGCTGTTAATTTTTTTCTATCTTTCGCATTGATATCTGCCCCTCTTTTGATCAAATCTTTTGCTATATCCAAAAGTCCCTTGCGGGCTACTCTCATTAAAAGTGTTCCCCCGTTTTCATTTGTCGCCTTTATATCCGCTCCAGCTTCTAAAAGGATTTTATAACCCTTGAAATTTTGCACATAAAATATTGCTGATTTGCCTTCCGCATTTTTAGAATGTATATCGGCCCCAGATTTTATCAAGATTCTGATTGCATCATCAAAACCATTCACTACAGCAACCATCAGTGGAGTTTGGTTTGTTGAGTCCTTAACATTTACATCTGCTCCTTGTTCAATTAAATAATTTGCCACTTTAGAATAAGAATTACTAAGAACCTTGTGGAGAGGAGCGAAGCCTGTACTTGTGGTATTAATATCTGCACCATTTTTGCACAAAATTTTTATATTTTCCAATTTTTTATTTGAAGCAGCACGATATAAAGGAGTAGCTCTAAATTTATCTAAGGCGTCAATTTCAGCACCTGCATCTATCAAAAGTTGCACAATTTTAACATTTTTCTCCATTGCAGCAATATGCAATGGTGTTGATCCAGAGAGATTCTTCAGATTAACTCCAGCATCAGCCTGTATCAGTAATTCACAAAATTCTGTATATCCATTCAATACGCATATATGCAATGGGGTATTTCCTTGTTTATCTGGAGTATCAACCTTAGCTTTCCTCTTAATTAATAGTTTCCCGTGAATAATGCAATTCCTTTTAACTGCCAAATGTAAAGGCGTTTCTGAATTGCCATTCACATCGTTCACATCAACCTTACCGTTAATCAATTTCTTCACCTTTTTTGGACAAACACACTTCTTTTTAACTAATTCACACGATTGTAGAGACATTTTTCCCTGATTATTAGAAATCGAATTTACTTTGTAAAATATAGAATTATTATTTATTTGATTAAAACCCAGGTTCATAAATTAAATAATATAAACAAAATATTCAAATTCATGGTGAATATTTGATGATAAGTATATTTAATATTCTGTTTTAAAACTGATAAAATATATATATTAAAAAAATAAAAGAAATAATTAATTATAAAAAACACTTTTAAAAAAAGCTTTTATTTAAAATGCACTAAAAATAACAAATTAATATTTCTTAAGTATTGCTTTTTTTCTGAAGGTACCATTTAACAAATAAAATAATAGACTTAGAAATAAAAGAGGTGGGGGATGATAATCATTTATGCAGCAAATAGGTATAAATTTAATGAAAGGCATAATCTTGCTAATCATTTGCTTCATATAAAATCACATTGATCTCAAATTTATTATTATTGTACCCCACCGCTTTTATTTCTAAGTCTATTATTTTATTTGTTAAATGGTACCTTCAGAAAAAAAAGCAATACTTCAGAAATATTTATTTTGTTATTTTTAGTGCATCTATATATATAAAAATGAATGTATGTGTGTGTGACAATTTTTTGACAATTAAAAATATTTATTGTCATCTTAGACAATATTACAATTTCCAATCAAAGAGAGAGAATAAATATATTACATATAGGAAAGAGAGAAAGAAAGAAAAATATATACATATATGACACATATATTACATGATGGTAATTGGAGATGGAGGAAAGAAACCTCGGCGCTGGAGGGTCCCGGACCAGGCGATGAGCGGATCCTCCACTGCTTCTCCGAGCCCAACCTGGACAAAGTAGCGATAAATTCGCAACTTTGCCGACGCCAGAATGGAAAGGGCGTCGTCCTCAAGGCCGGACCCGCCTAAGATCCAAGCCTGCAGGTCAGGGGGCCGCCTTATGATGTTGAAGGTCTCTCTAATGAGAGGCCTGATAGAGGGACAGCACCAGTAACGGTGGCTGAGGGAGCGGTCGATGGACCCGCAGGCAGGACAGGAGGGGCCGACCGAGGCAGGATGGGCCGGATGGGGCAGGGCGTGGAGGGCCAACTTGAGGGCCACGTCGGCCTCGTGGCCCGAGTAGGCGCAGCGCCGCAGCGAGGCCCAGTCGATCCTGGATGGTATTGGACCGATGGTGGGCGACCATCTCGAGGTGAACCTTGAGATGAGCGTGGCGGTGAGGCGTGGGCGATCCAGGGCCCGTCGGGCCGAGCGGGTCGTGAGGCCGTTGAGGAACGGCGTAGCCGTCCCCCGCAGCACCACGGCCGCAGCTAGGGAGCTAGATGAAGGCGTGGACTCCGCCCCGAAGCCCACGGCGTTCTCGGAGGTCAGCCTCCGACAGAAGGCGCCAGGGCCGCGGCGTCAGCCAGGGCCGAGCGCGTAGGTCGGACGATGAGGTGTTCCTCCACAGTGAGGTCCCGGACTCGGGCTCCGCGCCAGCGGGCGGGGGCCAGGAGGTCGGGAGGGCGGAGGAACCGGCAGGCGCCGATGATGGGGAGGTCCAGCAGCTGAGCTGTGGGGACCGCCCGGTGGTTGAGGCCCAGGATGTTGGAGGCCTCCTCCCACAGCTTCAGCAACCGGAGACGGGTGCCGTCCGGTGGAGGGTGGATCCAGGCTTCACCGCTGTTGCCGCCGACCAGCCAGCTGAAGGCATTTCTGCCTCCGCGGAGCGCGACCTGCACCCCCTTGAGGCAGGCGAGCTGGAGCTGGGTCGCGAGGTCGAGAAGGCCGAAGCCTCCGATGGCAACTGGTCTCGCCATGACATCGGCGGGACGCCACGCCGTGGGGGCATTGTCCCCAGACGAACCTCGCCAGTCGGGCCTGCAGCTTGGCGATGGTGATGGCAAATAGCCATGCAGGTGGTGCTGGATGACAGAGCCCACCAGCGTGTTCGCCGCTCTTGTTCGCCCGACGAGGGAGAGGCCGCGGGTGAAGGGCGTCCATCTGCGGCATGCCCTCTCCAGGAGGGCCAGGAGATGCTGCTCCCGGTGGGCGACGGTGCTCCTGGGGGCGATGTCGAGCCCGAGGATCCTGATGGAGGTGGTCGACCAGGAGGCGCCGAGAATGGAGTCGCCGCGGTTGCGCCAGGCGCCGCACCAGAGGCCAGCGCTCTTCCGGAGGTTCATGCCAAATCCGGAGGCCTGCTTGTAATCTTCGAAGACGGTCGCCACCCGCTCGAAGTTTCCGTCGTGATGGAATAGGAGGACGATGTCGTCGGCGTAGGCGATGTCATTGCCCACGCCGAGGGTCAACTCCAGGCGACGTAGCAGCGGCCCCGTGGCGATACTGAAGAGTGCGGCGCTCACGGCGCAACCCTGTCTTAGGCCGTTGAGGAGGGGGAAGGCGGTGGTATAGAAGCCTCTGGCCCGGATCGTAGCGTCCGCCCCGGCGTATAGGATGTTGATCCATGCCAAGAAGGCCGGCGGGAGGCGGAGGGACATCAACAGGGACTCCAGGAAGCCGCGGTCTAGTGAGTCAAAGGCGGACTCTAGATCGACGCCCATGACGGCCAGCGGCGAGCCCAGGACGGTGGCCTCCTCAACGGCGTCGGTCACCATGGCGATGTTCCATGACGGGGAACTCCCGGGGATGGCGTAGGTCTGGCATTCCGGCACGAGGGTCCGCAGGTGGGGCTTGAGGCGCCCTGTAGTTGGCCGAGGGCAGCGCGACAGGCCTATAGCCATCAAGGCCGCGACCTCCGCGGGCCTTGGGCACGAGGCAAATGGAGCTGCGCCGCGTCGACGGAGGCAGAGCACCGCGGAGCCGTGAAGCCGCGAACACCCGGGCCAGAGCTTCCGCGAAGAAGTCCTCGTTGAAGGCGACGAGGAGCTCGCACGGCAAGCCGTCCCAGCCGGGGGCCTTTCCGCGAGGGAGGTGCTCGATGGCGTGGGCGATCTCGCTGGGGGCTGATGTCTGGCCGGTGGAGCGGGTCCTCCTCACTCAGCTCGCGGGTGGTGGTGGTGGTGGTGGGCGCGCTGCTGGCGATGAAGGCAGCTCCTGCAGCTGGATCGCTGGTGGGACGGGCGAAGCGGGGCTGGAAGGTCGCGAACGGGCTGGGCGAGATCCATCGGTTCGGCAGGGTGGGGCGCCGAGGGGATCGCCGGAGCCTCGGTTGTTGTCTTCGCCGGTTGGACAGGGGACGCCGGTGTTGCGGGCGCAGAGGGAGGCTGCTGAGGAGGAAGAGGAGGAGGAGGGGGGAGGCCTTGCGTCGGTGGGAGACGCTGCTTGCCTGGGGCTGCCGTTCCCTTGCCTGGCGAGCGCTGGGCAGTTGGCTCTGCGGTGGCCCTGTTTCCCGCATTTCGAGCACTTGATGCCAAAGGAGAGGAAGGCAGACAGGGTGTCTCCTTTGGACTTGATGGTCATTCTGGTGGGCAGCGACTCCAGCCTCACGCCCTTGCGGAGCAGGATAAACGCCTCCCGGCGGCCGTCGTTGAAGGTATACTCCCCCATCTTGGTCATGATGGGGGCGATGGAGGTCACGGTGCCGAAGTTGCGCAGGGCCTCCACGATGGCGCTGTCCTCGACGAAGCCGGGCAGATTTGCGATGACGATGTGTTCTGCCCTTTTTCGGAAGGGGAAGACCTTCAGGTGAGTTCCCTCGATGTCAAGGCCCACCTCCACCAGACGGCTCGCATGGTCCTTGGTCGCGAGGCCCACGACGTAGTGGCCGTTCATCCTGTTGAATTGGCTTATTCTCCCTGGCCCTCCGACCAGCATGCCAATTGCCTTGAGGTAGGAGTAGTCCGGGATGTCAGGGCACAGCTCCACGAAGATGTATTTCTCGTGGTTGGTGGTGGCCTGCCTCGCCCTGGCTGCGGCGATGTTGGCGCGCGTTGCCTTGATTTCCTGGGGCGGCATTGACCTCGGCCCAGTTGGCCGCTTCTGCTGCTGGGAGCAGGGCTTCTCAGCAGGCCTGCCAGGCTGCTTTGCGGCGTGCTCTGGCGATGAAGTGCGGCGCCTTTTCTTGCTCTTGACAACGGTGTAGCCGTCGTTGGCGTCGACCTCCGCCATCTCGCTGTCGGCCCAGTTGAGCGAGGTTGGGTGATGTGTCGCTGGTCGAGGCAACAGTCGGCGGCGCCGTGACGTCACCACGCGCGGCGGCCAGATTTGCATGCATGTCGCCTGCCGGCGAATTTGCATATTTTTGAATTTCAGAAGAAATTTCATTAGTTTTCTTCATACTTATTTCTTTTGGCGATATTTCCTCGCCTGTTTCTAGCAGGATGCTGGGCCTTTCAGGCACTTTTTCAGCACATCCTGGGCTTTCCGCCAATACCACACTTGCCAGATTAAGCGCTGTTCACACGCACTCAAAAGGCGAAAACGGCGGAGCTCGCGAAAGCGTGGCCGCACGCTTGTGTGTGTGTGTCCTTTATGCCTGACCATACCACTAATTGGAACGCCATGAAACTTTGGGAAGTTATTTAGTATAGTACTGGGAAGGTTTCTGAAAAATAATTTCTTGAATATCTTGAATATCCTTAGAGTTATTTGCAGATTTGTAGATTTAACTCGCAAGCAGCGCCCCCATTGCGACGATGTTAACAAGTTTTTTTTATCTATAAGTTTTATTATCACAAAGTTTATTATCTTAAAGATTATTTATCAAAAGTAAGATTTCTCCCTATTAATTGCGCACAAGTCAAAGTTAGTTATCGAGTATTTTTCAAGGGACCGGGAAAATTTTTTCACTAGATAAAACGATGATTTTGTAATGTAGAAAATTAGGAAAGACAAATTTCAGGATGACACGGCAATTAATTTGAGACAAGATGAGACAAGGGACCGGGAAAAAATGTTCACTTTATCGAGAGATTCAAATTTGCGAGTTTCAAATTATCAAAATATATCTTTTTTTTATAAGTTTATAGAGAATTGTCTTAACAAATGTTCGTTAGACAAACCTTTACTCGGGTAAAACCCGGGCGAAGCCGGGTACGTCCGCTATTTTAAATAAAAGCTTTTTTTTAAAAGTGTTTTTTATAATAAATTATTCACGCTATTTTTAGTCGTATATATGCCAGTCCAAAAAAAAAAGCCTTATCACTGAGACGACGTTGGCCTTAAATAGCTGCAAGCCTGCTCGCAGCAGATTGGTCAATTCCTCGTGGGAGGTAGGAAGTGACGTAAGCAAAATCCGTTACGAACAGAACTGCGTCTCTTTGCTTTTGGGAACCCTAAATTTATTGAATTATATTACAAAGTTAGAGACACCCAGTGGATTATTGTTAGGGGATAATTGGTACATATAAAATTTGAATTATAATTAAACAATTGATTAAATAGTTAAAGGTGTAACAACATACTAATTGAAAAAGGGGAACTATTTAAAAAGGTGTTGTGAAATGTATGGTGGTATATTCTTACACACACCTATATAAATATATATAATGATAATAAATGTACAGGATTAGAGTTGTTCTCTTTTATTTTTTTTTTTTGTGTCATGTACATTGTGTAAATTTATTATTTGTTTTTGTATAAGATTATATTCGTTTTCTTTGTAGGCAAATATCAGACGCACCTAAATTGTAGGTATTATGTAAATTTACTGTCTCTTTTTTGTTTTGTGTAATATATATGAAATATATGTAAAATAGGTTAGTATAAAAGGGAAAATTTTGGATGAATAAAGTGTGTGTGTGAAAGTGAGGTTGGTCTAGGGTGTCTTGCTTGACCTCCTTTTCAAATTTAAATTGTCTCCACTGGGGAGACTGGTCCCTCGACATCTGAATCTAAGGGCGCCTAGGGCAGACAGCCTTTATCGCGCCAACAACTGGTCCCTCGACATCTGAATCTAAGGGCGCCTAGGGCAGACAGCCTTTATCACGCCAACAACTGGTCCCTCGATATCTGAATCTAAGGGCGCCTAGGGCAGACAGCCTTTACCCGCGCCAACAAGTGGTCCCTCGAGCCGGATCGAAGCGCTATGGAGACGCAGTCAACGGATTTGGAGGTAACTCCTCGTATCAGGAGGAGTACTAGAAAAAACCTTGGAATCGGGCCAGTAAGATATACGGACGCAGAGCCTCAGAGAACAACTCCCATCGCTATAACAGAGCTGACTGGGGAGGGAATAGACTCGACCAGGACAACGGAACCTGGAACAGGTGGACGGTCAGCTGCTTCGAGCCGATCAGATCGTTTAAGGAAGCGAATGGAGCTTCAGATGGTGAAGCTGAGAATTGAAGAAGAGAAAGGGAAGCTTCGGGTTAACTCGCTGCAGCAGCGGGAATTGGAGCTGCGAAGGAGCCTGAAAGAGGACGACTCCCAGTGCCTTAGCAGCGACGACGATGTCCCTGAAGACACCAAAGCCGAGAATGATGAGAAATACGTGGCGGAACGGGAGACAAGGCCGAAAGAAGAGCCATTGCTGTCGCAGACTGCCCCTGTATTTCGTCCCGCAACGCAGCCTGGTCGCTGCGCGAATGATCCAGAGCCTACTTCTGGTGCCAGCGAATTGGCAATGGCGTTGGTAGAGGTTTTCAAACAGCAGGGCATAAACACGGAGAGATTAATGGCGCGTCAGGGTTCGGGAGGACAGTTGCCTGTGTTTTCCGGGAACCCCCTTGATTGGCCGGTGTTCATCCAGCACTATCAGCAATCAACCAAGGACTGTGGGTATTCTCCAGCTCAGAACATGGGCGAGGTTGGAGAGAGCGGTGCAGGGAGATGCAAGAAGGTCAATGCGTGCTCTCATGATTGTCCCGGCCAATTCTGAGGTGGTAATACAGGTTTTGGAGCAGCGGTACGGACAGCCTGAGTACGTGGTACAGGCCTTAATTGAAATGGCCAAGAAGACCCCATCGCCGAAGGAGGGTCGATTGTCTGGGATCTTGGATTACGCCAACGCTATAAATAACCTGGTGACAACGGTGAAGGCGCTGGACACCCCGAGCCACCTGCAAAATCCTCAATTGAAGAAGGAGTTGGTAGACAAACTGCCAGATGCGCTGGGTTGCAGTGGGGAGAATACGTGTTGATGCGATGGGGTGCAGGAGAAGTCACATTGGAAGACCTTTCTAAGTGGATGAATATAAAAGCTGCAGCAGTCAGCATGGTGACCATCCCGGACTTCAAAAAAGGCCGTGAGAGGGATAATGGGCATCATAGCGTTATGACGGCGGTTGAGTCGGGTTCTCCCGGGAAATGCGCGGCGTGTAACGAGGCCGGTCATTGCATTCGGAATTGCCATCTATTTAGGTCAAGTGACATCGATGACCGATGGAGGATGGTCAAGGAGAAGAAGTTGTGCATTTCCTGTTTGCGAAAGGGACATGGCATAAAAACCTGCCGCCAAAAGAAGGTGTGTGGTGCGGGTGGATGTGAGCGGAGCCATCATCCCCTTCTGCACAGTGAGAAGGAAAGACCAGCGGCAACTTCGTCGACCGACACCAGAACCCCAGCAGAAATAAGTGGACTGTTGAATGGAAGCTCGCGATCCGTCATACTGCGGGTTATTATGGTCCAACTGTATGGAAAGGATGGAAAGTCAAGGAGGGAGTGTGCAATTTTTGATGAATGCTCTTCGTGACGATGATGGATGCGGATATGGCGAATCAACTCGGACTACGGGGAAGGACTGACCCCCTGCGGCTCAAATGGACAGACGGGAGAATGCAGGAAGATTTCACTTCCCGACGTGTTTCTTGTGAGGTCGGCCCCGTAGAGGATAGGCATAGATTCAGCCTGAATAATGTACGAACTGTACAAAATCTCTGTCTTCCTGCTCAGCCGTACAGATATGATGAGCTGTGCGAAAAGTGGAATCACCTAAACGCGGTAAAAATACCAGATATGGGTAATATAAAACCGAGATTACTAATCGGTCAACCCCACATTAGGCTGACGGCGGCGAGAGAAATCATAGAGGGAACTGGCGACTCTCCTATTTTGACAAAAACCCATCTAGGGTGGTTGGTACACGGTCCAACAGGCAATGCAAGCGGAAATGGGGAGATTTCTTTCTCTACCTTTGCGGTATCTGACGAGGACTTTCTTCATGATCTGGTAAAGGAGAATTTCAAAATTGAAAGCATTGGGGTTAGGGGGGCTGTTACCTCGTTCAAAACAGGACCTTCTGGCGGAGCAGAAGATAAATGAACTCACTCGACGAGTTGGAGGCAGATGGGAAACTGGTTTGCTATGGAAGGTGAACGGGGGGGATATGAGGCTGCCTGATAACTACAGTGTTGCATTCAACCGTCTTATAGGAGTAGAAAGGCGACTAGAACGAGACCCCTTGCTGAAAGTGGAATATCAGGAGAAGATCGATCATTATTCGAGAATGGGCTACGCTCGGATTCTAAGTAAGGAGGAGAGAAACGTGAAGACGGGAAGGCAGTGGCTCCAGCCGCATTTCCCCACCTTTCACCCCAAAAAACTCGGAAAATGATAATAGTGTTTGATGCTTCAAGCAAATGTAATGGTCTCTCCCTAAACTCGTTCCTGCTGACTGGGCCTGACTTGTCGGTGTCGCTTCCCGGAGTGCTGCTTAAATTCAGAAGAAAAGCTATTGCTTTCACCGGGGACATAACTGAAATGTTCCATCAGGTGGAAATCAGGCAGGATGATTGTGCTGCACCTGGTGGTTGGCTGCAGGTGGCTGCGCAGAACATACGCACTGCCAGTCTCATCGTGGGCATTGACTTGGTGCCCATTCCTCCCATCCCCCAAGTGATGACCTTGAAGGCCGACATCACAACAGAGGAATGCCGCAATCTCCTGTTCTCTACTCTTAATGGCTGGAAGGCTGACATCTTCCTCAATGACGGAGCCCCCAACTTGGGACAGAACTGGGTCCAGGATGCCTATGGCCAAGCGGAACTCACCCTCTCCGCCCTCAAACTGGCCACAGAGTTTCGAGTGAAGGGAGGCTGGTTCGTCACCAAAATCTTCCGCTCTAAGGAATACAACTCCCTCAAGTTCGTGGCAGAGAAGATGTTCAAGCGGGTGATTGTGTCCAAGCCCAAGGCCTCCAGAAATGAGTCTGCAGAAATATTCTGGGTGTGCAAACACTATTTGGCCCCAGACAAGATTGACCCCAAGTTCCTGCACCCCCAGTATGTCTTCAGGGACGTGGTGCAGGAGAGATCCAAGAACAAAGTGAGCGACCTGCTCAAGCCAGTCTCCAGGGAGAAGCCCAAGGCAGAGGGCTATGATGATCTCCGGGTCTACAAGAAGATGCCAATCTCTGAGTTCATCTACGGGGACAACTACATTGAGATCCTCTACAATGCCTATGAGATCACTCTGGATGATGAGACCATTGCCAACCACCTCTCCACCACAGCAGAGATTAAGGAGAATCTTAAGGACATCAAAGTTCTGGGTCCGTCAGACATTAAGCGGTTGCTGAAGTGGAGGAGGGGCACTGCGGGAGGAGCTGGTAAAGAAGGAGCCGGGCAAGGAGGCAGAGGAGAAGTTGGAGGAGGAAGATGTGGACGCCCTGCTGGCCAAAGAGCTGGAAGAGGTCACTGGAAACATGCGCAAGGAGAAGAAGCGCAAGCAGAAGAAGCTCCAGAAGAGACAGACTCAGATGTTGAAGAGTGAGGCTGAGACCGACCTGCTGGCTGAAGACTATGACCTCTTCACTATCTCCAAGATCAAGACCAAGAAGGCCTTGGAGACCATTGGAGCCGACCAGGAGCCCCCAGAGCTGGAGCCAGAACCAGAGGAAGAAGAAGCTGAGCTGAACAAGAAGAAGCTCAAGTACTACAGCCGGGATGAGCTGCCCAACTACCACACAGAGGGCGACGGAGCCCCCAAGTCTAGCTCAGAGGATAAGGACAGTGACGTGGTAGATGATGGAGATGCTCTAGACTCAGCCAGTGATGAGGAAGACAATGAGGAGATTTCAGAAGACGAAGGACTTCCAGATTCTGAGGAATGTTCAGCCGAGGAATCTGAAATGGATGATGATGATGCTTAGGAGGATGAGGAAGAGAACCCCCTGGTGATGAAGTTTAAGCAGAGCATGGACTCCAGGTGCAAGGAGTACTTTGACCAGTCCATGTTCAAGGAAGCTGACGAGGACTTCACTGAGTTGGAGATTGACCTGATGAACAAGGCTCTTCAGCAGAATGTCCAAGGTAAAGACAAGACCAAAAAGGAACAGAGAAAATCCACTGTTGAAGCTCCCAAGAAAAAAGGGAAAGCCGGAAAAAGAAACTTGAAGAGGATGCAAGAGAAAGCTACGAAGAGGACAGAGGCCAAATTGGACCTCAAGGCTGAAAGTGGATTTCGTCCCGAAATCGGGGGGAAATATGTACAGGATTAGAGTTGTTCTCTTTTATTTTTTGTGTCATGTACATTGTGTAAATTTATTATTTGTTTTTGTATAAGATTATATTCGTTTTCTTTGTAGGAAAATATCAGACGCACCTAAATTGTAGGTATTATGTAAATTTACTGTCTCTTTTTTGTTTTGTGTAATATATGAAATATATGTAAAATAGGTTAGGATAAAAGGGAAAATTTTGGATGAATAAAGTGTGTGTGTGAAAGTGAGGCTGACCTAGGGTGTCTTGCTTGACCTTTTCAAATTTAAATTGTCTCCACAGGGGAGACTGGTCCCTCGACATCTGAATCTAAGGGCGCCTAGGGCAGACAGCCTTTATCGCGCCAACAACTAGTCCCTCGACATCTGAATCTAAGGGCGCCTAGGGCAGACAGCCTTTATCGCGCCAACAACTGGTCCCTCGATATCTGAATCTAAGGGCGCCTAGGGCAGACAGCCTTTACCGCGCCAACAATAAATATATGCGTGATGATATTGGAATAAGATGACTGAATTATAACAGATAAAATTAATATATTTGTTGGCTTTTCTCATTTATTACCTTGTAATTCCATGGACGTTTTAGATAGGAATCTAAATATTTGGATTTCTAATTCCTTCCATGTTTGAACATTTATTGAAAAATTCCTTACGCAACCTCCAGCATTTTCCGAGTAGATATAATGCAACACATAATATTAAAAAATAAATATAGATAATGGTTCATTTCCCGCCTTCCCGGCCACCCAGAAGTCTGAATATTAGTACACTTGCATTGTTAATTGGACTGAGCGAGTATTGTGAGTTTCATTATTCTATATGGTCTGGAAGCATATTAAAATTTAATATACAAAATTTGAAAGGAAATTTGGAAATTTGTCCGTTCTTGGCCAACCTGACAACCCAGAAGTCTGAAAATTGGTCAGCTAGCATTGTCATCAGGTTTGAACATGTGTACCAAATTTCATATTTCTAGGTGCCCTATAAGTATATTAAAAAATGATTACAAGATTTGGCGACAGACATCCAGACAGACAGACATGGAGGCAAGTTAAATAAAAGCTTTTAAATGAAAGGTCGACCAATCTCAATGAAAATGGTCACATAAGAAAGAGTGTAAATAGTATACCAAGAAAGCTTAACCAAAGAAGGAGAAATCGAAGTAAAATCGCTAAAAAACGAACGGTTCGCGAGATATTGGCAAAACAAAATAAATAAAATTAAATATACAAAATTTGAAAGGAAATTTGGAAATTTGTCCGTTCTTGGCCAACCTGACAACCCAGAAGTCTGAAAATTGGTCAGCTAGCATTGTCATCAGGTTTGAACATGTGTACCAAATTTCATATTTCTAGGTGCCCTATAGGTATATTAAATATTGATTACAGGATTTGGCGGCAGACATCCAGACAGACAGACATGGAGGCAAGTTAAATAAAAGCTTTTTAAAATAATGAAACGTATTCAAATATTAAAAAGAAAATAAAAATATGGGGATATGTTATCGTGGCAGCTGTAGCCAACCACCAAACAAAAATGGTCCCTACTGTGAGAAAGGTGAACCCCTCCCATCTGCCAAGCACATGTTCAAGTTCAACAGCATGGACAACCTTTACAACTTTGCTTGTCGTACTTTCCAATCCATCATAGTGGACTCCAACCTCAACACTCCAAAGAAAAGAAACATAGCCATCAAACTTTGCTACTCGATTTGCAAAGAAAGCAGAGCTCCTTCTGGAAGATGCCTAAAAGGCGCTAGCCTAAGTCGACCCCAACCTACGGGAAGTGCCACACTCCCCACAATCCCATATGCCTCAGTTGCGGCGTAGGAAGCAAAGCCTATCCTACCAGAGAAAAAAGGTAAGTCCTCCTTCATTAACTTGGCCCCATCCTTTGAATCCCACGTCGTTGTAAAATCAATTGGCCACAAGGCCAACCCGAGGGAATTCCTAAAGAATGTCCAGAAGGCTGAACCATCACTGATGTCTACTAAAGATGTGGTAGGTTCCATCAAAACAAGCGGCAAGGTGGTCCTCCGTACCAAAACTTCTCAGGGGGGAAAACTGCTCGCTACCAAGTTATCCACGCTGTCTAAAGGTCTAAGTTGCCATGAACGTCCTAAGATCTTTCCAAGATTCTGCCTGTTTAGGCTCCCCAAGATGTCCGCCTCTTCTCAAACATGATGATGGCTCTCCTTTTTCTCCCGAAGAGATTGCCTCACTGTGCTGAATCACTTTTTACCTCAGGATACCAGGCCTCATCCTCGGATATTTTCTCATGCAATGTTTCCAGATCAAGCCGACTTTACATCGTTGGAGGTCACAAAAGCCATACAGCGCTGTGGTAGAAAGAAAGCTCCAGGACCAGATGGCCTCGGTTCCCTTCGCCTAGATCTTGGAGGCTCTGTTCTACACTCCCTGCTAGCTGGTATATTCACCAATTGTCTCAGAATGGGTCACTTCCCTCGCCCATAAAAGGAAGGCCGCCTCATACTCCTGCCAAAGGCGTCCAACTCTGCCAGAAGTCAGTTGGCGAGGTATAGACCAATCACTCTTATGAAAATCCTGGCCAAGGTTTTTGAACGATGTAACCGAGCCAGACTGCAATGTCTCGCCGATCGCCATGGATGGCTCTCGACAAACAATTTTGATTTGTTCATGGCAGGTCAATAGAAGAGGTACACGCCAAAATACCCAGTTTATCGATGAAAGGCAGTCCCACAGGAGAAAAAACTTAGCGATCAGCTTAGACATAAGCAAAGCATTTGACACCGTCTGGAGACTGGCCATCATACAAGGTCTAGAACGCCTGGTTTGTCTCCATTCACTGATTTGTATAATGCAACGTTTTATGGAAGATAGAAAGGCGTTTTTCTCCGCGTGGACAGCTACCGTCATCACATTCTCTCAGCTTGGCACCTCCCAAGGTTCTGTACTAAGCCTATTCCTGTGGAATATCATTTCCCGGTTCACCTTCATCATACCTCCCATTAGAGAAAGTTTACTAGTAGCTTATGCAGACGACTTCATCCTGTTGACTAAAGTTTGGGGCCGACTGCCGACCGAAGCTATTAACACATTTCTGGCTCAAATCGCTTTATGGAGCACCGAGAACGGACTCGGGCTGAACCCCAGAAAGACGCAAGCCTGTATCTTCCAATGGCGAAGAGTCCGACCCAATCCCGACCTTGAATTCATAATCCTTGGCCAACCCATCCCTATTAGTAAGATTATAACCATCTTAGGGGTGGAATTCGACCAGAAACGATGTTTCGCCTCTCACTTATAAAACTCATTCGCAGGTGTCGAGCAATTTTTCCAAGATTGACGAACTCAATACATAGGAAATTAGGTATTTCCTATGCTGCTGCGATCAAATTCCTTCGGTCGGTGGTCATCCCGGGCCTTCTATAAGTAGTCTCAGCTAGGGGTCGTCACGCTTCCTCCAAGGAGAGTGCCCGTCAGCTCCGGACACGTTTGAAAAGCATATATTGAGAGGGGGGCCCCTGTACGCCAACCAAACCAGCCATATCCCTGACAGGAAGTTCTCCTCTTTACATCATCATCGAGGACCGGCTGGCTTTCCTAAAGGAGATCAAGGAGGGGAACTACGAATCGAAGCCAGGGCCAGTTGCGCTGCCATACCCCCCATTCAGGCGACCCCTTTCCTTTAGTTTGAACCTAGAAGAGGTAACAACGCCAATAATTTTCACAGATGGATCAAAAATTTATTCTGGTGCTGATGCTGCGATCATCTTCCATTCCCAAGAACATCAGCCAGTTCTCCTACGGCTTCATCCAGACTGCACTGCCTTTCCTGTTGAACTCTTAACAATTCTTTGGGCAGCTTAAATCGCGGAGACTAGTCCAACCAAAACAGTAGTTTCCATTGCCTTGGACTGTAGATCCGCTTTCGCTGCTATCTGCCCCACAGGACCAACACGAACACCGCTAGTGACAAATATGATAATATCCTTAACAGAGCTCCTTACATCAGGCTGTGTTGGGTACCCGGACATACTGGAATCAATGGCAATCTATATAAAACGCTTTCATATGACCTATATAAAATCTTGGTATAGTTTCAGGTGATCCCTATATATAGTCACGACCGTCTTTCCTCATCGGCCTCAGTCACGGATGCGCGCGCATCATCATTATGATCATTATCATTATCTAATTATTATTATTATTATATTATTATTATTATTTTATTATTATCAACATATATAGTCACGACCGTCTTTCCTCAATTCCTCATGTCACGGATGCGCGCGCATCATCATTATGATCATTATCATTATCTAATGATAATAATAATAATTATTATTATTATTATATTATTATTATTTTATTATTTTATTATCAACATATATAGTCACGACCGTCTTTCCTCAATTCCTCAATTCCTCATGTCACGGATGCGCGCGCATCATCATTATGATCATTATCATTATCTAATGATAATAATAATAATTATTATTATTATTATTATTTTATTAGTTTATTATCAACATATATAGTCACGACCGTCTTTCCTCAATTCCTCAATTCCTCATGTCACGGATGCGAGCGCATCATCATTATGATCATTATCTTCTATAGAAGCTTCTATCTTTATAATTATGTATATTTACAAAAAGTCAATTCGCTCGCGCCTCTAGCGGTGAAAATGAGGGGTAATACCAGCTGACCTGATGTACATGTAAAGTTTGGAGCGGGACGTTTCACAAGAGTGACATCCACGGCTCCAATTTATAATTGTAACAAATAGTATTGGAATAAAAATATTCAATCGGGTAAAACACAGGCGTTGCCCGGGTCATTCGTCTAGTCAACATATATAGTCACGACCGTCTTTCCTCAATTCCTCATGTCACGGAAGCGCGCGCATCATCATTATGATCATTATCATTATCTAATGTTAATAATAATAATTATTATTATTATTATATTTTTATTATTATTTTATTATTTTTTATTATCATCAACATATATAGTCACGACCGTCTTTCCTCAATCTCAATTCCTCA
>CP092864.1:35613077-35632399 GCA_030710605.1 Cordylochernes scorpioides
GCTTGCACCACGCTGATGAGGGCCAACAGCCCGAAACGCGTCCGTGGTTAGCTTTTCTTGATTAATCAAGAATGGGTATTTGGCCAATTCTGGAATAATTAAAAATCAACGAGAATAGTTGATATTTATTCCGATAGATGGCGCCAGCCATCAGCAACTTTCAGTTGCACGATAAGGAGATGCCTTTTTCTTACTTTATGCACCTTATCCCAGTACAATGTTACATTTGTACTATTTTTTCACATTGTGTAGCGTCCTCACGCAATTCTGGCCTTAACTACCCGTTTCATGATTTTTCAGGATGCCTTAATGACCAATTTTTTGGCCGTTGAGGTACAGCTTGCACCACGCTGATGAGGGCCAACAGCCCGAAACGCGTCCGTGGTTAGCTTTTCTTGATTAATCAAGAATGGGTATTTGGCCAATTCTGGAATAATTAAAAATCAACGAGAATAGTTGATATTTATTCCGATAGATGGCGCCAGCCATCAGCAACTTTCAGTTGCACGATAAGGAGATGCCTTTTTCTTATATATATATATATATATAGTGGAATAACCCTCTGTGTCTACAGCAGGAATGAGTCCCTCAATGGTCAATTGTAAGAGTTCCTTTCCCCCGAGTTGTAAGGACTATCTGCCGTCATTTTTCAAGAAATGACGAACCAGGAGAACAAATCCAGGTTGGAGGAAGAGAATGGCTGCTGTCTGTAGAGGGCGGTGGCAAGGTTGCTGGACGGAGGCGGAACAAGGTGGCAGAATGGTCTGTAGCGGACTTCTCTACTGAAACTCAACATGTTGTTATCATAAAAAAGAGGGTATATAGTGGCAGCTGTCACACTGGTAGAATAGATTTGTTGCTCCATGGAAAGGTGGGGGATGCCATTGCCCCGTTAGTCAGCCACATTTCAGAGTACCCTGTAGGCCTTCACGGTTACCGTAGCGGTTCGGGGCTCACGACACCGTACTTCGCCCTACACTTACTTGTACTGCTTCTCCCGTCCACCACGTAGAGGAGGGGTTGGACTTCTAGGCAGGGGTAGAATAGATAAAAGAATTATATGAAGCTTTTATCTTGATAATCAGTTTTTTTTTTTGCATATTCTATATACAGTTACGAGCGTCATGGCCTCTGTCACGGTTTGCCGGCGCCCTCCTATTGGTCGGCTACGATCACGCCACCTTTGCCCCCCCTCCCCCCCCCCATCATTTGGTGCCGCCAATGCGCGAGACACTTCTGTCACCGTTTGCTTTTGGTTCAGTGGTAGAATGCTCGCCTGCCACGCGAGCGCCGCGGGTTCGATTCCCGACCGATGGTTTGGGGCGGGACGTTTCACAAGAGTGACATCTACGGCGCCAATTTATAATTGTAACGAATAGTATTTGAATAAAAGCATTTAATCGGGTAAACCCCGGGCGTTGCCCGGGTCATTCGGCTAGTTAATTTATATTTGGTAAAACTAAAAGTCAATTAGTGTAAAATATAATCTCTCATAAACATACTTTATTTTTATTATTTTTAGCTCTATTAAGGTAAAACTTTAATATAAAGCTTTAAAGTGCTGGTGGTCTAGACATGTTCGTAGAACACAGGCTGGCGTTCTAGTATTATTCTATAGGAATGCATTGTATTAACCAATATAATAAAGCACTATTAACATAAAATTTTATGAACCCAAAATAAGTAATTTAGTCTGATATATGGCTATTTACAAATTATGGAGTCGAATTCCTACCAGATCTATCACTTTTTAAATCACAAAAACAGTGTAAATTAGTTATTGCCTTAATTTGAATAGGTGTGCGCGCTTTTAATAGGCTATATTTTAAATTGAATCTTCTCATTTACAACTACTTGTTAAATTTTGCAATTGTTTGGTTTTCCCATCAGAAGTCACAGTGGCCTGAAGGGTGCTGATCACATCAATTTCATTGTAGGATTGAGAGGTGGGGAAATCTTCAAGAAAAATAAAACTCTTGTTTTATCGAAGGCGTTTTTATTTAAATTTTCGTCTAACTATTGACTAAGAGTCAATAAAGATGTTCAAATTGTCAATTGTATTTAAAGGCAGTTGAAGTTTCTTCAAGTCTTCAATGTTGGGGCAGGAGCGCGGGCCCGTGCATCCTCGGTGTTCGAGAGAGAGTTTACAACCCAGGTTTTCTCCAGGAGCGCAGAACGCCAACTACGCGGCTTTTTGAAACGAACACGCTGGCACGCGATATTTAAGACTGATCAAATCCCATAGTTGATTAACGGTAAAATTATTTCATTTAGTTCCCTGAAAAATGTTAGAAATCCATTATACTAATATATAGTAAAGTTTATATATAATATTCTATCTTTCCCTGCGGGAAAACGACAATTTCAGATATTATGTGGATATTTCGGTGGCGGAGTCTTTCCCGCGGTGGGCCCCACCAATGAAGACTGTATATATATTATATATATATGCATATTTATCAATTATTTATATATTTATATCTATTTATTCATATATTTATCAATTATATAATCTTATTTATTCATATTTATATTTATTCTGTATTTAACCTTATATAAACTTATATAGACATTGTAATAAATCAGTTTCAATCTCAATCTCTCTCTATCTGCGGAAAAACGCCAGCTCCAGATATTATGTGGAGTACGAGGCGGAGACCATTGTCCTGTGGGGATCGGCGACCCACATTATCCACCTCACCAGCCAGAGGGCGCGCCGGGCACAGGACTAGCTGCGTGGTGGATCTCTACCGTGGATGTGCCCCACTCCAATCCCTGGGCGGACCTGCGTCGCAACTGCTTCTCGGGGCATGAAGCAGATGTCGCCCTATGGCTGGCCCTCCACGCCCTACCCTATTCTGACCATCTTGCCTCGAGGCGTGCCAACTGTGCCGCCTGTGGGTCCAGCGACGGGTCGCGACCCCTGCTCCGGGAGGTATTCGCCTCCTGCGAAGTGCCCCTGAATCTGCAGGCCTGGGTGTTCGGTGTCGGCCTCTATCCCGAGGTAATGAATTTGAGAGTGTAGCGAAGGCTACCATCTACAAGTACCATCTTGGTCTTGAAGTGGGTAATGCCAGCCATTACATCGACCTGCCCACTCTGTGTGAAAGAACTCTCGCATTCCACCGGTGGCGGAGTCTTTCCCGCGTTGGGCGCTACCAATGACGACATTGTATATATCTATATATATATAAATGAATGTATGTGTGTGTGTCTGTTTGTCCTTTATGCCTGACCAAACCACTCATTGGAACGCCATGAAACTTTGGGAAGGTATTTAGTATAGTACTGGGAAGGTTTCTAGCGAATAAAATTTTTGAAAAAACTTTTCGCTTTAAAATAATCAAGATAAATATTCTAATTTATCTGTTATAATTCAACAATCTGCTCTAAATATTATCATGATGATACGATGATTTTGTAATGTAGAAAATTAGGAAAGACAAAATTCAGGATGACACGGCAATTTATTTGAGACAAGAATAATGATACAATTCCAAAGCAAGATACTATTCCTTTAACTTCCAATTAACGAGGGAACCAATTAATATTGATTTTATTCAACTTATCGAGTATTTTTCAAGGGACCGGGAAAAAATGTTCACTTTATCGAGAGATTAGTTAAAGAAACCTTTACTCGGGTAAAACCTGGGCAAAGCCGGGTACATCCATACAAGAATAATGATACAATTCCAAGGCAAGATACTATTCCTTTAACTTCCAATTACCGAGGGAACCAATTAATATTGATTTTATTCAACTTATCGAGTATTTTTCAAGGGACCGGGAAAAAATGTTCACTTTATCGAGAGATTCGTTAGACAAACCTTTACTCGGGTAAAACCCGGGCGAAGCCGGGTACGTCCGCTAGTATTATATATATTAATCAATTTTATATTTATTTATATATTTTATCCTTATACATATTGTCACAGTAATGAAGGTGACAAGTCGTTTGGATAGAATAAAATAATAGTTTATTAGATAACTTTAAATGAGGAATAAGTTTGAGGGATGAAAAGAATTAGCGGTAAACAGCGTTAACCCTCGAGCGCGCGCGCAGAGAATGTAACGTGCTTGCCAAGCTTTACAGTTACAAGCTATGTACATTTTTGGTTATGACATTACTCCCCTTTTCAAAAATAAGCAGCGACCCGCTGCTTAAAAAAAGTTCACTCTGAGATCAGTCTTGTGTTTGTTCTTCTGGGCTTCTGTATGGTTTCATCCGCAGGACGTGGACGATGTCTTTGATATTCCGTTGTCGGGGTCTCCTCTCCAAGGCCTCTGTCGTGGCATTGGCCTTTGAACGGGCTGCGAAATTGCAGAGAGGTTCCTTTCAACTTCCTCTCGAATAATTAGATCCAGGGAAGATGGTTTGAGAGTGGCTGGCTCGGGATTCAATGCATGGTGGATTTCTTCTCGGACGATACGTCTGATGAGGTCCTCCATAGATTCCGATTCTGCTGGGTTGATGGCGGCAGCATTCGGCAGTCTGTCAAAAACTATCCGCGTATTCACACGCTTCTTTTGAGATAGTTCGATTTTCGACACCACCTTATAAACTCCTCGGTGGTGGCAATTTCAAAGGTTACAATTGCCCTGTAAATTTCCTCAGAGACCCCCTTGACTAAATGAGCAACTTTTTCATTTTCATTCATGTTGGGATTAATTTGCCGACATAAATAGAGGACGTCTTGAATATACGCCTCACTAGACTCTTCCTTTCTTTGGGCCCTGGCTTTTAGTTTTTCTAAAAGTTGATCTTTTTCGCTTGAGTAATGCCCAAAGGCCTGAGACAACATTGTCTCAAAAAGTTCCCATGAGGTTATTTTTTCCTCTACATTCTCGAACCAGACTTTGGCCGTTCCTGAGAGGAAGAAGTAAACATTTGCTAGGCACATGGAACTGTCCCAGCAGTTGTAGCGAGCTACACGATGGTACTCTTTCAACCATTTCTCCGAGCTTTGGCCCGGTTCCCCCGAAAATATAGAAGGGTTTCTAATATATTTGAAGTGGTACTCACCCTGTGGGGTCTCTCTTCCTTCTTGTTGCATCTTAGAATACTCCAATGGGTTTAATCCTTGGATTCTACGACTTCTTTTTATAGCTTGGGCAGCGAAGGGATGATCCAGCTTGTCTCCACCAGAATGTCACAGTAATGAAGGTGACAAGTCGTTTGGATAGAATAAAATAATAGTTTATTAGATAACTTTAAATGAGGAATAAGTTTGAGGGATGAAAAGAATTAGCGGTAAACAGCGTTAACCCTCGAGCGCGCGCGCAGAGAATGTAACGTGCTTGCCAAGCTTTACAGTTACAAGCTATGTACATTTTTGGTTATGACAATATATTTATATAAATAATCTCTTATTTTTATTCTCATATATATATATATTTATATATAACCTTATATTAACGATATAATAAAAGTAGTTTCAATCTCTCTCTCTCGCACACAACGCACACAAAATAAACATTTTTAATTTCTAAAAAGCGTCATAGCTACTGGAATTTTATGAGAAAATATAATTTTATGAACTAAAATTATATTAAAATTCTACAAAATAGGAAGAGTTTTCAGTATAAAAAGTTTCTATATTTAAATTGAAAATGCTGTTTTTAACATTCTGTCTTAAAAATATCAAGTCCTCCCCCCTTCCCCTATATTCGGAGATACCTTTAAACCTTTGCAATTATTTTAAGAACCTTTACACCTTGAGATGGGAAGGGCTGCCATGCGGGGGAGCTGCAACATGCGGCGGGCAGTGCGTGTGCATACGCGCAAGAACAACGTGCCCGTTCCACGAAGCATCATGGCTTACTTCAAAGCCTCTTATTGTACCCACTGTGCCCGTTTTTCGCCACCAGATCTTGGAAGAATGCTCTAAGAAGAGCTGAGCATGTAGTCGCAAATGGTGGAGTACCTCCGCCAGTACCAGTGAGTTGGCCGCTCTCGTTCGTCCAACCAGGGAGAAGTCAAGGACGTATGGGGATCATCTGGAGATAGCCTTCTCCAGGATTCCCAGAAGGTGATTTTCCTGGATTGATTTTCAATGGTCTGATTTGATTTCGCAGCCCAACACCATAATGGAAGATGTGGACCACGAGATTTACAGCGCAGTGTTGGCATGGTCCTTCCAGGCTCAGCAAACAGTCCCTTACTTTTGAGGAAGTTCACGTTTTCTCCTGACGCACGCTAGAATTCGTCAAAGATGGTGATGACTTTCTCGAGCTGTCAATACTTATGGATCAGCATGAGAATATCATCAGCGTACGCCAGGACGGTCCCTCTTCTTTAAAATTTTTCCAGGTGGAGCAGTAGAAGTTCAGTGAAGATCGAGAAAAGGCACAACCCTGCGGAAGACCTCTTTGCATTGAAAACACGTGGGTGAAATTACCATTGACCTTGATGGTATCGTCGACTTCCGCATAGAGCATGTGGAGCAATTCTACGAAGGGCGGAGGCCGGTCGATGAAGCGCAGTTGGGAGGCCAGGAACTCTCGGTCCGGGTTGTCAATTGGTCGCGGAAAATTGTTCTTGAAGGCCAGGGCCACCTCATCAGACAAGCACGCGATATTCCATGAAGGACATATTTCCAGAACGTCCTACGTTTCACATTTCAGCATAATGGCTAGCAGGTGGCATCGCAGATGATCCAGAAGAACTCAGCTGACGATTCTGTAGTCTGCTGTAGGTCTAAGAAGAGCTGGGCATGTAGTCGTGCAAATGGTGGAACTCCTCCGCCAGTACCAGTGAGTTTGTCGCTCTCGCTCGTCCAACCAGGGAGAAGTCACGGACGCCACGAGGACTTGATGTAAGGCCCCTCTGAAAAGTCCTCGAAGCGCTTTACGAGCTCAGGCAATCCCAACTAGCCGCTTTCCCTTGTCACAGGCGGCGGATAGCATCTTCCATTTCCCTCGAGGAGATATTTTCTCGATGAAACGGGTCACTTTTCTTTAGAGTGATGTTCTCCATAGTACCCTCCAGAAACTCAGCGATTTCCTTCGGGCTGCAGATAGAACTGTCAAAGCGCTCTTTGAAGAAATTGAAGACGATGTGCCTTAGGCTCTCTCCCTCGATGTGGTTCCCCTGGGCGTCGAAGACGGTCGTTGGTCCTGAGCGATGTAATCGAATTCGCAAAGCGCGCCCAAGCTCAGGCAGCGAAAGGCCTCGAGCGCAGGAACCACGTCACGCTTCAGTTTTTCTATTCTATTAATATATTTCTATACTTTATCAATTATATTTACATCATTATTATTATTCAAGTTTAAACACACATAATACAATAACTAAAAGAGATATTTACCTACACTTGATTATTGACTTAAAACTCTTGTTTGTTTACAAATTTTGCTCCTTCCATTCTTTATTCCTTTCCCCCCATTAAGAGAAAGAGGTAACAAAAATAAAATTAAAAAAATATATATAATAATAATAATAATAGGGGAAAATCTATAAAATATACAATTTTAAATTATTATAATAACGAAAAGATTTAAAAAGGATAAGTTTCTTTATTTGAAAAATAAATTCGAGCTTTCGGGCGTAAGCTGCCTTTCTACAGGTTATATATTTTATATAATTATATATTTCTAACACTGGCATTACATTTAAGGATGACTAAACCACATATTGGGTCAATGGTCAAATTATTTTATTTCTCCCCCAATTTCTGACAAAAGGTTAAAAAGCCACACCCATTATACTTTTTATATCGTGAAGTTTTATATATAATATCTATTCACAAAATGAACATTTTAAATTTCTAAATAACCTCTTTATATCCGCTGAAATTTAATCAGAAATAATTGCATTGATTGAAATGATTAAAGAAAATATACAAAATAGGAAGGTTATTCAATATAAAAAGTTTCTATTTAAATTAAAAAATATTATTTAACTTTTTGTAATTAAACATCAAAATGTTGCCTTAAAAATGTCAAACCTTATATTGTACAAACAAAATTTTTAAATTCATTTATAAATAAATTTGAGATTTCTAGAAATAAAATGTTCCATAGACATATTTAATCAATTGAGATTAGTCAAAAGTTTAGACTAAAATTTTGAAATATAATTTGATATTAACTTTGATAAAAACTTTGAAAAAAAAAAATTAAAAATTAAATTTAATAATTATAGGCTTTTTGAAAAATCAATTCTGTTACGCTGTTCCAGTTTGTTTTTCTTGGCAAACATGTGCGATTTGTTTTTCTTTTTCATGTATAAAGTTATTTGAATATATTTATTATCAAAATGACAATCTATTTTCTTTTTGGGCCTCCAATTTGTGGAAAACGACATTTTATTAATAGTTACATTATGTCCACTGACGAAAAACTTTTTGAAATATATGCAGACGAATTTTTAAATAAAGATACAAGTGACTTTGTTGATTATTGCCTAGTAAATAAGGGTATATTATATATAAAAAATATTGAAGATATTACACATAATGAGCGGAGAATTTTTTTAACTTCATTAAGATATATTGAGAATAGGTTAGATAAAGAAAATTATGATTTAGTGTTTTCCTCAACCAAGTCTCTTACAGAATTGAAAATGGAAAAGATTTTATCGCGTGCTAAGCTGGTAAGTTTTAAATACAGTAGATAACATATTAAGGATTCCTTATTGTTTTCTCTCTCTCTACTTACAAATCATTACAAAGCATATGTTTCAATTGGAAGTGTGGGGTGAAGAAGGATAAACTATACACTGCAAGATCTTCCTATCCCCTTATTGGCAAAATTGAACAGCTAATTCCAAATCAATAACCTACACAAAGGGTTGGTAACCTTTTGAGTAGGAAAAGTAAAAAATTTACAATTTACAACATTTTTCAAAGTTTTTAAAGAGCTATAAAATTTTTTCTTTCCAACAATAAATAGTACACCTATCCCCCGATTTACACGGTACTTGTTTTACACGTTTTCGCTTTTACACGGTTTTCCAAATAAGTTTTTTTTTTGTTTTTATCGCACTATACTAAATGCTACTGTGATTGAACACATGCTCTGTGTACACATCTCACGAGGAATCCCGAGCTTATGTGCTGACTACATATTTTAACCTGTCAATGCATTTTATTTTTATTTCTGTGTACACCTATCCTCCGATTTACACGTTTTTCTCAGGAACGTATCTACCGTGTAAATCGGGGAGATAGTTGTACTTGTATAAATAAAGTTTTATTTATGCCAGTACTACATGCATCATCACATTCAAGGAGCTACATGTGGCTTGCAAGTTGAACTTTGTTGATTACGGTGACCTACACTAATAAACAAAACTTAAGGAAGTGGTATGTCGCTGGTCATCTGTGTTTTTGGTCGTGTCTTCAATAACTATGTATCAAATATATTTCAGAGTTATTATCTGAATCCCGATATACATGCTAAAAGGTACAACTTCCTTAAGTTTTGTAGATACAATAAAATAAGAACTAATCCAAATAAATTGTGTGAGACATTTCTGTAACAGCATTGTTACCATTATCAAACAAAAGAATAAATGAGAAAAAATATCACAAAATGTTCTTAAATAGTACTGTTATCAAGTGTCTTGATACTTCTCTTCTTCTTTCTTATCTCCACTCAATCATATTAGGGTATCAAGCTTGTTTGACCACCATCATGACTGGGTGAGTTAGAATGTCTTTGTCATTAAGACTGGGAGCACTTCTCAGTGGCAGGCCGACTTAGCTCCGAAAAAAATGGCCGCCTCTGACATGAGGAACAGACGCCATGTGCAGCCACTCCTAACATGGAGTACAAATGCTTCTCATCCTGTATCCCTGAATTAGGAGACCTTACAGGTACTATCAGCCAGGCCAGCTGAGCCCAGGTTTTTTAGTGAGCTTGTTACTGCTCCCCCTCCTCCTTTTTCATCCGGGCTTGGGACCAGCAGAGGTGGAGTTTCTTGATACTTGACACACTTGATAACAGTACTATATAAGAACATGCTGCAATATTTTTTCTCATTTATTCTTTTGTCTGATGATGGTAACAATGCTGTTACCGAAACGTCACACACTATTAATTTATTTTGATTAGGTCTTATTTTATTGAATTTATTTACACAAGGTAATAAGACCAAATCCAAATAAATAGGGTGTGACGTTTCGGTAACAGCGTTGTTACCATCTTCAGACAAAAGTTCGGTAACAACGCTCTTACCGAAACGTCACACACTATTTATTTATTTGGATTTGGTCTTATTACCTTGTGTTTATAATCTATAATCCAAATTGTGCCTTATCAATTGAATTTATTTGAATTATTTTCTTGAAAAATTTTCTTTGAATCTATAATCCAAATTGTGCTTTATCATTCCTTAAGTTTTGTCCATGAGTGTAAACAATGAGGGGGATCCTAAAGGAATGTTCTACTTTAAATGGTATTGACACAAAACTGGTGGCTAAACTGACTGCAATTGATGATTTAGGTAAAGAGAGAACTCCTTATCAATTTTTATAATATCATTCATCATAATCCTCACTAGCATTATTTTTTGGATATACAGTAGAACCTCTCTATAAAGGACAACACTTAATTGTAGAGCCAAAGTGTCCTTTAGGGAGAGGTGACCTCTTACTAGAGAATTACTCTTCTCCTTTCTTATCTCCACTCAATCATATTGAGTACACGCTTGTTCGTCGGTACATATACTAAAATTAGAACACTCAATCATATTAAGGTATCAAGCTTGAGACTTTTGATGGTGTCTGCCAGGGACGAGTAGACCTCATCAATGGATTAGTCAATACAGTGATAAGGCACAATTTGGATTATAGATTATAAAACAAGGTAATAAGACCAAATAAATAAATAGTGTGTGACGTTTCGGTAACAGCGTTGTTACCATCTTCAGACAAAAGTACTATTATTTGGTTATTAAATAATATGGTATATTATTTTATTTATTTGGATTTGGTCTTATTACCTTGTTTTATAATCTATAATCCAAATTGTGCCTTATCACTATTTATTTATTTGGATTTGGTCTTATTATCTTGTTTTATAATCTATAATCCAAATTGTGCCTTATCACTATTTATTTGGATTTGGTCTTATTACCTTGTTTTATAATCTATAATCCAAATTGTGCCTTATCACTATTTATTTATTTGGATTTGGTCTTATTACCTTGTTTTATAATCTATAATCCAAATTGTGCCTTATCACTATTTATTTATTTGGATTTGGTCTTATTATCTTGTTTTATAATCTATAATCCAAATTGTACCTTATCACATTCAGTACTTTTGTCTGAAGATGGTAACAACGCTGTTACTGAAACGTCACACTCTATTTATTTGGATTTGGTCTTATTACCTTGTTGTAGCGAATTACTAAATAGTAAAAATGGTAATTTTGTAAACAAATGTAAACTGTCCTTTGTAGAGAGATGTCCTCTAGCGTGAGTGTCCTACTATGTTCTACTGTAAAACTGAATACAAAATAAGGTAATGATGATTATAATTTTCACACAGATAGATGACGCTGAATTTCATTTTCAACTTGAAACAAGGGAATTTAGTAACCCATTTGTCCATCTCCCAGAAATTGTTTCATCCTCTAGCAATTAAAATGCTAAATCTTTATATGTACAGTAGAACTACCTCCCTGTAAAGGATAACACCTAATTGCAGAGCCAAAGTGTCCTTTAGAGAGAGGTGTCCTCTTCCTGAAGAGTTGCTAAATAGTAAAAATGGTAATTTTGCAAATGAAAATTGTCCTTTGTAGAGAGATTTTTTAAAAAATACTTGAAAGTACCGTGCACATACATTAACTGCATGCCAAAGTATTGTTTTTTAGAAATAAATTTGTATTTAAACAAAAATTAATGTTGTCGAAATTTGATTTTAAAAATTGGTTGAATTATCGATTGTGTTAAATTATCGCTTGGTTGAATTAATGTCTGTTATTTGATAGGCTGGAGACATGAATATATGGTCAAATTGTAGAAGTGTTGAATTAACGAGGTGTTATACTGTAATTGCTAAAGTAACAATTAAAAATTGATGAGGCACAATTTGGATTGTAGATTATAAACACAAGGTAATAAGACCAAATCCAAATAAATAAATAGTGTGTGACGTTTCGGTAACAGCGTTGTTTATTTGTTTATTTGGATTTGGTCTTATTACCTTGTGTTTATAACAATTAAAAACTTTATTAAGAAGAAATGGTGAGTTAAAGAAATCTTATTTATGTCTCTTGTAATTTTTGATTAAAAAATTCTAACCTTTTAGTTCTGGAAATTCATTCTTTTGAATTTTATTAAAAGTTTTATCTGATCTGTGTGCCATGTTTCTATGAATTATATAATTATTTATATGCAATGAGTTTCAATGAAAAAATGGCACATTTGGCTGGCAAAGTGTAAATGCAAATTTTATACAAGATAACTCCACTCTATAATACAATGTATATATACAGTAGAACCTCCTTGTAAAGGACACCTAATTGCAGAGCCAAACTGTCCTTTAGGGAGAAGTGTCCTCTTACCGGAGAGTTGCTAAATAGTAAAAATGGTAATTTGGAAAATGAAAACTGTCCTTTGTAGAGAGGTGTCTTCTCATGAAAGTGTTCTCTCATGGAGGTTCTACTGTATATATTTTCACTATTCAAGCCCTAATATAATTGGGTGGATTTATTTCTCAGATTAGGTTTTTCATCCATCCACCAGAAACCACAAGTTTGTCATCCAAGATCAGTTGGGAAGATATAGGAGGCCTAGAATATATCAAGAAACAAGTTCAAGTGGTAAGTAATGTTTTTTTATAATGGTCTTTAAATGTGTTTTTGCTTGAATACCATTTCTATGATTCCACCCTTCAGTGTAGCATATTTAAGCAGAATGATCTAATACAGTATTAGAGCTCTAAGAGAAGCGGTCTGGTAGATTAAATTGGCGAAACCGCTAGGAGAGTTAACCACTGATAAGCCAAGCCCTCCCAATATATTTTTTAACTGCAGTAAGGACAGTAGAAGGTTTTTATTATGTATAAAAGAAACATTCATGCCTTAATGATTTCATTTCTGTTGTTGCTTCTAATCCCCTTGGGTAAACATTACACAAATTCCATGAGTTCAGTTCTCATGGAATGGGGTGTAGGGGTGCAGCTTTCGTTGATCATGGTACCATGATTCAGATACACTTTTGCGAAAGTCTGACTTTCCTGTAATTTGAGACTGTTCCTAACATGGAAGCCTTTGCTGCTGACTCTAACATGAGCACAGACACAGCTCCTCCGTATCCCTGGAGTGGGACCCTTGCTGAGGTCTATCAACCGGGTCAGTTGAAGTCAGGATTTTTAAAGAGGTCTACTTCTAACAATGCTGTTGTTGGTCCGCGACTGCATATTCGTCAGAGTTATTCTATTTGTTTTGAAACTGGCCTTCATAACTGAAGGTCGTTCCCCTATCTGCCACCTGGGGACGCACCCTGTAGCAGTCAGCTCTGCCGAGGGGATTTCATTTCTTGTATATATATGATGCATTATTGCTTTATAATATGAGATTTTTTACTATTTATTTGACACTTTTTGGGTGTGTGGGGGAGGTGATTTCAGTCACACAATCTAGATACAGTGGACCCTCGGTTTGCGAGCATAATCCGTTCCAGAGCAATGCTCGTACTCCAAAACGCTTGTAGTGCGAAACTAATTTCTTATTTTTAATAATTGAAACTCTGGCAATTCTTCTTGCTACGAATAATTGCACAGTTTCCCACATTTTACATATTTCCCGAATCTGATCTGAAGGGAGGGATCCCAGTGAATTTTCATCCATCACGATTACGGGCAACCATCACGAGTTGCTCGTAATGCGAAATTTCACTCGTAATCCGAGGTAAAATTTTTCAAAAAATTTTGCTCGTACTGCGAAAAGCTCGTACTCCAAGGTGCTCGTAAACCGAGGGTCCACTGTATATGATGCAAAGGGTCAATTAGCAATGATAACCATGGTGACTTGCAACTGTTTGAACTGAATGTGCTCTACATGTCAATGCATCAGCTCACAACTCTTGTACTTAGAAATGCCAAAGTCCTCTTTGGTCATTTGAGACATACTGGTAGGGTTGGACTTGTCAAAGAATTAACGGTCATTCAAACAAATTAAAAAAAAAAGTTTGGTGTTTGGTTTAAATCACCGCAGGGTCTTTGGTATCAACCCCCCCCCCCCCCCCCTTTTTTTTTTCTAAAAATTATAATAAAAGTTATTAAAAACTTGCTATAATAGGAGACTATGTTTTGTTATGGGGGTCGATGGAAGGATGGTCTAAACCGTTGGTTTTCGACCGCTACGACCCGGGTTCGATTCCCGCATTGGGCACTTTTTTCTGATTAAAAAAAATGCTCCAATGGCCCCCGATTCTTGCCAACCCCAGCAGCGAGTGTAAGTAACCAAACGAGGCTCTGGCACATTTGTAAGTGCAAAATCGAACTGCTTTTCACATATGTAGACATGTGGTGCACTTACAGTAAAAGCAGTCGCCAACTTCTACCCACCATAATTATCATGGCCTGTACCACATGTACTAGGGATAAAAAAAAAAAAGTTTTCTTATTGCAATTATTATATTTTAACCCGCCTAAATTTCTCTGAGATGTTGCTATCATGTTGGGATGATGCCAGTACATCGAGTGGCCCCTCCTCTACCCAGAATCCTTTTCCAAACTGGATTTGACCAAAGGGATCAGTGGGATCCTGCTGTATGGTCCCCCAGGCTGCGGGAAGACCATGTTGGCCAGGGTCATTGCAGACAACCTCTCCGCCAGGTTTTACCACGTGGTCTGCAAGGACATCTTCTCTCCCTACTTTGGGGAGTCTGAGCAGAGGCTTAGTAGGGTAACTAACAATATTTACTCCTTTTTTTATGTGAAAAGAAACATCCATGCTTAAATACTTTTATTTCTTACTAGACGGGTGACCCGGGCTTCGCCCCGGGATTGACCCGTGTGCATATCTACCTGAGTGATATATATTTAGATAAGATTTTTTTTAAATAATTGTTTGTTATTAGCATTATCTATTTGTTTGCATCAGCATAAATTAATCTAATCTTTGATAGAGGGCGCTGTTCGTGAGCTAAGTAGAATAATTTGAATATATAGTTTTAATAATTGATTTATATATTTTTTAAAATAGCCTATCGTCTTCCCCGTATTTTTTTACCTATGTATGGAAATTTTGGTTTGAATTAGTGAACTACTGCGAATTTGTATACCAGATATACAAACAAACAAACATACAAACATTGATTTATATATATATATATAGATATATAGATGACACATTATTGCTTTTATTAATATTGCCACATGGAAAATTAGGGAAGGGGTGACGCCTCGACATTTGGCCCAATCTGAAACTAAGATGACGTCACGGTGACGCGCGATGTAAACAAAGGTTATGATTGGTTCATTGTTTTTTTTTTAAACAAGATTTAATTATTAATATTTTAAATACCTGTGATTAATTTATATTGTCACTATATTTATAAAGGACTTTTTATTTTTATAATTTTATATTAGCAATTTTTAAATTATGTTTTAGTGCTAACATAAACAAAGAAATACTGGCGTAATACGTTCCAACGGTGCCAACGATGATATTTGAATTTATAAATAGGCATATACAAAAAAATAAAAATTACAAAATTAATATTAATATAAATTACATTAGCCTAACCTAAACGAACCTAAACCTAACCTAAACTAACTAAACCTAACCTAAATGAACCTAACCTAAACTAATCAAACCTAACCAGAACCTAACCTAAACGAACCTAACCTGAACGAACCTGAACCTAACCTGACCTTAAGCGAACCTAAACGACCCTAAACCTAACCTAAATTAAATACGAAATTTTAATATTAATTAATAATTAATTTTATAATAATTTAAAATATCGGACACCATTGCTTTCAAGGTTTTAACATCATGTGCATTCATAACACACACGTGTTTACAATTGCGCTAAATTACACTGATAGACAAAACTTAAGGAAGTTGTACCTTATAGCATATATATATCGGGATTCAGAAAATAACTCTGAGAGATATTTGATGCACAGTGATATACAGGGTCCATTATGAAAGTAATGAGCATTTACTGGCAAAATACATTTATTGATCGTAATTTGTGTAAATGTTCAATATTCTTCAAAATACATTCCTCCTGCATCAATACACTTGCGGAGACGCGTTTGCCATGCCTGAAAGGCACCCTGAAACTCCTCGACAGGAATGCTTCTCAGGAACGTTGTAACATGGTGTTGGATATTTTCCACGGTTTCCCAATGTTTTCCTTTCATCTCTCTCTTGAGTCTAGGAAGCAAAAAGAAGTCACATGGAGCTAAGTCGGGACTGTAAGGGGGGTGAGGGATCACCGGGGTGTTGCTCCGGGCCAGGAAGTTGGTAATGATGAAGGCTGTGTGGCTGGTGGCATTGTCATGGTGGAGCTTGACCGTGTCTTTAATGTCAGTCCTCACGCGTGGGATCCGGCGTTTCAATCTCCTGAGCACCTCCAGGTAAAAGGCTGAGTTTACAGTTTGTCCCTGCGGTACAAACTCACAATGGACTATTCCTCGGATGTCAAAGAAGACAATGATCATCGTTTTGATGTGCGACTTGCTCATTCGCGCTTTCTTGGTGCGTGGGGATGATTTTGTGTGCCATGCACAGCTCTGCCTTTTCGACTCTGGGTCGTATTCAAACATCCAGGATTCGTCTCCGGTTACTACAGAGTTCAGAAAGTCCAGTTCATTTTGAATCAAATCCAACAATTCTTGACAGCGCAAAACTCTAAGTTCTTTCTGGTCTTGCGTCAACACTTTTGGCACAAGCTTCGCACAGACCTTACGCATTTGCAGATCCTCGGTCACATGTACCACAAATGTGGACATGTGTAATGTGTCAGCAATTTGCTGGATACTTAATCGACGGTCGGTACGCAAAACTTCGAGCACACGATCTACGTTCTCGTCAGTTCTGGCCGTTGTTGGGCGTCCTGAATGAGGTTCGTCGGCGACCTCCTCCCGGCCCTCCTTGAACGCCTTGTGCCACTTCCCAGACTGTGATCTTGAAATGCAATCGTCCTTGAAGGGTTTTTGCAGCATATGGAATGTTTCGGTTGCATTTTTTCCAAGCCTCATCGTTGTTCAAGCGAACGCTCCATCGCGCTATGTTACAAAAGTTGAAAACACACTTCAAGCGGAGGCATGTATCTCCCCTCTCACTGCTCGAACTCAACTGACGACCAGATGGATTGAAAGGGCATATCCCTCTACCACATTTCCCACGGTTTTACCGTGCTGCCATCTATCGTCGCGTCACAATAACATTATGCTCATTACTTTCATAATGGACCCTGTATATCACTGTGCATCAAATATCTCTCAGAGTTATTTTCTGAATCCCGATATATATATGCTATAAGGTACAACTTCTTCACGTTTTGTCTATCAGTGTTATTAAAAAAAAAAATTCTAATTTAAAATAGAAGGCCATTTAGACAAAAAATATATGTAGCGACAATATAAATTAATCACAGGTATTTAAAATATTAATAATTAAATCTTGTTTAAAAAAAAAAAAAAACCAATCATAACCTTTGTTTACATCGCGCGTCACCGTGACGTCATCTTAGTTTCAGATCCATTGTTGTACACATTTATCCCTAGCTACCCGGACTTATGAACTTCCATTGTTGTACACATTTATTCTCAGCTACTAAGAGCTATGAACTTCTATTAATGTCACATACCTTTTCTTTCTAGTCAAGTTTATTTCTAGCTGCTTGGGGCACAACATCTACCTAAAACTGGTTTTCTTGATGAGATAAACTGTGTATATATAGAAGCCTGCCATACACACAGATACAGTTAAAAAATTCATTATTGAAAAAATATTAAATTCAGATTTTTTTGGATATTTTAATTACAGATTTGATTAGGGGATCAGTGGAAGGATGGTCTAAACCATTCGTTTTCGCCGCTACGACCCGGTTTTAATTCCCGCATTGGGCACTTTTTTTTATGATTAAAAAAAAATACTCCAATGGTCCTTGATTCTTGCAAAAGTTCAACCCCACAGCGAGTGCAAGTAACCAAACCGGGCTCTGGCACATTTGTAAGTGCAAAGTTGAACTGGTTTTCACTTGTGTAGGCATGTGGTGCACTTACAGTAAAAGCAGTCATCAACCTCTACCCACCATGATTATCATGGCCTGTACCACGTGTACTAGGGATAAGCAAAAAAAAAAAAACAGATTGATGGAAATGAAATTAATTTCTCTAACAAATAATCTTTTTATAATCTCTACATACATAAAAAAATATCAGGAAGGCTTGCTGGTGGTGAACCTTTCCACTATTAGTTTTGCAAATTAGTTTACCAGACCAATATTATTGTTTTAGCATGATCCGCTCATGTAACTATATGCTTTTGAAGGGAAATTCTCATTTACAATAAAATCTTGCTAAAATATGAACAGGGGATATAGCAAACCTTCCCTTATAACAAACCTGATATAATCTCCATTTTATAATACAGATGGTACAATTTGGATTATAGATTATAAACACAAGGTAATAAGACCAAATCCAAATAAATAAATAGTGTGTGACATTGCGGTAACAGCGTTGTTACCATCTTCAGACAAAAGTACTGAATCAAATCAAAAGTACTGAATTGTTTCAGTACTTTTGTCTGAAGATGGTAACAACGCTGTTACAGAAATGTCACACACTATTTGGATTTGGTCTTATTACCTTGTATTTTATAATACATTGAACTATGGCTATAATGAACCAAAGGTTCAGTCCCATAATGGCTCACTATAGAGGGGTTTTACTGTATAAGGACATAAGTCTTCTTCTTTCTTATTTCCACTCAATCATATTAGGGTATCAGGCTGGTTAAACCGTTTGGTTTACGACCACTACGACCCGGGTTCGATCCCCGCATTGGACACTTTTTTCTGTTTAAAAAAAATGCTCCAATGGCCCCCCGATTCTTGCAAAAGTCCAACCCCACCAGCGAGTGCAAGTAACCAAACGGGGCTCTGGCACATTTGTAAGTGCAAAGTCGAACTGCTTTCACATGTGTAGACATGTGGTGCGCTTACAGTAAAAAGCAGTCGCTAACTACCCACCATGATTATCATGGCCTGTACCACGTGTACTAGGGATAAGCAAAAAAAAAAAAGGGTATCAAGCTTGTAGAGCTTGACAACCATCATGACTGGTGGGTGAAGTAGAATGCGTCTTCCTTTGTCATTAAGACTGGGAGCACTACTCAGTGGCAAG
>CP092864.1:35632499-35720751 GCA_030710605.1 Cordylochernes scorpioides
GCCCGGCTTATAGTACCCTGTTAGGGCTCCTAATACAGGGATACAGGATAAGCAGCGTTTGTACTCCATGTTAGGAGCAGCTGCACATGGCGTCTGTTCCTCATGTCAGAGGCAGCCATTTATTTTGGAGCTGAGTCGGCCTGCCACTGAGTAGTACTCCCAGTCTTAATGACAAAGGCAGACGCATTCTACTTCACCCAGTCATGATGGTTGTCAAGCTCTACAAGCTTGATACCCTAATATGATTGAGTGGAAATAAGAAAGAAGAAGACTTATGTCCTTATACAGTAAAACCCCTCTATAGTGAGCCATTATGGGACTGAACCTTTGGTTCATTATAGCCATAGTTCAATGTATTATAAAATACAAGGTAATAAGACCAAATCCAAATAGTGTGTGACATTTCTGTAACAGCGTTGTTACCATCTTCAGACAAAAGTACTGAAACAATTCAGTACTTTTGATTTGATTCAGTACTTTTTTCTGAAGATGGTAACAACGCTGTTACTGCAATGTCACACACTATTTATTTATTTGGATTTGGTCTTATTACCTTGTGTTTATAATCTATAATCCAAATTGTACCATCTGTATTATAAAATGGAGATTATATCAGGTTTGTTATAAGGGAAGGTTTGCTATATCCCCTGTTCATATTTTAGCAAGATTTTATTGTAAATGAGAATTTCCCTTCAAAAGCATATAGTTAAATGAGCGGATCATGCTAAAACAATAATATTGGTCTGGTAAACTAATTTGCAAAACTAATAGTGGAAAGGTTCACCACCAGCAAGCCTTCCTGATATTTTTTTATATATGTAGAGATTATAAAAAGATTATTTGTTAGAGAAATTAATTTCATTTCCATCAATCTGTTTTTTTTTTTTTTTTTAGCTTATCCCTAGTACACGTGGTACAGGCCATGATAATCATGGTGGGTAGAGGGTGATGACTGCTTTTACTGTAAGTGCACCACATGTCTACACAAGTGAAAACCAGTTCAACTTTGCACTTACAAATGTGCCAGAGTCCGGTTTGGTTACTTGCACTCGCTGTGGGGTTGAACTTTTGCAGGAATCAAGGTACATTGGAGTATTTTTTTTTTTTTCTCATAAAAAAAATGCCCAATGCGGGAATTGAAACCGGGTCGTAGCGGACGAAAACGAATGGTTTAGACCATCCTTCCACTGATCCCCTAATCAAATCTGTAATTAAAATATCCAAAAAAATCTGAATTTAATATTTTTTCAATAATGAATTTTTAAACTGTATCTGTGTGTATGGCAGGCTTCTATATATACACAGTTTATCTCATCAAGAAAACCAGTTTTAGGTAGATGTTGTGCCCCAAGCAGCTAGAAATAAACTTGACTAGAAAGAAAAGGTATGTGACATTAATAGAAGTTCATAGCTCTTAGTAGCTGAGAATAAATGTGTACAACAATGGAAGTTCATAAGTCCGGGTAGCTAGGGATAAATGTGTACAACAATGGATCTGAAACTAAGATGACGTCACGGTGACGCGCGATGTAAACAAAGGTTATGATTGGTTATTTTTTTTTTTTAAACAAGATTTAATTATTAATATTTTAAATACCTGTGATTAATTTATATTGTCGCTACATATATTTTTTGTCTAAATGGCCTTCTATTTTAAATTAGAATTTTTTTTTTTAATAACACTGATAGACAAAACGTGAGGAAGTTGTACCTTATAGCATATATATATCGGGATTCAGAAAATAACTCTGAGAGATATTTGATGCACAGTGATATACAGGGTCCATTATGAAAGTAATGAGCATAATGTTATTGTGACGCGACGATAGATGGCAGCACGGTAAAACCGTGGGAAATGTGGTAGAGGGATATGCCCTTTCAATCCATCTGGTCGTCAGTTGAGTTCGAGCAGTGAGAGGGGAGATACATGCCTCCGCTTGAAGTGTGTTTTCAACTTTTGTAACATAGCGCGATGGAGCGTTCGCTTGAACAACGATGAGGCTTGGAAAAAATGCAACCGAAACATTCCATATGCTGCAAAAACCCTTCAAGGACGATTGCATTTCAAGATCACAGTCTGGGAAGTGGCACAAGGCGTTCAAGGAGGGCCGGGAGGAGGTCGCCGACGAACCCCATTCAGGACGCCCAACAACGGCCAGAACTGACGAGAACGTAGATCGTGTGCTCGAAGTTTTGCGTACCGACCGTCGATTAAGTATCCAGCAAATTGCTGACACATTACACATGTCCACATTTGTGGTACATGTGACCGAGGATCTGCAAATGCGTAAGGTCTGTGCGAAGCTTGTGCCGAAAGTGTTGACGCAAGACCAGAAAGAACTTAGAGTTTTGCGCTGTCAAGAATTGTTGGATTTGATTCAAAATGAACCGGACTTTCTGAACTCTGTAGTAACCGGAGACGAATCCTGGATGTTTGAATACGACCCAGAGTCGAAAAGGCAGAGCTGTGCATGGCACACAAAATCATCCCCACGCACCAAGAAAGCGCGAATGAGCAAGTCGCGCATCAAAACGATGATCATTGTCTTCTTTGACATCCGAGGAATAGTCCATTGTGAGTTTGTACCGCAGGGACAAACTGTAAACTCAGCCTTTTACCTGGAGGTGCTCAGGAGATAGAAACGCCGGATCCCACGCGTGAGGACTGACATTAAAGACACGGTCAAGCTCCACCATGACAATGCCACCAGCCACACAGCCTTCATCATTACCAACTTCCTGACCCGGAGCAACACCCCGGTGATCCCTCACCCCCCTTACAGTCCCGACTTAGCTCCATGTGACTTCTTTTTGTTTCCTAGACTCAAGAGAGAGATGAAAGGAAAACATTGGGAAACCGTGGAAAATATCCAACACCATGTTACAACGTTCCTGAGAAGCATTCCTGTCGAGGAGTTTCAGGGTGCCTTTCAGGCGTGGCAAACGCGTCCCCGCAAGTGTATTGATGCAGGAGGAATGTATTTTGAAGAATATTGAACATTTACACAAATTACGATCAATAAATGTATTTTGCCAGTAAATGCTCATTACTTTCATAATGGACCCTGTATATCACTGTGCATCAAATATCTCTCAGAGTTATTTTCTGAATCCCGATATATATATGCTATAAGGTACAACTTCCTTAAGTTTTGTCTATCAGTGTAATTTAGCGCAATTGTAAACACGTGTGTGTTATGAATGCACATGATGTTAAAACCTTGAAAGCAATGGTGTCCGATATTTTAAATTATTATAAAATTAATTATTAATTAATATTAAAATTTCGTATTTAATTTAGGTTAGGTTTAGGGTCGTTTAGGTTCGCTTAAGGTCAGGTTAGGTTCAGGTTCATTCAGGTTAGGTTCGTTTAGGTTAGGTTCTGGTTAGGTTTGATTAGTTTAGGTTAGGTTCATTTAGGTTAGGTTTAGTTAGTTTAGGTTAGGTTTAGGTTCGTTTAGGTTAGGCTAATGTAATTTATATTAATATTAATTTTGTAATTTTTATTTTTTTGTATATGCCTATTTATAAATTCAAATATCATCGTTGGCACCGTTGGAACGTATTACGCCAGTATTTCTTTGTTTATGTTAGCACTAAAACATAATTTAAAAATTGCTAATATAAAATTATAAAAATAAAAAGTCCTTTATAAATATAGTGACAATATAAATTAATCACAGGTATTTAAAATATTAATAATTAAATCTTGTTTAAAAAAAAAACAATGAACCAATCATAACCTTTGTTTACATCGCGCGTCACCGTGACGTCATCTTAGTTTCAGATTGGGCCAAATGTCGAGGAGTCACCCCTTCCCTAATTTTCCATGTGGCAATATTAATAAAAGCAATAATGTGTCATCTATATATCTATCTATATATATATAAATCAATGTTTGTATGTTTGTTTGTTTGTATATCTGGTATACAAATTCGCAGTAGTTCACTAATTCAAACCAAAATTTCCATACATAGGTAAAAAAATACGGGGAAGACGATAGGCTATTTTAAAAAATATATAAATCAATTATTAAAACTATATATTCAAATTATTCTACTTAGCTCACGAACAGCGCCCTCTATCAAAGATTAGATTAATTTATGCTGATGCAAACAAATAGATAATGCTAATAACAAACAATTATTTTAAAAAAATCTTATCTAAATATATATCACTCAGGTAGATATGCACACGGGTCAATCCCGGGGCGAAGCCCGGGTCACCCGTCTAGTAAGAAATAAAAGTATTTAAGCATGGATGTTTCTTTTCACATAAAAAATGGAGTAAATATTGTTAGTTACCCTACTAAGCCTCTGCTCAGACTCCCCAAAGTAGGGAGAGAAGATGTCCTTGCAGACCACGTGGTAAAACCTGGCGGAGAGGTTGTGTGCAATGACCCTGGCCAACATGGTCTTCCCGCAGCCTGGGGGACCATACAGCAGGATCCCACTGATCCCTTTGGTCAAATCCAGCTTGGAAAAGGATTCTGGGTAGAGGAGGGGCCACTCGATGTACTGGCATCATCCCAACATGATAGCAACATCTCAGAGAAATTTATGCGGGTTAAAATATAATAATTGCAATAATTTTTTTTTTTTTTATCCCTAGTACATGTGGTACAGGCCATGATAATTATGGTGGGTAGACTGCTTTTACTGTAAGTGCACCACATGTCTACATAAGTGAAAAGCAGTTCGATTTTGCACTTACAAATGTGCCAGAGCACAGTTTTGGTTACTTGCACTCGCTGCTGGGGTTGGCAAGAATCGGGGGCCATTGGAGCATTTTTTTTAATCAGAAAAAAGTGCCCAATGCGGGAATCGAACCCGGGTCGTAGCCGGTTTAGACCATCCTTCCACCGACCCCCATAATAAAACATAGTCTCCTATTATAGCAAGTTTTTAATAACTTTTATTATAATTTTTAGAAAAAGGGGAAGGGGGGTGGATACCAAAGACCCTGCGGTGATTTAAACCAAACACCAAACTTTTTTTTAAATTTGTTTGAATGACCGTTAATTCTTTGACAAGTCCAACCCTACCAGTATGTCTCAAATGACCAAAGAGGACTGGCATTTCTAAGTACAAGAGTTGTGAGCTGTTAAGATGCATTGACATGTAGAGCACATCCAGTTCAAACAGTTGCAAGTCATCATGGTTATCATTGCTAATTGACCCTTTGTATCATATATCTAGATTGTGTGACTGAAATCACCTCCCCCACACACCCAAAAATTGTCAAATAAATAGTAAAAAATCTCATATTATAAAGCAATAATGCATCATATATATACAAGAAATGAAATCCCCTCGGCAGAACTGACTGCTACAGGGTGCGTCCCCAGGTGGCAGATAGGGGAACGACCTTCAGTTATGAAGGCCAGTTTCAAAACAAATAGAATAACTCTGATGAATATGCAGTCACGGACCAACAACAGCATTGTTAGAAGAGGAGAAAGGCCTCTGTAAAAACCCTGACTTCAACTGACCCGGTTGATAGACCTCAGCAAGGGTCCCACTCCAGGGATACGGAGGAGCTGCGTCTGTGCTCATGTTAGAGTCAGCAGCAAAGGCATCTGCTTCCATGTTAGGAACAGTCTCAAATTACAGGAAAGTCAGACTTTCACCAAAGTGTATCTGAATCATGGTACATGGTACCATGATCAACGAAAGCTGCACCCCTACACCCCATTCCATGAGAACTGAACTCATGGAATTTGTGTAATGTTTACCCAAGGGGATTAGAAGCAACAACAGAAATGAAATCATTAAGGCATGAATGTTTCTTTTATACATAATACAAACCTTCTACTGTCCTTACTGCAGTTAAAAAATATATTGGGAGGGCTTGGCTTATCAGTGGTTAACTCTCCTAGCGGTTTCGCCAATTTAATCTACCAGACCGCTTCTCTTAGAGCTCTAATACTGTATTAGATCATTCTGCTTAAATATGCTACACTGAAGGGTGGAATCATAGAAATGGTATTCAAGCAAAAACACATTTAAAGACCATTATAAAAAAACATTACTTACCACTTGAACTTGTTTCTTGATATATTCTAGGCCTCCTATATCTTCCCAACTGATCTTGGGTGACAAACTTGTGGTTTCTGGTGGATGGATGAGAAACCTAATCTGAGAAATAAATCCACCCAATTATATTAGGGCTTGAATAGTGAAAATATATACAGTAGAACCTCCATGAGAGAACACTTTCACGAGAAGACACCTCTCTACAAAGGACAGTTTTCATTTTCAAAATTACCATTTTTACTATTTAGCAACTCTCCGGTAAGAGGACACTTCTCCCTAAAGGACAGTTTGGCTCTGCAATTAGGTGTCCTTTACAAGGAGGTTCTATTGTATATATACATTGTATTATAGAGTGGAGTTATCTTGTATAAAATTTGCATTTACGTATATCAACTTTGCCAGCCAAATGTGCCATTTTATCATTGAAATAATTATATAATTCATAGAAACATCGCACACAGATCTGATAAAACTTTTAATAAAATTCATAAGAATTTTTTTTTTTTTTTGCTTATCCCTAGTACACGTGGTACAGGCCATGATAATCATGGTGGGTAGTTAGCGACTGCTTTTTACTGTAAGCGCACCACATGTCTACACATGTGAAAGCAATTCGACTTTGCACTTACAAATGTGCCAGAGCCCCGTTTGGTTACTTGCACTCGCTGGTGGGGTTGGACTTTTGCAAGAATCGGGGGGCCATTGGAGCATTTTTTTTTTTAAACAGAAAAAAGTGTCCAATGCAGGGATCGAACCCGGGTCGTAGTGGTCGTAAACCAAACGGTTTAACCAGCCTTCCACCGACCCCCACTTTCATAAGAATGAATTTCCAGAACTAAAAGGTTAGAATTTTTTAATCAAAAATTACAAGAGACATAAATAAGATTTCTTTAACTCACCATTTCATCTTAATAAAGTTTTTAATTGTTACTTTAGCAATTACAGTATAACCTCGTTAATTCAACACTTCTACAATTTGACCACATATTCATGTCCTGACCTCCAGCCTATCAAATAACAGACATTAATTCAACCAAGCAATAATTTAACACTATCGATAATTCAACCAATTTTTAAAATCAAATTTCGACAACATTAATTTTTGTTTAAATACAAATTTATTTCTAAAAAAACAATACTTTAGCATGCAGTTAATGTATGTGCACGGTACTTTCAAGTATTTTTTAAAAAATCTCTCTACAAAGGACAATTTTCATTTGCAAAATTACCATTTTTACTATTTAGCAACTCTTCAGGAAGAGGACACCTCTCTCTAAAGGACACTTTGGCTCTGCAATTAGGTGTTATCCTTTACAGGGAGGTAGTTCTACTGTACATATAAAGATTTAGCATTTTAATTGCTAGAGGATGAAACAATTTCTGGGAGATAGACAAATGGGTTACTAAATTCCCTTGTTTCAAGTTGAAAATGAAATTTAGCGTCATCTATCTGTGTGAAAATTATAATCATCATTACCTTATTTTGTATTCAGTTTTACAGTATAGAACATAGTAGGACACTCACGCTAGAGGACATCTCTCTACAAAGGACAGTTTACATTTGTTTACAAAATTACAATTTTTACTATTTAGTAATTCTCTACAACAAGACCAAATCCAAATAAATAAATAGTGTGTGACGTTTCGGTAACAGCGTTGTTACCATCTTCAGACAAAAGTACTGAATGTGATAAGGTACAATTTGGATTATAGATTATAAAACAAGGTAATAAGACCAAATCCAAATACAGTATAACCTCGTTAATTCGACACACCCCAATTCGACACTCGGCGATAATTCGACCATGTTCCGATGTCCCGACCTCCGGCCTATCAAATAACAAACCGTAATTCGACAGTATCGATAATACGACAGTTCCGATAGTTCGACCATTTTAAAATTCGAATTTCGACAGTTGAATGTTATTTTACATGCAACTTTACCGCTAAACGGTATTACGGCGGGCGCCGATCGGATCGCACCTGCGCACTTTTGGTTTCTGGTTAGTTTAAGTTTCACTTTGCAGTGCCGTTGCGCAATTTCGCGGATGTTATTGTTGTTTTTTACGCGGGAATTTCGGCATCATGCGCTAACTAATAATAATTTTTATTTTTTTATTTTTAACATTGAAATATTTTAGCTATTTTTAAATTTATAAATAATTTCTTTTTGAATAAATAAATCTTTATAAAATGTAGCCACAATGATTATGATAACATTTTATTTCAATATTCCATTTCTGTGTTATTATAAAAGATTTAAACACAAAATCAATAATACCTGCAGCAGCAGTGGATGACTTTAATACATTAAAATTTATTTATTAAAAAACATTTTAGAAGAAGAAAGACATGCATGTTTTTTCAAAATGACCGTCTGGAATACATCCTGAATAGGATTTCAGTGCAAAAACAGACATCTATAAAGGAATTTTTTAAAAGATCTTCATGATAATTTTTAAATAATATTTTAAAATTTTCTTTTTATTTACCATATTTATTTCCTTTCAACTGCTATATTTTTCAATTAGAATAAAATATTATTTAATATATTATATTTAATATTTTAATGTCTGTAGAGTTAATACTGTATTTGATTATATTACTGAAAAGAAACACATTGCCAGTAAATTTATTTGTTACAATTATTTTTGTTTCTAAAATATGTATTAATGCCATTTTGTCCCTGATACTAAAAGTTAATCATCAAAATAAAATAAAAACACACAATGGTTTCAATTAATATCATTAATTTATATTACAAGGCTATTTTAAAAAAATATTATTTTAGCGAGTTAGATGATTACCTAATCATCTCACCTTAATTCAACACTTCCTTTAATTCAACCGAAAGCTCTGATCCCTTGGGGTGTTGAATTAAAGAGGTTCGACTGTAAATAAATAGTGATAAGGCACAATTTGGATTATAGATTATAAAACAAGGTAATAAGACCAAATGCAAATAAATAAAATAATATATCATATTATTTAATAACCAAATAATAGTACTTTTGTCTGAAGATGGTAACAACGCTGTTACCAAAACGTCACACACTATTTATTTATTTGGATTTGGTCTTATTACCTTGTTTTATAATCTATAATCCAAATTGTGCCTTATCACTGTATTGACTAATCCATTGATGAGGTCTACTCTTCCCTGGCAGACACCATCAAAAGTCTCAAGCTTGATACCTTAATATGATTGAGTGTTCTAATTTTAGTATATGTGTGTGTGTGTGTACCGACGAACAAGCGTGTACTCAATATGAGTGAGTGGAGATAAGAAAGGAGAAGAGTAATTCTCTAGTAAGAGGTCACCTCTCCCTAAAGGACACTTTGGCTCTGCAATTAGGAGTTGTCCTTTAGGGAGGTTCGACTGTATAACCAAAAAATAATGCTAGTGAGGATTATGATGAATGATATTTTAAAAATTGATAAGGAGTTCTTGACCTAAATCATGAAATGCAGTCAAAGAAAGTTTGGCCACCAGTTTTGTGTCAATAGCATTTAAAAGTAGAACATTCCTTTAGGATCCCCCTCATTGTTTACACTCACGGACAAAACTTAAGGAATGATAAAGAACAATTTGGATTCAAAGAAAATTTTTCAAGAAAATTATTCAAATAAATTCAATTGATAAGGCACAATTTGGATTATAGATTATAAACACAAGGTAATAAGACCAAATCCAAATAAATAAATAGTGTGTGACGTTTCGGTAACAGCGTTGTTACCGAACTTTTGTCTGAAGATGGTAACAACGCTGTTACCGAAACGTCACACCCTATTTATTTGGATTTGGTCGTATTACCTTGTGTAAATAAATTCAATAAAATAAGACCTAATCAAAATAAATTAATAGTGTGTGACGTTTCGGTAACAGCATTGTTACCATCATCAGACAAAAGAATAAATGAGAAAAAATATTGCAGCATGTTCTTATATAGTACTGTTATCAAGTGTGTCAAGTATCAAGAAACTCCACCTCTGCCGGTCCCAAGCCCGGATGAAAAAGGAGGAGGGGGAGCAGTAACAAGCTCACTAAAAAACCTGGGCTCAGCTGGCCTGGCTGATAGTACCTGTAAGGTCTCCTAATTCAGGGATACAGGATGAGAAGCATTTGTACTCCATGTTAGGAGCGGCTGCACATGGCGTCTGTTCCTCATGTCAGAGGCGGCCATTTTTTTCGGAGCTAAGTCGGCCTGCCACTGAGAAGTGCTCCCAGTCTTAATGACAAAGACATTCTAACTCACCCAGTCATGATGGTGGTCAAACAAGCTTGATACCCTAATATGATTGAGTGGAGATAAGAAAGAAGAAGAGAAGTATCAAGACACTTGATAACAGTACTATTTAAGAACATTTTGTGATATTTTTTCTCATTTATTCTTTTGTTTGATAATGGTAACAATGCTGTTACAGAAATGTCTCACACAATTTATTTGGATTAGTTCTTATTTTCTTGTATCTACAAAACTTAAGGAAGTTGTACCTTTTAGCATGTATATCGGGATTCAGATAATAACTCTGAAATATATTTGATACATAGTTATTGAAGACACGACCAAAAACACAGATGACCAGCGACATACCACTTCCTTAAGTTTTGTTTATTAGTGTAGGTCACCGTAATCAACAAAGTTCAACTTGCAAGCCACATGTAGCTCCTTGAATGTGATGATGCATGTAGTACTGGCATAAATAAAACTTTATTTATACAAGTACAACTATCTCCCCGATTTACACGGTAGATACGTTCCTGAGAAAAACGTGTAAATCGGAGGATAGGTGTACACAGAAATAAAAATAAAATGCATTGACAGGTTAAAATATGTAGTCAGCACATAAGCTCGGGATTCCTCGTGAGATGTGTACACAGAGCATGTGTTCAATCACAGTAGCATTTAGTATAGTGCGATAAAAACAAAAAAAAAACTTATTTGGAAAACCGTGTAAAAGCGAAAACGTGTAAAACAAGTACCGTGTAAATCGGGGGATAGGTGTACTATTTATTGTTGGAAAGAAAAAATTTTATAGCTCTTTAAAAACTTTGAAAAATGTTATAAATTGTAAATTTTTTACTTTTCCTACTCAAAAGGTTACCAACCCTTTGTGTAGGTTATTGATTTGGAATTAGCTGTTCAATTTTGCCAATAAGGGGATAGGAAGATCTTGCAGTGTATAGTTTATCCTTCTTCACCCCACACTTCCAATTGAAACATATGCTTTGTAATGATTTGTAAGTAGAGAGAGAGAGAACAATAAGGAATCCTTAATATGTTATCTACTGTATTTAAAACTTACCAGCTTAGCACGCGATAAAATCTTTTCCATTTTCAATTCTGTAAGAGACTTGGTTGAGGAAAACACTAAATCATAATTTTCTTTATCTAACCTATTCTCAATATATCTTAATGAAGTTAAAAAAATTCTCCGCTCATTATGTGTAATATCTTCAATATTTTTTATATATAATATACCCTTATTTACTAGGCAATAATCAACAAAGTCACTTGTATCTTTATTTAAAAATTCGTCTGCATATATTTCAAAAAGTTTTTCGTCAGTGGACATAATGTAACTATTAATAAAATGTCGTTTTCCACAAATTGGAGGCCCAAAAAGAAAATAGATTGTCATTTTGATAATAAATATATTCAAATAACTTTATACATGAAAAAGAAAAACAAATCGCACATGTTTGCCAAGAAAAACAAACTGGAACAGCGTAACAGAATTGATTTTTCAAAAAGCCTATAATTATTAAATTTAATTTTTAATTTTTTTTTTCAAAGTTTTTATCAAAGTTAATATCAAATTATATTTCAAAATTTTAGTCTAAACTTTTGACTAATCTCAATTGAAACATTAAATATGTCTATGGAACATTTTATTTCTAGAAATCTCAAATTTATTTATAAATGAATTTAAAAATTTTGTTTGTACAATATAAGGTTTGACATTTTTAAGGCAACATTTTGATGTTTAATTACAAAAAGTTAAATAATATTTTTTAATTTAAATAGAAACTTTTTATATTGAATAACCTTCCTATTTTGTATATTTTCTTTAATCATTTCAATCAATGCAATTATTTCTGATTAAATTTCAGCGGATATAAAGAGGTTATTTAGAAATTTAAAATGTTCATTTTGTGAATAGATATTATATATAAAACTTCACGATATAAAAAGTATAATGGGTGTGGCTTTTTAACCTTTTGTCAGAAATTGGGGGAGAAATAAAATAATTTGACCATTGACCCAATATGTGGTTTAGTCATCCTTAAATGTAATGCCAGTGTTAGAAATATATAATTATATAAAATATATAACCTGTAGAAAGGCAGCTTACGCCCGAAAGCTCGAATTTATTTTTCAAATAAAGAAACTTATCCTTTTTAAATCTTTTCGTTATTATAATAATTTAAAATTGTATATTTTATAGATTTTCCCCTATTATTATTATTATTATATATTTTTTTTTAATTTTATTTTTGTTACCTCTTTCTCTTAATGGGGGGAAAGGAATAAAGAATGGAAGGAGCAAAATTTGTAAACAAACAAGAGTTTTAAGTCAATAATCAAGTGTAGGTAATTATCTCTTTTAGTTATTGTATTATGTGTGTTTAAACTTGAGTAATAATAATGATGTAAATATAATTGATAAAGTATAGAAATATATTAATAGAATAGAAAAACTGAAGCGTGACGTGGTTCCTGCGCTCGAGGCCTTTCGCTGCCTGAGCTTGGGCGCGCTTTGCGAATTCGATTACATCGCTCAGGACCAACGACCGTCTTCGACGCCCAGGGGAACCACATCGAGGGAGAGAGCCTAAGGCACATCGTCTTCAATTTCTTCAAAGAGCGCTTTGACAGTTCTATCTGCAGCCCGAAGGAAATCGCTGAGTTTCTGGAGGGTACTATGGAGAACATCACTCTAAAGAAAAGTGACCCGTTTCATCGAGAAAATATCTCCTCGAGGGAAATGGAAGATGCTATCCGCCGCCTGTGACAAGGGAAAGCGGCTAGTTGGGATTGCCTGAGCTCGTAAAGCGCTTCGAGGACTTTTCAGAGGGGCCTTACATCAAGTCCTCGTGGCGTCCGTGACTTCTCCCTGGTTGGACGAGCGAGAGCGACAAACTCACTGGTACTGGCGGAGGAGTTCCACCATTTGCACGACTACATGCCCAGCTCTTCTTAGACCTACAGCAGACTACAGAATCGTCAGCTGAGTTCTTCTGGATCATCTGCGATGCCACCTGCTAGCCATTATGCTGAAATGTGAAACGTAGGACGTTCTGGAAATATGTCCTTCATGGAATATCGCGTGCTTGTCTGATGAGGTGGCCCTGGCCTTCAAGAACAATTTTCCGCGACCAATTGACAACCCGGACCGAGAGTTCCTGGCCTCCCAACTGCGCTTCATCGACCGGCCTCCGCCCTTCGTAGAATTGCTCCACCTGCTCTATGCGGAAGTCGACGATACCATCAAGGTCAATGGTAATTTCACCCACGTGTTTTCAATGCAAAGAGGTCTTCCGCAGGGTTGTGCCTTTTCTCGATCTTCACTGAACTTCTACTGCTCCACCTGGAAAGATTTTAAAGAAGAGGGACCGTCCTGGCGTACGCTGATGATATTCTCATGCTGATCCATAAGTATTGACAGCTCGAGAAAGTCATCACCATCTTTGACGAATTCTAGCGTGCGTCAGGAGAAAACGTGAACTTCCTCAAAAGTAAGGGACTGTTTGCTGAGCCTGGAAGGACCATGCCAACACTGCGCTGTAAATCTCGTGGTCCACATCTTCCATTATGGTGTTGGGCTGCGAAATCAAATCAGACCATTGAAAATCAATCCAGGAAAATCACCTTCTAGGAATCCTGGAGAAGGCTATCTCCAGATGATCCCCATACGTCCTTGACTTCTCCCTGGTTGGACGAGCGAGAGCGGCCAACTCACTGGTACTGGCGGAGGTACTCCACCATTTGCGACTACATGCTCAGCTCTTCTTAGAGCATTCTTCCAAGGTCTGGTGGCGAAAAACGGGCACAGTGGGTACAATAAGAGGCTTTGAAGGAAGCCATGATGCTTCGTGGAACGGGCACGTTGTTCTTGCGCGTATGCACACGCACTGCCCGCCGCATGTTGCAGCTCCCCCGCATGGCAGCCCTTCCCATCTCAAGGTGTAAAGGTTCTTAAAATAATTGCAAAGGTTTAAAGGTATCTCCGAATATAGGGGAAGGGGGGAGGACTTGATATTTTTAAGACAGAATGTTAAAAACAGCATTTTCAATTTAAATATAGAAACTTTTTATACTGAAAACTCTTCCTATTTTGTAGAATTTTAATATAATTTTAATTCATAAAATTATATTTTCTCATAAAATTTCAGTAGCTATGACGCTTTTTAGAAATTAAAAATGTTTATTTTGTGTGCGTTGTGTGCGAGAGAGAGAGATTGAAACTACTTTTATTATATCGTTAATATAAGGTTATATATAAATATATATATATATGAGAATAAAAATAAGAGATTATTTATATAAATATATGTATAAGGATAAAATATATAAATAAATATAAAATTGATTAATATATATAATACTAGCGGACGTACCCGGCTTCGCCCGGGTTTTACCCGAGTAAAGGTTTGTCTAACGAATCTCTCGATAAAGTGAACATTTTTTCCCGGTCCCTTGAAAAATACTCTATAAGTTGAATAAAATCAATATTAATTGGTTCCCTCGGTAATTGGAAGTTAAAGGAATAGTATCTTGCCTTGGAATTGTATCATTATTCTTGTATGGATGTACCCGGCTTCGCCCAGGTTTTACCCGAGTAAAGGTTTGTTTAACGAATCTCTCGATAAAGTGAACATTTTTTCCCGGTCCCTTGAAAAATACTCGATAAGTTGAATAAAATCAATATTAATTGGTTCCCTCGTTAATTGGAAGTTAAAGGAATAGTATCTTGCTTTGGAATTGTATCATTATTCTTGTCTCAAATAAATTGCCGTGTCATCCTGAATTTTGTCTTTCCTAATTTTCTACATTACAAAATCATCGTATCATCATGATAATATTTAGAGCAGATTGTTGAATTATAACAGATAAATTAGAATATTTATCTTGATTATTTTAAAGCGAAAAGTTTTTTCAAAAATTTTATTCGCTAGAAACCTTCCCAGTACTATACTAAATACCTTCCCAAAGTTTCATGGCGTTCCAATGAGTGGTTTGGTCAGGCATAAAGGACAAACAGACACACACACATACATTCATTTATATATATATAGATATATACAATGTCGTCATTGGTAGCGCCCAACGCGGGAAAGACTCCGCCACCGGTGGAATGCGAGAGTTCTTTCACACAGAGTGGGCAGGTCGATGTAATGGCTGGCATTACCCACTTCAAGACCAAGATGGTACTTGTAGATGGTAGCCTTCGCTACACTCTCAAATTCATTACCTCGGGATAGAGGCCGACACCGAACACCCAGGCCTGCAGATTCAGGGGCACTTCGCAGGAGGCGAATACCTCCCGGAGCAGGGGTCGCGACCCGTCGCTGGACCCACAGGCGGCACAGTTGGCACGCCTCGAGGCAAGATGGTCAGAATAGGGTAGGGCGTGGAGGGCTAGCCGTAGGGCGACATCTGCTTCATGCCCCGAGAAGCAGTTGCGACGCAGGTCCGCCCAGGGATTGGAGTGGGGCACATCCACGGTAGAGATCCACCACGCAGCTAGTCCTGTGCCCGGCGCGCCCTCTGGCTGGTGAGGTGGATAATGTGGGTCGCCGATCCCCACAGGACAATGGTCTCCGCCTCGTACTCCACATAATATCTGGAGCTGGCGTTTTTCCGCAGATAGAGAGAGATTGAGATTGAAACTGATTTATTACAATGTCTATATAAGTTTATATAAGGTTAAATACAGAATAAATATAAATATGAATAAATAAGATTATATAATTGATAAATATATGAATAAATAGATATAAATATATAAAATAATTGATAAATATGCATATATATATATAATATATACAGTCTTCATTGGTGGGGCCCACCGCGGGAAAGACTCCGCCACCGAAATATCCACATAATATCTGAAATTGTCGTTTTCCCGCAGGGAAAGATAGAATATTATATATAAACTTTACTATATATTAGTATAATGGATTTCTAACATTTTTCAGGGAAATAAATGAAATAATTTTACCGTTAATCAACTATGGGATTTGATCAGTCTTAAATATCGCGTGCCAGCGTGTTCGTTTCAAAAAGCCGCGTAGTTGGCGTTCTGCGCTCCTGGAGAAAACCTGGGTTATAAACTCTCTCTCGAACACCGAGGATGCACGGGCCCGCGCTCCTGCCCCAACATTGAAGACTTGAAGAAACTTCAACTGCCTTTAAATACAATTGACAATTTAAACATCTTTATTGACTCTTAGTCAATAGTTAGACGAAAATTTAAATAAAAACGCCTTCGATAAAACAAGAGTTTTATTTTTCTTGAAGATTTCCCCACCTCTCAATCCTACAATGAAATTGATGTGATCAGCACCCTTCAGGCCACTGTGACTTCTGATGGGAAAACCAAACAATTGCAAAATTTAACAAGTAGTTGTAAATGAGAAGATTCAATTTAAAATATAGCCTATTAAAAGCGCGCACACCTATTCAAATTAAGGCAATAACTAATTTACACTGTTTTTGTGATTTAAAAAGTGATAGATCTGGTAGGAATTCGACTCCATAATTTGTAAATAGCCATATATCAGACTAAATTACTTATTTTGGGTTCATAAAATTTTATGTTAATAGTGCTTTATTATATTGGTTAATACAATGCATTCCTATAGAATAATACTAGAACGTCAGCCTGTGTTCTACGAACATGTCTAGACCACCAGCACTTTAAAGCTTTATATTAAAGTTTTACCTTAATAGAGCTAAAAATAATAAATATAAAGTATGTGTATGAGATATTATATTTTACACTAATTGACTTTTAGTTTTACCAAATATAAATTAACTAGCCGAATGACCCGGGCAACGCTCGGGGTATACCCGATTAAATGCTTTTATTCAAATACTATTCGTTACAATTATAAATTGGCGCCGTAGATGTCACTCTTGTGAAACGTACCGCCCCAAACCATCGGCCGGGAATCGAACCCGGGGCGCTCGCGTGGCAGGCGAGCATTCTACCACTGAACCAAAAGCAAACGGTGACAGAAGTGTCTCGCGCATTGGCGGCACCAAATGATGGGGGGTGGAGGGGGGGCAAAGGTGGCGTGATCGTAGCCAACCAATAGGAGGGCGCCGGCAAACCGTGACAGAGGCCATGACGCTCGTAACTGTATATAGAATATGCAAAAAAAAAACTGATTATCAAGATAAAAGCTTCATATAATTTTTTTATCTATTCTACCCCTGCCTAGAAGTCCAATCCCTCCTCTACGTGGCGGGCGGGAGAAGCAGCACAAGTAAGGGACTGCCCTGTAGGGCGAAGTACGATGTCGTGAGCCCCGAACCGCTACGGTAACCGTGAAGGCCTACAGGGAACTCTGAAATGTGGCTGACTAACGGGGCAATGGCACCCCCCTCCTTTCCATGGAGCAACAAATCTATTCTACCAGTGTGACAGCTGCCACTATATACCCTCTTTTTTATGTAAGTCCTATAACAACATGTTGAGTTTCAGTAGAGAAGTCCGCTACAGACCATTCTGCCACCTTGTTCCGCCTCCGTCCAGCAACCTTGCCACCGCCCTCTACAGACAGCAGCCATTCTCTTCCTCCAACCTGGATTTGTTCTCCTGGTTCGTCATTTCTTGAAAAATGACGGCAGATCGTCCTTACAACTCGGGGGAAAGGAACTCTTACAATTGACCATTGACGGACTCATTCCTGCTGTAGACACAGAGAGTTATTCCACTATATATATATATATATTGTTGCACCAAGTTGCAGCTTTGCAGGGTCGTCGACCTTGGTTTCTTCCTTTTTGGTGTTATACACGTTTCCCGAGCGGGTTTCCATATTCAAAGCAAATAAATAAAAGTAAAAGTAAATAAATAAAAGTAAATAAAAATAAATTACCTTTCAACGTTATTGTGTTTATTTATTCGTGGTCTTCCTCGTAGGTCGTGATCCGCAGTTTTCGTCTAGGTCCTCTCTCGCTCCAATAACCAATCAAGATATATGTACAATAAATATTACAAAAGGAATGAAACTATAAAAAGGAATGATGATAATCTAAATATTCTGTTTTAAATAAATATCATAGAATATTTTGAATAAATGTAAGGCGCATTAAAATTGATGTAACAATATACACTGGTCCGCAAAATTAAAGGAACAACATATTTTTTCCATATATCTCAAATTTTATTTAACATTTATCAATGAAATTTTATACACAATTTATTATTCCATTATTGATTAGAATACCCGAAATCAAAGAATTCCAACACGTATTTTATGCAAAGTAGCCGGTCAAGCAATGATCTTGCAGTCAGTGTATAAATATCTTGGAAATTGCTGTTAATATGGGGTGTGATCGCCTTTAACTGATAGACAGGCTCTACATCGGCGACCCATACTAAGAATTAGGGAGTTTATAAGCTCCTGTGGAATCAACGCCCACTCTTTTTTTAAAGTGTGTTTCTAGCTCATGAGTGTTTCTAGGAGGAGGTTGGAGGGATGAGATCCGCCGTCCTAGGTTGTCCCATACATGCTCAATGGGATTTAGGTCTGGGGATCGAGCTGGCCAATTCATCCGAGCAATTGCATGGTTTTGGAGAAAAGTGTCGACCACACCAGCCCTATGTGGACGGGCATTATCATCCATTAGAAGAAAGTCTTCTCCCATTTCAACTGATACAATACGCAGAAGGCTTCACATGAAGGGCCTCTATGCTCGACGACCCATAATTTGTGTGCCGTTGACACCACCTCAAAAGAGAGCAAAGGAACTTTGCCGCAGACAACATATCTCTTGGAATCCAGATGAATGGAGCCATGTAATGTTCACTGATGAGTCCAGATTCTCTCTAAACAGCTATTATCGTCGTGTCTTTGTCTGGAGAGAGGTAGGAACCAGAAATAATCCCCGAAATATGGTTGAAAGGGATCCCTACAGAAGCCAATGTTTTATGGTCTGGGCTGGAATCTTCTTGGGCGGTCACACAGCACTCCACATTTTTCGGCAAGGAACCCTGACTGGACAGAGGTATCGGGACGAGATCTTGGCAGCATATGTGATGCCTCAATCATTAGAAATGGTAGAAAACCTTCTTATAATGGATGATAATGCCCGTTCACATACGGCTGGTGTGGTCGACACTTTTCTCCAAAACCATGCAATTGCTCGGATGAATTGGCCAGCTCGATCCCCAGACCTAAATCCCATTGAGCATGTATGGGACAACCTAGGACGGCGGATCTCATCCCTCCAACCTCCTCCTAGAAACACTCATGAGCTAGAAACACACTTTAAAAAAAGAGTGGGCGTTGATTCCACAGGAGCTTATAAACTCCCTAATTCTTAGTATGGGTCGCCGATGTAGAGCCTGTCTATCAGTTAAAGGCGATCACACCCCATATTAACAACAATATCCAAGATATTTATGCACTGACTGCAAGAAGATCATTGCTTGACCGGCTAATTTGCATAAAATACGTGTTAGAATTCTTTGATTTCGGGTATTATAATCAATAATGGAATAATAAATTTGTGTATAAAATTCCATTGATAAATGTTCTATAAAATTTTAGATAAATAAAAATAAATGTTGTTCCTTTAATTTTGCGGACCAGTGTATATATATATATATATGTAATAAGAGATGTCCTGTCGACTCACTGTAATAATTTGTTGATTTTGATGTCGACTACTGAAATAAGTTGAAGTTCTGGTAAGCCTTGTGTAGAGTTTTCCAGTACCTCTCTGCACCTTGGAAGACCTTTAAAAGTTCTCACAAAATACAGGCAGTCGTGGTCGAGGCAGAGTGGAAAAGCTTGGGAATGTCCACACAAAAAACGAAGACACAATTGCACTAAGAAAGTTCCGTAACAGATAAAAGTTGAGCTAGGAGCGAACGATGGAGAGCTAGAAGATTTCTTACTCGTCTACATGATGGATGGGATGGAACTCAGGTACGACCGACGTGAGCTGACGCTAAGGGTGAACCAACTGAACTGAACTGAACTCTCAAGTCACTGTAAAGTGATGTATTTATAGGTTAAAGACGGGGGGACCTTATGTGACAGGGGCGTTTCTGAGAAAGGGGGGCCCTTACCTGCCCAGGTGTGAGAGGGGTCTCTGCATTCCACCACATGTGACAGTGTGGGTGGCCTTGTCGTGGGAATTGTAAATCTACCTGATTTATGACTTCCTTCTTTAGACTTTGCTGTTTTGGCAATACTATATGCTCGATCTCTGCTTTAGCTCAACTCTTAAATCTATTACAGATTTTATTTATTTATCCACTTTTTACAAATTACATTACATATGGCGATGCAATGACACAGATTAATCATGCGCATAATTATTTATAGATGTGTTTCTATATACAACAAGACAATCTTATTATAAGTTATATACACAGTATGGGGTTGTTGGTTTAAATTACCATAGATGGGCCCCGGGAGTGAAAGGGTTTATCCGGGTTTAGGCGGGTAAAGCCTCTCTAACACAGGTAAGTAATTAAAATTTCTTTTAATTAATTTAAACTGTGGGGGTTAAAAAGGGCTATAACTAGATGGACATTTTTGTTTGATTTTAAAAAAATATATATTAAAATAAAATGATGACATTAAAATTCACATTCTAAGAGAATATTGGCGGGCGTTGAAGAATATGCAATTGTTAGAAGTGCACATGAAACCAAATACTCAGGTCCAGGTGCAGAGCGAGGATATAGACTTGAGCTGTCTTCCTTGGCAATGTTTCACTTGCGATCCTATATAAGGGTTACAGTGCTTTGTCACAATTTTAGGATTATTGGGTTAAAAGTTGCTGAAGAAAAGTTATTTATTTATATGATGGGGAAAGGAGTGAAATAGAGCCATGCGATAAGTAGAATTGTTGTAGCGACAGTAGGTGGTCTGACTTGACTCGAAATCAAAGGTTGAATGTGGTCCGCTAGAGCTGAAAAAAAAAAGTTGAAAGTTGAAAAAAGTGAACGCTTTGTGAATGCGTTGGTGATTTGCTCTGCGGATGAAATGAAATAAACGTTTGAAACGTGTTCAGGCCAGAAGTTCGGATTTGTAAGTCTGGGGAACGGTGTTTTCAAAGAGTTTGTTGAATTACGAAATCAAAAAATAAATTGTCAAGCAGTGCTGTCGTTTTTCTACGCTGATGTGACGCAATGACTGAAAAGATAGTGATGAAAAATATAGGGAATTGGTTAAGAATATGATTGTTGAAAACGATTGTTGTAGATGCCCGATAGTGGATGATAAACATTGTCAGATAATAAAGGTATTTAAACAAATATAAAATATAGTGAATAGAAATATAGAACTATGATTGCGGGTAAAAAAAGTGTAAGTGGATAAAATTAAACCTGTAATATATAAAATATATAATAAATAATAAAATAAAAATAATTTTTGAAACAATTAGATGTTTTGCAATACTAAAATAATATCATGAAAAATAAAAGTAAATTTGATTAAAGTCTTTTTTTTTTTTTGAAAATCATGTTGGATTAAAAATTTGATTATATAATTGAAAGGTAAAAATAAAAATAATTATTCAAGATTTTATACAAAATTTATAATATAATTGAAGGTTATTAATGATTGGATAAATTTTAAGTAGTGTAAAATTGAACAAAAATTGTCTCTTTTTAAGAAAAGTTACAACTGTTGTGTGTAGATCATATCCTATTGGTAAACATTGGTGTTTTTGACTCTGTGAAGCGGGAATATGTGAAATGATCCCTTCGTTTGTCCACAATGCTGGTATGTAGAGAATGATTTCTCTTTCGCGTTATAAAGTCTATATAAGACTTAACCAAATTGTTTTAATTGGTGTTATCAATTAACATGTAAAATGTTTAATGTATTTTGTGTTGTGATATCTCGTTGGTGAGATTTGTGAGATTCTCGAGGAAATCTAAATGGTTGGTTTGAAACATTTGTTTAAAATGGCGATCATGAAGCTAGCGGTCAAGAAGATCTGCCTTGTGAGGGGGGAGAGAGGAGATGTCCAAAGATAGCAGTGACTTGGGGAGTGACGTCATAAAGGGCGTCCACTTCCTTTTTTTCACGGAAATTCTTTTTTTTTTTTTTGGGTGGTCACACATGTGGGATGGTTTTCTAGGTTTGAGATTTACTTGAAATTGACTTTCTCCTTTTGTTGAGTTGGCAATTTTCTGCTATAATTGAAAGATATGATTTTCTCGGTGTTCGTAGTTGTTAAGACTTAGTAAAAATGTTATACGATGATTTCAGCCTAGAAGTGAGTGAAAGATATGACTTTCGACGTGGACACGCTTTGAGGTGATTTGTGGTGTCACAGGCGTGAAGGGCGTCTTTGGCCTGAAAAGTGAAAAGTTTTGTGGTGTGGCACTGTGACACGAAGTGAGAAATGTGAATAAAAAGGTGTCACGTGAAGTCTTAGTTTGGTACAAATCTAACCTGTTTCACCATGAATAACAAATTTAATAAAGTCATGGGTGGTTGTTGTATGAAACACATCGAGAAAATATTTGACTGTTAGTGGATGTGGCACGCTTAATGTGAAATTATTTTATTGTGGCGACGATATAGAGCTAAGTGGAGCTTGTGTGGCTCAAGATTTGGATTTGTGTGTTAAGTCGCGCACAAATAATTGTTGCCAATTTGAGATAGTGATGCGAGGGTGTTGTAAGGTTTTTTGAAAGAAATGTGTTAATGACCAATCATGCATGTAAAAGGAAAAGACGAGGGAGTGTATTTATCCTCGAATATTAACGATTGTAATCGTTTTGGAAGGCTGTGACTTAAATTAGCTACTGGCGGTGAAGTGGTGGAGTGAATCTTTAATTTTAACTTGTTTTGGGAAAGATAGTTGTTTTCCCTAGTGGCGTTTTTGAAGATATTGTATCTTCCGATTTTTGCAATTTAAAAAAAAATGCGTTTCACCTATGTTAATTTATATTTAAAATTTGAATATATTTTTCAAATCGTTGATTATGGTAGCGTTAAAATGATTCTTGTAAAAGGGCAATGTCGTGAGAGTTACAAATAATTTAAATTGGGCGCTTACTTAAAATGGTGAACATTACCAAATTTTGAGAATTGATAAAGATATTGGTCTTTTGGTATAAAGATAACTAATAAGTAAAACAAAAATAAGTTGAGAATTATGATGAATGAGATTTTTTTTTTTTTAATAATAATATTTTTTTTTCAAGTTGTAGATTTGGATAGTACCATTTTAGATAAATTTTGGATAGACATGTAAAATTAGTAAATTAGTAAAAATGCGTGATGGGCAGATTTTTTTTTAAGTAAAATTGAGAGTAATAACTTGAAATTTATAATATGATTAAAAATTAAAATAAATTTGATAAATGAGAGTGTGAAAGTTTTAAAAATTGAATAAAAAATGATATAAAAAGGTAAAAATTGATTTTAAAATGCTTAAAGTGAAAATATAAATACAAAATCTATGTTGAATCAAGTTGTGAACTTGAGGATAAAGTTATGTAAGATTTTAAAACTTACAGTTTTGATGAAAGTTCAGTAAGGAGACTTGATCTTTGGTTGTTTTCCTGCTGACGTGGAAGTCACTCCATGTAGATCTTGTAGAAGCTTGTAACTTCTGTAAATATGATGGCAGCTTGTCGCCTTGAGCATTGTCTCGACGATGTCAGGTCGAAGGTGGAACTTGTCACAGGGTTTGGGTACATCGCTGCTCGGTTTCCATGACTTGCGGGAAGTTCGGGGCTGTCGTTGGCGCGGTCAGCTTGCTCCTGGCGTTGACGATCGGTGTTAGCGGGTCTGCGGAGGTCCCTTGGGGCGGCGTTTCTTCCGTAAATATCTTGGGGGAGAGATTGCTTGGACGTTTCGTTCGAATGGTCGGTTTGTTCCTCCATCTTCGCTTGTTCTCGCTTCCTATCTGAACAGGCTTCTTACTTTCTTCGTTGTGTCATCCTTCGTTTTGGTCATCCTGTCGACTAATGTAATAAGAGATGTCCTGTCGGCTCACTGTAATAATTTGTTGATTTTGATGTCGACTACTGAAATAAGTTGAAGTTCTGGTAAGCCTTGTGTAGAGTTTTCCAGTACCTCTCTGCACCTTGGAAGACCTTTAAAAGTTCTCACAAAATACAGGCAGTCGTGGTCGAGGCAGAGTGGAAAAGCTTGGGAATGTCCACACAAAAAACGAAGACACAATTGCACTAAGAAAGTTCCGTAACAGATAAAAGTTGAGCTAGGAGCGAACGATGGAGAGCTAGAAGATTTCTTACTCGTCTACATGATGGATGGGATGGAACTCAGGTACGACCGACGTGAGCTGACGCTAAGGGTGAACCAACTGAACTGAACTGAACTCTCAAGTCACTGTAAAGTGATGTATTTATAGGTTAAAGACGGGGGGACCTTATGTGACAGGGGCGTTTCTGAGAAAGGGGGCCCTTACCTGCCCAGGTGTGAGAGGGGTCTCTGCATTCCACCACATGTGACAGTGTGGGTGGCCTTGTCGTGGGAATTGTAAATCTACCTGATTTATGACTTCCTTCTTTAGACTTTGCTGTTTTGGCAATACTATATGCTCGATCTCTGCTTTAGCTCAACTCTTAAATCTATTACAGATTTTATTTATTTATCCACTTTGTACAAATTACATTACATATGGCGATGCAATGACACAGATTAATCATGCGCATAATTATTTATAGATGTGTTTCTATATACAACATGACAATCTTATTATAAGTTATATACACAGTATGGGGTTGTTGGTTTAAATTACCATATATATATATTTTTTTTTTGCACAATTTTGCATATACAGTAGAACCTGCCTGTAAAGAACACCTAATTGCAGATCCAAAGTGCGAGAGTTGCTAAATAGTAAAAATGATAATTTTGCAAATGAAAACTGTCCTTTGTAGGTGTCCTCTAACGGGAGTGTCCTCTCATGGAGGTTCTACTGTAATATATTTTAATAATTTTATTTTATTTATTCTCAATGAAAACTCTTTTTCGGATATAAACCGGCTTCTTCCTTATCGGCTTCTTCCAGAGAATTGAAATGCTTATTTAATTTTCGGTTCTCCACATTCTAATTGATAATCTATTCAAATTAAAGGATTGTGGAGCTAATGGCGCACGCGGTATTTAAATATTTATTATTGTTGTTTTTATTCCAAGTATGGACACACAAGATTGTATAACTCGCCTTGAAACAACAACAACAAAAAGCTTTATTAAGACAATTTAGTCTTATACGGATTCTCCAAGCACAGAAATGTAGGGTACATGCAAGAATAACAGTAGTAACAACAACAAAAGTCCCTGTTATGACCTTTTGGTTTTATACAACTTCTCCATGTAGAAGAGGGTATATACAGGAATAACAGAAATAGTTACAATAATTAGCAATGCTATTTACAATGTGTCAAGGGGGATAGTAGCAGGAAAGGGCTTGCTGGGGAACTAGAGTATTAACATGGGTAGATGTTATTATATCTCTTGAGGAAAGATTACGCGACAATAAAGTTGGGATATCCAGCAGGTTAAGAAAGTCTCCAAGGTGGTTGGTGCGAATGTAACTCGCCTTGAAACATCTTGTTTATAAGGTATCCGATTAAGAAAAATATCAAGTGTGCCTAATGATTTCTACCTCCAAGTTTCCTCCGAATTTCGAGGGGGGAAGGATCAAATTCGTCAGTAACTGGATAATACTCTACTGAGAAGCCTACGCCATCGAGGATTTGATTCTGTTGGGAAAAATGATATATTCGTAGAGGAGAAAGATCCTTTATTACTTAAAGGTATAAAACAATAAATAAAGACAAGAGATCAAATTATATTACATCAGCAGCTCACACCGGCCTGCCCTATCCAATAACCGCTAGCCAACTAACAAACCAACAAAGCTGCGCTATATAGGCAGAGATGTCAATTAACATTGACAATACTGAAATGCTATGGAAATCACAAGACTATTATATCATATAAATATCTGAAATTGCCACTTTTAACAGATTCTTAAATCGATTGTTTGACAGCATAATACGGTCGTGTTACAGGTTCGAATCCGATATCGTCTTATTGTTGTCGTGTCCATCTTCGTTGGAATATGGATGCTGTTGCCACGTTATTCACCTTGGACCAGAATTCGTTCGAATATTCCAAAGATCCAGGGGGGATCGTAGTGAGGTGTTATAATTGTCACATTGTCTTTTAATTGATATAAATGTTTTTAAAAGAAGTAAAAATTGGAGATGCGATCAGTGTGATAATTTAATGAAACTCCTAAATGTGAAACCTAATGTTGTTGATCGCCATCTATCAGAAAATAAAAGTATCAAATGAACGCCACAATATTTTATTTCCATATTTAGATGTCTTGCTTAAATATAAGTAGAGTAATTGTCTTCTTCTTTCTTATCTCCACTCAATCATATAAGGGTATCAAGCTTGTAAAGCTGGGTGAAGTAGAATGCGTCTGCCTTTGTCATTAAGACTGGGAGCACTATTCAGTGGCAGGCCGACTTAGCTCCGAAAGAAATGGCCGCCTCTGACATGAGGAACAGACGTCATGTGCAGCTGCTCCTAGCATGGAGTACAAACTCTGCTCATCCTGTATCCCTGGATTAGGAGCCCTTACAGGGTATTATCAGCCAGGCCAGCTGAGCCCAAGTTTTTTTAGTGAGCTTGTTACTGCTTCACCTCCTCCATTTTCACCCGGGCTTGGGACCGTCAACGACGGAGTTAGAGTAATTGTAAAATGTTTTTTTGTAAAATTATAAATTTAAATTTAATATATAATGTTTCGTTTTTTTTTAAATTATTTTAATGCAATTATAATGCATTAATAGGAAGAGTGAACCGTATAAATTCAGTAAAACCTCAGAGATTAATGAACTCATATATATATATATATATGAAATGTAAATAATAAAGTTTATCAAATAAAATTTTAAATCTTAAATATAATTTAAATTAAGTTGATATTATAGAGTGAGTTAAGATGGATTTATATATTGATATAACTATATTTAAAACTTTTAATAATAGTAATATTTATATATAAAAAGGAAATTCTATTAGATTAGCAAGCTAAATCTAAATTAATTATATAAGATAAAAGTTGATAATTATTTTTGTGTTTAAGTTAGATGAGATTAAAAAGTTGTTTATATGTATTATATTTATATCTTATTTAGGAGAGAAAAATGTAATAAAAGTAATTATATGTTAGAATAATATGTTTTTATTTTAGATAGAAAAAAAAATTTTGAAAAATAAAAAGAAAATTTAACAAGAAAAGAAGATTTAACAACGTAACGTCTTTTAGCATCGGCTTTTACCCGTCATTTAGACATACTCTCAAAATAAATAGGAATAAAGAAGAGATTTATAATGATTATATATTTAATTTTTAGTAAAAGAGAGGAAAGAGATAAAGAAAGAACCATACACTTTTATTTCAAACAGGTAGAGAATTGAAAGGGTGTTAGTATTTTTTTTAGTTAATTAATAGTTTTTGTAATTTTTTTATATAATTTTTTTTTCCTATATAATTTTAGATTTTTTTTTTTCCTAAGAGTAAGAATAATATGATATAATGTTTTTGCCTAGTTAAGGATAGATAAACATATTTTAAATCTTTTCTTATTAGAAATTATTTTTTGGAACCCTAATGGTAGACCAGGACATTACACAAAAGGAGATTGGAAAATCTATTGGAGAGAGAAATCTGTGGTACCAGGGCTCTTCAGATGAAAATACCACTTCCATTTCACCCTTACTTCATTATGGATTGATTTCTCTTCGACCATTAAACTTTATAATTAAATTAATATTAGATAACATAGAAGGAGGTTGTTTACTTACTTATTCAAAGTGGCGTCTGCCGCTCCCTAGAGACAGCGCACATGTGTGGATGTAACATCTGTCTGCCAGGGACCCGCCGACATTGTTCTAAAAGTAACCTTCCTTCTTCTAGGAAATCTTATTTTTAAAATTGTTTGAAGTTAGAAAAGCTGTCAGAAAAGAATCATTAGAAATTTTAAAGATTGTGAAAATATGTATTAAAATTTTGTTTCCATTGATATAAGTTACATTTTTATTAAAATTATAAATTAATTGAATAATAAAACATTTATTATGCTTCAAATTCATTTATATTTGTTTTCCAGTTCCCTCCCACAGTAACTGGAGATCAAATTGAATGAATTTAATGCTTTATAATCGTTATCATATAATTAATATATTTAAAGTCATAGGAAATATATTCAGTAATTCTATCATTTGTTTTAGTATAAGAGTAGAATATAAGTTGTTGGTTAGATTAATTGGAGAAGTTTGAAGTTTCAAATTTATAATTATATTTATTATTGCTTAGGTATTTGTGTATTGACAGCCTATTGTAAAACTTTACTGTTTTGTATTTAAAACCATTGTTTAAATACTCTTTATTAAGATTTTTAATGTCTTTAATAAAGTTTGTTTTAATGTTGTTGATTCTATAAAATCTTAAAAATTGACCAAAATATATGCCTTTGCAGCAATTTGATGATATGTTGGAATTGACATTACAGAATTTAATAATTTTAAAATTATAACAATTTCTTTTGTCATATGTTCCAATTGACTTGTTTGCAAGGTTTATATTTAAGTCTAAAAAGTTAACCTCCTTGTTATTAGTTATCTTTTCATTATTTTTAAGTTTCAAATATTTAGGGTATATTTTGTAAATGACATTATTGAATTGTGGGTTATTCAAGATAATGATGTCATCTACATAGCGGAACATATGCCAATTTACATCATTCTGTAGGAAGAACTCTCTTTCATACCAAAAAAGTAATAAGTTGGCTAGTAGAGGACTGGATGAAGTTCCCATTGGAACACCTTTAGATTGAGTGTATATTTTGTTTTTAAAATTAATATAATTAAAGTTTAAGAAGGTTTCAAGTAATGTTTTTGCTGTTTTGTTATCTAATTTAAATGTTTTGTATTTGTTGTGAATAATTTGAATATGGAATGTTTTATCATTAATGAATTCATTTATTAAGCTGTGTATTTTATTATTAAGGTCTTCTAAACGTATGTTAGAGTAAAGATCTTCAAAATCAAATGTATGAATTGTATTGACCTTTTGTAGGTTATTTGTTAGGAAGTTAATGATTTTTTTATTAGAATATATGAATTTATAATTATGTTTGTTAGTTATTTTATTTATTATGAATTGAAGTGTTGAAGCTAGTCTTAAATCTATGTTTTTTATGACTGAGTTTATTCCTGATGTGATTGTTCTAAATGAGATTGGTGTTTTATGTAATTTAGGAATAATATAAAATTTTGGTATGTTTGTGTTTTTGTTGTAATTAATGATTTTTAGTGTGTTTTCTACATTTTTAATATCTTTTTTGATTTTAGTTTCAGTTGTTTTTATGAAAGTGTATTTACCGTTGTTATTAATTTCATTTTTTAGAAGGTCATGATATAAGTTTTTACATATAATAGATAAATTATTTGAACATTTATCTATTGGACATATGATAAAATCCTTTTGTAAGTTTTCAAAATTGTCTTTTAAGGAATTAATTTCCGATTCATTAGGGTTTGTGTATTTTAGTGTGTTGTTATAATAGTTTTTTATTTCGTTACTTAATTTATATTTCCATTCTAGGAAAGTAAATTCAGGAATTCTGTGTTTTATACTAGTTTTATTAATGAATATATCGATGTCTTTTAATATAGATTTAATTGTATTATTGAAATTGTGTTTGATCTGAGGTATATATTTATATCCTCTATTTAAAATGTTTTGGAGTTTTGGTTCCAAAAAAGAATAATCGCTAGTTAAAATATGTCCTGTGAATTTATATTTATCTAGAACATTGTGGCAATTACATTTGGAACCAAAACTCCAAAACATTTTAAATAGAGGATATAAATATATACCTCAGATCAAACACAATTTCAATAATACAATCAAATCTATATTAAAAGACATCGATATATTCATTAATAAAACTAGTATAAAACACAGAATTCCTGAATTTACTTTCCTAGAATGGAAATATAAATTAAGTAAAGAAATAAAAAACTATTATAACAACACACTAAAATACACAAACCCTAATGAATCGGAAATTAATTCCTTAAAAGACAATTTTGAAAACTTACAAAAGGATTTTATCATATGTCCAATAGATAAATGTTCAAATAATTTATCTATTATATGTAAAAACTTATATCATGACCTTCTAAAAAATGAAATTAATAACAACGGTAAATACACTTTCATAAAAACAACTGAAACTAAAATCAAAAAAGATATTAAAAATGTAGAAAACACACTAAAAATCATTAATTACAACAAAAACACAAACATACCGAAATTTTATATTATTCCTAAATTACATAAAACACCAATCTCATTTAGAACAATCACATCAGGAATAAACTCAGTCATAAAAAACATAGATTTAAGACTAGCTTCAACACTTCAATTCATAATAAATAAAATAACTAACAAACATAATTATAAATCCATAGATTCTAATAAAAAAATCATTAACTTCCTAAAAAATAACCTACAAAAGATCAATACAATTCATACATTTGATTTTGAAGATCTTTACTCTAACATACGTTTAGAAGACCTTAATAATAAAATACACAGCTTAATAAATGAATTCATTAATGATAAAACATTCCATATTCAAATTATTCACAACAAATACAAAACATTTAAATTAGATAACAAAACAGCATAAACATTACTTGAAACCTTCTTAAACTTTAATTATATTAATTTTAAAAACAAAATATACATTCAATCTAAAGGTGTTCCAATGGGAACTTCATCCAGTCCTCTACTAGCCAACTTATTACTTTTTTGGTACGAAAGAGAGTTCTTCCTACAGAATGATGTAAATTGGCATATGTTCCGCTATGTAGATGACATCATTATCTTGAATAACCCACAATTCAATAATGTCATTTACAAAATATACCCTAAATATTTGAAACTTAAAAATAATGAAAAGATAACTAATAACAAGGAGGTTAACTTTTTAGACTTAAATATAAACCTTGCAAACAAGTCAATTGGAACATATGACAAAAGAAATTGTTATAATTTTAAAATTATTAAATTCTGTAATGTCAATTCCAACATATCATCAAATTGCTGCAAAGGCATATATTTTGGTCAATTTTTAAGATTTTATAGAATCAACAACATTAAAACAAACTTTATTAAAGACATTAAAAATCTTAATAAAGAGTATTTAAACAATGGTTTTAAATACAAAACAGTAAAGTTTTACAATAGGCTGTCAATACACAAATATCTAAGCAATAATAAATATAATTATAAATTTGAAACTTCAAACTTCTCCAATTAATCTAACCAACAACTTATATTCTACTCTTATACTAAAACAAATGATAGAATTACTGAATATATTTCCTATGATTTTAAATATATTAATTATATGATAACGATTATAAAGCATTAAATTCATTCAATTTGATCTCCAGTTACTGTGGGAGGGAACTGGAAAACAAATATAAATGAATTTGAAGCATAATAAATGTTTTATTATTCAATTAATTTATAATTTTAATAAAAATGTAACTTATATCAATGGAAACAAAATTTTAATACATATTTTCACAATCTTTAAAATTTCTAATGATTCTTTTCTGACAGCTTTTCTAACTTCAAACAATTTTAAAAATAAGATTTCCTAGAAGAAGGAAGGTTACTTTTAGAACAATGTCGGCGGGTCCCTGGCAGACAGATGTTACATCCACACATGTGCGCTGTCTCTAGGGAGCGGCAGACGCCACTTTGAATAAGTAAGTAAACAACCTCCTTCTATGTTATCTAATATTAATTTAATTATACAGTTTAATGGTCGAAGAGAAATCAATCCATAATGAAGTAAGGGTGAAATGGAAGTGGTATTTTCATCTGAAGAGCCCTGGTACCACAGATTTCTCTCTCCAATAGATTTTCCAATCTCCTTTTGTGTAATGTCCTGGTCTACCATTAGGGTTCCAAAAAATAATTTCTAATAAGCAAAGATTTAAAATATGTTTATCTATCCTTAACTAGGCAAAAAACATTATATCATATTATTCTTACTCTTAGGAAAAAAAAATCTAAAATTATATAGGAAAAAAAAATTATATAAAAAATTACAAAAACTATTAATTAACTAAAAAAAATACTAACACCCTTTCAATTCTCTACCTGTTTGAAATAAAAGTGTATGGTTCTTTCTTTATCTCTTTCCTCTCTTTTACTAAAAATTAAATATATAATCATTATAAATCTCTTCTTTATTCCTATTTATTTTAAGAGTATGTCTAAATGACGGGTAAAAGCCGATGCTAAAAGATGTTACGTTGTTAAATCTTCTTTTCTTGTTAAATTTTCTTTTTATTTTTCAATTTTTTTTTCTATCTAAAATAAAAACATATTTATTACATTTTTCTCTCCTAAATAAGATATAAATATAATACATATAAACAACTTTTTAATCTCATCTAACTTAAACACAAAAATAATTATCAACTTTTATCTTATATATATATATATATATATATATATATATATGTCGTAGCTGTCGTGGTCGAATGGAAGGGCGCGACCGTTGTGTATGTACGTTTCGAAAAAGAACTTGTTCCACACTCGTGACCGTAGCGTTCGCCCGCGCGCGCTGGCTCCCCGTTTATTTTGTACAGATTTATAGATGGAATAATTTGTATTTACATTTTAACATTCTAATTATGGTGAAAATAAAATATATCTATTGGGTATTATACAAATTATGACATATATATATAATATAAAAATATGCAACTGTCAAAGAGAGAGAAAAAGAGTTACACCTATTTCCTTCTAAATACTTTTGAAATTAGTTAAATATGATTTTTTTAAAAACCTGCTGAAGAGTTTGGGATAGTTAAACCTATGATTTCATTTTCTAACGAATTTTAAGATTAACAAATTTATTTTGAGGATCCATTAAAATTTTATTGAATGAAGTTCTACTGTATATAAACTTTACCAGACTATTCTATCTTCACTGGTCGATCTTGAACGAATATATATATTTTTTGTTCTTCTGAGTTACCCATATATTTCATATGTTCTTTTGTTAACCATTTCTAAATTACGAAAGAAGTTCACGACGAACTCAAAATTTGCATGAAGGTTTCTTTAGGCTCTCTTGGATAATCAAATAATTAGGATTCCAACCTCCAATATACAAAGCAATTAGAAGTTGCGCCATTTACAGTCTTTATAAAATGGCAGATTGAAAAGCGGATTTCTGATATTGAAATCACATTTGTATTTTGGTTGCTTGAAAAAATATCTTGTTATGACTTGTTTAAAAAAGGAGAAACCCATATCAGTTCGGATCATAATTTGATCATCACGACAGAATCTTAGCTTAACTGAACTGAGGTTTATCCTACCATGATATTGCTGCTCAGAATGGTCGAGATCCCATAACTGTTATATGCAAGGATATAAATTTGATAGATCCAGGAGGATCATATAAAATAGCATGCAAGATTTCAATAGCCATCGTCCATTACCACCCGAAAGGACAAATATATTGTTCGCCAGGTCCTGCAAGATCGTACAGCCACATTACATAACATGAGTCCGTAACTTCGTTTTCACGACAAGAAGTGTCAGTAAGGGCAGTGCGACGATGTCTTCAGTACAATAGGCTGTTATCCAAGTGACCCTTGCTAAGGCTCCTCTTGTCACAGTTATCAGAAGCAGAATCGACTACAGTGGGGATATAACGAACATGTACAAAGAATAGACATCACGTTTTCTGATGAATTTAGGTTCTCTATCCAGCACCATGTTGCCCATGTGAAGACACTGAGGGAAACACTAAGGCCTGCTTGGATTCGGCATCTTCTTAAAGGACATCACCTGGAATGATGATATGGGATGCCATTGGGTACACATCACGGCAGCTCTAATTGACTTTGCTGGTAAATTTGGGCAGCCTCCTTTACTTTGATTAAGTATAAATTGATAAATTCGTTCCCACAAATGCAGCATGACCTAATGCAACCTCCAAGTCACCCACGTCCCTAAATAGAAAACAGCAGCTCCCTAAGCGGTGAGTGACTCCGCCCTTCCTCTCTCTACAATCATGAAATTAAATACCTTAAATCTTGCTTCTCATTGTTTCCTTTTCTGCTCCGCGATACGGCTGCAAAAATAAAAGTGATAGTACAGGTCAATCTCCAGTCAATAGTACAAATCATAGCAACTTCATCTCATTCTTCAGTGGCACCACATCATCATATCTTTAGCTGTCACATTAACCATGGGAAACAACTACCCCTATAGAAGTTTCAGAGAGGCTTGAAAGCTGGAGATATATACTAATGGTACCATAGATCGAGCTATTCACTACCGCCCAACTACAGTTCCTCGTGGATGTATTACGAGATGCCTTCTGCTGCCTCCCTGCTAATTGCCACAAGTAGGATTCAATGTCACCGTGACAAACCGAAAGTAGCTCTGCTTGCTGCTGTTCCTATGTTTCCCCACCTTTGTCATCCACCTAGCCACTTAGCGGTGCATGCCAAATAATTCAAGAATATTATGGCCAAAATTTAACATGATAAATCATCGTAAGTGTCCTTCTCACACACCAAACAATCTTTTCAGCTTCCCACCCTAGACCATACAACTCCATCAATTCGCCTGCTTCCCTAAGCAATCAAGTTTTGTGTGGCACTTTCTGGAACTTAGAATGCTTAAGGAAACTAGCGCCCTGAGCCAATGCCCAAATATTGTAAACAGAAATTTCCACAACAGACACTCATGAATAAAACTTAAGGAAGTTGTACAGAGGGTGTTCACACTTATAGGAAACGAGCGCCCGGTGTAAAAAAGGAACTATTACTTTATTTTAAAAAATCAACAACGTGGAATTCGAAAAGGCTTAAGCTAATTCTAACACGCAATAAAAAAATGCCCTTCAAATACAATAATTTCATAAGAGGTTATATTTTAGGACTTTCCAGAGCTAATCTTACCTATTTGGACATAATTAAAATATTATAAAGGACTGCGGCGGGTGATTATAAACAATACTTAAAGTTACACCGCATAAGTTTCTTTTTTATGAAAAATCAATATTTATTTCAAAGAGAAATATTTACTATTTCTAACTTTTTTGAATGAATTATGAGAGGGTGAAAATATGAAGAGTAATGGCGATCGGAAAAATAAAAGTGTCCAGGGGCGGGAATCGAACCCACAACCTTCTGCTTACCGGGCAGGTGCCATGTCCACTAGGCTACCCTGGACGTATTCCTCCGATCGTAAATAATTTTTAAAGTAACTTATAATACATTATAAAGGACTGCGGCGGGTGATTATAGACAATACTTAAAGTATCGGAGGAATACGTCCAGGGTAGCCTAGTGGACATGGCACCTGCCCGGTAAGCAGAAGGTTGTGGGTTCGATTCCCGCCCCTGGACACTTTTATTTTTCCGATCGCCATTACTCTTCTTATTTTCACCCTCTCATAATTCATTCAAAAAAGTTAGAAATAGTAAATATTTCTCTTTGAAATAAATATTGATTTTTCATAAAAAAGAAACTTATGCGGTGTAACTTTAAGTATTGTTTATAATTAAAATATGCAAACAAGATGCTATCAACATTTCTAAAAAAAAAGGTATTTATAATATTATTCACAACAAAAATATAAAGTTTTTATTCAAAGCACCTACGGAGAAATGGACAAAAGATTATCACCCCCTATATCTGTGAAAACTCCTGCAACTGTCAAAAAAGTGAAAAAAATATATTACAAAAGAAAATCCTATGCCACAAAGAGATATATCCAAATTAATAGGAACATCAGTGTCAACAATAAATAAAATAATAAATAAAGATTTAGGCCTAAAAGCTACAAAAAACATGCGGTTCACAAATTGTTTCAGAGCCATATTCGTCAGCGACACACTATCAACAGATATTTTTTTGAAAATTTCTTGGCTGCTGATAGATGGAAATTTATTGCTACATATTGTTACATCAATTTTAATGCGCCTTACATTTATTCAAAATATTCTATGATATTTAATATTTATTTAAAACAGAATATTTCGATTAGCATCATTCCTTTTTATAGTTTCACTCCTTTTGTAATATTTATTGTACATATATCTTTATAAAATAAAAGGATTTAAAAGCGCGAATGTTTCTTTTATACATAAAACGAACTTCTATTGTCCTTACTGCGATGAAAAAATATATTGGGAGGGCTTGGCTCATCAGTGGTGAACCCTCCCAGCGGTTTCGCCAATTTAATCCACCAGACCGCTTCTCAGAGCTCTAATACTGTATTGGATCATTCCGCTTTTATATGCTACACCGAAGGACGGAATCTTAGAAATGGCTTCCAAGTAAACTATGGACATAAGCTTATAGGACAGTAGAATTACATTCAAATATTTGCTTCGAGCAATGCTCTTCAGCAAACTATAAATACAAGGCCAGTTAGGCATAAATTAATACAAAGCAATAACGCGCCATCTATATATATAAAATAAAAGGATTTAAAAGCGCGAATGTTTCTTTTATACATAAAACGAACTTCTACTGTCCTTACTGCGATGAAAAAATATATTGGGAGGGCTTGGATCTGTACCAATACAGTATTAGAGCTCTGAGAAGCGGTCTGGTGGATTAAATTGGCGAAACCGCTGGGAGGGTTCACCACTGATGAGCCAAGCACTCCCAATATATTTTTTCATCGCAGTAAGGACAGTAGAAGTTCGTTTTATGTATAAAAGAAACATTCGCGCTTTTAAATCCTTTTATTTTATATATATAGATGGCGCGTTATTGCTTTGTATTAACATATATCTTTATTGCTTATTGGAACGGGAGGGGACCTAGAGGAAGACTGCGGATCGCAACCTACGAGGAAGACAAGAATAAATAAACACAATAACTTTAAAAGGTAATTTATTTTTATTTAATTTTATTTATTTACTTTTAATATGGAAACCCGCTCGGGAAACATGTATGACACCAAGAAGGAAGAATCCAAGGTCGACGACCCTGCAAAGCTTCAACTTGGTGCAACAATATGACGAAGCATGGGTATATTTAACCGATTGCGACAGAAAAAGAGCTATATACTATCAAAAAAGAGTGCAAAAATCTAGGCCAATTTGGTTGAAGGAATGTGACGAAAGTTACCCCAAAGGATTTATGGTGGCATGCGGTATATCATATGAAGGAAAATTAAAAATAAGAAAAGTTGAAAGAAATGCCAAAATAAACTCGGAGTACTATCAAAACAACATTTTAGAACCTATATTTTTAAATGATATTCCCTCTATCTATGGAAAACAGAGCAACAAAGTCTGGTTATCACCATGATAACGCCACAAGTCATACCTCATCTTCAACCCAAGCTCATTTGAAAGATCTAAGGCAAAGAACAGGAATCTACACTATTCCAAAGAACAGAACCCCTGTAAAATCTCCTAATTTAGCCCCGATGGATTTTTGGATTTTTGGATGCCTTAAAAAAGCACTTGGAAAAAGACACCCTAGGACAATCGAAGGTCTCTGGAAAGTGGTAATGGAAGAATGGGATCTTTTGAGTATGACCATGATCAGAAAGTGTCTGCTATCGTGGAAAATCAGGTGCCGTTCTGTAAATAAACAAAAAGGCTTTCAAATAGAACCTTTGAAATTTTTCAAATATGGTGTTAATTTTTAATATTTTATAATAAAACTTGTTTCCTATAAGTGTGAACACCCTCTGTACGAGGTGTGTTAAAAAGGTATCGCGACTTTTGAATTTTCGCTGGTTACGTATATTCGAATTTCGATCTTTTTGTGGCTTTATGTTGGTACTCATGTCTCTCACTTATGCCGACAAGCTCGGCCTTTTTGAATGTTCACTTAATTGTTGACAGCTGCTTTGCTTGCAGGTGTTTTGGATCGTCTTCGATTTTTACCTATTTAAAAAAATGGATCAAAGAACCTGTATCAAATTTTGTGTGAAAAACGAAATTAAGTGCGCCGATGCATTCCGAATGTTGACTGTGGCATACGGAGAAGTTACCTTGGACCGAAGCAACGTTTATCGGTGGTACAAAATGTTCTCAGAAGGCCGAGAAGATGTGAAAGACGAAGAGCGTGCCGGACGCCCGAGCGCTTCAACAACCGACGAAAAAATTAATGAAGTGGAGAAAATGATATTGGCCAATCGTCGAATCACCGTTAGAGAAGTTGCTGAGGACCTAAACATATCGATTGGCTCGTGCCATTCGATTTTTATCAATGATTTGGGCATGAGACGGGTCGCCGCGAAATTCGTACCAAAATTGCTCAATTGCGACCAAAAACAGCATCGCATGAACATTGCTAATGAGATGTTGGACTCTGTCCGCGACGACCCAAATTTGCTCCAGAGGGTCATAACTGGTGACGAAGCGTGGGTTTATGGTTATGACGTGGAAACCAAAGCTCAATCATCTCAATGGAAGCTGCCGCACGAACCAAGACAGAAAAAAGCGCGCCAAGTTCGGTCGAATGTGAAAGTTTTGCTGACAGTTTTCTTCGATTGCGCAATTTGCGCGAAGCAATCCGCCAGAAACGCCCGGATTTGTGGAAGAACAAAAATTGGCTTTTGCACCACGATAACGCCCCTGCTCACACATCGTTGCTTGTGCGCGACTTTTTGGCCAAAAACAACACACTAATGATGCCGCAGCCACCGTATTCCCCAGATCTGGCCCCCTGTGACTTTTTCTTGTTCCCTAAACTCAAGAGGCCCATGAAAGGACGACGTTACGCTACGCTTGACCTACGCTTGACGAGATTAAAGACAGCATAGAAGGAGGAGCTGAACAAGATTTTAAAAAATGATTTTTTGAAGTGCTTCGAAAATTGGAAAAACCGTTGGCACAAGTGTATAATATCTCATGGGGATTACTTTCAAGGGGACAAAATAGGTATTCATGAATAAATAAATAATTTTTGAAAAAACACAAAAGTCGCGATACCTTTTGAACACACCTCGTATATCGGGATTCAGAAAATAACTCTGAAAGATATTTGATACACAGTGACCTTTATTGAAGACAAACGAGATAACCAAGTGTGAACAAAATTGCCTCTGACTCCTCAAACACTTTCCACTTTATCAAGTTTTCTCCATAAGTGGAAATAAATGTCTTTCCAAGCCAAATAGGCCCAAGGCTCTACCAATACCGACCTACATGAGGTAGGTAAACCTATTTTCGTTACTTCAGATAAATAAATATACTTCAGAGCATATATAAACCTATTGAATGCATATGTATTGGGAATCCAATGAGCAACATGGGCATCAAATTGCAACTAATCTGTGCTAGTGTTATGGTTCCCGAAAAACCCTGCTATTTGTGGAGCTTGGTGTGTGTCTTCCCGCTATATACACACACGACTTGATTTGCAGTATTATATTTTAATTATATTTTGGTATGCAGTGTTGATGGGGCTCGTGGAGGGATTATTGACAATTAACAAAATTTTATTTACCTCTTGTCAATACATGCAAAAGTGCACAGTCTGCACTATTAATTTAAAATAATTATATATATACTATGTGTAAAATTTACATGGTGCTTCTGCAGAGTTTGGAAGAAAATCGCCAGCGGGTCTCCTGCGACACCACGCATTTTTCGGAGGGATTATAGAGAGGTCTGGCCATCCATCTGGGAGTAGAGGTCAGGTCCTCCCTGATGGCCACATTGGCGACTCAGGGAAAGGTCCATGGCGGCGTCAGATAAAACTACTCACTATTGTGCTGGAGATTTTATACTTTTGGTCGGGAAATGGATGGCTAGTGCCCAAGGCGTGATACAACTTCCATAGGTAAGGACTGCAGGAAATTTGACATGGGCCTAAGTTCTTATTTTGGCTAAGATCAAAGTGCCCTTACTAACTGCATAATTCTCTGTGCAGATTTTTACAATGCTTGCATTTATTTTTTTTTTCTTATTTGGTGTTTCATGCTCAAATTATCCACAGTTTTCTTTCTGTTCTAGATTTAAAAAATTTGAATTTTATTCAGGCTTAGATTGATAATGCTATTTCTACAACTCTAGCCACAGGAATGTCTCCTTCAGATAAAATTATTATGCTTTTTTTTTGTATCCTTTCATCCATTCACACACATTTATGTCTCGCAAGACATCTTCCATAAAACTTAAAAATAATCACTCATCGACGCCATTTTTTAATTACAACTACATAATTGGAAGCGCCTTCTTCCTTTAATTTCATTCTTTTAAATAAAATACATCTTTTAACTTTTATCAAACGTTTAGGGGGGAAGGCCTTGTTATAATCTAGATTAACTATTCAAAAATTTTATTTTTAGGTTGAATTGGGTTACATATTTTTTTCAAAATTCCATAAACTTTAGAACTAATTAGGGTTAACAAATATGTTTTGTTCTATTCTTCTTCTGCATTTTCCAAGATGGAAAATTGTTCAAGTCTTTCAATAAATGATTAAAAAAATTTCACTGCCTTCTTGAAATTATTTTAAATGGTAATGGGCCATTTTTATAAATCATTGAATTCGCGTCTCCTTTTAAATCATCAGTCAAAATAGAAAGAACTTTATTTGGTTCAAAAATGTTATACAACAAAAGAATTACAACTTATCCACGACAAACGAGTCTAAATTTTCGCCCAAAACAAAGATGATAAAAGTTTTTTGAAAATTACAGGCACAAGAAAAAGAATTTGACAATATTATATTGATAGCAAGAATAAGGCTTTGCCTCATGACTTCAAGAAAGGAAAAATTGTCTATGTCGCAAACAGAGAAATGAAAAGCAAGTTGACACCAAATTATGACAACCAAAGATTTATAATTCTAAAGACTATTTTTCCAAATTCATTCAAGTTAGTCAATACTGAGACAGATACTTTTATCATTAGGAATACAAAGAATCTAAGGCATGCAATTAGTATATTACAAGATTTTAACAAAGATATTGATTTGAATACCACTTTGATTTTAAGACTCCATAAATTAGAATAGAATTTCTAATACTTCAAGGGATCTACCATAAAAAGAAACAACCTTAGGATCAATTAAAATATCTGATAAGGACAGTTCATACCCAAATGAATCACCCAGTAAGGTTTCTGAGGATGAAAACAAGACTGTCATCACTTGAAGTGGAAGACAATAGAAAGTTCTTCCTAGATTTAAAAAGATGGGATTAGGGACTGACTAAACAAGGGAGGAAAATATAGAATAGTGTGAATATGTATATATAAGTGATGTGTGTGAACAAGAAGTAGAATCAATGAGGCTGTTTTTCTTTTGATAATAAATATTTGTACTGATTTGAAAGTGTTTGATAATAAAGAAATAATAAATATAAAGTTGTAGTTTCTAAATTAAATAAACAACACAACATTAAGTGTACTTTTCACATGAAATAGAAAAGGCATATGTATATGAATAGAAGGGAAATGATATTTAGAAAAAAAAACTATCTATATCAGGAAAACAGTATGTATACATATATTATATACATATATAAGGTAAAATATTATAATTAAAATAAAATAACGTCTTTGGTGATACATTAATGATATTAGATAAACATTTCTTTTATTTACAAAACTTTGAAAACGAGGGTTAACAAATGAAACTCTAAACAATTTAATAAATTGAAATTTTTATACAGTTTTAAAAAAATCTTTTTTTTTTTTTAACAGAAAAAAAAATTAAAAATAATTTTTAATTCAAAAGAATAATATTAGCATTCCCTTTATTTTTGTTCATCGATTGAAATTTCTGTTAAAATTTTATACGCAAAAATATTTTTAAAAATAAGAATATTATAAAAATTTTAAATTTTAAAAATGTTGTCCACTTTATTATTATTTTAATTCTGTACACTGACGTCATAGGAATAATGGCTGCTGTAGCGTAGGTCGGCAACCTTGATTCTAATATCCCTTTGTGTAGTCGACTTATTTTAAATAATTATTATTATTTAGTTATTTATGCTTGTCTTTAGAATGGCTAGTACAAGTACTTCAGGAAGAGAATTTATCGTTGGTGGGAGATACAGACTAGTTCGAAAAGTTGGTAGCGGATCATTTGGAGACATCTATCTTGGAATCAGCACCGTAAATGGCGAAGTATGTATATTATTTTTTGAAATTATCCTCTTTAAAAATACATATATGTCATCAAACTATGTTGTGTGATACCTATTTTAATAATATATATTGAAAATTGTTATTTTAATTTATAAATTAACCGTATCAAAGTCATTTTAAAATTACAAAAATACATAAAAGTTATTCATTCAATCAGCCAAATTATCTTCAAAATATATATTCTTTTACTATTTTCTTAAAATATAAAATTTATCTTTTTTTTCTGGGATTTAAAAAATATTTTCTTTCACCTTGATAAATATATTTTCTTCAAACTTTTTTTTTTCAATTTTTATAACAACACATTATATTCATCAATCAAAATTTCCTTTTTATAAAAATATTTAGTTATTTCTTTTTTATTCTCTCTCTAAAATAATTCTTAAGAATAACTAAAATTTCCCACAAACACCATATATATATATTTCCATATTGATATTAAAAATTGTAAAAAAAGACAAATAATGAATATTATAAACAAATATAAATAAAAGATTGTTATTTTCCTTTTAAAATATAGAATGCTAACATAATTTTATATGATCAAAATAAAAGTATACAAAGAAAAATATAACTTGACCTAGAAATAAGATTTGACAAAAATATCAAAAATTCTAAAATTTAAAAACATTTTTAATTTAATGTTATTAATTTTCAAATGATAGAACATTAATATATTTACCCTAAATATAAAAACACATTTCAAAATTTATTAATAAACCTATCTTTATAAAAGGTTTTTTTTTTTTTTTACCTTATGCTAGATGAGGAAAAATAATGTGTATTTTAATACAACGAATTTTATAATAAATATGATCAAATAAATTAGATAAAAATGTTAATATAAAAAAATATATGTTGTGGAAAAAAAAAAAAGGTTGTTAATATATTTTTAGAAAGTTGTTTCTCATCAATATAGCAATGTATACTAGAAGGAATGCCTGAATAGTTTAGTCAAAAGATTAAAAAAAAAAAAGAAGATTGTTGAGTATGTAATGTCATACAGGAAGATGACTTTTGACTTGTCACTTGTAAAGGTTTGCAAAGAATTGCATCATCAGTTTTATTAAAATTGTGATGCCTTTATACATCTGATATTCATTTTAGATATATTCCTTTAATTGAGTTTATTCCTATTTTGTTTCGCAGTATAAAGCACGGTCTTCTGTTGTTTATTTAGTAGAAGGTTGGATTATAGGTTCCTGAAGATAACGTGAATTATATTTACAATGTTGTTTATTTAGGTTCAACTTTTTTACAACAAAGCCTTGATAACTGTTCCAGGAAATAATATGATAGAACTTTGTACAGCTTGTGATAGTGTTGTGGTGTATTTTACTTGTGTACATTGTGCTCCCTGCAGCATGGAGATAGTGTTGTGGTGTATTTTACTTGTGTAAATTGTGCTCCCTGCAGCATGGAGATAGTGTTGTGGTGTATTTTACTTGTGTACATTGTGCTCCCTGCAGCATGGAGATAGTGTTGTGGTGTATTTTACTTGTGTACATTGTGCCCCCTGCAGCATGGAGATAGTGTTCTGGTGTATTTTACTTGTGTACATTGTGCTCCCTGCAGCATGGAGATAGTGTTCTGGTGTATTTTACTTGTGTACATTGTGCTCCCTGCAGCATGGAGATAGTGTTCTGGTGTATTTTACTTGTGTACATTGTGCTCCCTGCAGCATGGAGATAGTGTTCTGGTGTATTTTACTTGTGTACATTGTGCTCCCTGCAGCATGGAGATAGTGTTCTGGTGTATTTTACTTGTGTACATTGTGCTCCCTGCAGCATGGAGATAGTGTTCTGGTGTATTTTACTTGTGTACATTGTGCTCCCTGCAGCATGGAGATAGTGTTCTGGTGTATTTTACTTGTGTACATTGTGCTCCCTGCAGCATGGAGATAGTGTTGTGGTGTATTTTACTTGTGTACATTGTGCTCCCTGCAGCCTGGAGATAGTATTGTGGTGTATTTTACTTGTGTACATTGTGCTCCCTGCAGCATGGAGATAGTGTTCTGGTGTATTTTACTTGTGTACATTGTGCTCCCTGCAGCATGGAGATAGTGTTCTGGTGTATTTTACTTGTGTACATTGTGCTCCCTGCAGCATGGAGATAGTGTTCTGGTGTATTTTACTTGTGTACATTGTGCTCCCTGCAGCATGGAGATAGTATTCTGGTGTATTTTACTTGTGTACATTGTGCTCCCTGCAGCATGGAGATAGTGTTCTGGTGTATTTTACTTGTGTACATTGTGCTCCCTGCAGCATGGAGATAGTGTTCTGGTGTATTTTACTTGTGTACATTGTGCTCCCTGCAGCATGGAGATAGTGTTCTGGTGTATTTTACTTGTGTACATTGTGCTCCCTGCAGCATGGAGATAGTGTTCTGGTGTATTTTACTTGTGTACATTGTGCTCCCTGCAGCATGGAGATAGTGTTCTGGTGTATTTTACTTGTGTACATTGTGCTCCCTGCAGCATGGAGATAGTGTTCTGGTGTATTTTACTTGTGTACATTGTGCTCCCTGCAGCATGGAGATAGTGTTCTGGTGTATTTTACTTGTGTACATTGTGCTCCCTGCAGCATGGAGATAGTGTTCTGGTGTATTTTACTTGTGTACATTGTGCTCCCTGCAGCATGGAGATAGTGTTCTGGTGTATTTTACTTGTGTACATTGTGCTCCCTGCAGCCTGGAGATAGTGTTGTGGTGTATTTTACTTGTGTACATTGTGCTCCCTGCAGCCTGGAGATAGTATTGTGGTGTATTTTACTTGTGTACATTGTGCTCCCTGCAGCATGGAGATAGTGTTCTGGTGTATTTTACTTGTGTACATTGTGCTCCCTGCAGCATGGAGATAGTGTTCTGGTGTATTTTACTTGTGTACATTGTGCTCCCTGCAGCATGGAGATAGTGTTCTGGTGTATTTTACTTGTGTACATTGTGCTCCCTGCAGCATGGAGATAGTGTTCTGGTGTATTTTACTTGTGTACATTGTGCTCCCTGCAGCATGGAGATAGTGTTCTGGTGTATTTTACTTGTTTGCATTGTGCTCCCTGCAGCATGGAGATAGTGTTGTGGTGTATTTTACTTGTGTACATTGTGCTCCCTGCAGCATGGAGATAGTGTTGTGGTGTATTTTACTTGTTTGCATTGTGCTCCCTGCAGCATGGAGATAGTGTTGTGGTGTATTTTACTTGTGTACATTGTGCTCACTGCAGCATGGAGATAGTGTTGTGGTGTATTTTACTTGTGTACACTGTGCCCCCTGCAGCCTGGAGATAGTATTGTGGTGTATTTTACTTGTGTACATTGTGCTCCCTGCAGCATGGAGATAGTGTTCTGGTGTATTTTACTTGTGTACATTGTGCTCCCTGCAGCATGGAGATAGTGTTGTGGTGTCTTTTACTTGTGTACATTGTGCCCCCTGCAGCATGGAGATAGTGTTGTAGTGTATTTTACTTGTGTACATTGTGCTCCCTGCAGCATGGAGATAGGGTTGTGGTGTATTTTAGACACATGCTCCTTACAGAATGGGGATAGTGTGGTGATACATTTAGCCATGTGTCACCTTACAGCAGCAGGGGTATAGTGTATCTAGTTCTGTAAAGTGAGCTGCTCCCAGTGTTTCATACAGGCTCTACAGCTTTCTATTCCTATACAGCTTTATATATCCTGAAGGCTATCTTTCAGCAAAGGTATGAAGGCTTGGTTGCTTACTAAAATAATAACCTGATCTTGAATATGCATAGAAGGATACAAAATCACTCCACATAGTCCACCCCCAATTTTTGCACAAGTAGAACCTCATCAGTTAGTTCACTGAACCAAATGGGGTCCTTGTGCTGTGTAAGTTGTTTCTTTGTGTGGGTGGGTGGACATGTGGTGGCTTATCCACCATGGTGTGTCACTATGGAACTCCACTGATTCCCCTCCCAACATTGAAAATACTCAATTCAAACTTCTTTACACCCCTAGACATTTTCAGTGGAAATAATGTCAGTGTTTGAATTATAATCATGTAAATAAATATAGCCTTATTGAGATTTGAAAAAAAAAAAGTTGAATTAAAGCAGGGTGTAAACTAAAGGGTACATAGTGTATGTGCATTAACTCTTATTTGAGATTACTAATAATTATTGAGACCTTTATTTCCTAATTAATGTGGTTTGACTTTTTTCTTGGGATGATAAGTAAACACAAGTTTTCATAATTATAACACAGTTTTTTTAAATAGTAAACCTATACCCCCCTCTCTCTATAATTCCACCACATAGTCAGTAGGTTGTAAGATTCCACCTTCCAATATCATGACATGTGGGCCACCACCAACTTTAGCTAGTGAAAATGACTGGAACAGTTATATAACATGACCTCCATGGAGTAGCCAAGGCCATTGAAGGTTTATAGAGTATATATCAGCAATAAATATTTGGATTAGAAATGGTCATGTGAGTGGGAGGGTGCGTATCTCAATGTGACATGAAGAAATGTTCAACTTACCTTGACCTCTAGAATCATCACCTGTTGGTGTTGTGGGCTCTGAAACTAAGCCCTTTCCCCCCCTCAAAATTTAAGACACATGCACCATGCTCCTTACAGAATGAGGATAGTATGGTGATACATTTAGTCATGTGTCTTTATGATCCTTATAGCAGGGATATAGTGTATCTAGTTCTGTAAAGTGAGCTGTTTCCATGTACAGCTTTCTATTCCTATACAGCTTTATATATACACAAGGTAATAAGACCAAATCCAAATAAATAAATAGTGTGTGACGTTTCGGTAACAGCATTGTTACCGAAATGTCACACACTATTTATTTATTTGGATTTGGTCTTATTACCTTGTGTTTATAATCTATAATCCAAATTGTGATTTATCAGCTTTATATATCTTAAGGGTTATCTTTCAGCAAAGGTATGAGGGCTTGGTTGCTTACTAAATGGGTAGTAATTGAACTTATAATTTGGTTCTGGCCTGTGTGAATTAGCAAAGTTTTGTGAATGATTCACTTATATTTTATTATTTGCTTACATAGAAGAGAAAAAAGATATTTATGAAGCATTATTAATTTTGTATGTTCTCATTCATCTCTTGACCTTTGATGATGATCTTTCACGTCTTCTGAATCAACAACAACAACAACCTATAGGTATATCATTTATCTCAACAACAACAACAACAAAAAAGCCTTTATTCAGGGTCACTGACCCTATACAGGATTCACCAGAGGTATGCATAAGAACAAAGCAGTGAGACAAAGGAAATAACGATATATACAGAAGAAAAGGAAAAAAAATAAGAAAGAGAAAGAGGGAAGCAAGAAAAACAACACAAAAAGAGTAGCAGTAAGAAAGTGAGGAGTGAGTGTCACTTGGCCTTCTTCTGAGATATGGACTTGTGGAAACCATAAAATGCCATAGCAATATACTTATTCTGGGTCATATTGTCAATTATTGATGGAAGTGAAGCACAGAGTTGCCCAGTTTTGAGCATAAGGGTTCTTCTTTCTTCTTTCAGAGCATAGCAATCAAAAATATAGTGAGTGATTTCATTTTTTAGTTTTGAATTACAGAATGAATCATCATCAATCAATGGGAATGCTAATGTGTGATGGTTACCTTCCACATAAACAGTGGAATTGTAATAATGCAAAGTTGCAGGAGGATGGTATACAAAAGAGTCGCGTCTCTCATTAAAACAATTTGTTTATCACCTCAGGTGATGAAGAATGTGTCTCAAAACCAGTTTTAACAAATTCAGACCTCTTGTAGGATGACATGAGATTAAACCCCTATTCTTGTACTGACGAGGGCCATAGCCTAAAACCATGGTATATACAGGTTGGCTTTTGTTTGATTCTGTTAGTGTTGCTGTTACTAAGTGCAATTCTCAACCTGCAACCCCAAAACACATTGACTGTATTGACTCATCCATTAATGAGCTCTACTCATCCCCAGCAGACAACCTGTAGAGACACCATCAAAAGTCTCAAGCTTTACAGGCTTGATACCCTAATATGATTGAGTGGAGATAAGAAAGAAGAGAGTGTTGCTGTATGTTCTTTATCACCACCATTAGGTTCTTCTTGCAAAAGTCCAACCCCACCAGCGAGTGCAAGTAACTAAACGGGGTTCTGGCACATTTGTAAGTGCAAAGTCGAACTGCTTTTCACATGTGTAGACATGTGGTGCACTTACAGTAAAAGCAGTCGCTAACTACCCACCATGATTATCATGGCCTGTACCACGTGTACTAGGGATAATTAAAAAAAAAAAACATTATGTTCTGTACTGGGGTGATTAGCAGCATTGCTTTGGTGCCTTTTTAAAGGGAGAAGTGTCTCTTTTGGTACAGTATTGTCACATATATTCTGGTCAAGTGCCATTCCGCTGAAAGCCTTCATCACCTCAAGCCAGTATGGATAGTTACTGAAGACCACTGTTGTTTAGCCCTATGTGCCGTTTCTAAATGGTGATGATACTTCATGAAGATCAACATTGTGTGGCCAATTTAGAGCACATTAATGGAGAGAATTAATAAAGGTCTCCCATCTATTGACCTCTTCTGAAAACTAGAAGAGTCGGTGACAACACCAGCTTTAGCAGACTGAGAAGTGACACAACCAGGAGACCACAAGCTAATAGCTCTTGTTAGTCCAGGGAAGGCTTTCTCAAAAAATTCCCATCTAGATAGAATTGAATATATATTTAAGCTGTTTTTTATCCATTTTAATCTTAAAAAAAAAAAAAAGGTTTTATAGGTGTGCAGCTCTCAGCCTATAATATCTTTAATGATGAAAAGCTTGCTTGCTAAGGATGATTTGGTTCTACCTTTCGTGCAGTTTTTATCTTCCTTGAGAAAGACAGAAATAACAGTTTCACTCTACATTCCCAGAAATTAGCTGCTGAATTTTTTTTTTTTACAACCTTGAGTTATCACTATAGGCTTTTGTCAATATTTCTAGTTGGATTGATGGCAAGTTTTGTCTCAGGATCATATAATTGTTTAGTTGATTAACCCAAGTTCCTGGAAACCATGGGTTGACCTCCAGACTAACGAGTCCTCAATTCTCACAAGTATTGGACAAAATTATATAGAGGGGGGTTGAATAAAATACATGGTAATAAAATGGTCTCTCCTAGAGGTTGTATCTCCCATTCGAGGTCGGGTTATGTTATGGCAAGTCATTTATGGTAGTTTTTACCTTAGCTTAAATCATATAGATAGATAGATGAAATCATCCTTATGTAATTCTATCTTTGACACAAAGGTCATGGAATACCATTTCATCCAGTTCTGAGCAATTCTTTTCATGTCCACATAGAGAATTTTCAAATTATAAATATACTGCTTTCCCATCTCACATAATTCATTTGCCCAAACTTGTGTATGCATCAGTAATCTTGAATCTTGTGTACCACTGAAAGTTGGCAGGATCTTGCATCATCTAGGAACCTTATTTCTTCTTTACCGTACTGTGGATAGTGGCAACATCTTTGTTTTATACATATGACCATTTGTGATAATCTTTTTTGGATACCCCGCACCCTTCTAGAACATGATGTAATTTTTTCTTGTACACAATTATAATCCTGGAAAGGGATTTGTGAATTCTTGTAGTATAAATACACCACATGGGTAGCAATTTCAAATAACATAATATTGATTCAAAGTCATAATTAGGTTTTTGACTATTTCAAATTCAAGTCCTTGTGCTGTTGAAAGAGATAGTTTGGACACCCCTTCCTCATAATGGTAGGACTCTGTGGGTTGGTCAATCCACAGCAGAGTGTTGAGGAAGCCCCTTCTTATCTCAAGTAAGTGGTAGGAGATAAGATTGGCCTCTCTGTCACGTCACTTGGCACAGGGTAGCTGAGAGGTTACTGTATTGCTGCTGGGATATATCAGACAAATGGGGGGGTTGCAATCCATCAGGTAACACTATATCCTCATGACTCTTGATTAGCTTGTTTTGTTAAGATAACAACTGATTTACCAGATCACAGGACTGCCCATGAAATTCTTAATCTTTCAATAATTACATTTTTAGCACTTGCCCATTGCTTCATAAGTATTAAAAGTATTAAACTATTTCTTCAGATATAGCTGAACACTCAAAGCAACTACATAATAAAAATATAGTCGAAACCTTCACTAGGTACTTATATAGATATTTAACTCCCAAGACTTTTGGAATTATTATTAGTTTTGATCAGTAAAGTGAATTCAATATATTTGGCTATAGTTTATTTTATATATAGTAATTTTTGTTGGGGAAACATGAAAGCAATCTCTATAAAATTTCAACCTAATACTGTTATGATGTTTATTCCCCTAATGAGTTCCCACTCTAAATGTTTCCCATCCAAATGTGAGTTTCCAACCCAGGTGTGCCAACACTTGTAATGTAAATCCAGGAACAACACAACATGTGCACAACCAAGGCAAGAGAGCGTCACATGTTGAGGAAGTCGCATGCAGCCACATGTGTTGACATCCTTTTTTTTTCTACGCCTCCTTCTCATTATATGTAACATAGAGCCTAGTTTTTAATGCAAATTGCTTTTAATATTTTCACAGGGTGAAGTTACTCTTCCCTTTCCCCTTTTTTGTATTTATATATAGTACTAGCGGACCCGGCCACGCCTTGCTGTGGCTAAATTCTAATATGTTAAATTAACATTATACTAAACTATTCAGTACAGTAAAGTCAATATATTCACTTATATAAAGATAAAAATGTTTTAGCAGATCGAAAGCCCAACGTTACGCTAATATTTGAAAGCGATTTTTATATATATAGATAATATAGCCCTTCATTATAATCATTGATTATAATCACTGCATTAATAAATGTCAGTGAACTCGTTTATATGTATTGTTTTTTGTTTTCGAGATATTCTAATAGAAAGTTCTCACATTTTCTGTAAAATATTTATATATGCACAAACACAGAATATAATCACTACGTCTTAATTTCGCTATATTTATTGCTATAAATATTAATCTAAAATAATTCGCCAGAAATCGTCCTGATAGTATACTACACAGCGAACCCTGCCACGCGTTGCATTGGCTAAATTGTAATAAGTTGAATTAACATTATACTAAACTATTCAGTACAGTAAAATTAATATTCACAAATAAAGATAAAAATGTTTTAGCCGATCTAAAGCCCAACGGGATTGAGAATGGAACGTTACGTTAATATTTGAAAGTGATTTTTATATATATAGACAATATAGCCCTTCATTGTAATCATTGATTATAATCACTGCATTAATAAATGTCAGTCTTCCCAGTATTCTTTTACCTATGTATGGATATTTTGGTTTGAATTAGTGAACTACTGCGAATTTGTAGACGAATGACCCGGGCAACGCCCGGGTTTACACGATTAAATGTATATTACATATGGAAGATGGATGTAGTTCCCGGAGGGCACCCGCGAGGTCACTCTGCCCCCGCGCAACTGTCCAACCGGGAGCGCCCCGCGCCGTCAAAATCGGCACGCGTTCTAGAGGGCGCTGCTCGGCCGTCAGCCGGGAGATCTCATTTACTCGGTGGGGGGGGGCAGGGAGGTCACGTGCTGCGCCGGCAGCCAACGTCTGCCGCGAGAGGGGCGCAGATTGCGAGTGAATTTACGTTTTATTGTAAATAAAAATGCAACGAAAGGTTATTTCTAAAGAGTAATTAGCCATAAACCATCCCGGTAGTATACTAAACATCTTCCCAAAGTTTCATCACGATTGGTTGAGCGATGTAGAAGATTATCACTCACGGACGGACCAACGGACCAACCAACAAACATCCATTTTTATATATATAGATAAGCACTATAATTCACCCCCTTTTTTAAAAACTAGAATTCAGCCAGTTTTCAAGTCTTAACCAAGTCACTTGATTTTAATTCAACACTTAATTCAACGTTCCTGACTAGGGCCTCACCCACAGCTGTATCACTTCCTGACTATTCCAGAGTTTTGGTCCATCTAGATTTTACTCCAGTGAATGACCCCAACCCTTGTTTCTATACCTTAGTGTAAGTCTTGCTTAGTAGGCTTCGATATTCTAAATACAAATTTTTCCAAGTACAACTACATTGGCTTTTGTAACAGTATCAGAACAAAGCCTTATGCATTAAAAATGTTGGCTTATGACTTGAAAGTGCTGCATCATAATTTTTTCAGGATTAAGATTAAAATGTCATAACTACAGTGAAACAACTACAGGGAAATAGATTTTTTTTTTTTGAGATATAACCTCAAAAATAGTTCCTTACCTAACTCTTTTGAGGAAATATTGTTTATACTAAATTCCACACCCCAAGGTGCTTCCTGTTGAATTAAAGTAGGTGCTGAATTGTTTAAGTTTGTAGTTTGATAGGATGATTTGAAAATGTTTTCAATTTAAAAGGTTTTATACTGAAATGTATATATGTTTGTGTATACAATTTTTTTTACCTCTTCATTTTCAATAAATAAGTAATATATGGTACAATTTTGAGATTATAGATTAGAAACATAAGGTTTCCTATTGAGTAAGTTTCTTGAGATGTTGAGATATATAAATCAACATTTCTTTCACACATTATCAAAGATTCTAGGAATCTTAAACAACAATAAACACATATCTTCCTGGAAAAGCTTTCATCCATAGTAAAGACACCTCAAGGTGCATCTTGGATTTGAAATGTTGAGCAGGCCATCTGCTCTTTGTCTTCTCCAGTCACATTCCTCCACTTCTTCAACAACCAATCTTGTGGAGTACAGACTTAAATTGAGACCTCCGCCTTGGGAATGATGCTAGACAAACAACCTGAAATAATGAATGGTCATTTGAGAGCATTATATAAAAGAAGGGGGGTAGGTCTTTTTCTAAAGAATGTTTGTTCTATTGAGGTAATGTAACCTTTGCCCAGGAAATATCTCTTCTCAAATAAGAAGGAAGATTGCTTTTTTTTTTTCTTTTTAATTTACAATAAGGCACTTTGTGTTAATAGACCCAGTGGAATACCTAGGATTGCAGGAAGAACATATTGAATAAGCTGGGTCAATAAACCACAGAGTATTACAGTACTTGGAACAAATATTTCCTCTGTCTTACTTCAAACCCAGATGACACCATTTCTCTACTTGGGGGGCTCCCCTCCATATATTAGGTGTAGTTGGAACACAGCTTCCTGAGAAATTGTTACTCAGAAAGTGAGGAAACCACAGGTACCATATGTAAATATGTTGCTACCAAATAACAGGTCACATCCTTATATTTACATGTACAGTTAAATCTGTCTATAGCGCCTCCTCTAAATAGCTCCTTCCTCTCTATAGCGCCCGATTTTAAATATGTAGTATAATGTGATTTACATTAAAAGTGACCTGTCTATAGTACCCCCTCTCTATAGCACCCTATTTTGGTGAGTCCCAAGAGGGGGCGCTATAGACTGGTTTAACTGTATTTAGAATATAGTTCATTTTTGGCCATAAATTTCAACTTCTTGCTCTCATCCTGTATAATCTTAAATATATTTGTTAAAACACAATATCCATTTACTAGAGCAGAACCCAAATGAAGGCATTGATTTTTTTATTAGGAACCTCTTGTCAAATGGGACCATTTACATCTTGTAATTTACAATTTACAAGAACTCTTTCCCAGTTTTCTTAAAAACAAACATAGGTTTGACTGAAAAAAAAAGGGTGTGTATTTAACAAATAATGATTAAAAAAAAGGTAAGTAACAAAGACTGTGGTATAATTTCCACCATTCACTAGCTGATATGAAGTAGAGAGACTGATGGTGTGTTGTTGTAGGAAGTGGCGGTCAAGTTAGAATCCATCAAGGCCAGACATCCCCAGCTGCTGTATGAGAGCAAACTCTACAAAATCCTACAAGGAGGTGTTGGCATACCCCATATAAAGTAAGTTCTTTCACCACCACTGTTGGCACTTTCAAAGAAGTAATTCACTCCAATTATAATTGAAAAAAATTTTTTTTTTAAACAATTGCATCATCTTTTTATTCCACAATTGTTCAATTGAGTTATAAGTATAGAAGTAGTTAATAATGGGAGAATATAATCATATCAAGAGAGTAGTGGTCTCTAGAAACATAAATCTCACAACTGGGGAATGCTTACATGGAGAGTTTTTAATTTTTAAATAAAATAAATTTTATTTCTTCTTCCCTTATTTTGGGGATTTTAAATGGATAAAACCATCTTACATGAATGATCAGGCACAATTTGGGTTATAGATTATAATCACAAGGTAATAAGACCAAATCCAAATAAATAGTGTGTGAGGTTTCGGTAACAGTGTTGTTACCATCTTCAGACAAAAGTACTGAATGAGAAATGCTGTGGTAAAATTTCTCATTCAGTACTTTTGTCTGAAGATGGTAACAACTCTGTTACGGAAACGTCACACACTATTTATTTATTTGGATTTGGTCTTATTACCTTGTGTTTATCATCTTACATGAATGTATGTAGCCAAATAAAATTAGGAACAAGATGTCTCATTGAACTGTTAATACTGATACCTCTCTCATCCTAGCTTCTTATCCTTTTACTTCTGGATGTTTTAGTAGCCATTCTTGCTACAAGGTGCCAGCCTTAGCACAGTTTATCAAATAAATTGACCATTAAGAAAACCACTGTCAACAACTAGCTACAGTGTTCACTTTACTTGATACCATCAAGTACAGTTGAAATAGCAAGGCAGGGTGAAGAATAAATGTTGTGCCTTGATTCAGCTTATAATAGGCACATGAGTAAAAGCTAAAAATAACATGCTGGCACACAAGTGAGAGACAATATTCACAAACAGGCCTGTGATCAGTAGCTAAAGGAGAGATTTATTTGAATTAGATAGTAAAAAGGTATATATTGGTTTGAATAAAATAGTGTATACAAAAATGTAATGCCTCGATAAAGATTGACATTCAGCCAGCCGAAATATTGGCAAATATTTTATTCAATATATGCCTTTTTACTATCTAACGATTTAAGTATAGATTGCTCTATTTTCAGAAATATATATATTTTAAAATTATATATTCTCAGTTTCATATACAAGAGGATTCTATTTAGGAAAACTGACCTATTTGTATGGTAAGTGGATTGGGAATCTCTAGTAATTAGCAGGTAGGGAGTAGTTATCTTCCCCCGGTGTTTGTACTTGTTCAGCACACTCTCTATTTATTATGTCTCCACCACCAGCAAGCAGGGTCGGGCAGGCTGGATGATTCATCCCCTGACTGACCCACTTGGACTGGGTCAAGGTTAGTGCTCATTGCTTAATTGGGGATGGGGTGTTAAGTAAGGTCTAGTTAAGAGTGGTGGATTCTATGGTGACACACCCATCTTGCTGGCTTCCATTGGTTTCTATCTCTGATAAAGACAACCTTGAAATTAACCTTAAAATCTTGCTGGCTTGACCTTTTCCATTGGTTTCTATCTCTGACAAAGACAACCTTGAAATTAACCTTAAAATCTTGCTGGCTTGACTTTTTCCATTGGTTTCTATCCCTGAAATTTATAAAGACAACCTTGAAATTAACCTTAAAATCTTGCTTGCTTGACTTTTTCCATTGATTTCTATCTCTGAATTTTATAAAGACAACCTTGAAATAAAGATGTGGAAGAGAGATCTTTGTGAAAATTTTAGAACAGGTATCTACCCATTCTAAACAGAGTTTGTCTAGAAATAAATAACTAGGTACTTATTTTAATTATAATTCAAATTTTACTTTTCCCTCTCCAGAGTCAAATAGATGACTCAAATTGAAATTTTTAGATTCTATTCTACTAATTCTCTTTTTTTTATTCACATGTTTACTTGACTACTTAACTACTCTACTTAACTCTCACCAATAGGGGTTTAAAACTAGAAAATATAGTCAAAAATAACTTTCCAAGACTAGAAACTAGTGAAATTTGCCAGTTGAAATTATTGTTTGAATGAAAATTAAAAACAAAAGTATATCAATATCATGGGTTGCCAAAAAATGTCAGAATAAAAAAAGTGAAGTGTTTTGTTCAGTTTTACACCTTTAACTGCCACTGAGTAGTGCTCCCAGTCTTAATGACGAAGGCAGACACATTCTACTTCACCCAGTCATGATGGTTGTCAAACAGACACCATCAAGGGTCAAAACTTGATACCCTAATATGTTTGAGTGGAGATAAGGAAGAAGACACCTTAAAGTAGCCAAACTATAAAGCAGCTCTCAATATAGTTGAGTACCTAATGTTTGTACTGAGTTCTGTACCTTTGTATACGCCACCAGCTCTGCTGTTTCAAGGTGTAGTTTGGGATAATCCCATCCCCCCTCCACACCATTATTGATGAGGCACACCTGCTCTCTGGGTTGAGGCCTCTTCCCTACCTCTTCTAAAAATACCCATTTTTATTTTTGATGCTCTCCATTTGTGATGTGTAGCTCTAAATTGGGTGATGGCCCATTTCCTCCTCTTTCTAGGGCAAATGACACCATTTTCTTTGCATTTCCTATATATTCAAATAAATGATTCAATTGGGGGCTTTTCCTTTTAAATATTTGACAAAACCTCGTACATTATTAATTTATTTGGATTTGGTCTTATTTTCTTGTATAGAGGTATAACACATTATTATATGTGTGGTGGCTATTCTTGATATTTCTTCAGTTTTTTAATATAAATATATTTAAAAAATTGATGGATCATGTTGAATATGGATCCAAATAATTAAAAAAAGAGCAATAACACATAGTAGCAAATGTTAGCATTTTATTTTCAAAGTTCATCAAGTTAATTATCAAACAACATATATAGAGTTGAATAGTATTTTTCTCAATGATCCATTGGGCCACAGACTTTCCAACTTGACAACCACAAAGCAGTCCTGGCATGTACAATAAGATGATTCAATCAGCATTTTGATTGCCAAGTCTTGCCTGACCTATCATTTTTTTCCCTTTGTCATCACACAACTTGTAAGTATTGGCCTGTTGTTCTTTCTGTGTATCTTCAGCGTGGACACAATGAATTGAGTTGGTGGTATATAGGATGGAAGGGTCCTGTACCCTCTCCTCCAGGATGGAAGAGTAGAAAAGGTCAATTATAGTTGGCAAGTCTTTATAAATAAGATCAGATATTAGGAGATTGTTCTTTGTGTATTTGGAATTATTTGGGGAGATCTCTTTTTTAATGAAAGGTAGAGTAAGTTAAAAATTAGTGTAGAAGAGAAATTGAAAATGTTGAAGACCCTCCAAGTAGTAAAATGATGTAGAACTCTGTGGGGTGTAACAACTTACAGAATGGGTGCTTTTTCATGGAATGTACCAGATAAACCACTCGTTTGATTTCCTCCAAAGTTGTTAAATACTGCACTAAGGATGGTGTTGCTAAAAATCTCTGCCACTAGAATGATATTACATTTATTTTTATCTGATCTTGTTATTTTTTTATGGAAATATAGAGGTAGTTTATCTTTTCTAAAGTTGGTGAGAACCTATACCAGAAATAATTTTTTATGATGCACCTGTCAATTTTTGGCATTTTTTTCCCCTTCCAAGCTCCACCTTTGTTTTACACAAGATGTTCCAGTTGTTTATCATTCTATTAAGGTATATATAATATATCTATCCAAATTGATCTTTTATGCACTTTGAAGAAATAATGTTTAGAGTAAGCTAAAGTGGAGTGCCTTGCACACTTGGGCTGAATGAAAGTGGAAGGCACTGACCCGATTCCTCCATCAGATGTGTGGACATCATTCCATAGTCAGCTGGACACGTCCAGTAACTTGAGCCAATAAAATGAAACCTTTTTCTTGACTCAGTGATATTTCCAGTGGTTGCATCACACAAACTGATGACAGATTATACAAGACATTTCTATACAAGTTAGCAACAACTTCTTTATAAATGATAAGGCACAATTTGGATTATAAACACAAGGTAATAAGACCAAATCCAAATAAATAAATAAATAGTGTGTGATGTTTCGGTAACAGCGTTGTTACCATCTTCAGACAATGAGAAACTTTACCACAGCATGTTTTATAATCTAGAACAGTAACTATTTAAAACATGTGGTAAATTTTCTCATTCAGTACTTTTGTCTGAAGATGGTAACAACGCTGTTACCGAAACGCCACTTACTATTTATTTGGATTTGGTCTTATTACCTTGTGTTGAACTTCTTTATAGATTGTGATCTGGAATTATTATTCTCTAGTAGAACATCCTTATATAACACGGCGGACACTTGGTGAGATAGTCATGGTTCTAAAGTCTTAAAGAGAAAGAGAATTCCATTTGTTTTAAAGATGATAAAGCACAATTTAGATTATAGATTATAATAAAAGAAAATAAGACCTAATCCAAATAATTTAATAGTGTGTGACGTTTCGGCAACAACATTGTCACCATCATCAGACAAATCCATTTATTCTTTTGTCTGATGATGGTGACAATATTGTTGCCGAAACATCACACACAAATAAATGTTTTAAAGATGGTTATAATGAAAATGACAAGGTGAGCAACTGCTTGGTCCCAAATGACGTTATAATGAGGTTTATCTGGCAACTAGTCAATATGTGGGGGTGTATTTAGATGATTGAGGCAGTCAGCAAAGTTGGCTGCGGGAAGAGGAGTCTAAAATTAAGGCTGCCCAGTGAAAATATTGACGACTAATTTTAGAAGTTGGTGATGCTGCTGGTGGTTGCTGTTGTGCAAGAGCAGTTGGTGGTTGACCCCAATCTTTATCTTTGTTTTTCTCCCAGCCACCACACAACACAATGTCCTCTTTTTTTTTTTCCACCCTCCCTCTCATTTTTTTTTGTGGAAGTTCCTCTCCTTAAAATCAATCCCTTCCTCGGCTCAAGTTAAAAATGGAATGTTGTTTGCTCATAAAACATTATGTTAATTAATAAAAAAAGTATCCTATTTTAACCTTGCAAATAAGTGGTAATCAACTTTTTAGAAAGAAGGGCTGCATTTTCAAGTAGCAAGTAACAATTTCTTTTTGTGGACATATTAGAAATACAAAGTATAATAGACCAAATCCAAACAACATTGTTACCATCATCAGACAAAAGTAATGAAAAATATCAGAGAATGTTTTTAAATAGTCAGTACTGTTATCAAGTGTGTAAACAATTAACTGATAAGAAAGAAAATAAATTGTTTTCTTAATATTTATAAAATATTTTTAGGATTAGAGAAGTGGAGAATTTTTTTTAGATATAATTAAAATCATCTGTAAATGTCATTAATATTTCCTCTTCCATTCTGTTAAATTGTTACACATTTCTTTTTAATGAAAAAGGCTTCTTTAAATTGTCTCTTAAAATGTATTGAAGATGCCAGCTAATACGGGCCAATTAAAGAGATACCACTATTTTGTTATAGATGGATCACCTAGTGTTGTTGCTTATTCCTCAAGTCGTTTAAATGATCTCCATTAGATCCCATTGTCTCAGCTTTTCTATTATAGTCCTAGGGTTTTCCCTAGGATCACCTAGTTCTTTGTATCTATTGAGAGGCCACAGTAGAATCTCCCACAATAGCCAATCTCTCCTGTCATTGGGTTGTTGGGAGATGGTTGCCTTTCTCTCTTCCAAGCAATATAATTATTTTTGTCCTTGTGCATTTACAAGGGTGACTAGCATTCTTTCAAATAATGACATTCTCCTCACTCAGTCCTGTAATCATTTTCCCATTGGGTTTCAGCATCTACACTTGATTGTTTTTATCAAATCTGGATATATAACCTTGCACCTCCTCTTGTGTTTTATATACATTGAGTTGGCAATAAAAAGAAATAAGAAACTCATCTCCGGAGACTTATTGACTTTGTTTGATACATTGTTTTTTATTATAATTACTTTTTGTATACAGATATATAGTTTTTCATTATATAATGAGAGTTTTCTCAGTCGGACCCATATATTACACCAACCCATATGAGAAATGAATCAATTTAAAATAAATTGTTGGAAGATATTGTGAGTTAGTTGTGTACATATCTAATCCTTAAGGCTGGCTCTAAGTGGAAAGTGTGGGTCCAGATGGTTTGGCCAGGAAAAGGAATACAATGTGATGGTCATGGACCTCTTAGGACCCAGTTTGGAGGACCTCTTCAATTTCTGCTCCCGGCGCTTTACCATGAAGACTGTCCTGATGTTGGCGGACCAGGTGAGAACCCAGCCAAACTTCCCTCCCAGTAACTTGGACTTCATCCTGCCCTGATGTGTCCACCAGATGATTGGCAGAATAGAGTTTGTCCACAACAAGAACTTCATCCATAGAGACATCAAGCCAGACAACTTCCTGATGGGGATTGGCAGACACTGTAATAAGGTAGGTAGGTGGTGGAATGGCGGCTCTGCAAGAAACCAAAAATATATATTTCATCTTGTATGTAGTTTGAGCACATCATCAGCACTACTTTGAGAGACAAACTCCACAAAATAAAAGGTCTGACTGAACCCTCCATGATAGAGCTATTTCCAGAGTCTGCGAACACTTGACCATTCTTCTCAAACATTTTGTTTTCTCTGTTAGATCTGAATTTTATAAAAATATCTAAAAACCTTACGCAATAAGTTTCTTTATTACAAAAACACCACTTTTGTAATAAACAAACTTTTATTGTGTAAGGTTTTAGATATTTTTAGAAAAGTATATTGCAATTTTCTTAATTCTGAGATTTGAAATTGAGGTTTTATTTAATCTGGTATTAGAAAAATACATATTGATTCAATATATTTAACAATTTTTAACCATCTGTCTCTAGTATATATATATATATATACTTACTGTATAACCTCTTTTAAGTCAACCAAATATTAATTAAATGTTCCAGTTGAAGTATTGAATTATAGTGAGCTTAAAGTAAGTAATTTGGTGGGGGTTAGGAAACTTGTTAAAATTAAAGGACATGTGTGAATCTTGAATTATAATCAGTTGACTTAAAAGAGGTATATATTGTAGCTGTGTGGTAATTTACTTTTATTTATTACTGACCATAATTTCTGCTTGCCTTGTTTAGAGGCACTTAATTTCATGGGCCACAGGCTAAATTTCCTAGAAGAATATTGTGTTATAAACTCGGCTGTTACTTACTGAGGGAGTACTGGGCTAGATGTTTTGTATTTCGATGTCACTGGATGTATCGGTGCTGACTATATTCTTCTGGAATTTGTCACTAGAGGTGTGGTATTGAGGCAGGTGTTGTGTGACTACAGCTGTTTCTGATTGACTTTGGACTGGCCAAGAAATACAGAGACACCCGTAGCCGGCAGCACATCCCCTACAGAGAGGACAAGAACCTGACTGGCACCGCCCGCTATGCCAGCATCAACGCCCACCTGGGGATTGAGCAGAGGTAAATCAAGGGCTTGGAGGGAGTAGATAGGTGGTGTCACCCACCACAACAGACATACAAGATGACGGAGTGGAGGAAGCTACAAGTTGTTGTTACTTATTCCTCAAGTCGTTTAAACAATCTCCATTAGGTCCTATTGTCTCAGCTTTCCTATTATAGTCCTCGGTTTTTATCTTGGGGTTTATAGTCCTGGAGTATATATACATACATGCCAACCTTAGCATAAAGATTTTAAAAATTGAAACCATGTTGAAACCAGAATTTCTAATACTTTCATTAACTACTTCCACCTAACACTAGCCGTCAGTGAAGGATTCCCTTTGTTAGAACCAAAAGTGAAAAAAAAAAGGGAAGATCTCATTAAAGTGCTAGCAACTACTCACAGTATACCAGTATATATACCAGTAGCAACCACAGTAGAGTCAGTTATCAAATTTGGATAAAATAGCTAGGTTTTCCAGATTAAAAACACTTCAAATAGTCTTTGCCTCCTTGTATCATATTTCATCTTCCATGGACAGCATAACTTTTGTGGATAAACATTCGTTCCCAGCATGGGTTCTAAGCATTTTCCAAGCTATTCAATGCCATGCCTGAAATATATAGAACTGGGTGCCACCTTCCTATTGAAATTGTTATCATTTTTAAGGTCCCCCCCCATCTCTTACCCAGAACCAGAGATGGTTAGCTCTGACGGCGGCAAAATGGGGAAGCCAAAAGAACTAAGAGCTTTCACAGAACAATGAGATATGCAAATTACCTCTCAAGATTGTCTAAGAGAACTGGGCCACAGACACTTGGAGGTGAGATACTTAGACGGGGGTTTTCAGAGCTCTTTCTGTAGGCTGTTTTATCATTTACTCTATATTTTTACCATATTTTATTTATTTGTTTTTAAACTTGTTTAGTTTACATCTCCCTGCATTGTGATTTACTAGTCTTCTTTTTCTTTCTTATCTCCACTCAATCACACTAAGGTATCAAGCTTGTAAAGCTCGAGACTTTTGATGGTGTCTGCCGGGGAAGAGTAGAACTCATCAATGGATGATGAGTCAATACAGTCAATAATGTGTTTTGGGGTTGCAGGTTGAGAATTGCACTTAGTACATAGTGGGAAAACCTTGTAACCATTCTGGAAAGTCATTGTCCGTAGATGACCAGACTTGACCAGTCATGATGGTGATTTATTGGTGAAGTTTTTGGGTCCCTACATTGGAGACTTAGGTACACACAGTGTCACATTGGTCATGGTAAGTAGGGGCTTGCAATTGCATGCCATTGTAGTTGTGTCAACCAAATGTACACTACAAGTCAATCTATGCAGTGAATTTTTGAAGTAAATGATGTTCCATGAATACAGCTTACAAAAGGCAATATATATTTATTGGGATATTTGCTTCACCCTCTTTGTCAATTTTATTTGACTTTTCATTTTATAAATCTTAAAATGATAGCAATCGCTCAAAATATTTTCTTATTACTTTAATAGATTTGAATTTGGCCTTTTTATTGTGAAACACGTTTAAAAAAAAAAGAGAATAGGGGAATATAAAAAGAAAATAGGATTGGGGCTGTTAGCCAGAGATTTCACCTCAATAAACTTGAAGCATTTAAATTGGAGCTGCTTTAAGGGAGGCTCTCTTTATTTAGAAACCAGAGTGCCCCATGTACTTACATCCTGCCATGTTCCAGCCGTCGAGATGACATGGAGTCCCTGGGCTATGTCCTGATGTACTTCAACCGCGGCAGTCTGCCCTGGCAGGGACTCAAGGCTGCCACCAAGAAACAGAAGTACGAGAAGATCAGCGAGAAGAAAATGTCCACACCTGTTGAAGTGCTGTGTAAGGTAGGTCTTAGTCATTCTTGTTGCCCATCCATTAAATCTATGGATCATAATGAAAAAATTATTAAAATTGCATTCTGTCCCAGAACTACCCTGCTGAGTTTGGGATGTACCTCAACTATTGCCGCGGACTGCGATTTGAAGAATCTCCTGACTACATGTACCTGAGACAGCTGTTCCGCATCCTGTTCCGTACTCTGCACCACCAGTACGACTACACCTTTGACTGGACCATGCTGAAGCAGAAGACGGCGGCAGCCAATGCAGCAGCTGCAGCGGCCGGCCCCTCCCAATCCACCCCGGCCGGACCCACCATCCAGGCCCCAGGTGCTGCCCCACCCCACTGAGGCCCCCCCCACACCAGCCTCATTTCCTGGTGTGTTCCAGATATCTGAACTGTTAGCAGCCAAGTGAGTCGGCCGTGTGCTAGTAGTTACTAACATCACTGCTTCTTGGCTTTGAATGTTACATGCTCTTAAAGCGTCTTTAATTAATCTCTGCTACCTTGTGCAAAGTAATATTTCAAAATGATTCTCACTTAGCAATAATCACGCTTGAGTTGGCAAACTGCTGCATGCGTATAACTACTGCACTCACAAGATGTGTCCACTGTCCTGTCCACTCTCAACACATATAGACACACATAGACAAGTTCACACATTTGAAATAGATTACATTCAATTTGGGGACCTGAAAACTTGCTTTCAATTATGATGTAAAGTCACATTATTGTCAATTTTTTACTTTTTATTTCAATGGGCTATTGTTCTAAGCAAGCTAAACCTTCTCTAGGATAGCTTCTTTTACCATCTAAGTCTGCATCTTTCCAGCAACAAGTATTTCCAATGACCCTGGTTGGAGAATTAAAATAAAAACAACCATTTGCCTCAATTGATACAATTTGTACTAGCTAAAGGAGCTGGTTTTACTCAGATATTATACACTTCAGCTGTGGTTTGTTGAGGCACCTAATCAGTTAAATAATTTGTTATAAAAAATTGTGCAGAAAATACTTAAAAAAAAAAAAATCTACCGAAGTTATTTATAAGCTCTACCAATGCTGCACCTATTAGTAAAGATAAAAAAAAGAGTATTGGTTTTCGATTTATTAAAATGAGATAACATGATTTTTTTAAAATTACTCTTATAATAAAGTACCCTCATGCGAGATTTCCTAATGACACTTTGGACAGAGTAATGAATGTAGATAAGTAAATATTTTAGGAATTTAATAATTTGGAAAAAATAGTGCTATAGCTGAAGTCTCTCTTCAAAGTTGTTCCCACCATGTTGGACAATGAGGTAGAAGTGTCCTCCTATGTTATAATCACCTAGTGAGCTTTGATTGACAAGGGGAAGCTACTATTGGAAATTATATTCCTTTTATTTTGAAGAATTTATTTTTGAAGCTCTCTCTCTCTATTCCTTCTGTTAGATGTTCCAAAATATCTTTAGCTTCATATATCACTGGAAATTGAGAAAATAAATTTACATTATTTTTCTTTTCAATATATATCTAATTAAAAATGTGATTTCCACAGACCCTATTATACTGTAAAAATAGGAAGAGGGAGGGCATGTCTCATTAGTGGTGCGCCCTCCTTGTAGAAATTAAATGGCTATAATTGCTGGGGGGGGATTTGTCACTGATTTTATTTTAAATATTATATGGTCTATAGAAATAGCTTTTAATTGCAGTCAAACATATTTAAGTCAGCGCTCCAAGGGATCAGAATTTTCGGTTGAATCAGGTTGATAAATCTTCTTATTCAATCTATAGAAGAAGAAACACGTGTCGGGGAGAAGAGCTTCTTTTATAAGAGGACAATTGTACAAATAAACTATACAGTTAAACCTGTCTATAGTGCCCCCTCTAAATAGTGCCTTCCTCTCTATAGCGCCCGATTTTAAACATTAAAAGGTAAACATTTTACATTAAATTGTCTCCTGTCTATAGCACCCCCTCTCTATAGAACCCTATTTTGGTGAGTCCCAAGAGGGGGTGTTATAGACAGGTTTAACTATATACAATTGCCATTCATTTTGTACCTGTAGAAGGACATCTTCCCCAAATACGATTGTCCTCTTATATAAAGATTCTCTTCTCCCCAACTTGTGTGTTTCTTCTACTGTAGATATATTTAAAAAGACAAGGAGCGCACATGGTAAAAAAACAATTCATGAATTCCAGTAGTTATAAACGTTGGGTTGTGTTTTCACTCGTAGGTAACAACAACCTTGGATACAAGGTAATAAGACCAAATCCAAAAAATAGTGTGTGACATTTCGGTAACAACGCTGTTACCGAAATGTCACACACTATTCATTTGTGGATTTGGTCTTTATTACCTTGTTTGTTTATAATCCAAATTGTGTCTTATCAACAACCTTGTTTGCAGGGGTTCATCACTAGCTTGACCGCCATCTTTCTTCCCCCCCCCCCATCATCATCATGGCCGCCATTATCATCCCTCCTCCTCACCAAAGTCCAAGTTCCGGGCACTGGGGTACCACCACCACATCACTACTTTACTTCTTCTTCTTCCTCCCTTAGTTTGTCACGGAGTTGGTTCTATTTCTCTCCCCTCTTCTTGATGTATAAATATATATATATATATACTTTTTTTTTTGTATTTCTGTCTCATACTTTTTAAAGTTTTTTTTTTTTTAATTATTATAATTATTTAAGATAAAAAGTCCATGTAAATATTGATGTCAATACTACTTTATTTTTTTCTCTCCCTCTCTCTTCTTCCTCTTTGCTTCCACATTTAATCTTTCATAGAATTTTTTCTTCCCCCCCTTCCCCTCCTTTAATATACAAGAGATAAAATGGCCCATTTAAAAAAAATCCACCTTTTTGTTTTGTCTTCTACTTTATACCACTTATTTCTTCCCTCTCCTTCTTCCCCTTTTGGTTTCTTGAAGAGGGTGCAATGAACTTGTTTCGTTCCTCTACATTGTGTCTCTATAGTTTTTACAAATTTAGTTTTGAGGTTATTAAGAAAAAAAAAAGGTGGATAGCTTGTAATAATCATGTATAATTTATACCCAACTACAGACTCTGTACCATAATATATATATAATATAAATAACCTATAATGTGTTGTTTTTTTTTTTTTGTATTTAGTGGCCTAATAAAACACCGAGATACAGTTTGGGAGTGTTTTTTTTTATATATTTATTGTTATCTTAATACTATAGAATGCTATTGTGTATATACATTTCAAAGATAATTAAAAGTATGTAATAAAAGTAAACTATTCAAACTAAAATGTACTGCTAAAATTGACCATTACAAAGAAATTAGCTTAATATCAATTTTGCAGATGGCTTTGCACTATCTGGAAAAATATCAACTAATTATTGATTTTTAATTATTCCAGAATATTGGCTGGGTACCCTTTCTTGATAAAGCAACCGTATAAATGTTTAGGAAGCCTCAGTATCAAGCAAGTACATATATATATTTTTTCTTTTTTTGCTTCTCCCAAGTACACGTGGTACAGGCCATGATAATAATGGTGGGTAGAAGTTGGGGACTGCAAGTACTAAGGTGACTGGTAAGTACACCACATGTCTACATATGTGAAAAACGAGTCGTTGTGGTATAGCTGGCACCAGACTGATGAGGTCCAACAGCCTGAAACATGACGCTTAACTTTTCTTGATTAATCAAGGAGTATTTGGCCAATATTCTGGAAAAATTAAATCAACTATTAGTTGATATTTATTCAAAGAGATGGGATATCTCCAACTTTCAGTTGCACAATCAGGAGATAATTATTTTTTAATTTATCAACCTGATCTCTCAGTACAATTTCATTTTTGTACTATTTTTTTCATATAAATTGACAATTGTGGATTTTAAAAAAATATTCAACCTTTTGATAAAAATAGCATTTCTTTGGCAAAAGAAAAAATATTCATTCAAGTATAAGTTTCTTTAAAATATTTTATTATCTCTTTTTAGGAGAGATTTTTTAGTGGTAGAGAGTTCACCTATATTTGTCAACAACAACAAAAAAACACTGAAATATCACATGCTGTAGTTTATGAAATGTCACATGTTCTGTTGTTATCCCCTGATGCAAAGATTACACGAATTCCATAAGTTCATGCTCCTCAAGCTTGATCTCATGGAATGGTTGTAGGGGTGCAGCTTTCATTGATCATGGTAACATGATTCAGACACTTTGGTGAAAGTCTGATTTTGTCTGCTCCTTCATATCCCTGGAGAGGATCCTTGCCCTTAGGTGGATTAGAGAGGCTAAATCACTGGGAAGAGGTTTATTATGGTTGAGTTAAGCTTTCCCACCTCTGCCTCTGTTGTATTCACAATTTATATTGATTATCCTGAAATTGAGCACTGACAGCAGCAAGCAATTTTACATTGACAATATATACAGTAGATCTTTCAGAGGACATCTCTCTACAAAGGACAGTTTTCTTCTTTAATAGTATTTAGCTGGTCTCCTGTAAAAGGATACCTATCTCTATAGGCTCTGTAACTAGCTAAGTGTTGTCTTTTTTTTACAGAGAGGTTTTACTTTATATATTTTTTAAAATTTTCCTGGTTGGTGTGGCCATTTACCTGCAACATGCACTGACAAGAATAGTTGAGGTAGCCAGATAAATAGGGTGTCAGTTTGGAAGGCAAGGAGTCAATTTTCAATGGATAGAAAGATAGATCAATAATATCTGGGTGACCTTAGTAAAGAGAAGCTACAATAAATCTGCAATGTTTTTGTTGTAATGTCCATCAAGTTGTTTGACTTTTGATGAGGACAATTTGATCTAAAACAAGGTAATAAGACCAAATCAATAAATAATGTGTGACATTTCGGTAACAGCGTTGTTACCATCTTCAGACAAAAGAACTGAATGAATAATTTTACCACAGCATGTTTTAAATAGCTACTGTTATCAAGTGTGTAAACAAGATAACAGTAGCTATTTAAAACATGCTGTGGTAAAATTTCTCATTCAGTACTTTTGTCTGAAGATGGTAACAACGCTGTTACCGAAACGTCACACACTATTTATTTATTTGGTCTTATTACCTTGTTTTATAATCTATAATCCAAATTGTGCCTTATCGACAATTTGATCTGTTGCTGACCATAACTAGGAGCTCATCCAGAGTGACCTGGTAGCTTTCTTGACCCTTCTAAGCAGCACATTGCAGGTCTTCCTTAAAAAAAATTTTCTCAGCAGTGCTTGATACCGAATTGGTTTGCCATTGCCTTCTTCCATTTATTTGGGTCTTTTGGAGTGATTTCTCTCTCCAAGGACAAGAGATTGTCCTTCATTACAAGAATGAAGTTGAGGCTTATCCCGGCTTTCATTCGGTCCCCTTTTATGTTAGCCATCCCATTAGAAATATTGTCTGCCCTTTACCGGAGTTGTATTCACACATAGGGGTTTTCCATTCATTAGGATTGAGACCAGAACAAACAGTAAGTGCAACAGTCAAACTGCTATATGCTAGCATACAGTAGATCTTCCATGAGAGGACATCTTTCTACAAAGGACAGATTTCATATTCAAAATATTAACATCAATACTATTTAGCTGCTCTCCTGTAAAATATCACCTCTCTCTCTATAGGCTCTGTAACTAGCTAAGTGTTGTCTTTTACAGAGCATCCATGAGCATGGCCTATACTCTGTGTACTCGAGTAATAATAACAATAATACAAATCTGATGCAATTCGGATTATAGATAAGAAACATAAAATAAATTTTAAAAAGAATATTACGCCTCTAAAATAGTTTTATAATTTGATAACAGATGGCGCTCTAGTGCATCATAAAATAAATAGTAGCTTGTAACATTTTAGTAACAACAGCGTTGTTTCTGACAAAACCATTCAGTACTTTTGTTTGAAGAGGGTAACAAAGCTGTTGTATAACACCTATAATTTACTTATTTGTATTTGGTCTCTTTTTTTACCTTATGGTTTCAGGCTAATGATCCTTGTCAGTCCAGGGATACTTTATTTCATAAGATTCACAAGGGATCAAATGAAATCTTTAGAATCTGCCAAAGTGAGGTTTAGCTAGTAGAGTGACTAGGCCAAATATAGATGGAAATTTATGGAGATCTCATTGATAAGGCACAATTTGGATTATAGATTATAAACACAAGGTAATAAGACCAAATCCAAATAAATAAACCGGTTTTGGTAACAATGCTGTTACCGAAACCGGTTTATTTATTTGGTCTTATTACCTTATGTTTATGGATCTCATGAAATAAAGTCCACCCTAGATTGCAGAGGGCCATTAGCCCAAAACCATGGTCTCTAGGTGAACACTTATCAGTTTGCCAAAGCTGGTGTTGTCACTGACCTGAGTCCACTAGTTTGCGGAAACAGTCAATAAATGGCACTTAGTTTTAGCATGTATTTTGACTGGAGAGGTGACTTATTTTTATAGAAATAAACTCATGTTAAAGGTTTGATCTCTCTTTGAAATACTCATTTTAGTAATGCTTATCCATATGAAGATATTCTTTGTTATAATATCTTTACATATATATTCTTTTAACCTTAATAGGAGAGGGAATGGAACACCAACTTTCAGCAGCTAGGCCCTGGTATAGAATCCTCATTAATATACCTTGAAATTATATGTATGTACCTCTACAGACCTATAAGCCTATGTCCATAGGTTCACTAAACACCCCTAAGCTGCCTTCCATAGAAAATGCAGGGTATATCCCAAACCAATAGAGCGGTCTAGAGATATATTTGGAAAAACCGCTGAGAGGGTTCACTACTGATGAGTCAAGCCCTCTCATTCAATAACTTATATCATTGCAGTAAGGTCTGTAGAGATAATATTTGATGCTATTATTGAAAAGAAACACATTTCCAGTAAATTTATGTTTTACAAATTTTATCAATAGATGGCAATTGAATTTATAAATTTAATATCTGCCATCTAAAAATAGCACATGTGCTCCTGGTCAGGATATGCCATCTTTATTTCTAAATTTAATATTACAGTTAAAACTGTTTATAGCACCCCCTCTAAATAGCGCCTCCCTCTCTATAGCGCCGGATTTTAAATACGTAGTACGATGCAATTTACATTAAAAGTGACCTGTCTATAGCACCCTATTTTGGTGAGTCCCAAGAGGGGGCGCTATAGACAGGTTTGTTGTTGTTGTTTCTTATCCCCTTGTGTAAAGATTACACGAATTCCATGAGTTCATGCTCCTCGAGCTGTTTTATGATGAGCAGCGGCCTCTCCCAAAGGTCCTGTTTAGTGCATCTAATGCAAGCCAAAATGTGTTCTGGAGCTGCAGGTACCAAACTACATTTTGGGCAAGTGGGATAAATTTTATTATTATTTTCTATCTTCAATGGCTTGAGATGGCCTGTTCTAAATCTTGTTAATGTTGTTTGATGCTGTCTATTTCTGATCTTCAGAGCTTCTCCTGGGTTCACTCCACTGTACCAACTGTGCTTAGGTGGGATCCTCCAGTTCTTGTTTATTTTTGTTTTGGCTATTGTTTCTATTTCTTTAAAAGTAAGTTTATTTTTCTGTGGCAAGGGTTCTTTTGTGCCTTTTTTCGCTAGCACATCAGCAGCTTCATTGCCTTCAATGCCAACGTGTGAGGGTATCCATTGAAGGTGAATATTTGAGGTTTTTGAGAGTTTTTGGAGATAACCAATTATGTTCCTGCTTACTTTGTCTCTGAGTTCCCCTGTGTGACTCAAGTGTTGTATGGCACTTCTACTCTCAGTAAGAATCCAGATATTTTGATAATTAGTATTTCTGATGGATTTTAAGGCTTCATAGATGGCTATAAGTTCTGATCTGAAGACTGAGCAAAAATCTGGGTTTCTTCTGTTCATTTTCTCAATGCCATTTGTGGTTTTGATGAGACAGCCACTGCCAGTGTGTCCTAGCTCGTCTCTGCTACCATCGGTATAGATAGTTATTGCATTTTTAGGAATGTTATTAATTATTTCTAATGATAATTGTTTTAAGTATTCTGGATTTTGGTATTGTTTGTTGGTGGGTTCATTTAAAGTGGCATTAAAAATAACATTTTGTAGTGGTTTGCATGGAGAATTTTTTTCTGCTAAATAATTTTTTTCCACTTTATATTTTAAAAATTCATTTCTTTTGGCCAGGTGTAGAGGGCCTTCTTTTTTTGAGTCTTAAATTGGATTCCCAATTAAGTATGTACTTGGAAGTTCTGTGTTTGTTTCCATAACTCTTGATTTTGTTTATATATTTTGGCAGATTGTAGCTTCTTCTATCCTTTAAGGGCATAATGTCTGCCTCGTAAAGTACAATATCATTAGGGCAGGTATTTCGAAGACCTGTAATAATTCTAGCTGCACTTAGTTGTATCCTTTCCAGTGATTTTAGATTTGTTTCAGATGCTGTACCATAGATTTGATATCCATATTCCAGGATAGGTCTAATTAGAGATGTGTAAGTTAATTTTAGTGTGGTTGCATCGGCTCCCCACTCTCTTCCTGAAATATATTTCAGGATTTTTAGTCGGTCTCTTCCTTTTCTAATAACTTCTTCAATATGTTTACTGGAGTTAATTTCTGGATCCAGGGTGTAGCCAAGATATTTAGGATGTTTATTATATTGCAATTGTTGTTCTTTCAGAATAATTTTTGGTCTTATTTTGTATAGTTTCTTATCGGTAGTAAAAAGACAGGTTTCAGATTTTTGAGGGTTAAATTCTAATTTATGTTTATTAGCAAATTTTTCTAGGTGGAAAAGAGTCTTGTTCAAATCTCTTTCAGCTTTTTTCCAGTTAGTATTGCTGCTCCATAGAATTATGTCATCAGCGAAAAGTCCAATATTGGTTTTATGTGAAATTTTTTCTTCTATGCCTGCAATAAATAGGGTGAAGAGAGTTGGGCTAAGGACTGATCCTTGTGGTAATCCTTGGTACAATTTGAAGGTTTTAGATAGAGTGCCATTATATTTGACCCTGATGTATCTATTTTTAAGGAAATCATTTATCCAAGTGATAGCTTTTCCATCAATTTTGAAATGTTTGTATAATTTTGTAATTAACTTGTTTTTCCATACCTTATCAAAAGCTTGTGTAAGGTGTAAAAAAGCAGCTATTGTGTGGTTAGTTGGTTTTCTGTTTTGTGCATCTTTTACCTTTTGTGTGAAAAATAAGAGTTGGTCTATTGTCCCATGTCCTTTCCTAAATCCATATTGTTCTTTTGGTAAGAGATTTCTTGTGTCGAGGTGGTAGGTGAGTCGTCTGAGTATAATTTTTTCAATTAATTTGCAGCAAATACTTGTGAAGGAGATAGGTCGGTAGTTTTTTGGGTCATCAGCAGATTTGTCAAGTTTTTTAATAGGAATTATTGTTGCAGTTTTCCAGTCTTGAGGCAATTTTCCAGTTTTCCAGGAGTTATTGAAAATATCAAGAAGTTTTTCTTTGCCATTTTTGCCCAAGTTTGATATCATTTGGCCATGGATTCCATCTGGCCCAGGAGTCTTGTTCAGGTCAGTGTTTTCTAATGCATAATCTAGCTCTTTCATATTGATTTTTTCATGGAAAATATTATGAGTGCTAGTGACGTTTTTACAGTCATGGATAATCTTTCGGGCCTTTTTTTCAACTTTCTTATCTTTTATTTCAAATTTGATTTTACTACTTATTTGATATGAATTACCTAAAAGATTAGCAGCATTTTTGTCATTAGTTGCTGGGGTACCATCTGTATTCTTAATCATATTTGTGTTTTCAGTTTGTGGCTGGGCTCTGTCAATTTGTTTTGCCAAATGCCAAAGTTTTGTATTTGGGTTTCTAGGGTTCAGGTTTTAACAAGTTTGTTTCCATTTTTCCCTTTTCATATTTATGTATAATCTTTTTATTTTTGCATTCACAATGTTCAGTTCAGTTCTACAATTTGTTTGGTTTTGGGTGCACTTTTTTTGTAGTTCATTTCTTTTAGTTATAAGTGTTTGAATATCTTTTGCCTGGTGTGTATAATTAGGAATCCATTTCTTAATATTACCTCTTGGTATTGAAACTTTGGCTGCTTTAATAATGGTGTTTTTGAAAGATATCCAATTTTGTTCCAGATCTTTTATCCTAGTGGGTGCTTTTCTAAAGTCTTCATTGGTGTTTTGCTGGTAAAGATTCCAATTAGCCTTTTTGAAGTTCCAGAATTTTTCTTTAATTGAGCTGGTTTTGGTCTTGGTGCTAATTTCTATCAAAATAGGCAAATGATCACTTTCAATACTTTTTAATATTTGCCATTTGCATTTGTGGAAAATGTCAGGACTGGAAAAACTTATATCAAGGGCTTGTGCGGTATTATAACTGTAGGAATGGTGGGTAGGATTCCCATCATTTAAGCACATGAAGGCATTGTCGTCAAATAAGTTTGAAAGTATTTTGCCTCTTGGGTTTGGCGTGGAACATCCCCATAGTTGATGTTTGGCATTAAGGTCACCTACAATAATAGTGTTGTCTGTAAGAAATTGAGCCATTGTTCCATCGTCAATAAGTTTATTGTTTGGTGGGTGATACATATTGAATATGTTGATGGTTTTATTTTGATTGAGGTAGACTTTGATACCTTGGGCTTCGAGGTCTGATGTGCTTGGAATATTAATGGCTATGTCTTCATAGTACAAATTCTTGATTAAAAATGCAAGGCCACCCCCTTCTTTATTTCTGTCTTTTCTGAGGATATTGTAGTTTTTAAATTTGAGATTGTACTTTTCATTTAATTTGGTTTCCTGTAAGGCTATAATTTGTATCTTTTGTTTTTCAGCTATTTCCATTATTTCTTCTAATTTTATTTTTGTTGCTGTTGAGCACAATCCATTTATGTTGCACTGCAGAATGCTCAATTGCTTGGAAGTTGCAAAGTGTGAAGTTTGTGGAGACTGTATTATACTTAATGAGATTGACGAAATTTCTCTTAATGAATTGTAAAAATCTATAAAACGAAGAGAAAAATTATTTTATTAAAATACATAGGCTACTAGCTTTCGGGCTCCAAGCCCTTCCACAGGTACCTGTGGAAGGGCTTGGAGCCTGAAAGCTAGTAGCCTATGTATTTTAATAAAATAATTTTTCTCTTCGTTTTATAGATTTTTACTGTATTATACTTATCGGACAGAACCCTCTACCTAAGTCCTGAACGCGCCCCTGTTTATTCTGCGCGACGGGCAATGCAGCATGCAAATCAACATCTGATCTCATGGAATGGGGTATAGGGGTGCAGCTTTCGTTGATCATGGCACCATGATCCAGGCACACTTTGGTGAAAGTCTGACTTTGCCTGTAGTTTGAGGCCGTTCCTAACATGGAAGCAGACGCCTTTGCTGCCGACTCTAACATGAGTACAGACACAGCTCCTCCGTATCCCTGGAGTGGGACCCTTGCTGAGGTCTATCAACCGGGTCAGTTGAACTCAGATTTTTAAAGAGGTCTACTCCTCTTCTAACAATGCTGCTGTTGTATAGAAGTATAGAAAGGTAATCAAGAGTAGAGGTATAGAAAGGTAATCAAGAGTATAGAAGTATAGAAAGGTAATCAAGAGTAGAGGTATAGAAAGGTAAACAAGAGTAGAGGTATAGAAAGGTAATCAAGAGTATAGAAGTATAGAAAGTAATCAAGAGTATAGAGGTATAGAAAGGTAATCAAGAGTATAGAAGTATAGAAAGGTAATCAAGAGTAGAGGTATAGAAAGGTAAACAAGAGTAGAGGTATAGAAAGGTAATCAAGAGTATAGAAGTATAGAAAGGTAATCAAGAGTATAGAGGTATAGAAAGGTAATCAAGAGTATAGAAGTATAGAAAGGTAATCAAGAGTATAGAAGTATAGAAAGGTAATCAAGAGTATAGAGGTATAGAAAGGTAATCAAGAGTATAGAAGTATAGAAAGGTAATCAAGAGTAGAGGTATAGAAAGGTAAACAAGAGTAGAGGTATAGAAAGGTAATCAAGAGTATAGAAGTATAGAAAGTAATCAAGAGTATAGAGGTATAGAAAGATAATCAAGAGTATAGAGGTATAGAAAGGTAATCAAGAGTATAGAGGTATAGAAAGGTAATCAAGAGTATAGAAGTATAGAGAGGTAATCAAGAGTAGAGGTATAGAAAGGTAATCAAGAGTATAGAAGTATAGAAAGGTAATCAAGAGTATAGAAGTATAGAAAGGTAATCAAGAGTAGAGGTATAGAAAGGTAATCAAGAGTATAGAAAGGTAATCAAGAGTAGAGGTATAGAAAGGTAATCAAGAGTATAGAAGTATAGAAAGGTAATCAAGAGTATAGAGGTATAGAAAGGTAATCAAGAGTAGAGGTATAGAAAGGTAATCAAGAGTATAGAAAGGTAATCAAGAGTATAGAGGTATAGAAAGGTAATCAAGAGTATAGAAGTATATAGAAAGGTAATCAAGAGTAGAGGTATAGAAAGGTAATCAAGAGTAGAGGTATAGAAAGGTAATCAAGAGTAGAGGTATAGAAAGGTAATCAAGAATATAAAAGTATAGAAAGGTAATCAAGAGTATAGAGGTATAGAAAGGTAATCAAGAGTAGAGGTATAGAAAGGTAATCAAGAGTATAGAAGTATAGAAAGGTAATCAAGAGTATAGAAGTATAGAAAGGTAATCAAGAGTATAGAAGTATAGAAAGGTAATCAAGAGTATAGAAGTATAGAAAGGTAATCAAGAGTAGAGGTATAGAAAGGTAATCAAGAGTAGAGGTATAGAAAGGTAATCAAGAGTAGAGGTATAGAAAGGTAATCAAGAGTATAGAAGAGGTATAGAAAGGTAATCAAGAGTAGAGGTATAGAAAGGTAATCAAGAGTATAGAAGTATAGAAAGGTAATCAGGAGTATAGAGGTATAGAAAGGTAATCAAGAGAGTAGAGGTATAGAAAGGTAATCAAGAGTATAGAAGTATAGAAAGGTAATCAAGAGTATAGAGGTATAGAAAGGTAATCAAGAGTATAGAGGTATAGAAAGGTAATCAAGAGTATAGAGGTATAGAAAGGTAATCAAGAGTAGAGGAAGTATGAGAAAGGTAATCAAGAGTATAGAGGTATAGAAAGGTAATCAAGAGTATAGAGGTATAGAAAGTAATCAAGAGTAGAGGTATAGAAAGGTAATCAAGAGTAGAGTATAGAAAGGTAATCAAGAGTATAGAGGTATAGAAAGTAATCAAGAGTAGAGGTATAGAAAGGTAATCAAGGAGTATGAGTATAGAAAGGCTAATCCAAGAGTAGAGGTATAGAAAGGTAATCAAGAGTATAGAGTATAGAAAGGTAATCAAGAGATATAGGAAGTATAGAAAGGTAATCAAGAGTAGAGGTATAGAAAGGTAATCAAGAGATAGAGGTATAGAAAAGGTAATCAAGGAGTATAGAGTATAGAATGGTAATCAAGAGTATAGAGTATAGAAAGGTAATCAAGAGTAGAGGTATAGAAAGGTAATCAAGAGTATAGTGGTATAGAAAGGATAATCAAGAGTATAGAAGGTTAGAAAATGGTAATCAAGAGTATAGATGAGTATAGAGGGAATAAGAGTATCGAGGTAGAAGGGGGAGGTATAGTAAGGGTAATCAAGAGTAGAGGTATAGAAAGTATTCAAGAGTATAGAAGAGGTTTATAGGAAAGGGTATCAAGAGGTATAGAGTAATAGAGAAGGTAATACAAGAGTATAGAGGGTATAGAAAGGTAATCAAGAGTAGAGGTATAGAAAGGTAATCAAGAGTATAGAGTATAGAAAGGTAATCAAGATTATAGAGGTATAGAAGATAATCAAGAGTAAGAGGTATAGAAACGGTAATCAAGAGTATAGAAGTTAATAGAAAGGTAATCAAGAGTAGAGGTATAGAAACGATAATCAAGAGTATAGAGGTATAGAAAGGTAATCAAGAGTATAGAGGTATAGAAGGGTAGCTCCCCAGAGTAGGTATGAAGGTAATCAAGAAAGGTATAAAAGGTAATCAAGAGTATAGGAAGTATATAGAAGGTAATCAAGAGTATAGAAGTATAGAAAGGTAATCAAGAGATAGAGGTATAGAAAGGTAATCCAAGAGTATGAGGTATAGAAAGGTAATCAAGAGTATAGATGTATAGAAAGGTAATCAAGAGTAAGAGGTATAGAAAGGTAATCAAAGTAGAATCAAGTAGAGGTATAGAAAGGGTAATCAAGAGTATAGAAGTATAGAAAGGTAATCAAGAAGGTAATAGAAGATAATCAAGATAAGGTAATCAAGAGTATAGAAGAGGTATAGAAAGGTAATCAAGAGTAGAGGTATAGAAAGGTAATCAAGAGTATAGAAGTATAGAAAGGTAATCAAGAGTAGAGGTATAGAAAGATAATCAAGAGTATAGAGGTATAGAAAGGTAATCAAGAGTATAGAAGTATAGAAAGGTAATCAAGAGTAGAGGTATAGAAAGGTAATCAAGAGTATAGAAGTATAGAAAGGTAATCAAGAGTTAGAGGTATAGAAAGGTAATCAAGAGTATAGAGGTATAGAAAGGTAATCAAGAGTAGAGGTATAGAAAGGTAATCAAGAGTAGAGGTATAGAAAAGGTATCAAGAGTATAGAGGTATAGAAAGGTAATCAAGAGTATAGAGGTATAGAAAGGTAATCAAGAGTAGAGGTATAGAAAGGTAATCAAGAGTATAGAGTATAGAAAGGTAATCAAGAGTATAGAGGTATAGAAAGGTAATCAAGAGTAGAGGTATAGAAAGGTAATCAAGAGTATAGAAGTATAGAAAGGTAATCAAGAGTAGAGTATAGAAAGGTAATCAAGAGTATAGAGGTATAGAAAGGTAATCAAGAGTATAGAAGTATAGAAAGGTAATCAAGAGTAGAGGTATAGAAAGGTAATCAAGAGTAGAGGTATAGAAAGGTAATCAAGAGTATAGAAGTATAGAAAGGTAATCAAGAGTATAGAAGTATAGAAAGGTAATCAAGAGTAGAGGTATAGAAAGGTAATCAAGAGTATAGAGGTATAGAAAGGTAATCAAGAGTATAGAGGTATAGAAAGGTAATCAAGAGTATAGAGGTATAGAAAGGTAATCAAGAGTATAGAGGTATAGAAAGGTAATCAAGAGTAGAGGTATAGAAAGATAATCAAGAGTAGAGGTATAGAAAGGTAATCAAGAGTATAGAAGAGGTATAGAAAGGTAATCAAGAGTAGAGGTATAGAAAGGTAATCAAGAGTAGAGGTATAGAAAGGTAATCAAGAGTATAGAAGAGGTATAGAAAGGTAATCAAGAGTAGAGGTATAGAAAGGTAATCAAGAGTATAGAAGTATAGAAAGGTAATCAAGAGTAGAGGTATAGAAAGATAATCAAGAGTATAGAGGTATAGAAAGGTAATCAAGAGTATAGAAGTATAGAAAGGTAATCAAGAGTAGAGGTATAGAAAGATAATCAAGAGTAGAGGTATAGAAAGGTAATCAAGAGTATAGAGGTATAGAAAGGTAATCAAGAGTATAGAAGGTATAGAAAGGTAATCAAGAGTAGAGGTATAGAAAGGTAATCAAGAGTATAGAAGTATAGAAAGGTAAATCAAGAGTATAGAGGTATAGAAAGGTAATCAAGAGTTAGATGTATAGAAAGGTAATCAAGAGTATAGAAGTCTAGAAAGGTAATCAAGGAGTAGAGGGTATAGAAAGGTAATCAAGAGTATAGACGGTATAGAAAGGTAATCAAGAGTATAGAAGTATAGAAAGGTAATCAAGAGTAAGAAGTATAGAAAGGTAATCAAGAAGAGGTATAGAAGATGGTATAGAAAAAGGTAATAAGAGTATAGAAGGTATAGAAGGTAATCAAGAGTATAGAAGTATAGAAGGTAATCAAGAGTAGAGGTATAGAAAGATAATCATGAGTATAGAGTATTGAAGGTAATCAAGAGTATAGAAGTATAGAAAGGTAATCAAGAGTAGAGGTATAGAAAGATAATCAGAGTAGAGGTATAGAAAGGTAATCAAGAGTATAGAGGTATAGAAAGGTAATCAAGAGTATAGAGGTATAGAAAGGTAATCAAGAGTAGAGGTATAGAAAGGTAATCAAGAGTATAGAAGTATAGAAGGTAATCAAGAGTATAGAGGTATAGAAAGGTAATCAAGAGTAGAGGTATAGAAAGGTAATCAAGAGTATAGAAGTATAGAAAGGTAATCAAGAGTAGAGGTATAGAAAGGTAATCAAGAGTATAGAGGTATAGAAAGGTAATCAAGAGTATAGAAGTATAGAAAGGTAATCAAGAGTAGAGGTATAGAAAGGTAATCAAGAGTAGAGGTATAGAAAGGTAATCAAGAGTATAGAAGTATAGAAAGGTAATCAAGAGTAGAGGTATAGAAAGATAATCAAGAGTAGAGGTATAGAAAGGTAATCAAGAGTATAGAAGTATAGAAAGGTAATCAAGAGTAGAGGTATAGAAAGGTAATCAAGAGTAGAGGTATAGAAAGATAATCAAGAGAGTAGAGGTATAGAAAGGTAATCAAGAGTATAGAGGTATAGAAAGGTAATCAAGAGTATAGAGGTATAGAAAGGTAATCAAGAGTATAGAGGTATAGAAAGGTAATCAAGAGTATAGAAGTATAGAAAGGTAATCAAGAGTAGAGGTATAGAAAGATAATCAAGAGTAGAGGTATAGAAAGGTAATCAAGAGTATAGAAGAGGTATAGAAAGGTAATCAAGAGTAGAGGTATAGAAAGGTAATCAAGAGTATAGAAGTATAGAAAGGTAATCAAGAGTAGAGGTATAGAAAGATAATCAAGAGTATGAGGTATAGAAAGGTAATCAAGAGTATAGAAGTATAGAAAGGTAATCAAGAGTAGAGGTATAGAAAGGTAATCAAGAGTATAGAAGTATAGAAAGGTAATCAAGAGTAGAGGTATAGAAAGGTAATCAAGAGTATAGAGGTATAGAAAGGTAATCAAGAGTAGAGGTATAGAAAGGTAATCAAGAGTAGAGGTATAGAAAGGTAATCAAGAGTATAGAGGTATAGAAAGGTAATCAAGAGTATAGAGGTATAGAAAGGTAATCAAGAGTAGAGGTATAGAAAGGTAATCAAGAGTATAGAAGTATAGAAAGGTAATCAAGAGTATAGAGGTTGAAAGGTAATCAAGAGTAGAGGTATAGAAAGGTAATCAAGAGTATAGAAGTATAGAAAGGTAATCAAGAGTAGAGGTATAGAAAGGTAATCAAGAGTATAGAGGTTATAGAAAGGTAATCAAGAGTATAGAAGTATAGAAAGGTAATCAAGAGTAGAGGTATAGAAAGGTAATCAAGAGTAGAGGTATAGAAAGGTAATCAAGAGTATAGAAGTATAGAAAGGTAATCAAGAGTATAGAAGTATAGAAAGGTAATCAAGAGTAGAGGTATAGAAAGGTAATCAAGAGTATAGAAGGTATAGAAAGGTAATCAAGAGTTATAGAGGTATAGAAAGGTAATCAAGAGTAAGAGGTATAGAAAGTAATCAAGAGTATAGAAGTTATAGTAAGGTAATAATCCAAGAGTAAGAGGTATAGAATGGTAATCAAGAGTATAGAAGTATAGAAAGGTAATCAAGAGTAAGAAGGTATAGAAAGATAATCAAAGAGTAAGAAGGTATAGAAGGTAATCAAGAGTAATAGAAGAGTATAGAAAGGTAATCAAGAGTAGAGGAATAGAAAGGTAATCAAGAGTATAGAAGTATAGAAAGGTAATCAAGAGTAGAGGTATAGAAAGATAATCAAAGAGTCTAGAGGTAATAGAAAGGTAATCAAGAGTATAGAAGTATAGAAAGGTAATCAAGAGTAGAGGTTATAGAAAGATAATCAAGAGTAGAGTATAGAAAGGTAATCAAGAGTATAGAGGTATAGAAAGGTAATCAAGAGTATAGAGGTATAGAAAGGTAATCAAGAGTAGAGGTATAGAAAGATAATCAAGAGTAGAGGTATAGAAAGGTAATCAAGAGTATAGAAGAGGTATAGAAAGGTAATCAAGAGTAGAGGTATAGAAAGGTAATCAAGAGTATAGAAGTATAGAAAGGTAATCAAGAGTAGAGGTATAGAAAGATAATCAAGAGTATAGAGGTATAGAAAGGTAATCAAGAGTATAGAAGTATAGAAAGGTAATCAAGAGTAGAGGTATAGAAAGGTAATCAAGAGTATAGAGGTATAGAAAGATAATCAAGAGTAGAGGTATAGAAGGTAATCAAGAGTATAGAAGAGGTATAGAAAGGTAATCAAGAGTATAGAGGTATAGAAAGGTAATCAAGAGTATAGAGGTATAGAAAGGTAATCAAGAGTATAGAGGTATAGAAAGGTAATCAAGAGTAGAGGTATAGAAAGGTAATCAAGAGTATAGAAGTATAGAAAGGTAATCAAGAGTAGAGGTATAGAAAGGTAATCAAGAGTAGAGGTATAGAAAGGTAATCAAGAGTATAGAAGTATAGAAAGGTAATCAAGAGTATAGAAGTATAGAAAGGTAATCAAGAGTAGAGGTATAGAAAGATAATCAAGAGTAGAGGTATAGAAAGGTAATCAAGAGTATAGAAGTATAGAAAGGTAATCAAGAGTAGAAGTATAGAAAGTAATCAAGAGTATAGAAGTATAGAAAGTAATCAAGAGTATAGAGGTATAGAAAGGTAATCAAGAGTATAGAAGTATAGAAAGGTAATCAAGAGTAGAGGTATAGAAAGGTAATCAAGAGTAGAAGGTATAGAAAGGTAATCAAGAGTATAGAGTATAGAAAGGTAATCAAGAGTAAGAGGTATAGAAAGGTAATCAAGAGTATAGAAGTATAGAAAGGTAATCAAGAGTATAGAGGTATAGAAAGGTAATCAAGAGTATAGAAGTATAGAAAGGTAATCAAGAGTATAGAGGTATAGAAAGGTAATCAAGAGTATAGAGGTATAGAAAGGTAATCAAGAGTAGAGGTATAGAAAGGTAATCAGAGTAGAGGTATAGAAAGGTAATCAAGAGTAGAGGTATAGAAAGGTAATCAAGAGTATAGAAGTATAGAAAGGTAATCAAGAGTATAGAAGTATAGAAAGGTAATCAAGAGTAGAGGTATAGAAAGGTAATCAAGAGTAGAGGTATAGAAAGGTAATCAAGAGTAGAGGTATAGAAAGGTAATCAAGAGTATAGAAGTATAGAAAGGTAATCAAGAGTATAGAAGTATAGAAAGGTAATCAAGAGTATAGAAGTATAGAAAGGTAATCAAGAGTATAGAAGTATAGAAAGGTAATCAAGAGTAGAGGTATAGAAAGGTAATCAAGAGTATAGAAGTATAGAAAGGTAATCAAGAGTATAGAAGTATAGAAAGGTAATCAAGAGTATAGAAGTATAGAAAGGTAATCAAGAGTAGAGGTATAGAAAGGTAATCAAGAGTATAGAAGTATAGAAAGGTAATCAAGAGTATAGAAGTATAGAAAGGTAATCAAGAGTATAGAAGTATAGAAAGGTAATCAAGAGTAGAGGTATAGAAAGGTAATCAAGAGTATAGAAGTATAGAAAGGTAATCAAGAGTATAGAAGTATAGAAAGGTAATCAAGAGTATAGAAGTATAGAAAGGTAATCAAGAGTATAGAAGTATAGAAAGGTAATCAAGAGTAGAGGTATAGAAAGGTAATCAAGAGTATAGAAGTATAGAAAGGTAATCAAGAGTATAGAAGTATAGAAAGGTAATCAAGAGTATAGAAGTATAGAAAGGTAATCAAGAGTAGAGGTATAGAAAGGTAATCAAGAGTATAGAAGTATAGAAAGGTAATCAAGAGTATAGAGGTATAGAAAGGTAATCAAGAGTATAGAAGTATAGAAAGGTAATCAAGAGTATAGAAGTATAGAAAGGTAATCAAGAGTATAGAAGTATAGAAAGGTAATCAAGAGTAGAGGTATAGAAAGGTAATCAAGAGTATAGAAGTATAGAAAGGTAATCAAGAGTATAGAAGTATAGAAAGGTAATCAAGAGTAGAGGTATAGAAAGGTAATCAAGAGTAGAGGTATAGAAAGGTAATCAAGAGTATAGAAGTATAGAAAGGTAATCAAGAGTAGAAGTATAGAAAGGTAATCAAGAGTAGAGGTATAGAAAGGTAATCAAGAGTATAGAAGTATAGAAAGGTAATCAAGAGTAGAGGTATAGAAAGGTAATCAAGAGTAGAGGTATAGAAAGGTAATCAAGAGTATAGAAGTATAGAAAGGTAATCAAGAGTAGAGGTATAGAAAGGTAATCAAGAGTATAGAAGTATAGAAAGGTAATCAAGAGTAGAGGTATAGAAAGGTAATCAAGAGTATAGAAGTATAGAAAGGTAATCAAGAGTATAGAAGTATAGAAAGGTAATCAAGAGTAGAGGTATAGAAAGGTAATCAAGAGTAGAGGTATAGAAAGGTAATCAAGAGTATAGAAGTATAGAAAGGTAATCAAGAGTATAGAGGTATAGAAAGGTAATCAAGAGTATAGAAGTATAGAAAGGTAATCAAGAGTAGAGGTATAGAAAGGTAATCAAGAGTAGAGGTATAGAAAGGTAATCAAGAGTAGAGGTATAGAAAGGTAATCAAGAGTATAGAAGTATAGAAAGGTAATCAAGAGTATAGAGGTATAGAAAGGTAATCAAGAGTATAGAAGTATAGAAAGGTAATCAAGAGTATAGAAGTATAGAAAGGTAATCAAGAGTATAGAGGTATAGAAAGGTAATCAAGAGTATAGAGGTATAGAAAGGTAATCAAGAGTATTTTTTTTTTTTTTTTTTTTTTTTTTTTTGCTTATCCCTAGTACACGTGGTACAGGCCATGATTATCATGGTGGGTAGTTAGCGACTGCTTTTACTGTAAGCGTATAGAAAGGTAATCAAGAGTATAGAGGTATAGAAAGGTAATCAAGAGTATAGAGGTATAGAAAGGTAATCAAGAGTATAGAGGTATAGAAAGGTAATCAAGAGTATTTTTTTTTTTTTTTTTTTTTTTTTTTTGCTTATCCCTAGTACACGTGGTACAGGCCATGATTATCATGGTGGGTAGTTAGCGACTGCTTTTACTGTAAGCGTATAGAAAGGTAATCAAGAGTATAGAGGTATAGAAAGGTAATCAAGAGTATAGAAAGGTAATCAAGAGTAGAGGTATAGAAAGGTAATCAAGAGTAGAGGTATAGAAAGGTAATCAAGAGTAGAGGTATAGAAAGGTAATCAAGAGTAGAGGTATAGAAAGGTAATCAAGAGTAGAGGTATAGAAAGGTAATCAAGAGTATAGAAGTATAGAAAGGTAATCAAGAGTAGAGGTATAGAAAGGTAATCAAGAGTAGAGGTATAGAAAGGTAATCAAGAGTAGAGGTATAGAAAGGTAATCAAGAGTAGAGGTATAGAAAGGTAATCAAGAGTAGAGGTATAGAAAGGTAATCAAGAGTATATAGATATAGAAAGGTAATCAAGAGTATAGAAGTATAGAAAGAAAGGTTGAGTGAATAGAAACATGTGGAACCAACCCCAGAAGTCTGCTCTGCTTGTGCCTTAGCCTCCTGGGCGAGATCCCTGGCTTCACTGGCTCTGGCCTCAGCTCCAGCCAGAGCCGAACTGGCCTCATACGTCTGTCTCTCTGCCTCATCCACCCGCTCCAGGATCTCATCAAACTTCTCCAGCGCAGCCACCGACTTGTTCCGGCTGTTCTGGACTCTCTCGTCAAAACCTCGAAGTGTCTGGATAGACAGGTTTAACTGTATATTAATAATTTTCAATATCTCCAATTTTACATAAATCCAACCCCACCAGTTAGTGCAAGTAACTTAATGGAGCTTTTGTAAGTGCAAAAATCAAACAGGTGGTGTAGACATGTGATGTAAAGGCAGTCATAAACAACTACCCACCATGATTATCATGTCCTGTATATGTGTACTTGGAGTAAGTTTTAAAAATGTGTCATTGTGAAGTTGGTCTTTCCTATTTTTTTTTTACATTACAATATCATTTATTTAAAAAATAATAACAAAAGGGGTAAAAGAAATAGCTGATGAGAATTTTTTTTTTTATTATCCCTAGTACACGTGGTACAGGCCATGATAATCATGGTGGGCAGTTAATGACTGCTTTTACTGTAAGTGCACCACATGTGAAAAGCAGTTCGACTTTTGCACTTACAATCGTGCCAGAGCCCCGTTTGGTTACTTGCTAGTGGGGTTGGACTTTTGCAAGATTCGGGGGCCATTTAAGCATTTTTTAATTAGAAAAAAAGTGCCAATGTGGGATTAAATCCCGGGTCATAGCAGTCGAAAACCACCTTTCCACTGACCCCCTGATTAGTTTAGTAGTGCAATTAAGACATCCTATGGCTGCATAACCCCCCACAATAATTTCCTTGTTTCTTATCCCCTTGTGTAAAGATTACACAAATTCCATAAGTTCATACTCCTTGAGCTGTTTTATGATAAGCAGCTGCCTCTCCCAAAGATAATTGCCTTTTTAACCAGTAGAGTATAAGCCCTTTCTCTAAAGGACATCTAGTTGTAGATCCAAAGTGTCTTTTAGAGAGAAGTCTCTTCTAACTGGAAAGCTGCTAATTGGTAAAAGATAGTAATTTTGGTGATGTCCTTTGTAGAGATGTGTCCACTACTAGCTGGATTGTCTGCATATGGAGCTTATACTGTTATAATAATTTTTGGTATTCTTTAATTATCATTTTTTATATCAAACTAGCAGATGTACCCGGCAGGTTTAACTTGAGTGAGTTTGCCTAACGAATATTTGATAGAAAATATTTTTTGAGCAAACATTCACTCTACTGAATTGATTTTTATAGATATACTAGACGAATGACCCGGGCAACGCCCGGGTTTACCCGATTAAATGTTTTATTCAAACACTATTCGTTACAATTATAAATTGGCGCCGTGGATGTCACTCTTGTGAAACGTCCCGCTCCAAACTTTACAGTCAGATTAGTTACGATATAAATCTTCAAATCGAGCGAGCGTCTATAAATATTTCGATTTAGATCAAGTATTCTAATTATTAAGGGAACCACTATTATTAATAAAATTTTGAGAAGATTTCGATTTTAAACGTATTTATAACCTTGATAGAGGGCGCTGTTCGTGAGCTAAGTAGAATAATTTGAATATATAGTTTTAATATTTAATTTATATATAATTTAAAATAGCCTATCGTTTTCCTCGAAATTGACTTATATATATAGAGATTAGTGTTTAGGTATTTGATTTAATTCATATAGTTGATATAATAGTATATATTTATATTATATTTTTATAAATTAGTTTTAAAAATTGTAAAAAAAAAAATGCATCGGCCGGGAATCGAACCCGGGCCGCCCGCGTGGCAGGCGAGCATTCTACCACTAAGCCACCGATGCTTTAAAAAAAATGGCCATATTTAGGTATTCATTCCATTCCGGATTAGTCCGCGTAAAAAAATAGTTCTTCAAATTAAAAAAAGAAATAGCCAAAAATAATAAGCAAAATATAGCCAAAAATTTTCCTCAGGTTTATAAAAAGCGACATGCAAAATTTGGAACCAATTGGTTCAGTAGTTTTTGAGTTTATCGCGAAACAGACAGACAGACAGGAATTGACTTTTATATATATAGAGATATAAATAAATATTGACTTTTATATAGAGAAATATATACACTATGATCTTAGCCAACTGGCCGAGAAGTGATATTTTATATATAGAGATGACCTGGCTTTATCTGTATTCTGCTCTAGTGAATGTTTTGCTGTTAGAATTTTGTTCCTGCACACTTAAAATGATGATATGGCTTCGCCCCGTGGTCTGCTTTATGGAATTTTCCCATGAAAGAAGTTTGTTTCTGACAATCAACCATGATACAGCAATATTGTTATCATTTTCTGACTAAAAAATAGCTATTTTTGCTTAGTACTTGGTAAATTTTTCTTGGCTAAAAGTGCGACAATAAACTTAACTCTATGTCCTTTGTTACAATTTCAGCCAGATTAGGTACTAATTGTGGACGTGTATAACTGACAAACATACATACACTGACTTTTATATAGTTAAACCTGTCTATAGCGCCCCCTCTTGGGACTCACTAAAATAGGGTGCTATAGACAGGTCACTTTTAATGTAAAATGTTTAAAATCGGGTGCTATAGAGAGGAAGGCGCTATATACAGGTTTAACTGTTTATAGGGATAAAGATAAATTACACTAAATGAAAAAAAAAATCCATATTATTTTTTCACAAAATATAAAAAGAAAATTTATTACATATTGATTTTTATATAAGATATATATAAAGACTATATTTAAAACAAAACATCCATATGTATATCATTAGGAGAAAGTGTACTAGATCAATGAAAGAAAGAAACTATATACAGAAAGCCAATATGCAAGCATGCCGTATATTTATATAAACAAACCAAAATATGAAACACTTTAAGTAAGGGTAGGTGTGACAAAACTTAATTACCATTATTGAATAATTTAAAAACATAAATGTTTGAGAGATATATATAAACATAGGTGGAATTGAAAACTTTTATACTTAACTAAAAAGTGTATTAATTTTTAAATTATATTTTCAAAATGGTACAATTTGG
>CP092864.1:35720851-35774639 GCA_030710605.1 Cordylochernes scorpioides
TATTGTAGCTTCTCTTTACTAGGGTCATCCATATTATTGATCTACCTTTATTGAAAATTGACTCCTTTACTTGCCTTCCAAACTGACACCCTATTTATCTGGCTACCTCAACTATTCTTGTCAGTGCATGTTGCAGGTAAATGGCCACACCAACCAGGAAAATTAAAAAATATAAAAAGTAAAACTTCTCTGTAAAAGACAACACTTAGCTAGTTACAGAGCCTATAGAGAGAGGTGATATTTTACAGGAGACCAGCTAAATACTATTAAAGAAGAAAACTGTCCTTTGTAGAGAGATGTCTTCTGACAGATCTACTGTATATATTGTCAATGTAAAATTGCTTGCTGCTGTCAGTGCTCAATGTCAGGATAATCAATATAAATTGTGTATACAACAGAGGCAGAGTTGGGAAAGCTTAACTCATCCATAATGAACCTCTTCCCAGTGATTTAGCCTCTTTAATCCACCTGAGAGCAAGGATCCTCTCCAGGGATATGAAGGAGCAGGCAAAGTCAGACTTTCACAAAGTGTCTGAATCATGTTACCATGATCAATGAAAGCTGCACCCCTACAACCATTCCATGAGATCAAGCTTGAGGAGCATGAACCTATGGAATTCGTGTAATCTTTGCATCAGGGGATAAGAAACAACAGAACATGTGACATTTCATAAACTACAGCATGGGAATTCGTGTAATCTTTGCATCAGGGGATAAGAAACAACAGAACATGTGACATTTCATAAACTACAGCATGTGATATTTCAGTGGTTTTTTTTTGTTGTTGTTGACAAATATAGGTGAACTCTCTACCACTAAAAAATCTCTCCTAAAAAGAGATAATAAAATATTTTAAAGAAACTTATACTTGAAAAAAAAATTTTTTCTTTTGCCAAAGAAATGCTATTTTTATCAAAAGGTTGAATTTTTTTTTTTTTGCTTATCCCTAGTACACGTGGTACAGGCCATGATAATCATGGTGGGTAGTTAGCGACTGCTTTTACTGTAAGTGCACCACATGTCTACACATGTGAAAAGCAGTTCGACTTTGCACTTACTAATGCCAGAGCCCCGTTTGGTTACTTGCACTCGCTGGTGGGGTTGGACTTTTGCAAGAATCGGGGGCCATTGGAGCATTTTTTTTTCTTTAAACAGAAAAAAGTGTCCAATGCGGGTTCGAACCCGGGTCCTAGTGGTCGAAAACCAAACGGTTTTACCAGCCTTCCACCGACCCCCTGAATATTTTTTAAAATCCACAATTGTCAATTTATATGAAAAACAGTACAAAAATGAAATTGCACTGAGAGATCAGGTTGATAAATTAAGAAATAATTATCTCCTGATTGTGCAACTGAAAGTTGGAGATATCCCATCTCTTTGAATAAATATCAACTAATAGTTGATTTAATTTTTCCAGAATATTGGCAAATACTCCTTGATTAATCAAGAAAAGCTAAGCGTCATGTTTCAGGCTGTTGGACCTCATCAGTCTGGTGCCAGCTATACCACAACGACTTGTTTTTCACATATGTAGACATGTGGTGTACTTACCAGTCACCTTAGCACTTGCAGTCGCCAACTTCTACCTACCATTATTATCATGGCCTGTACCACATGTACTTGGGAGAAGCAAAAAAGAAAAAAAAATACTTGCTTGATACTGAGGCTTCCTAAACATTTATACGGTTGCTTTATCAAGAAAGGGTACCCAGCCAATATTCTGGAATAATTAAAAATCAATAATTAGTTGATATTTTTCCAGATAGTGCAAAGCCATCTGCAAAATTGATATTAAGCTAATTTCTTTGTAATGGTCAATTTTAGCAGTACATTTTAGTTTGAATAGTTTACTTTTATTACATACTTTTAATTATCTTTGAAATGTATATACACAATAGCGCTCTAGTATTAAGATAACAATAAATATATAAAAAAAAAAAAAACACTCCCAAACTGTATCTCGGTGTTTTATTAGGCCACTAAATACAAAAAAAAAAAAAAACAACACATTATAGGTTATTTATATTATATATATATTATGGTACAGAGTCTGTAGTTGGGTATAAATTATACATGATTATTACAAGCTATCCACCTTTTTTTTTTCTTAATAACCTCAAAACTAAATTTGTAAAAACTATAGAGACACAATGTAGAGGAACGAAACAAGTTCATTGCACCCTCTTCAAGAAACCAAAAGGGGAAGAAGGAGAGGGAAGAAATAAGTGGTATAAAGTAGAAGACAAAACAAAAAGGTGGATTTTTTTTAAATGGGCCATTTTATCTCTTGTATATTAAAGGAGGGGAAGGGGGGAAGGAAAAAATCTATGAAAGATTAAATGTGGAAGCAAAGAGGAAGAAGAGAGAGGGGGAGAAAAAAATAAAGTAGTATTGACATCAATATTTACATGGACTTTTTATCTTAAATAATTATAATAATTAAAAAAAAAAAACTTTAAAAAGTATGAGACAGAAATACAAAAAAAAAAAAAAGTATATATATATATATATTTATACATCAAGAAGAGGGGGGAGAGAAATAGAACCAACTCCGTGACAAACTAAGGGAGGAAGAAGAAGAAGAAGTAAAGTAGTGATGTGGTGGTGGTACCCCAGTGCCCGGAACTTGGACTTTGGTGAGGAGGAGGGATGATAATGGCGGCCATGATGATGATGGGGGGGGGGGAAGAAAGATGGCGGTCAAGCTAGTGATGAACCCCTGCAAACAAGGTTGTTGATAAGACACAATTTGGATTATAAACACAAGGTAATAAAGACCAAATCCACAAATGAATAGTGTGTGAGGTTTCGGTAACAACGCTGTTACCAAAACGTCACACACTATTTATTTATTTGGATTTGGTCTTATTACCTTGTATCCAAGGTTGTTGTTACCTACGAGTGAAAACACAACCCAACGTTTATAACTACTGGAATTCATGAATTGTTTTTTTTTATCATGTGCGCTCCTTGTCTTTTTAAATATATCTACATTAGAAGAAACACACAAGTGAGGGAGAAGAGCTTCTTTATACAAGAGGACAATCGTATAAGCTTTTGGGGAAGACATCCTTCTACAGGTACAAAATGACACGAGTTGTATATACAGTTAAACCTGTCTATAGCACCCCCTCTTGGGACTCACCAAAATAGGGTTCTATAGAGGGGGGGGGGTGCTATAGACAGGTCACTTATAATATAAAATGTTTACGTGGGGGTCGGTGGAAGGCTGGTTAAACAGTTTGGTTTTCGACCACTACGACCCAGGTTCAATTCCCGCATTGGACACTTTCTGTTTAAAAAAAAAAAATGCTCCAATGGGCCCCGATTCTTGCAAAAGTCCAACCCCACCAGCGAGCGCAAGTAACCAAACGGGGCTCTGGCACATTTGTAAGTGCGAGTTCGAACTGCTTTTCACATGTGTAGACATGTGGTGCACTTACAGTAAAAGCCGTCGCTAACTACCCACCATGATTATCATGGCCTGTACCACATGTACTAGGGATAAGCAAAAAAAAAAAGTGTTTACATTTTAATGTTTAAAATCAGGCGCTATAGAGAGGAAGGCACTATTTAGAGGGGGGCACTATAGACAGGTTTAACTGTATATATATATAGTTATTTTGTACAAGCTTGTACAATTGTCCTCTTATAAAAGAATTTCTTCTCCCCAATTTGTGTTTCTTCTTCTATAGATTGAATAGGGAGATTTATCAACATTCAACACCTAAGTTTAATTCAACCGAAAATTCTGATCCCTTGGAGTGCTGACTTGATAATGTTTGACTGCAATTAAAAGCTATTTCTATAGATCATATTATAAAATTTTAAAGAGGAAGGGCATGGCTCATCAGTGACAAATCACCCCCCCAGCAATTATAGCCGTTTAGTCTCTACAAGGAGGACGTACCACTAATAAGACATGGCCTCCCTCTTCCAATTTTTATTCATCACAGTATAATAGGGTCTGTGGAAATCACATTTTTAATTATATATATATTGAGAAGAAAAATTATGTAAATTTATTTTCTCAATTTACAGTGATATATGAAGCTAAAGATAATTTGGAACATCTAACAGAAGAAATAGAGAGAGAGAGCTTCAAAAATAAATTCTTCAAAATAAAAGGAAGAGAATTTCCAATAGTAGCTTCCCCTTGTCAATTGGAGCTCACTAGGTGATTATAACATAGGAGGACACATCTACCTCATTGTCCAACATGGTGGGAACAACTTTGAAGAGAGAAAATGCTTCAGCCATAGCACTATTTTTTCCAAATTATTAAATTCCTAAAATATTTACTTATCTACATTTATTACTCTGTCCAAAGTATCATTAAGCAATCTCGCATGAAGGTACTTTATTAAAAAAGTAATTTTTAAAAAATCATGTTATCATTTTAATAAATCGAAAACCAATACTTTTTTTTTTTCATCTTTACTAATAGGTACAGCATTGGTAGAGCTAATAACTTTGGTAGATTTTTTTTAAAAGTATTTTCTGCACAATTTTTTATAACTAATTATTTAATTGATTAGGTGCCTCAACAAATCACAGCTGAAGTGTATAATATCTGAGTAAAACCAGCTCCTTTAGCTAGTACAAATTGTATCAATCGAGGCAAATGGTTGTTTTTATTTTACATCTCCACACCAGGGTCATTGGAAATACTTGTTGCTGAAAAGACGCAGACTTAGATGGTAAAGGAAGCTACCATAGAGAAGGTTTAGGTTGCTTAGAACAATAGCCCATTGAAATGAACGCAAGTTTGCAGGTCCCCAAATTGAATGTAATCTATTTCAAATGTGTGAACTTGTCTAAATGTGTTGAGAGTGGACAGGACAGTGGACACATCTTGTGAGTGCAGTAGTTATACGCATGCAGCAGTTTGCCAACTCAAGCGTGATTATTGCTAAGTGAGAATCATTTGGAAATATTACTTTGCACAAGGTAGCAGAGATTAATTAAAGAGGCTTTAAGAGCACGTAATATTCAAAGCCAAGAAGCAGTGATGTTAGTAACTACTATCACACGGCCGACTCACTTGGCTGCTAACAGTTCAGATATCTGGAACACACCAGGAAATGAGGCTGGTGTGGGGGGGGCCTCAGTGGGGTGGGGCAGCACCTGGGGCCTGGATGGTGGGTCCGGCCGGGGTGGATTGGGAGGGGCCGGCCGCTGCGGCTGCTGCATTGGCTGCCGCCGTCTTCTGCTTCAGCATGGTCCAGTCAAAGGTGTAGTCGTACTGGTGGTGCAGAGTACGGAACAGGATGCGGAACAGCTGTCTCAGGTACATGTAGTCAGGAGATTCTTCAAATCGCAGTCCGCGGCAATAGTTGAGGTACATCCCAAACTCAGCAGGGTAGTTCTGGGACAGAATGCAATTTTAATAATTTTTCATTATGATCCATAGATTTAATGGATGGGCAACAAGAATGACTAAGGACCTACCTTACACAGCACTTCAACAGGTGTGGACATTTTCTTCTCGCTGATCTTCTCGTACTTCTGTTTCTTGGTGGCAGCCTTGAGTCCCTGCCAGGGCAGACTGCCGCGGTTGAAGTACATCAGGACATAGCCCAGGGACTCCATGTCATCTCGACGGCTGGAACATGGCAGGATGTAAGTACATGGGGCACTCTGGTTTCTAAATAAAGAGAGCCTCCCTTAAAGCAGCTCCAATTTAAATGCTTCAAGTTTATTGAGGTGAAATCTCTGGCTAACACCCCCAATCCTATTTTCTTTTTATATTTCCCTATTCTCTTTTTTTAAAATGTGTTTCACAATAAAAAGGCCAAATTCAAATATATTAAAGTAACAAGAAAATATTTTGAGCGATTGCTATCATTTTAAGATTTATAAAATGAAAAGTCAAATGAAATTGACAAAGAGGGTGAGCAAATATCCCAATAAATATATATTGCCTTTTGTAAGCTGTATTCATGGAACATCATCTACTTCAAAAATTCACTGCATAGATTGACTTGTAGTGCACATTTGATTGACACAACTACAATGGCATGTAATTGCAAGCCCCTACTTACCATGACCAATGTGACACTGTGTGTACCTAAGTCTCCAATGTAGGGACCCAAAAACTTCACCAGTAAATCACCATCATGACTGGTCAAGTCTGGTCATCTACAGACAATGACTTTCCAGAATGGTTACAAGGTTTTCCCACTATGTACTAAGTGCAATTCTCAACCTGCAACCCCAAAACACATTATTGACTGTATTGACTCATCATCCATTGATGAGTTCTAACTCTTCCCCGGCAGACACCATCAAAAGTCTCAAGCTTTACAAGCTTGATACCCTAATATGATTGAGTGGAGATAAGAAGAAAAAGAAGACTAGTAAATCACAATGCAGGGAGATGTAAACTAAACAAGTTTAAAAACAAATAAATAAAATATAGTAAAAAATATAGAGGAAATGATAAAAGAGCCTACAGAGAGAGCTCTGGAAACCCCCATCTAAGTATCTCACCTCCAAGTGTCTGTGGCCCAGTTCTCTTAGACAATCTTGAGAGGTAATTTGCATATCTCATTGTTCTGTGAAAGCTCTTAGTTCTTTTGACTTCCCCCATTTTGCCACCGTCAGAGCTAACCATCTCTGGTTCTGGGTAAGAGATGGGAGGGAGACCTTAAAAATGATAACAATTTCAATAGGAAGGTGGCACCCAGTTCTATATATTTCAGGCATGACATTGAATAGCTTGGAAAATGCTTAGAACCCATGCTGGGAACGAATGTTTATCCACAAAAGTTATGCAGTCCATGGAAGATGAAATATGATACAAGAAGGCAAAGACTATTTGAAGTGTTTTTAATCTGGATTTGAAAACCTAGCTATTTTATCCAAATCTGACTCTACTGTGGTTGCTACTGGTATATATAATGAGAGTAGTTGCTAGCACTTTAATGAGATCTTCCCTTCTTTTTTTTCACTTTTGGTTCTAACAAATGGAATCCTTCACTGACGGCTAGTGTTAGGTGGAAGTAGTTGATGAAAGTATTAGAAATTCTGGTTTCAACATGGTTTCAATTTTTAAAATCTTTATGCTAAGGTTGGCATGTATGTATATATACTCCAGGACTATAAACCCCAAGATAAAAACCGAGGACTATAATAGGAAAGCTGAGACAATGGGACCTAATGGAGATTGTTTAAACGACTTGAGGAATAAGTAACAACAACTTGTAGCTTCCTCCACTCCGTCATCTTGTATGTTTGTTGTGGTGGGTGACACCACCTATCTACTCCCTCCAAGCCCTAGATTTACCTCTGCTCAATCCCCAGGTGGGCGTTGATGCTGGCATAGCGGGCGGTGCCAGTCAGGTTCTTGTCCTCTCTGTAGGGGATGTGCTGCCGGCTACGGGTGTCTCTGTACTTCTTGGCCAGTCCAAAGTCAATCAGAAACAGCTGTAGTCACACAACACCTGCCTGAATACCACACCTCTAGTGACAAATTCCAGAAGAATATAGTCAGCACCAATACATCCAATGACATCGAAATACAAAACATCTAGCCCAGTACTCCCTCAGTAAGTAACAGCCGAGTTTATAACACAATATTCTTCTAGGAAATTTAGCCTGTGGCCCATGAAATTAAGTGCCTCTAAACAAGGCAAGCAGAAATTATGGTCAGTAATAAATAAAAGTAAATTACCACACAGCTACAATATATACCTCTTTTAAGTCAACTGATTATAATTCAAGATTCACATGTCCTTTCATTTTAATAAGTTTCCAAACCCCCACCAAATTACTTACTTTAAGCTCACTATAATTCAATACTTCAACTGGAACATTTAATTAATATTTGGTTGACTTAAAAGAGGTGTTATACAGTAAGTATATATATATGATAATTTAAACCAACAACCCCATATTGTATATAACTTATAATAAGATTTTAATGTTGTATAATAGAAACACATCTGTAAATGATTATACGTATTATTGACATGTGTCTTTACATCATCATATGTAATGTAATTTGTACAAACTGAGGATAAATAAATAAAAATCTGTAATAGATTAAAAGTTGAGCTAAGCAAGAGATAGAAGTCATAACGTCAAAATCGAGATAGATTTAGAATTCCCACAACAAGACCACCCACACTTCACATCTGGTGGAATGCAAAGCCCCCTCTCACACCTGGTGACATGCAAAGCCCCCTTTCTCAGAAACGGTCCCCTGTCACATAAGGCCCCCCGTCTTACAGTCACTTGACAGTTAGTTCACCCTCAGTGCAAGCCCGCGTCGGTCGTACCTCATGTCGATCTCATCCATCATGTAGACGAGTAAGAAACTTCTATCTCCATCTTTCGCTCCTAGCTCAACTTTTATCTGTTTACGGAACTTTCTTAGTGCAACTGTGTCTTCGTTTTTTGTGTGGACATTCCCAAGCTTTCCACTCTGCCTCGACCACGACTGCCTGTACTCTGTGAGAACTTTTAAAGGACTTACAAGGTGCAGAGAGGTACTGGAAAACTCCCCATCCTGACTGTTCCTCTTAGTCGACAACATTTTTACAAGAGTCAACAATAACTCAACTTATTACAGATAGTCGACAGGATTCTCTACAAGAGGCTACCAGGACCTCTCTTATTTCATATATATATATATACTAGAGACAGAAGGTTAAAAATTGTTAAATATATTGAATCAATATGTATTTTTTTAATACTAGATGAAATAAAACCTCGATTTCAGATCTCAGAATTAAGAAAATTGCAATATACTTTCTAAAAATATCTAAAACCATACACAATATGTTTGTTTATTACAAAAGTGGTGTTTTTGTAATGAAGAAACTTATTGCGTAAGGTTTTTAGATATTTTTATAAAATTCAGATCTAACAGAGAAAACAAAATGTTTGAGAAGAATGGTCAAGTGTTCGCAGACTCTGGAAATAGCTCTATCATGGAGGGTCCTGCCAGACCTTTTATTTTGTGGAGTTTGTCTCTCAAAGTAGTGCTGATGATGTGCTCAAACTACATACAAGATGAAATATATATATTGGTTTCTAGCAGAGCCGCCATTCCACCACCTACCTACCTTATTACAGTGTCTGCCAATCCCCATCAGGAAGTTGTCTGGCTTGATGTCTCTATGGATGAAGTTCTTGTTGTGGACAAACTCTATTCTGCCAATCATCTGGTGGACACATCAGGGCAGGATGAAATCCAAGTTACTGGGAGGGAGGTTAGGTTGAGTTCTCACCTGGTCCGCCAACATCAGGACAGTCTTCATGGTAAAGCGCCGGGAGCAAAAATTGAAGAGGTCCTCCAAACTGGGTCCTAAGAGGTCCATGACCATCACATTGTATTCCTTTTCCTGGCCAAACCATCTGGACCCACACTTTCCACTTAGAGCCAGCCTTAAGGATTAGATATATACACAACTAACACTCACAATATCTTCCAACAATTTATTTTAAATTGATTCATTTCTCATATGGGTTGGTGTAATATATGGGTCCGACTGAGAAAACTCTCATTATATAATGAAAAACTATATATCTGTATACAAAAAGTAATTATAATAAAAACCTAAAAAAAAAACAATGTATCAAACAAGTCAATAAGTCTCCGGAGATGAGTTTCTTATTTCTTTTTATTGCCAACTCAATGTATATTGGAGGAGGTGCAAGGTTATATATCCAGATTTGATAAAAAAAAAACAATCAAGTGTAGATGCTGAAACCCAATGGGAAAATGATTACAGGACTGAGTGAGGAGAATGTCTTTATTTGAAAGAATGCTAGTCACCCTTGTAAATGCACAAGGACAAAAATAATTATATTGCTTGGAAGAGAGAAAGGCAACCATCTCCCAATCAACCCGATGACAGGAGAGATTGGCTGTTGTGGGAGATTCTACTGTGGCCTCTCAATAGATACAAAGAGCTAGGTGATCCTAGGGAAAACCCCAGGACTATAATAGAAAAGCTGAGACAATGGGACTTGATGGAGATCATTTAAATGACTTGAGGAATAAGCAACAACAACACTAGGTGATCCATCTATAACCAAATAGTGGTATCTTGGTTTCTCTCTTTAATTGGCCCATATTAGCTGGCATCTTCAATACATTTTAAGAGACAATTTAAAGAAGCCTTTTTCATTCAAAAGAAATGTTACAATTAACAGAATGGAAGAAAGAGGAAATTATATTTAATTATATCTAAAAAAATCTTTTCCCCCCATTTCTTTAATCCTAAAAATAATATTTTATAAATATTTAGAAAACAATTTATTTTCTTTCGTATCAGTTAATTGTTTACACACTTGATAACAGTACTGACTATTTAAAAACTTTCTCTGATATTTTTCATTACTTTTGTCTGATGATGGTAACAATGCTATTTGGATTTGGTCTTATTATACTTTGTATTTCTAATACATAATCTTAGAATGTCCACAAAAAGAAATTGTTACTTGCTACTTGAAAATGCAGCCCTTCTTTCTAAAAAGTTGATTACCACTTATTTGCAAGGTTAAAATAGGATAGACTTTTTTATTAATTAACATAATGTTTTATAAGTAAACAACATTCCATTTTTAACTTGAGCCGAGGAAGGGATTGATTTTAAGGAGAGGAACTTCCACAAAAAAAAAATGAGAGGGAGGGTGGAAAAAAAAAAGAGGACATTGTGTTGTGTGGTGGCTGGGAGAAAAACAAAGATAAAGATTGGGGTCAACCACCAACTGCTCTTGCACAACAGCAACCACCAGCAGCATCACCATCTTCTAAAATTAGTCGTCAATATTTTCACTGGGCAGCCTTAATTTTAGACTCCTCTTCCCGCAGCCAACTTTGCTGACTGCCTCAATCATCTAAATACACCCCCACATATTGACTAGTTGCCAGATAAACCTCATTATAACGTCATTTGGGACCAAGCAGTTGCTCACCTTGTTATTGTCATTATAACCATCTTTAAAACATTTATTTGTGTGTGACGTTTCGGCAACAATATTGTCACCATCATCAGACAAAAGAATAAATGGATTTGTCTGATGATGGTGACAATGTTGTTGCTGAAACGTCACACACTATTAAATTATTTGGATTAGGTCTTATTTTCTTTTATTATAATCTATAATCTAAATTGTGCTTTATCATCTTTAAAACAAATGGAATTCTTTCTCTTTAAGACTTTAGAACCATGACTATCTCACCAAGTGTCCGCCGTGTTATATAAGGATGTTCTACTAGAGAATAATAATTCCAGATCACAATCTATAAAGAAGTTCAACACAAGGTAATAAGACCAAATCCAAATAAATAGTAAGTGGCGTTTCGGTAACAGCGTTGTTACCATCTTCAGACAAAAGTACTGAATGAGAAAATTTACCACAACATGTTTTAAATAGTTACTGTTCTAGATTATAAAACATGCTGTGGTAAAGTTTCTCATTGTCTGAAGATGGTAACAACGCTGTTACCGAAACATCACACACTATTTATTTATTTGGATTTGGTCTTATTACCTTGTGTTTATAATCCAAATTGTGCCTTATCATTTATAAAGAAGTTGTTGCTAACTTGTATAGAAATGTCTTGTATAATCTGTCATCAGTTTGTGTGATGCAACCACTGGAAATATCACTGAGTCAAGAAAAAGGTTTCATTTTATTGGCTCAAGTTACTGGACGTGTCCAGCTGACTATGGAATGATGTCCACACATCTGATGGAGGAATCGGGTCAGTGCCTTCCACTTTCATTCAGCCCAAGTGTGCAAGGCACTCCACTTTAGCTTACTCTAAACATTATTTCTTCAAAGTGCATAAAAGATCAATTTGGATAGATATATTCTATATACCTTAATAGAATGATAAACAACTGGAACATCTTGCGTAAAACAAAAGGTGGAGTTTGGAAGGGAAAAAAAATGCCAAAAATTGACAGGTGCATCATAAAAAATTATTTCTGGTATAGGTTCTCACCAACTTTAGTAAAGATAACCTACGTCTATATTTCCATAAAAAAATAACAAGATCAGATAAAAATAAATGTAATATCATTCTAGTGGCAGAGATTTTTAGCAACACCATCCTTAGTGCAGTATTTAACAACTTTGGAGAAAATCAAACGAGTGGTTTATCTGGTACATTCCATGAAAAAAGCACCCATTCTGTAAGTTGTTACACCCCACATAGAGTTCTACATCATTTTACTACTTGGAGGGTCTTCAGCATTTTCAATTTCTTTTCTACACTAATTTTTAACTTGCTCTACCTTTCATTAAAAAAGAGATCTCCCCAAATAATTCCTCTAATACAAAAGACAATCTTCTAATATCCGATCTTATTTATAAAGACTTGCCAACTATAATTGACCTTTTCTACTCTTCCATCCTGGAGGAGAGGGTACAGGACCCTTCCATCCTATATCCCACCAACTCAATTCATTGTGCCCACGCTGAAGATACACAGAAAGAACAACAGGCCAATACTTACAAGTTGTGTGATGACAAAGGGGAAAAAATGATAGGTCAGGCAAGACTTGGCAATCAAAATGCTGATTGAATCATCTTATTGTACATGCCAGGACTGCTTTGTGGTTGTCAAGTTGGAAAGTCTGTGGCCCAATGGATCATTGAGAAAAATACTATCCAACTATATATGTTGTTTGATAATTAACTTGATGAACCTTGAAAATAAAATGCTAACATTTGCTACTATATGTTATTGCTCTTTTTTTTATTATTTGGATCCATATTCAACCTGATCCATCAATTTTTTAAATATATTTATATTAAAAAACTGAAGAAATATCAAGAATAGTCACCACACATATAATAATGTTATACCTCTACAAGAAAATAAGACCAAATCCAAATAAATTAATAGTGTACGAGGTTTTGTCAAATATTTAAAAGGAAAAGCCTCCAATTGAATCATGTTATTTGAATATATAGGAAATGCAAAGAAAACGGTGTCATTTGCCCTAGAAAGAGGAGGAAATGGGCCATCACCCAATTTAGAGCTACACATCACAAATGGAGAGCATCAAAAATAAAAATGGGTATTTTTAGAAGAGGTAGGGAAGAGGCCTCAACCCAGAGAGCAGGTGTGCCTCATCAATAATGGTGTGGAGGGGGGATGGGATTATCCCAAACTACACCTTGAAACAGCAGAGCTGGTGGCGTATACAAAGGTACAGAGAACTCAGTACAAACATTAGGTGCTCAACTATATTGAGAGCTGCTTTATAGTTTGGCTACTTAAAGGTGTCTTCTTCCTTATTTCCACTCAAACATATTAGGGTATCAAGTTTTGACCCTTGATGGTGTCTGTTTGACAACCATCATGACTGGGTGAAGTAGAATATGTCTGCCTTTGTCATTAAGACTGGGAGCACTACTCAGTGGCCGTTAAAGGTGTAAAACTGAACAAAACACTTTACTTTTTTTATTCTGACATTTTTTGGCAACCCATGATGATATTGATATACTTTTGTTTTTAATTTTCATTCAAACAATAATTTCACAAATGGCAAATTACACTAGTTTCTAGTCTTGGAAAGTTATTTTTGATTATATTTTCTAGTTTTAAACCCCTATTGGTGAGAGTTTAGTAGAGTAGTTAAGTAGTCAAGTAAACATGTGAATAAAAAAAGAGAATTAGTAGAATAGAATCTAAAAATTTCAATTTGAGTCATCTATTTGACTCTGGAGAGGGAAAAGTAAAATTTGAATTATAATTAAAATAAGTACCTAGTTATTTATTTCTAGACAAACTCTGTTTAGAATGGGTAGATACCTGTTCTAGCATTTTCACAAAGATCTCTCTTCCAAGTCTTTATTTCAAGGTTGTCTTTATAAATTTCAGAGATAGAAACCAATGGAAAAAGTCAAGCCAACAAGATTTTAAGGTTAATTTCAAGGTTGTCTTTGTCAGAGATAGAAACCAATGGAAAAGGTCAAGCCAGCAAGATTTTAAGGTTAATTTCAAGGTTGTCTTTATCAGAGATAGAAACCAATGGAAGCCAGCAAGATGGGTGTGTCACCATAGAATCCACCACTCTTAACTAGACCTTACTTAACACCCCATCCCCAATTAAGCAATGAGCACTAACCTTGACCCAGTCCAAGTGGGTCAGTCAGGGGATGAATCATCCAGCCTGCCCGACCCTGCTTGCTGGTGGTGGAGACACAATAAGTAGGGAGTGTGCTGAACAAGTACAAACACCGGGGGAAGAAAACTACTCCCTACCTGCTAATTACTAGAGATTTACAATCCACTTACCATATAGGTTAGTCTTCCTCGATAGAATCCTCTTGTATATGAAACTGAGAATATTTAATTTTAAAATTGTGGTCAGGATATGCTCTCTTTATTTTTAATATATTCATATTTATTCTGAAAATAGAGCAATCCATACTTAAATCATTAGATAGTAAAAAGGCATATATTGGATTGAATAAAATATTTGCCAATATTTCGGTTGGCTGAACGCCAACCTTTATCGAGGCATTACATTTTTGTATACACTATTTTATTCAATCCAATATATGCCTTTTTAGTATCTAATTCAAATAAATCTCTCCTTTAGCTACTGATCACAGGCCTGTTTGTGAATATTGCACCTCACTTGTGTGCCAGCATGTTATTTTTAGCTTTTACTCATGTGCCTATTATAAGCTGAATCAAGGCACAACATTTATTCTTCACCCTGCCTTGCTATTTCAACTGTACTTGATGGTATCAAGTGAAGTGAACACTGTAGCTAGTTGTTGACAGTGGTTTTCTTAATGGTCAATTTATTTGATAAACTGTGCTAAGGCTGGCACCTTGTAGCAAGAATGGCTACTAAAACATCCAGAAGTAAAAGGATAAGAAGCTAGGATGAGAGAGGTATCAGTATTAACAGTTCAATGAGACATATTGTTCCTAATTTTATTTGGCTACATACATTCATGTATGATGATAAACACAAGGTAATAAGACCAAATCCAAATAAATAAATAGTGTGTGACGTTTCCGTAACAGCGTTGTTACCATCTTCAGACAAAAGTACTGAATGAGAAATTTTACCACAGCATTTCTCATTCAGTACTTTTGTCTGAAGATGGTAACAACACTGTTACCGAAACCTCACACACTATTTATTTGGATTTGGTTTTATTACCTTGTGATTATAATCTATAACCCAAATTGTGCCTGATCATTCATGTAAGATGGTTTTATCCATTTAAAATCCCCAAAATAAGGGGAGAAGAAATAAAAATTATTTTATTTAAAAATTAAAAACTCTCCATGTAAACATTCCCCAGTTGTGAGATTTATGTTTCTAGAGACCACTACTATCTTGCTATGATTATATTCTCCCATTATTAACTACTTTGTCTATATTTACATATAACTCAATTGAACACTTGTGAAATAAAAAGATGATGCAATTGTTTATAAAAAAATAAACTTTTCAATTATAATTGGAGTGAATTACTTCTTTGAAAGTGCCAACAGTGGTGGTGAAAGAACTTACTTTATATGGGGTATGCCAACACCTCCTTGTAGGATTTTGTAGAGTTTGCTCTCATACAGCAGCTGGGGATGTCTGGCCTTGATGGATTCTAACTTGACCGCCACTTCCTACAACAACACACCATCAGTCTCCACACCAGCTAGTGAATGGTGGAAATTATACCACAGAGTCTTTGTTACTTACCTTTTTTTTATTATAATTTGTTAAATACACACCTGTTTTTTTTTCAGTCAAACCTATGTTTGTTTTTAAGAAAACTTTGGGAAAGAGTTCTTGTAAGTGGTAAATTACAAGATGTGAATGGTCCCATTTGACAAGAAGTTCCTAATAAAAAATCAATGCCTTCATTTGGGTTCTGCTCTAGTAAATGGATGTTGTATTTTAACAAATATATTTAAGATTATACATGATGAGAGAAAGAAGTTGAAATTTATGGCCAAAAATGAACTATATTCTAAATACAGTTAAACCAGTCTATAGCACCCCCTTCTTGGGACTCACCAAAATAGGGTGCTATAGAGAGGGGGTACTATAGACAGGTCACTTTTAATGCAAATCACATTATACTACATATTTAAAATTGGGCGCTATAGAGAGGAAGGAGCTATTTAGAGGAGGTGCTATAGACAGATTTAACTGTACATGTAAATATAAGGATGTGACCTGTTATTTAGTAGCAACATATTTACATATGGTACCTGTGGTTTCCTCACTTTCTGAGTAACAATTTCTCAGGAAGCTGTGTTCCAACTACACCTAATATATGGAGGGGAGCCCCCCAAGTAGAGAAATGGTGTCATCTGGGTTTGAAGTAAGACAGAGGAAATATTTGTTCCAAGTACTGTAATACTCTGTGGTTTATTGACCCAGCTTATTCAATATGTTCTTCCTGCAATCCTAGGTATTCCACTGGGTCTATTAACACAAAGTGCCTTATTGTAAATTAAAAAGAAAAAAAAAGCAATCTTCCTTCTTATTTGAGAAGAGATATTTCCTGGGCAAAGGTTACATTACCTCAATAGAACAAACATTCTTTAGAAAAAGACCTCTCTACCCCCCTTCTTTTATATAATGCTCTCAAATGACCATTCATTATTTCAGGTTGTTTGTCTAGCATCATTCCCAAGGCGGAGGTCTCAATTTAAGTCTGTACTCCACAAGATTGGTTGTTGAAGAAGTGGAGGAATGTGACTGGGGAAGACAAAGAGCAGATGGCCTGCTCAACATTTCAAATCCAAGATGCACCTTGAGGTGTCTTTACTATGGATGAAAGCTTTTCCAGGAAGATATAAGTGTTTATTGTTGTTTAAGATTCCTAGAATCTTTGATAATGTGTGGAAGAAATGTTGATTTACATATCTCAACACCTCAAGAAACTTAATCAATAGGAAACCTTATGTTTCTAATCTACTAGCCGAATGACCCGGGCAACGCCCGTGTTTTACCCGATTGAATGTTTTGATTCAAATACTATTTGTTACAATTATAAATTGGCGCCTTAAATAAATGCATATTTTAGTTAATAACTATAGCCTATGTGCTTTATCTGTCTATGTACTGTTGGCTTCCGTAGGCGTCTCTTACTGGGAAAAAGAAAGAGAGGATTCCATTTGGTTATTAACTAATATATGCATTTATTTAAAGAGCGACCCGCTCCAAAACAATAGCAATAGTTACAGAAATGGGGGGGGGGGGGCAAAGGTGGCGTGATCGTAGCCGACCAATAGGAGGGCGCCATTCCAAAAAAAAAGCAAACCGTGACAGGCCACGCATGACGCTCGTAACTGTGTATATAGAATAATCTCAAAATTGTACCATATATTACTTATGGAAAATGAAGAGGTAAAAAATTGTATACACAAACATGTATACATTTCAGTATAAAATCTTTTTAATTGAAAAATTTTTTAAATCATCTGATCAAACTACTAATTTAAACAATTCAGCACCTACTTTAGTTCAACAGGAAGCACCTATTCCTTGGGGTGTGGAATTTAGTATAAACAATATTTCCTTAAAAGAGTTAGGTAAGGAACTATTTTTGAGGTTATATCTCCAAAAAAAAGTTTGTTTCCCTGTAGTTGTTTCACTGTAGTTACGACATTTTAATCCTAAAAAAATTATGATGCAGCACTTTCAAGTCATAAGCCAACATTTTTAATGCATAGGCTTTGGTATGATACTTCTACAAAAGCCATTGTACTTGTAATAAAAAAAATTGTATTTAGAATATCAAAGTCTACTAAGCAAGACTTACACTAAGGTATTGAAACATGGGGTGGGGTCATTCACTGGAGTAAAATCTAGATGGACCAAAAGTCTGGAATAGTCAGGAAGTGATACAGCTGTGGGTGAGGCCCTAGTCAGGGGTGACACAGTGGTATTCTTCCAGCGGGTGCCGGGTGGTCGCAGTGAAAATTGTTAAGTTGGTGAGGAACAAAGTCCTCAAGTTTTCCCAGGGAGTTTGACATGACTAGTAGCAGAAGGCAACAGTCCACGAGAACCCACGGCATATATATGTGGTCGTGAAATCAAGGACAACAAGAAGACTTTGCCACAAGGCTGAACTGTTTTGGAGCAGAACACTTTGTAGGAGTGCAATGAGACCACACCTACACTGACTCAAGATGCTATGATGAACACAATAAGCCGACAAGAGAGGCAAGTCTCATTGTTTTAATAAACTCTAGTTGCATCTCCCCCAATACAAACTTATTTGGGCAATCAACACTTCTGTGTACATGAACATGAAGAAAACCATCTTTTTTTATATGAAAAATATAAAAGTATGTAACTCAAACCTAGTTAATTCAACATCCCAAAAGGAACGTTGAATTAAAGTAAGTGTTGAATTAAAATCAAGTGACTTGGTTGGGACTTGAAAACTGGCTGAATTCTAGTTAAAAAAAAAAGGTGAATTATAGTGGTTAAACTGTATATAAATACAGTGGGGAAAGGAAAGAGTAATTTCACCCTGTGAAAATATTAAAAGCAATTTGCATTAAAAACTAGGCTCTATGTTACATATAATGAGAAGGAGGCGTAGAAAAAAAAAGGATGTCAACACATGTGGCTGCATGCGACTTCCTCAACATGTGACGCTCTCTTGCCTTGGTTGTGCACATGTTGTGTTGTTCCTGGATTTACATTACAAGTGTTGGCACACCTGGGTTGGAAACTCACATTTGGATGGGAAACATTTAGAGTGGGAACTCATTAGGAGAATAAACATCATAACAGTATTAGGTTGAAATTTTAGAGATTGCTTTTGTTTCCCAAATAAATTTATAGCCAAATATATTGAATTCACTTTACTGATCAAGACTAATAATAATTCCAAAAGTCTTGGGAGTCAAATATCTATATAAGTACCTAGTGAAGGTTTCGACTATATTTTTTTTTTATGTAGTTGCTTTGAGTGTTCAGCTATATCTGAAGAAATAGTTTAATACTTATGAAGCAATGGGCAAGTGTAATTATTGAAAGATTAAGAATTTCATGGGCAGTCCTGTGATCTGGTAAATCAGTTGTTATCTTAACAAAACAAGCTAATCAAGAGTCATGAGGATATAGTGTTACCTGATGTATTGCAACCCCCCCCCCCCCATTTGTCTGATATATCCCAGCAGCGGTACAGTAACCTCTCAGCTACCACCACCCTGTGCCAAGTGACGTGACAGAGAGGCCAATCTTATCTCCTACCACTTACTTGAGATAAGAAGGGGCTTCCTCAACACTCTACTGTGGATTGACCAACCCACAGAGTCCTACCATTATGAGGAAGGGGTGTCCAAACTGTCTCTTTCAACAGCACAAGGACTTGAATTTGAAATAGTCAAAAACCTCATTTATCACTTTGAACCAATATTATGTTAATTGAAATTGCTAACCATGTGGTGTATTTATACTACAAGAATTCACAAATCCCTTTCCAGGATTATAATTGTGTACAAGAAAGAACTACATCATGTTCTAGAAGGTGTGGGGTAACCAAAAGAGATGATCACAAATGGTCATATGTATAAAACAAAGATGTTGCCACTATCCACAGCACGGTAGAGAAGAAATAAGGTTCCTAGATGATGCAAGATCCTGCCAACTTTCAATGGTACACAAGATTCAAGATTACTGATGCATACACAAGTTTGAGCAAATGAATTATGTGAGATGGGCAAGCAGTATATTTATAATTTGAAAATTCTCTATGTGGACATGAAGAGAATTGCTCAGAACTGGATGAAATGGTATTCCGTGACCTTTGTGTCAGAGATAGAATTACATAAGGATGATTTCATCTATCTATCTATATGATTTAAGCTAAGGTAAAAACTACCATAAATGACTTGCCATAACATAACCCGACCTCAAATGGGAGGTACAACCTCCAGGAGATACCATATTTTTAAACTTTGAGGTTTTATTATCATGTATTTTTATTCAACCCCCCCTCTAAATAATTTTGTCCAATACTTGTGAGAATTGAGGACTCGTTAGTCTGGAGGTCAACCCATGGTTTCCAGGAACTTGGGTTAATCAACTAAACAATTATACGATCCTGAGACAAAACTTGCCATCAATCCAACTAGAAATTTTGACAAAGGCTTATAGTGATAACCCAAGGTTGTAATAAAAAAAAATTTAGCAGCTAATTTCTGGGAATGTAGAGTGAAACCTCTGTCTTTCTCAAGGAAGATAAAAACTGCACGAAAGGTAGAACCAAATCATCCTTAGCAAGCTTTTTATCATTAAAGATATTATAGGCTGAGAGCTGCACAATTCTAAAACCTTTTTTTTTAACAGCTTAAATATATATTCAATTCTATCTAGATGGGAATTTTTTGAGAAAGCCTTCCCTGGACTAACAAGGGCCATTAGCTTGTGGTCTCCTGGTTGTGTCACTTCCCAGTCTGCTAAAGCTGGTGTTGTCACCGACTCTTCTAGTTTTCAGAAGAGGTCAATAGATGGGAGACCTTTATTAATTCTCTCCATTAATGTGCTCTAAATTGGCCACACAATGTTCATGAACCACCATCACCATTTAGAAACGGCACTTAGGGCTAAACAACAGTAGTCTTCAGTAACTATCTATACAGGCTTGAGGTGAAGGTTATCAGCGGAATGGCACTTGACCAGAATATATGTGACAATACTGTACCAAAAGAGACACTTCTCCCTTTAAAAAGGCACCAAAGCAATGCTGCTAATCACCCCAGTACAGAACATAATGTTTTTTTTTTAATTATCCCTAGTACACGTGGTACAGGCCATGATAATCATGGTGGGTAGTTAGCGACTGCTTTTACTGTAAGTGCACCCCATGTCTACACATGTGAAAAGCAGTTCGACTTTGCACTTACAAATGTGCCAGAGCCCCGTTTGGTTACTTGCACTCGCTGGTGGGGTTGGACTTTTGCAAGAAGAACCTAATGGTGGTGATAAAGAACGTACAGCAACACTCTCTTCTTTCTAATCTCCACTCAATCATATTAGGGTATCAAGCTTGTAAAGCTTGAGACTTTTGATGGTGTCTGCTGGGGATGAGTAGAGCTCATCAATGGATGAGTCAATAGTCAATAATGTGTTTTGGGGTTTCAGGTTGAGAATTGCACTTAGTAACAGCAACACTAACAGAGTCAAACAAAAGCCAACCTGTATACACCATGGTTTTAGGCTATGGCCCTTGTCAGTACAGGGATAGGGGTTCAATCTCATGTGATCCTACAAGAGGTCTGAATTTGTTAAAACTGGTTTTGAGGCACATTCTTCATCACCTGAGGTGATAAACAAATTGTTTTAATGAGAGAAGTGACTCTTTTGAATACCTTCCTCCTGCAACTTTGGATTATTACAATTCCACTGAAGGTGACCACCACACATTAGCATTCCTATTGATTGATTCAGAAGGCGTGAAAGATCATCATCAAAGGTCAAGAGATGAATGAGAACATACAAAATTTATAATGCTGATGAGGCACAATTTGGATTGTAGATTATAAACACAAGGTAATAAGACCAAATCCAAATAAATAAATAGTGTGTGAACAGCGTTGTTACCGAAACGTCACACACTATTTATTTATTTGGATTTGGTCTTATTACCTTGTGTGTAAAATTAATAATGCTTCATAAATATATTTTTTCTCTTCTATGTAAGCAAATAATAAAATATAAGTGAATCATTCACAAAACTTTGCTAATTCACACAGGCCAGAACCAAATTATAAGAAGCCCAATTACTAAGACACTACCCATTTAGTAAGCAACCAAACCCTCATACCTTTGCTGAAAGATATCCTTTAAGATATATAAAGCTGATAAGGCACAATTTGGATTATAGATTATAAACACAAGGTAATAAGACCAAATAAGTAGTGTGTGACGTTTCAGTAACAACGCTGTTACCGAAATGTCACACACCATTTATTTATTTGGATTTGGTCTTATTACCTTGTGTATATATAAAGCTGTATAGGAATAGAAAGCTGTACATGGAAACAGCTCACTTTACAGAACTAGATACACTATATCCCTGCTATAAGGATCATAAAGACACATGGCTAAATGTATTACCACACTATCCTCATTCTGTAAGGAGCATGGTGCATGTGTCTTAAATTTTGAGGGGGGGAAAGGGCTTAGTTTCAGAGCCCACAACACCAACAGGTGATGTTTCTAGAGGTCAAGGTAAGTTGAACATTTCTTCATGTCACATTGAGATACGCACCCTCCCACTCACATGACCATTTCTAATCCAAATATTTATTGCTGATATATACTCTATAAACCTTCAATGGCCTTGGCTACTCCATGGAGGTCATGTTATATAACTGTTCCAGTCATTTTCACTAGCTAAAGTTGGTGGTGGCCCACATGTCATGATAATGTAAGGTGGAATCTGCCAACATACTGACTGTATGTGGTGGAATTATAGAGAGAGGGGGGTATAGGTTTACTATTAAAAAAAAACTGTGTTATAATTATGAAAACTTGTGCTTACTTATTATCCCAAGAAAAAAGTCAAACCACATTAATTAGGAAATAAAGGTCTCAATAATTATCAGAAATCTCAAATAAGAGTTAATGCACATACACCATGTACTCTTCAATTTACACCTGCTTTAATTCAACTTTTTTTTTTTCAAATCTCAATAAGGCTATATTTATTTACATGATTATAATTCAAACACAGACTTTATTTCAACTGAAAATGTCTTGGGGTGTAAAGAAGTTTGAATTGAGTATTTTCAATGTTGGGAGTGGAATCAGTGGAGTTCCATAGTGACACACCATGGTGGATAAGCCACCACATGTCCACCCACCCACACAAAGAATCAACTTACACAGCACAAGGACCCCATTTGGTTCAGTGAACTAACTGATGAGGTTCTACATGTGCAAGAATTGGGGGTGGACTCTACGTGGAGTGTTTTTGTATCCTTCTATGTATATTCAAGATCAGGTTATTATTTTAGTAAGCAACCAAGCCCTCATACCTTTGCTGAAAGATAGCCTTCAGGATATAGAAAGCTGTATAGGAATAGAAAGCTGTAGAGCCTACATGAAACACTGGGAGCAGCTCACTTTAGAGAACTAGATACACTATACCCCTGCTGCTGTAAGGTGACACATGGCTAAATGTATCATTACACTATCCCCATTCTGTAAGGTGGTGCATGTGTCTAAAATACACCACATCTCCATGCTGCAGGGAGCACAATGTACACAAGTAAAATACACTACAACACTATATCGATGCTGCAGGGAGCACAATGTACACAAGTAAAATACACCACAACACTATCTCCATGTTGCAGGGAGCACAATGTACACAAGTAAAATACACCACAATACTATCTCCATGCTGCAGGGAGCACAATGTACACAAGTAAAATACACCACAACACTATCTCCATGCTGCAGGGAGCACAATGTACACCAGTAAAATACACCACAACACTATCTCCATGCTGCAGGGAGCACAATGTACACAAGTAAAATACACCACAACACTATCTCCATGCTGCAGGGAGCACAATGTACACAAGTAAAATACACCACAACACTATCTCCATGCTGCAGGGAGCACAATGTACACCAGTAAAATACACCACAACACTATCTCCATGCTGCAGGGAGCACAATGTACACAAGTAAAATACACCACAACACTATCTCCATGCTGCAGGGAGCACAATGTACACAAGTAAAATACACCACAACACTATCTCCATGTTGCAGGGAGCACAATGTACACAAGTAAAATACACCACAATACTATCTCCATGATGCAGGGAGCACAATGTACACAAGTAAAATACACCACAACACTATCTCCATGCTGCAGGGAGCACAATGTACACCAGTAAAATACACCACAACACTATCTCCATGCTGCAGGGAGCACAATGTACACAAGTAAAATACACCACAATACTATCTCCATGCTGCAGGGAGCACAATGTACACCAGTAAAATACACCACAACACTATCTCCATGCTGCAGGGAGCACAATGTACACAAGTAAAATACACCACAACACTATCTCCATGCTGCAGGGAGCACAATGTACACCAGTAAAATACACCACAACACTATCTCCATGCTGCAGGGAGCACAATGTACACAAGTAAAATACACCACAACACTATCTCCATGCTGCAGGGAGCACAATGTACACCAGTAAAATACACCACAACACTATCTCCATGCTGCAGGGAGCACAATGTACACAAGTAAAATACACCACAACACTATCTCCATGCTGCAGGGAGCACAATGTACACCAGTAAAATACACCACAACACTATCTCCATGCTGCAGGGAGCACAATGTACACAAGTAAAATACACCACAACACTATCTCCATGCTGCAGGGAGCACAATGTACACCAGTAAAATACACTACAACACTATCTCCATGCTGCAGGGAGCACAATGTACACCAGTAAAATACACCACAACACTATCTCCATGCTGCAGGGAGCACAATGTACACCAGTAAAATACACCACAACACTATCTCCATGCTGCAGGGAGCACAATGTACACAAGTAAAATACACCACAACACTATCTCCATGCTGCAGGGAGCACAATGTACACCAGTAAAATACACTACAACACTATCTCCATGCTGCAGGGAGCACAATGTACACAAGTAAAATACACTACAACACTATCTCCATGCTGCAGGGAGAGCACAATGTACACAAGTAAAATACACTACAACACTATCTCCATGCTGCAGGGAGCACAATGTACACAAGTAAAATACACCACAACACTATCTCCATGATGCAGGGAGCACAATGTACACAAGTAAAATACACCACAACACTATCTCCATGCTGCAGGGAGCACAATGTACACAAGTAAAATACACTACAACACTATCTCCATGCTGCAGGGAGCACAATGTACACAAGTAAAATACACCACAACACTATCTCCATGATGCAGGGAGCACAATGTACACAAGTAAAATACACCACAACACTATCTCCATGCTGCAGGGAGCACAATGTACACAAGTAAAATACACCACAATACTATCTCCATGCTGCAGGGAGCACAATGTACACAAGTAAAATACACCACAACACTATCTCCATGCTGCAGGGAGAGCACAATGTACACAAGTAAAATACACTACAACACTATCTCCATGCTGCAGGGAGCACAATGTACACAAGTAAAATACACCACAACACTATCTCCATGCTGCAGGGAGCACAATGTACACAAGTAAAATACACCACAACACTATCTCCATGCTGCAGGGAGAGCACAATGTACACAAGTAAAATACACCACAACACTATCTCCATGCTGCAGGGAGCACAATGTACACAAGTAAAATACACTACAACACTATCTCCATGCTGCAGGGAGCACAATGTACACAAGTAAAATACACCACAACACTATCTCCATGCTGCAGGGAGAGCACAATGTACACAAGTAAAATACACCACAACACTATCTCCATGCTGCAGGGAGAGCACAATGTACACAAGTAAAATACACAACAACACTATCTCCATGCTGCAGGGAGAGCACAATGTACACAAGTAAAATACACTACAACACTATCTCCATGCTGCAGGGAGCACAATGTACACAAGTAAAATACACCACAACACTATCTCCATGCTGCAGGGAGCACAATGTACACAAGTAAAATACACTACAACACTATCTCCATGCTGCAGGGAGCACAATGTACACAAGTAAAATACACCACAACACTATCTCCATGCTGCAGGGAGCACAATGTACACAAGTAAAATATACCACAACACTATCTCCATGCTGCAGGGAGCACAATGTACACCAGTAAAATATACCAGAACACTATCTCCATGCTGCAGGGGGCACAATGTACACAAGTAAAATACACCACAACACTATCTCCACGCTGCAGGGAGCACAATGTACACAAGTAAAATACACCACAACACTATATCCATGCTGCAGGGAGCACAATGTACACAAGTAAAATACACCACAACACTATCTCCTTGCTGCAGGGAGCACAATGTACACAAGTAAAATACACCACAACACTATCTCCATGCTGCAGGGAGCACAATGTACACAAGTAAAATACACCACAACACTATCTCCATGCTGCAGGGAGCACAATGTACACAAGTAAAATACACCACAACACTATCTCCATGCTGCAGGGAGCACAATGTACACAAGTAAAATACACCACAACACTATCACAAGTTGTACAAAGTTCTATCATATTATTTCCTGGAACAGTTATCAAGGCTTTGTTGTAAAAATGTTGAACCTAAATAAACAACATTGTAAATATAATTCACGTTATCTTCAGGAACCTATAATCCAACCTTCTACTAAATAAACAACAGAAGACCGTGCTTTATATTGAGAAACAAAATTGGAATAAACTAAATTAAAGGAGTATATCTAAAATGAATATCAGATGTATAAAGGCATCACAATTTAATAAAACTGATGATGCAATTCCTTGCAAACCTTTACAAGTGACAAGTCAAAAGTCATCTTCCTGTATGACATTACATACTCAACAATCTTCTTTTTTTTTTTTAATCTTTTGACTAAACTATTAAGACATTCCTTCTAGTATACATTGCTATATTGATGAGAAACAACTTTCTAAAAATATATTAACATCCTTTTTTTTTTGCCACAACATATATTTTTATATATTAACATTTTTATCTAATTTATTTGATCAAATTTTATTATAAAATTCGTTGTATTAAAATACACATTATTTTTCCTCATCTAGCATAAGGTTAAAAAAAAAAACTTTTATAAAGATAGGTTTATTAATAAATTTTGAAATGTGTTTTTATATTTAGGGTAAATATATTGATGTTCTATCATTTGAAAATTAATAACATTAAATTAAAAATGTTTTTAAATTTTACAATTTTTGATATTTTTGGCAAATCTTATTTCTAGGTCAAGTTATATTTTTCTTTGTATACTTTTATTTTGATCATATAAAATTATGTTAGCATTCTATATTTTAAAAGGAAAATAACAATCTTTTATTTATATTTGTTTATAATATTCATTATTTGTCTTTTTTTACAATTTTTAATATCAATATGGAAATATATATATATGGTGTTTGTGGGAAATTTTAGTTATTCTTAAGAATTATTTTAGAGAGAGAATAAAAAAGAAATAACTAAATATTTTTATAAAAAGGAAATTTTGAATGATTGAATATAATGTGTTGTTATAAAAATTGAAAAAAAAAAAGTTTGAAGAAAATATATTTATCAAGGTGAAAGAAAATATTTTTTAAATCCCAGAAAAAAAAGATAAATTTTATATTTTAAGAAAATAGTAAAAGAATATATATTTTGAAGATAATTTGGCTGATTGAATGAATAACTTTTATGTATTTTTGTAATTTTAAAATGACTTTGATACGGTTAATTTATAAATTAAAATAACAATTTTCAATATATATTATTAAAATAGGTATCACACAACATAGTTTGATGACATATATGTATTTTTAAAGAGGATAATTTCAAAAAATAATATACATACTTCGCCATTTACGGTGCTGATTCCAAGATAGATGTCTCCAAATGATCCGCTACCAACTTTTCGAACTAGTCTGTATCTCCCACCAACGATAAATTCTCTTCCTGAAGTACTTGTACTAGCCATTCTAAAGACAAGCATAAATAACTAAATAATAATAATTATTTAAAATAAGTCGACTACACAAAGGGATATTAGAATCAAGGTTGCCGACCTACGCTACAGCAGCCATTATTCCTATGACGTCAGTGTACAGAATTAAAATAATAATAAAGTGGACAACATTCTTAAAATTTAAAATTTTTATAATATTCTTATTTTTAAAAAATATTTTTGTGTATAAAATTTTAACAGAAATTTCAATCGATGAACAAAAATAAAGGGAATGCTAATATTATTCTTTTGAATTAAAAATTATTTTTTAATTATTTTTTTTTTTCTGTTAAAAAAAAAAGATTTTTTTAAAACTGTATAAAAATTTCAATTTATTAAATTGTTTAGAGTTTCATTTGTTAACCCTCGTTTTCAAAGTTTTGTAAATAAAAGAAATGTTTATCTAATATCATTAATGTATCACCAAAGACGTTATTTTATTTTTGATTATAATATTTTACCTTATATATGTATATAATATATGTATACATACTGTTTTCCTGATATAGATAGTTTTTTTTTCTAAATATCATTTCCCTTCTATTCATATACATATGCCTTTTCTATTTCATGTGAAAAGTACACATAATGTTGTGTTGTTTATTTAATTTAGAAACTACAACTTTATATTTATTATTTCTTTATTATCAAACACTTTCAAATCAGTACAAATATTTATTATCAAAAGAAAAACAGCCTCATTGATTCAACTTCTTGTTCACACACATCACTTATATATACATATTCACACTATTCTATATTTTCCTCCCTTGTTTAGTCAGTCCCTAATCCCATCTTTTTAAATCTAGGAAGAACTTTCTATTGTCTTCCACTTCAAGTGATGACAGTCTTGTTTTCATCCTCAGAAACCTTACTGGGTGATTCATTTGGGTATGAACTGTCCTTATCAGATATTTTAATTGATCTTAAGGTTGTTTCTTTTTATGGTAGATCCCTTGAAGTATTAGAAATTCTATTCTAATTTCTGGAGTCTTATAATCAAAGTGGTATTCAAATCAATATCTTTGTTAAAATCTTGTAATATACTAATTGCACGCCTTAGATTCTTTGTATTCCTAATGATAAAAGTATCTGTCTCAGTATTGACTAACTTGAATGAATTTGGAAAAATAGTCTTTAGAATTATAAATCTTTGGTTGTCATAATTTGGTGTCAACTTGCTTTTCATTTCTCTGTTTGCGAAATAGACAATTTTTCCTTTCTTGAAGTCATCAGGCAAAGCCTTATTCTTGCTATCAATATAATATTGTCAAATTCTTTTTCTTGTGCCTGTAATTTCCAAAAACTTTTATCATCTTTGTTTTGGGCAAAAATTTAGACTCGTTTGTCGTGGATAAGTTGTAATTCTTTTGTTGTATAACATTTTTGAACCAAATAAAGTTCTTTCTATTTTGACTGATGATTTAAAAGGAGACGCGAATTCAATGATTTATAAAAATGGCCCATTACCATTTAAAATAATTTCAAGAAGGCAGTGAAATTTTTTAAATAATTTATTGAAAGACTTGAACAATTTTCCATCTTGGAAAATGCAGAAGAAGAATAGAAAAAACATATTTGTTAACCCTAATTAGTTCTAAAGTTTATGGAATTTTGAAAAAAATATGTAACCCAATTCAACCTAAAAATAAAATTTTTGAATAGTTAATCTAGATTATAACAAGGCCTTCCCCCCTAAACGTTTGATAAAAGTTAAAAGATTTATTTTATTTAAAAGAATGAAATTAAAGGAAGAAGGCGCTTCCAATTATGTAGTTGTAATTAAAAAATGGCGTCGATGAGTGATTATTTTTAAGTTTTATGGAAGATCTCTTGCGAGACATAAATGTGTGTGAATGGGTGAAAGGGTACAAAAAAAAAGCATAATAATTTTATCTGAAGGAGACATTCCTGTGGCTAGAGTTGTAGAAATAGCATTATCAATCTAAGCCTGAATGAAATTCAAATTTTTTAAATCTAGAACAGAAAGAAAACTGTGGATAATTTGAGCATGGAACACCAAATAAGAAAAAAATAAATGCAAGCATTGTAAAAATCTGCACAGAGAATTATGCAATTAGTAAGGGCACTTTGATCTTAGCCAAAATAAGAACTTAGGCCCATGTCAAATTTCCTGCAGTCCTTACCTATGGAAGTTGTATCACGCCTTGGGCACTAGCCATCCATTTCCCGACCAAAAGTATAAAATCTCCAGCACAATAGTGAGTAGTTTTATCTGACGCCGCCATGGACCTTTCCCTGAGTCGCCAATGTGGCCATCAGGGAGGACCTGACCTCTACTCCCAGATGGATGGCCAGACCTCTCTATAATCCCTCCGAAGTGTCGCAGGAGACCCGCTGGCGATTTTCTTCCAAACTCTGCAGAGGCACCATGTAAATTTTACACATAGTATATATATAATTATTTTAAATTAATAGTGCAAACTGTGCACTTTTGCATGTATTGACAAGAGGTAAATAAAATTTTGTTAATTGTCAATAATCCCTCCACGAGCCCCATCAACACTGCATACCAAAATATAATTAAAATATAATACTGCAAATCAAGTCGTGTGTGTATATAGCGGGAAGACACACACCAAGCTCCACAAATAGCAGGGTTTTTCGGGAACCATAACACTAGCACAGATTAGTTGCAATTTGATGCCCATGTTGCTCCTTGGATTCCCAATACATATGCATTCAATAGGTTTATATATGCTCTGAAGTATATTTATTTATCTGAAGTAACGAAAATAGGCTTGCCTACCTCATGTAGGTCGGTATTGGTAGAGCCTTGGGCCTATTTGGCTTGGTGTCGGAAAGACATTTATTTCCACTTATGGAGAAAACTTGATAAAGTGGAAAGTGTTTGAGGAGTCAAAGGCAATTTTGTTCACACTTGGTTATCTCGTTTGTCTTCAATAAAGGTCACTGTGTATCAAATATCTTTCAGAGTTATTTTCTGAATCCCGATATACGAGGTGTGTTCAAAAGGTATCGCGACTTTTGTGTTTTTTCAAAAATTATTTATTTATTCATGAATACCTATTTTGTCCCCTTGAAAGTAATCCCCATGAGATATTATACACTTGTACCAACGGTTTTTCCAATTTTCGAAGCACTTCAAAAAATCATTTTTAAAATCTTGTTCAGCTCCTCCTTCGATGCCATCTTTATCTCGTCAAGCGTAGGTCAAGCGTAGCGTAACGTCGTCCTTTCATGGGCCTCTTGAGTTTAGGGAACAAGAAAAAGTCACAGGGGGCCAGATCTGGGGAATACGGTGGCTGCGGCATCATTAGTGTGTTGTTTTTGGCCAAAAAGTCGCGCACAAGCAACGATGTGTGAGCAGGGGCGTTATCGTGGTGCAAAAGCCAATTTTTGTTCTTCCACAAATCCGGGCGTTTCTGGCGGATTGCTTCGCGCAAATTGCGCATAACTTGCAGGTAATATTCCTTATTGGAGTTCTACCCTGTGGCAAGAACTCATGATGCACCACGCCCCTGCAATCGAAGAAAACTGTCAGCAAAACTTTCACATTCGACCGAACTTGGCGCGTTTTTTTCTGTCTTGGTTCGTGCGGCAGCTTCCATTGAGATGATTGAGCTTTGGTTTCCATGTCATAACCATAAACCCACGCTTCGTCACCAGTTATGACCCTCTGGAGCAAATTTGGGTCGTCGCGGACAGAGTCCAACATCTCATTAGCAATGTTCATGCGATGCTGTTTTTGGTCGCAATTGAGCAATTTTGGTACGAATTTCGTGACGACCCGTCTCATGCCCAAATCATTGATAAAAATCGAATGGCACGAGCCAATCGATATGTTTAGGTCCTCAGCAACTTCTCTAACGGTGATTCGACGATTGGCCAATATCATTTTCTCCACTTCATTAATTTTTTCGTCGGTTGTTGAAGTGCTCGGGCGTCCGGCACGCTCTTCGTCGTTCACATCTTCTCGGCCTTCTGAGAACATTTTGTACCACTGATAAACGTTGCTTCGGTCCAAGGTAGCTTCTCCGTATGCCACAGTCAACATTCGGAATGCATCGGCGCACTTAATTTCGTTTTTCACACAAAATTTGATACAGGTTCTTTGATCCATTTTTTTTAATAGGTAAAAATCGAAGACGATCCAAAAAACCTGCAAGCAAAGCAGCTGTCAACAATTAAGTGAACATTCAAAAAGGCCGAGCTTGTCGGCATAAGTGAGAGACATGAGTACCAACATAAAGCCACAAAAAGATCGAAATTCGAATATACGTAACCAGCGAAAATTCAAAAGTCGCGATACCTTTTTAACACACCTCGTACAGAGGGTGTCCACACTTATAGGAAACAAGTTTATTATAAAATATTAAAAATTAACACCATATTTGAAAAATTTCAAAGGTTCTATTTGAAAGCCTTTTTATTTATTTACAGAACGGCACCTGATTTTCCACGATAGCAGACACTTTCTGATCATGGTCATACTCAAAAGATCCCATTCTTCCTTTACCACTTTCCAGAGACCTTCGATTGTCCTAGGGTGTCTTTTTCCAAGTGCTTTTTTAAGGCATCCAAAAATGCAAAAATCCATCGGGGCTAAATTAGGAGATTTTACAGGGGTTCTGTTCTTTGGAATAGTGTTGATTCCTGTTCTTTGCCTTAGATCTTTCAAATGAGCTTGGGTTGAAGATGAGGTATGACTTGTGGCGTTATCATGGTGATAACCAGACTTTGTTACTCTGTTTTCCATAGATAGAGGGAATATCATTTAAAAATATAAGTTCTAAAATGTTGTTTTGATAGTACTCCGAGTTTATTTTGGCATTTCTTTCAACTTTTCTTATTTTTAATTTTCCTTCATATGATATACCGCATGCCACCATAAATCCTTTGGGATAACTTTCGGCACATTCCTTCAACCAAATTGGCCTAGATTTTTCCACTCTTTTTTGATAGTATATAGCTCTTTTTCTGTCGCAATCGGTTAAATATACCCATGCTTCGTCATATTGTTGCACCAAGTTGAAGCTTTGCAGGGTCGTCGACCTTGGTTTCTTCCTTTTTGGTGTCATACACGTTTCCCGAGCGGGTTTCCATATTAAAAGTAAATAAATAAAATTAAATAAAAATAAATTACCTTTTAAAGTTATTGTGTTTATTTATTCTTGTCTTCCTCGTAGGTTGCGATCCGCAGTCTTCCTCTTGGTCCCCTCCCGCTCCAATAAGCAATAAAGATATATGTACAATATTACAAAAAGAGTGAAACTATAAAAAGGAATGATGCTAATCTCGAAATATTCTGTTTTAAATAAATATTAAATATCATAGAATATTTTGAATAAATGTAAGGCGCATTAAAATTGATGTAACACTTCCCCCTCTCCAGAGGTTGTCACGTCCTCGTGAATGACCTCATCCATTCTCTCATAATAAGGCTTGATTCTTGAAACATGAACTATCAGAGGGTCTTGGCCCGGATTATCTTTCGGTTCTATTAGATAATTGACGCTAGACATCTTTTTTAATATTCTATATGGACCAAAATATTTTCTCAGAAGTTTCTCACACTTTCCTATTTTCCTAATTGGTGTCCAAACTGCTAATAATTCTCCTGGTTCGTAGCTTCTTTCCTTGTGTTTCTTGTCATAGTTCTTTTTCATTCTTTCTTGAGTCTTTATTGTGTTGTTAATAACTAATTTTCTTGTTCTGTCTATTGTGTCTAAGTGATGTTTTATGTATTCATCATAATCATCCTTGTCAATGTCCACCGAGATATTCCTGTCGTCCAAAAGGGACGTGGGTTATCTTCCAAACATCAGGAAAAAGGGAGAATATCCTGTGGTTTCCTGAATTGTAGTATTGTAAGCGTGGGTGATGAACGGGAGTATTTCGTCCCAATTCTTCTGATCAGTGTTCACATACATACTGAGCATATTGATCAATGTTCTATTTAACCGTTCTGTCAATCCATTAGTCTGGGGATGATAGCTCGTTGTGAAGCAATGTTTAATCTTGCACATTTTCATCACCTCTTCCATTAAATTACTGGTAAATTGAGAGCCCCTGTCACTAATAAGATATTGTGGGGCTCCGTGCCGGAGAAAAATATCTTCTACTAGAAATTTCGAAATTTCTTTCACTGTTGCTTCCGAGACTGCTTTTGTTTCTGCATATCTAGTGTAGTAGTCCGTCAGCGCGATTATCCATTTTTCCTGTTTTTCGTAGATGGCAATGGACCAACAAAGTCAATTCCAATTCTTTCGAAAGGAAAGTTGGCTGGGGGAATGGGCTGTAGTAGTCCAGAAGGTAATTGGTTTGAGCCTTTTCTACTTTGGCAAAGGTGACACGTCTTAACGAATTCTGAGACATCCTTTAGCATGGATGGCCAAAAGTATTTACTCTTTATTCGGTACATGGTTCTGGCGACACCCAGATGGCCATTCGACATATGATTGTGATATTCTTTCATAATTTCTCTCTTTTTCTTCTCTGGAACCACAAGCAACCACGCCCTGCCTTCAGGGTTCGGGTTTTTCTTAAAGAGGCATCCATCTTCAACTTTAAAGTTTTGCGCAATTGATCGCCTGCTTCCATTAAGGTTTTTCTTAACACTTTCGATAAACTTGTCCTCTTCGTCTGTTATTTGATTTAAAAATAGCCTTTCAAAATCCTCATCCCAATCAGTTTCTGGTAAGGGTCCCCTAGATAAGCCATCGGCGTCCAGATGCTTCTTTCCTGATTTATGTATTATATCGAAGTCATATTCTTGAATTTTTAATGCCCATCTTGCCAATCGACCTGTTGGATCCTTCAAGTTTTTGAGCCAGCATAAGGCGTGATGGTCTGTTACTATTTTAAAGTGTCTTCCATAAAGGTAGGGCCCTAATTTTGACATTGACCAGACAACGGCCAGACATTCTTTTTCAGTTGTTGAATAATTTTGCTCCGCTTTACTTAGGGTACGACTCAAATATGAGATCACCTTCTCTTCACCACCGATGTCTTGGACAAATGTTGCACCTATGCCGATGTTGGACGCATCAGTATGAACATAAGTAGGCGCATTTGGATTGAAGTGACCTAAAATTGGTGGACTTAATAGTGCTATTTTTAGGGTTTGAAACGCTTCCTCTTGTCTTTCTGTCCAGGTAAATGATACACTTTTTTTTTTATAAGGTTGGTCAAAGGGTCAGCAATTTTTGAGAAATCTTTGATAAATTTTCTATAATATGAACACATTCCCAAAAAGGATTGTACTTCTTTGACCTTTTTGGGCCGAGGAAAATTTCTGACAGCTTTGATGATATGTTCCGCGGGTTTTATACCATGTTTGCTCGTTATATAGCCGAGAATCTCCAATTCTTCATATGCAAATCGTCATTTTTTGTCGTTTAACCTTAAATTAGATTCACGAAAACATCTAAAAACAGCTTCAAGTCTTTTGAGGTGCGTTGGAAAATCCGGGCTATATATGATAACATCATCCAGATAACACAAACAAATTTGCCATCTCAGATTTCCAAGCATATTCTCCATATTTCTCTCAAAGGTAGCAGGCGCGTTACAAAGTCCAAAAGGCATCACGTTGAATTCATATAACCCATGCGCTGTAGTGAAAGCTGTTTTCTCTTTGTCTCTTTCTTCGACTTCAACTTGCCAATATCTAGATCTGAGGTCTATTGCTGAGAAGTATGTAGATCCTTGGAGAGTATCCATAACTTCGTCTATTCTAGGGATCGGATAGACATCTTTTACTGTCACATTATTCAGTTTTCTGTAGTCCACACAAAATCTGTATTTACCATCTCGCTTCTTGACCAATATTACTGGAAAAGACCAGGGGCTAGAAGATGGCCTAATTATGCCTTCTGTAAGCATCTCGTCAATTTGCTCTTTTATAATATCTCGTTCTTTAGCACTTTCCCGGTAAGGCTTGTGTTTAATTGGCTTCGCGTCTTCTGTGTCTATCCGATGTTTTGCCAAATTGGTTCTCCCTAATCTCGACGAAAAAAGATCTCCATACCTTTCTAAAACTTGTTTTAACTCCTTCTGCTCCTTTGGTGAAAGATTTTCGTTTATTTGGAATCTAGGTTCTTCGTTCTCTTCTACCTCTCTTTCTCGATTCACATTTATTTTCGCTGGACTACTTCCAAAAGCCAATGTTTGGTTTTTCATTATTTTTAACGGTCGAGGATATGGATTAGTTATCCAGATATGTGTTTCCCTATTTATAACATTGATCAAGCTTCTTGCTAGACGAAGTCCATTTGTTCGAAACATTTTGCTGCTCTCCTCGCTAATATATTCCCCATCCTCTTTTTCTACCAATGCCTTGATCAATTTAATGGAACATTCCGGTACAATGGAATCCTTGGCACTCTTTATTTTCAACATTTCAAAATTGATTTCGTCATGATTATTCGTCAAATCGTATTTAATAGTTTCTTGCTTACAATCTATTTTTGCGTTCATTTTCTTAAGGAAATCTCTCCCAAGAATTAATGTCCGTAAATGCGTTTTCAATATCACAAAGTTGTGTGATAATGTTTCGTCATCAATTTTTATATTTTAAAAAATACTTCCTACCATGTCCAATTTTTTTCCATCGGGTCCTGCACAAATTTTTGCGAGTTTACTTATACCATGGCCTGTATCGAGGGCCGTTCTGAGGTCGACCACTGAGAGGTCAGCACCTGTATCAACCAAAGCTTCAAAAGTCCCTATCTTGTCCACATTAATTTTTAATTTGTATTTAGGGTCCAACTTCTTGATTCCATTTATGGTCGACTTGCTTTGATTGACAGATTCAGGCGCGACGCTTAGTTTAAATCTTCCAACACTATTCCGGGTAGGAATATTTGTCTGTAGGCTATGACATACATCAGCATAAAGCCGAGGTCCTGATTTCTCTGATATTTCATTCATTTGGCATTTCTCTTCGACCTTCTCTTGGGTATCTGTTGGATCCTCTTCTAGGATTCTTATAAACTTGACCCTACAATAACGGGCCACGTGCCCTGGCTTGTCACACTTAAAGCAGATTGGTCTTCCATCTTCCGTCCTATTTTTGCTCACTTCTTGGCTTTTATTGTAGGTGTTTCTCTGAAGGTTTGGTTTCGGCACAAAGTTAGGATTATAAGGACGTCTAGGGGTAGAGGGCTGGGGAAAGTTGTTTCGATACTGTCTGGGAGTAGGAGGGGAGTCGTTCTTGTAATTATTGGAAACAGGGCTTGGGGCCTGGAAGTGGTCTGGTAGTTTCGTGCGGTAGTCGGCGGCACATACCGCGATTGTTGTTGGGGTCTAGAATAGCGTGGACCGTTATATAGGTTTCTGGATTTCTCCACACGTTCCCGATACTTCTTTTCAAAAGAATCCATTTTCTTGCACACGACAAGACGGTCATCGGTCGTTTTAGGAGGGTTCAGGTAGAGCGCGAATGAGTGCTCTTTTTTCAGTCCTCCAATAACATGTTCAATTTTTGTTTCTTCTTCCATTGCGGGGTCAACCTTGTTGCACAACACTAGAATGTCTTCCGCGAACCTGATTTCTGGTTCATTCCAGTGTTGCATTCTGTTGAGCTTCATTCTAAGTTCTTCTTTATTCGCGTCCAAAGAAAAATCCTGAATGAGGCGGATTTTAATATTTTCCCAGCTCGTGAAACTAGCTTTGTGTAAATTCAACCAGGTTTTAGCGCTTCCCGTCATGTCCATGGCGGCATAACGGGCAATTATGTAGTCTGCCCAATGATAGAGGAAACCAATCTCTTCGACGGATTCTATCCATGGGCGAGGGTCTACTGTCCCACCATATTTCGGAATTTCTATATTGGGGTTCAAAGCAACTGGTTCGAAACCAGCATCTCTACCAATTGTTGCACCAAGTTGAAGCTTTGCAGGGTCGTCGACCTTGGTTTCTTCCTTCTTGGTGTTATACACGTTTCCCGAGCGGGTTTCCATATTAAAAGTAAATAAATAAAATTAAATAAAAATAAATTACCTTTTAAAGTTATTGTGTTTATTTATTCTTGTCTTCCTCGTAGGTTGCGATCCGCAGTCTTCCTCTAGGTCCTCTCCCGCTCCAATAAGCAATAAAGATATATGTACAATAAATATTACAAAAGGAGTGAAACTATAAAAAGGAATGATGCTAATCGAAATATTCTGTTTTAAATAAATATTAAATATCATAGAATATTTTGAATAAATGTAAGGCGCATTAAAATTGATGTAACAATATGTAGCAATAAATTTCCATCTATCAGCAGCCAAGAAATTTTCATGAAAATATCTGTTGATAGTGTGTCGCTGACGAATATGGTTCTGAAACAATTTGTGAACCGCATGTTTTTTGTAGCTTTTAGGCCTAAATCTTTATTTATTATTTTATTTATTGTTGACACTGATGTTCCTATTAATTTGGATATGTCTCTTTGTGGCATAGGATTTTCTTTTGTAATATATTTTTTCACTTTTTTGACAGTTGCAGGAGTTTTCACAGATATAGGGTGTTCGTGTTCGTTTAAAAAAAAAAAACAAAAAAAGGGTGATCGATTGAAAGGAAAAACAATGGGGGAAATAAATGCACATAAAACACAGTATAACAAAAGGTTTTTATTTAAAAATTAAAACAAAAAGGGCTAAAAACTATTATATACTTATATGTAAAGAATCAAGCATAAAAAACAAGAAACAAGGTTAAGCAAAATTATACTTATATATAAAGAATTATGCATAAAAAACAAGATAAAAAAGGTTAAGCAAAAAAAGTAAAGTAAAATTAAAGTAGTCTTAGGGAAGGGAGATAAAAAATAAGTGTCAGGGGGAATGTCCAGCGTTGTGTTCACACAGTACCTCGGGTGCAGCACCGTCGCTGGCTTAGCTTGGTTCCACTTTGTCGCGGCTCGTGCGATGTCCAAAGCGTCCTCTCCGTGTCCTTTCCATCCACGAGACTCTGCTTGTGGGATACTCCAAGACGTCCTTTCCGTCCACAAGACGCTGCTTGTGGGATACTCCAAGACGTTCTTTCCGTCCACAAGACGCTGCTTGTAGGATACTTCTCGGACGTCTTTCCGTCCACAAGACGCTGCTTGTGGGATACTCCTCAGGCGCGTCTGCCCCGCCTGGTCCGCTGCTTCTAACTAACTAAGAGAGAGAAAAAAAAAAAGAAGACGCCACATGGCGGGCTGTCCCGGGCCTGCAGAACAACCAAACAAATTCCAGACTTCCACTTGACTTTTGCCTCCCCGGGCCTTCTGGTGACCTTTGCCCTCGGTCGGTTCCAGCTGGGAGTTTCCCCGACCATGTCGATATCTTGCTCGTCTCCCTTCACCTAAATCCTTCATTCTATGTACAAAGTAAAAGAACGGTAAAATAGTTTTAACATTCTCCCACAAAATTTTGCTCCGAAAGAAGCCAAAATTAAGTATAAGACAAAAGAGCATATATATACACAATACACACAAGAGTAGATATGCCTATTACATTACATAAAATACACATAAAAGAATACACATATTACACCTTTTTTTTTCCCATACAGGTACTTTCACTAGTCCTTCGAGTCATACCTTGCAGGCTTTCTGATTACCCTACCATATCTACTTCTAGAGTCCCTGGATTCAGTATTGGGCCTATTTCCTAAAAATGCTTCAGATTGGGGTTCAGTATTTGAATTGTCCTTTTGAATCGTTTCAACATTCGAGGATATTTCAAGAGGGTGTAAGCGTTGTAGAGCCCTGATCAAGTCATGTGGATGTTTTAACATGGGCCACTCTCACTATTCCATCTTTACCTGGTATGAGATTTACTATTCGCCCTTTAGGCCAAAACATTCTTTTAAGATTTTCTTGCCCGATCAGTACAACGTCTCCTACTTTCAACTGTCTTCTATCAATATTTTCGGATTTCTGAATCAGCGCGCCTTAATATTCCTTTAAGAATCTCTGCTTCAATTCTCTCTTCAGTTGACTTAACTCTCTGTATCTAGTGTGCAACATTTCTGGCTTTAAATTTTCAAATTCAGGAAAGCTAGACTCTGGACCATTTTGTAAAAACTCATTAGGAGTTAACGGTTTTAGATCATTGTCGTCTTCAGAGACATAAGTGAGGGGTCGATTATTAATGATAGATTCGATTTCACAAAGGGCAGTCTGCAGTTGTACATATTTCAGCTTCCTGTGACCTAGCATCTTTATCAACATTTCCTTTATTGTCCTAACCATTCTTTCCCAAAATCCTCCCCACCAAGGAGCAGAAGGAGGGATAAAAATCCATTGTATCCTTTTAATTGAGGTTTCCCTTTCAATTCTAGTCCAATCCAATCTCTTGAATATTCTATTAAGTTTTGCGAAATTGGTGCCATTGTCGCTATATATTTTCTCGGGGCGCCCTCTCCGACAAATAAACCTATGGAGGGCCATCATGAAGACTCCTGTCTCTAAACTCTTCACCAACTCCAGATGAATAGCGCGATAGACGGCGCAAGTAAAGGCGGCTACCCACACTTTCCCACCTTCTTTCAAATGAAGAGGGCCTAATAAATCAACTCCTGTAATTTGGAAGGGTTTGCCCAGTCCCCAATTCTGTTTTCTGGCAAAGCTGCCATTGGTCTTTGCAGAGACTTTTCTTTAAGTCTCTTGCAAGCAATGCACTTACTGATAATTTTCTTTATCGTTTTCCTTCCCCTGATTGTCCAAAATTTCTCTCTCAGCTTTGATAAAATGAATTGCACGCCTACATGTCCATTCTTCAGGTGCACTTCCCATATAAGTTGCTCTACGAAGGGATGGTCGCCTGGTAGAATGATAGGAGTTTTAAATTCTTCTGGGACCTGTCCATGTAAAAGTTTGCTTTCTACACACCAAAGTCCGTCAGTGTTTTTTAATATTTTAAAACTCTTGGTTGCATTCGATTTCTCTATGGAGACTTTCTCCTGAATCATTCGGATAAGCTTTTTTTCTGCCAAGTCTAATTCTGAAACTTTCAAAGGTCCTGTTTCAGTTGACTGTTTTGTAAGTTTCCCTAAAAATCTTAAAACATAGGACATTACCCTGATGTTGAGAGAGTAATTTGACCTCCTTGTCAGTATCCAGTCTTTATAATCGATGTTCAAATTAATGTTGGTTTTCATAATGTTTTCTTCAACATTTATTTCTTTTGGATTTATCGAGAACTCTGAATTGGGCCAGAATTCTTTAGGTTTTTTCAACCATTCGGGGCCCTCCCACCATCTGCTTTGCACAAACTGGCTTGGAGGGCAACCTCGAGACAGAAGATCGGCCGGGTTCAACTGACTAGGAACGAACCTCCAATCGTTCAAATTGGTAGTGGCCTGTATTTCTCTGACTCGGTTTCTCACGAAAACTCTCCACTCAATTTCTCTCTTTATCCAACTTAGCGCGGTAGTAGAGTCAGACCAAAGAGTTGTTTCACATTTTCTCTTCAAGGCAGCTTGGATTGCATTGGCTAGTCTAGCTCCTAATACCATGGCCATTAATTCCAAGCGAGGGATCGTAATACTCTTCATAGGAGCTAATCTGACTTTGCTCCAAATCAAAGTTAGAGTATTTTCTCGTCCCGTTTCGCTCCTTAAATAGGCTACAGCTCCATAGCCTATTTGACTAGCGTCACAAAAGATATGAACTTCTGTAGGGAAAATGAGATCATTCCACATATATCTCGGTATCTTTATTAACTCTATTAATTTTATTTGATCCAACCAGGTTCGAAATTCCTGGGCCATACTTTCGGGTAGAGGTGTATCCCAACCTAGTTTCAGCCCCCATGATCGCTGCAGTAACAACTTTGGTGGCAAGAATACCGGAGCGCAAAATCCAAGTGGATCAAATATCCGCTGAACCATGGACAGTACCAGCCTTTTCGTTAATTTGGGTTGAAGACTCAAATTGTCAGGGAGTTCGCATATCAATGAATCTTCCATTTTATTCCAAACAACACCCAATATTTTTGTACAAGTCCCCTTTTCAGGGTTTTCCTCCAGAGAATATTCCCACTCTCGTAAGTCCATTTTAGCCCTGTCCATAATTTCAATTGCGGCCTTCTGAAATTCCTGCACTTCCTGCTTTGTTTCCAGCGAGGTAATACAATTGTCCATGTAGAAGGATTGAGCTAAAATCTTTGCCCATTGAACAAGTGGGCCTCTTATTGATTGAAGATGGTATTCTATTACGGCGTTCAGCACAAAAGGACTACAGTTTAAGCCAAATACAAGTCTCTTATGCCTGTAAGCTATTAGTTCTCTATCGCTCTCCTTTTCCCACCAAAGGAATCTAAGGTAGTTCCGTTCAGATTCTTCAATCGCCACCATCTGGAATGCTTTTCTTATATCTGCCGTGACTCCAAATTTATTTTCCCGAAATCTTATCATCATTTCAGGGATTCTTTCCAATAAATTCGGTCCCTTTTCTAAACATTGATTCAAAGATAGTCCATTATGACCTAGACAAGAAGCATCGAGAACCGGACGTATGGGCGTCGTTTTAGATTCCATCTTGTACACAGGGCGGTGAGGTAAATAGTAGCCTCTTCTCTCGAGAGGATTTTCCTCGACTCTTTCAATGAGTCCTTCAGTCAGCCAGTCTCTAAAGATCTGACTATATTCGGTCAACTTATTCTGTGAGGTCATTTTCTTAGTGCTTATATCTAACCTTTTTATCGCTATGTCAAGATTGCTGGGGATTGACTCCTTTTCTACCTTCCAAGGTAGACCTACAGAATATCTCTGATCACTTTGTCTTTGAATTTTTGTTATAAACTTTTCTTTTATTTCCTGATATCTGGTCTCTTTGGAGCAAGTTTCAACAGGATCCCTAATGCCTAGTACTTCTAGATCCCACAAATCCTTTAAATCGCATCGCGTTGTTAGCAGATTCAAAGTCTGCTGCACATTGTCATTGCTATCAATAATTGGCGAATTGCCCATTAGTGTCCAACCTAATTTCGTTTCCACCGCAGTTAAATCTGCTTCAACTTGAACTATTTTTCCTGTCAAAATCATACCTAGATAGTTAGCGCCAATCAATATGTCAATCTCTTGTCCTTTAAAATTGTCCTGGGACAATATTATGCCCTTAATCTTCAATTTTTCTAACCAGTCTCCTTTTGGCAAAGGTGGTATGGCGTCGCAAATTTTACGTTGATCCAGCGCCTCAATATGGATCACATCTCTTTTATTACCTAAATTCTCTAATTCTAACATAAATTTACCGTGCTTTTCTTCACCAATCTTATTACCTCCAAAAAGACTTTTAGCTATGGTTATTTCGCCTTTTCTTTCTATTCCTATACTCCAGACTAACGACTGTTTGATATACGAAAACTGACTTCCACTGTCGAGGAGAATTCTAACCCTTCTAGAGGCATTTGGGCCTCTTAACAGTGCCACCGTGGTCATCAGCAAGATCTGACCGGTGCAGGCTTGACTAGAAAGCGATGCAATGGGTTCAGGTGCATTTTTCTTTAGATTTTCTCTTCCTGGTTTCGTTAACCGGTTAGAAGAATTTCCTTCACATAAAACTTCCAAGTGGTTTCTCCCACAGTTTTTGCACTCCAATTGTTCTCGGCACTGACTCTGTATGTGTCCCTTTCTTAAGCATTTGAAACAAAGATGGGCACTACGTATTTTATCATTTCTCTCTCCCGGAGACATTTTCATTATGGAGCGGCATTGATGACTCGCATGATTTGTTCTTTCACAAAAGAAGCATTTTATATTAGTTCGCCCTCCGAACAGACTAGACACAGTGGCGGGTCTGAAATTGCTCCTAGTTCTGGTCCCATCATTGTAAAACCTTTTATAGGGTTCCTCCTGCTTAAAGCCTTTTTCCACAAATTTCAGCCGTTGAGCACTCCTTACTTCGGCTTTTAGAAAGTCCAATAATAACCTGAGCCTTTCTTGAGCTCCTCCAACCCCTTTATCTGACTCTTCCCGTTTTGCTAACTCCATACCATAACCCGAAGAAGGATGCCTGTGCCATATTTTCAAAATATCCGAAGGTAATGAAGACTCGACAAGAGGGTATAAAAAAATACCCGACAACTGGGGATCAATGCCCAATGTCTCTAACGACCGGAGGTGACTGCTCAGTTCGTCGTACAGACTGCTTAAATTTCTATTTTCTTTCTTTACATTAGATATAACCGAATTCAATAGACGTCTGACATACAGTTCTGTCAGTATATTCGGGTCACCGAATCGCTCATGTAGGGCTTGTACCGCCAAAACATAGTTGGCGCCTGTAACGGGATAGCTTGCTACAACACGATAGGCTTCTGAATTTGGTACAATTGCTTGACGCAAATATAAAAACCGGTCGCTATCGGATAAATTCTTATTTTCGTGAATTTTCGAAAACTGCGCCCACCAAGGCAACCAACCTTCCAGAGAGCCATCATAGCTTTTTAGGGCTAACTCTGGTAATTTCACATTTATTAGTGTCCTCGCTAGCAATCGGGATTGTTTCCTCTTTATCGGGATTCCGTAATACACTGACTTTCTGTTGAATATCAAACTTTTCCTCTTCACATTTATCGCATTCTTGCCATTCCCTATCAATACTTTCCTCTGTAATCCCTTCTTTCACTACCAATAAAACCTGATATTTTTCGTTTAGATCTACAAGTTTCGTGTAATAAGACTCTAGTCTATTAAACTTAGAATAAATATCATTCCTATCAATTTGAGACTTTTCAAATTCCCCATTTATTTCATTAATAATTCTAGTGAAAGTACCTCTTATGGCTTTTCTGCGCTTTTTAATTGCATCCATTTCCTCCATATTTCCTTTAAATCGATCACGTCCGGCTCACCAAAATGTTCGTGTTCGTTTAAAAAAAAACAAAAAAAGGGTGATCGTTTGAAAGGAAAAACAATGGGGGAAATAAATGCACATAAAACACAGTATAACAAAAGGTTTTTATTTAAAAATTAAAACAAAAAGGGCTAAAAACTATTATATACTTATATGTAAAGAATCAAGCATAAAAAACAAGAAACAAGGTTAAGCAAAATTATACTTATATATAAAGAATTATGCATAAAAAAACAAGATAAAAAAGGTTAAGCAAAAAAAGTAAAGTAAAATTAAAGTAGTCTTAGGGAAGGGAGATAAAAAATAAGTGTCAGGGGGAATGTCCAGCGTTGTGTTCACACAGTACCTCGGGTGCAGCACCGTCGCTGGCTTAGCTTGGTTCCTTTTTGTCGCGGCTCGTGCGATGTCCAAAGCGTCCTTTCCGTGTCCTTTCCGTCCACGAGACTCTGCTTGTGGGATACTCCAAGACGTCATTTCCGTCCACAAGACGCTGCTTGTGGGATACTCCAAGACGTTCTTTCCGTTTACAAGACGCTGCTTGTAGGATACTTCTCGGACGTCTTTCCGTCCACAAGACGCTGCTTGTGGGATACTCCTCAGGCGCGTCTGCCCTGCCTGGTCCGCTGCTTCTAACTAACTAAGAGAGAGAAAAAAAAAAAGAAGACGCCACATGGCGGGCTGTCCCAGGCCTGCAGAACAACCAAACAAATTCCAGACTTCCACTTGACTTTTGCCTCCCCGGGCCATCTGGTGACCTTTGCCCTCGGTCGGTTCCAGCTGGGAGTTTCCCCGACCATGTCGATATCTTGCTCGTCTCCCTTCACCTAAATCCTTCATTCTATGTACAAAGTAAAAGAACGGTAAAATAGTTTTAACATAGGGTGATAATCTTTTGTCCATTTCTCCGTAGGTGCTTTGAATAAAAACTTGATATTTTTGTCGTGAATAATATTATAAATACCTTTTTTTAGAAATGTTGATAGCATCTTGTTTGCATATTTTAATTATAAACAATACTTAAAGTTACACCGCATAAGTTTCTTTTTATGAAAAATCAATATTTATTTCAAAGAGAAATATTTACTATTTCTAACTTTTTTGAATGAATTATGAGAGGGTGAAAATAAGAAGAGTAATGGCGATCGGAAAAATAAAAGTGTCCAGGGGCGGGAATCGAACCCACAACCTTCTGCTTACCGGGCAGGTGCCATGTCCACTAGGCTACCTTGGACGTATTCCTCCGATACTTTAAGTATTGTCTATAATCACCCGCCGCAGTCCTTTATAATGTATTATAAGTTACTTTAAATATTATTTACGATCGGAGGAATACGCCACTGCCTCTTATCTCATGCCCCCCCCTGGAGATTGGGACTTGGGACCGATCCAACGTAGTTGCTATAACGCGGGTTCGGTTCTCGGGTTCGAGGGGATAAGGTCTGCTGATGTTGAGCTGAGTTGGGTGGGGTGGTGTACGGTGGAGGCACGAAAGGTCGTAAGAATCTGCGATTACGGCGAAGAAGGCGTCCGGCGTCGGTCCGGATGAGGTAGCTGCGACCGCGTGGAAGTTGTTCGAGAACCTTAGCAAGGAGGGTCCAATGTTTTGTGCGGTGATCCTGGACAAGGACTATTGCTCCCACTTCCAAATGTGAGAGTGGCTTGGCGTTGCGATTGTAACGCTTCCGGAAGGAATGTTCTCTTACATTTTGCTGCAAGAGGTACTGGGCCATCTGGATCTGCTGGGGCGTGCCAGAGGTGGTGATGACCCGTTCGTTGCTACCAGGTTGAGACTCATCTATGGTGATCCCCGCACCAGACTCGCGCCGGATCTTCCTGATGCGTTGACCACCTTTCCCAATGATGGCACCGGCGAGATCATTTGGTATAGTGACTTGTGATGAGCCTTTTTTCGGGACGACTACCATAGGATGGCACCAATCGATGGCTTCGCCGACGGGTACCTGTTCGATTATCCCTTTCGCCAACATGGTATCGAGTTGAGTTTTGACGGGGTCTCTCCAGTGAAAGGGAACGTTGTATGCCCGGTAGCGTTTGCAAGGAACGGCATCTTTAACTAGTTCGATAGACATGGGGGGTCCTTGCATGGGTTTTAACACTGTGTCGTCGAACGCTCTAGCATAATGGGTAAGGATAGACTGCTTATCGATCTCATTGGCTCTCACCGGGGTCGGCGGGAACGTTAGAACTTGTCCGTTGGTTATGGCATTGACGATCATTGAATGGGGCCAGTTATCCGGCAGAAGTCCTAAGGCTTTGCATCCGCTCTTACTCAAGAGAGGGGCGTTCAGGTGCTTGCAGACTCCAACGGTTGTACTGTATGTTTTCCCGTTGAGATGCAGTGCCGCGACGAACGATCCACAAGGACTTAAGCTGATGCCGTTGGCTCCTACGCAAGGGACGTTCTTCGGGTTGAGTGCTGATCGGGTCTGCTCATCCAGTAACAGGAATTCTGATTCTGGGATTAGATCCAGATCTGACCCCGGGTCCGCCAGCCAACGGATTTGGTGTAACTTATGGTTGATATCGGTCGGAATGGTTATGAGTTCGTTGCGTACTCCAGCTGCAACAACTGTGTTTGAGGGTCCTGGTTGGGACTGATTGTTTCTGGTTGCGGGTGGCGGGATATTAGGTTTGGTTGTGGGTTTCCGTTTCAGTTGTCGGCAAACCCTTCCGTAATGCCCGGTGATGCCGCATTTGTTACACTCTATGTCTTTTGCTGGGCACTGGTCACGGCGGTGTCTTGGGTTAGCCCCACATCCGGAGCAGGGGTCGTTAGGATCATAGGGTTTCTGAAAGAAACGGTTGGCCTTAGGTGAGGTTTCAGACGAGCTGGCTTGTTGATGCTTGTAGGTTGATGGTGCACGTCTGGTTGCAATGAAGGCTTCGGGGGAGGTGGTTGGGGAGGATGAAAGAGTCGCGCCCACGGCGGTAGCACTCTCATGTGCGATACAAATTGAGAGGACTCGGTCCAGGGAGAGGTCGGAATTGTACTGCTCCGCCAGTACTTTTCGTTGGAGGTCTTTATCAAACAGGCCACATATTAACCTGTCGCGGATACGGAGTTGCTGTTGATAACCAGCAAGGGCAAACGTTTTCCCACAAGCTCTTTTTGTGCATATTGTAATACACGGGTCGCCGCATGTGCTGCACTTAAAATCCAGCTCATGTGCACACGAGTCATCAAGAGCTTTAAGGGCTGCGAAGTAGCGATCCACCGATTCTCCGGTTTGTTGGTCCCTACGATGAAAATCTTGCCGATCAAGGAGGGGGTTTCGCTTCTTGCGTAGGTAGGCCTCGAGAGCATTCACGGCATCATCGAGGGTGGTGGTGGTAGAAATATGAAGGCGGCCTGATTGCCAAAGGATGGTCCATTCGGAATGGAGGGCGGCACGCAAAGTCACATGCTGTGTGGATAGCGGGAAGGTGGCTACTTGTTGGGCGTCCACGTAGTCGTTCCAACGTTGTTTCCAAACGCGGAAAAAAGACATCGTTAACTCCTCCGGGGAAGCCAGTTTAGGAAGCTGGATGATTTTTGTGGCGTGGTGAGGAGGAGCTCCTAATGGGACTGTCGGTGTCGGATTCCGAGTAGCCATCTGCTGCAACAGTGCGGCTATGGAACTGAGGATGTCGGTGCTGGTCGGCGAGGCAGGGTTCTCTGGAGGGGTTTGGGATGATCGGCGATTCCTTCTTGAGGGCATCTTGATTACTAATTGTCACTGAGCTGTCACTTAAAAAACGGCTATAATTAACCGAATGTCGACTGCGCCATGTTCTACCGCGTTAGGGTAAAGGTTCGAGCTGCAGTGAGAACTATAAATTAATAATTTATATTTTAATAAGTGTCCAAAAATTACATACAATTATAAGAGGCAGATGGAGTACAGTTTTTACTCTACCAGCGCCTAGAGTATTATATAATGGAAGGAAACGCCGCAGGTTGTAGCGAGGGCGGTAAACAAGCCGGCGAGATCAGGCGGTGTTCGAAAACTGCGCGCGCAGCCTGCGCGCGCAGGCCGGCTGGCCAGCCAGCGTCCCAGGATGCCAGCGTCGCCCGCTGGCTGCCTCTTATCTCACACCCTCTCATAATTCATTCAAAAAAGTTAGAAATAGTAAATATTTCTCTTTGAAATAAATATTGATTTTTCATAAAAAAGAACCTTATGCGGTGTAACTTTAAGTATTGTTTATAATCACCCGCCGCAGTCCTTTATAATATTTTAATTATGTCCAAATAGGTAAGATTAGCTCTGGAAAGTCCTAAATGTATTTGAAGGGCATTTTTTTATTGCGTGTTAGAATTAGCTTAAGCCTTTTCGAATTCCACGTTGTTGATTTTTTAAAATAAAGTAATAGTTCCTTTTTTACACCGGGCGCTCGTTTCCTATAAGTGTGAACACCCTCTGTACAACTTCCTTATGTTCTATTCATGAGTGTCTGTTGTGGAAATTTCTGTTTACAATTTCTGGGCATTGGCTCAGGGCGCTAGTTTTCTTAAGCATTCTAAGTTCCAGAAAGTGCCACACAAAACTTGATTGCTTAGGGAAGCAGGCGAATTGATGGAGTTGTATGGTCTAGGGTGGGAAGCTGAAAAGATTGTTTGGTGTGTGAGAAGGACACTTACGATGATTTATCATGTTAAATTTTGGCCATAATATTCTTGAATTATTTGGTATGCACCGCTAAGTGGCTAGGTGGATGACAAAGGTGGGGAAACATAGGAACAGCAGCAAGCAGAGCTACTTTCGGTTTGTCACGGTGACATTGAATCCTACTTGTGGCAATTAGCAGGGAGGCAGCAGAAGGCATCTCGTAATACATCCACGAGGAACTGTAGTTGGGCGGTAGTGAAGAGCTCGATCTATGGTACCATTAGTATATATCTCCAGCTTTCAAGCCTCTCTGAAACTTCTATAGGGGTAGTTGTTTCCCATGGTTAATGTGACAGCTAAAGATATGATGATGTGGTGCCAATCTTGGAGACTGAAGAATGAGATGAAGTTGCTATGATTTGTACTATTGACTGGAGATTCACCTGTACTATCACTTTTATTTTTGCAGCCGTATCGCGGAGCAGAAAAGGAAACAATGAGAAGCAAGATTTAAGGTATTTAATTTCATGATTGTAGAGAGAGGAAGGGCGGAGTCACTCACCGCTTAGGGAGCTGCTGTTTTCTATTTAGGGACGTGGGTGACTTGGAGGTTGCATTAGGTCATGCTGCATTTGTGGGAACGAATTTATCAATTTATACTTAATCAAAGTAAAGGAGGCTGCCCAAATTTACCAGCAAAGTCAATTAGAGCTGCCGTGATGTGTACCTAATGGCATCCCATATCATCATTCCAGGTGATGTCCTTTAAGAAGATGCCGAATACAAGCAGGCCTTAGTGTTTCCCTCAGTGTCTTCACATGGGCAACATGGTGCTGGATAGAGAACCTAAATTCATCAGAAAACGTGATGTCTATTCTTTGTACATGTTCGTTATATCCCCACTGTAGTCGATTCTGCTTCTGATAACTGTGACAAGAAGAGCCTTAGCAAGGGTCACTGGGATAACAGCCTATTGTACTGAAGACATCGTCGCACTGCCCTTACTGACACTTCTTGTCGTGAAAACGAAGTTACGGACTCATGTTATGTAATGTGGCTGTACGATCTTGCAGGACCTGGCGAACAATATATTTGTCCTTTCGGGTGGTAATGGACGATGACTATTGAAATATTGCATGCTATTCTATATGATCCTCCTGGATCTATCAAATTTATATCCTTGCATATAACAGTTATGGGATCTCGACCATTCTGAGCAGCAATATCATGGTAGGATAAACCTCAGTTCAGTTAAGCTAAGATTCTGTCGTGATGATCAAATTATGATCCGCGCTGATATGGGTTCCTCCTTTTTTAAACAAGTCATAACAAGATATTTTTTTCAAGCAACCAAAATACAATTCAATCTGCCATTTTATAAAGACTGTAAATGGCGCAACTTCTAATTGCTTTGTATATTGGAGGTTGGAATCCTAATTATTTGATTATCCAAGAGAGCCTAAAGAAACCTTCATGCAAATTTTGAGTTCGTCGTGAACTTCTTTCGTAATTTAGAAATGGTTAACAAAAGAACATATGAAATATATGGGTAACTCAGAAGAACAAAAAATATATATATTCGTTCAAGATCGACCAGTAAAGATAGAATAGTCTGGTAAAGTTTATATACAGTAGAACTTCATTCAATAAAATTTTAATGGATCCTGAAAATAAATTTGTTAATCTTAAAATTCGTTAGAAAATGCAATCATAGGTTTAACTATCCCAAACTCTTCAGCAGGTTTTTAAAAAAAATCATATTTAACTTATTTCAAAAGTATTTAGGAGGAAATAAATGTAACTTTTTTCTCTCTCTTTGACAGTTTTGTGTTTTTTATATTTTTGCAATAAAAACACTTATTTACAATTCATAAAATTCATGATTATGCAGGGACTTTTTGAACATTCAACAATATATATGAGTCCATTATTCTGAGGTTTTACTGTATTTATATGGTTCACTCTTCCTATTAATGCATTATAATTGCATTAAAATAATTTAAAAAAATGAAACATTATATATTAAATTTTAATTTATAATTTTACAAAAAACCATTTTACAATTACTCTAACTCCGTCTTTGCCGGTCCCAAGCCCGGATCAAAAAGGAGGAGGTGAAGCAGTAACAAGCTCACTAAAAAACGGGCTCAGCTGGCCTGGCTGATAATATCCTGTAAGGGCTCCTAATCCAGGGATACAGGATGAGCAGCGTTTGTACTCCATTGTTAGGAGCGGCTGCACATGGCGTCTGTTCCTCATGTCAGAGGCAGCCATTTCTTTCGGAGCTAAGTCGGCCTGCCACTGAGTAGTGCTCCCAGTCTTAATGACAAAGGCAGACGCATTCTACTTCACCCAGTCATGATCTCAAGCTATACAAGCTTGATACCCTGATATGATTGAGTGGAGATAAGAAAGAAGAAGAGAAGACAATTACTCTACTTATATTTAAGGAAGAAATCTAAATATGGAAATAAAATATTGTGGCGTTCAGTTGATACTTTTATTTTCTGATAGATGGCGATCAACAACATTAGGTTTCACATTTAGGAGTTTCATTAAATTATCACACTGATCGCATCTCCAATTTTTACTTCTTTTAAAAACATTTATATCAATTAAAAGACAATGTGACAATTATAACACCTCACTACGATCCCCACTGGATCTTTGGAATATTCGAACGAATTCTGGTCCAAGGTGAATAACGTGGCAACAGCATCCATATTCCAACGAAGATGGACACGACAACAATAAGACGATATCGGATTCGAACCTGTAACACGACCGTATTATGCTGTCAAACAATCGATTTAAGAATCTGTTAAAAGTGGCAATTCCAGATATTTATATGATATAATAGTCTTGTGATTTCCATAGCATTTCAGTATTGTCAATGTTAATTGACATCTCTGCCTATATAGCGCAGCTTTGTTGATTTGTTAGTTGGCTAGCGGTTATTGGATAGGGCAGGCCGGTGTGAGCTGCTGATGTACATATAATTTGATCTCTTGTCTTTATTTATTGTTTTATACCTTTAAGTAATAAAGGATATTTCTCCTCTACAAATATATCATTTTTCCCAACAGAATCAAATCCTCGATGGCGTAGGCTTCTCAGTAGAGTATTATCCAGTTACGGACGAATTTGATCCTTCCCCCCTCGAAATTCGGAGGAAACTTGGAGGTAGAAATCATCAACCACATTTGATATTTTTCTTAATCGGATACCTTATAAACAAGATGTTTCAAGGCGAGTTACATTCGCACCAACCACCTTGGAGACTTTCTTAACCTGCTGGATATCCCAACTTTATTGTCGCGTAATCTTTCCTCAAGAGATATAATAACATCTACCCATGTTAATACTCTAGTTCCCCAGCAAGCCCTTTCCTGCTACTATCCCCCTTGACACATTGTAAATAGCATTGCTAATTATTGTAACTATTTCTGTTATTCCTGTATATACCCTCTTCTACGTGGAGAAGTTGTATAAGACCAAAAGGTCATAACAGGGACTTTTGTTGTTGTTACTACTGTTATTCTTTCATGTACCCTACATTTCTGTGCTTGGAGAATCCGTATAAGACTAAATTGTCTTAATAAAGCTTTTTGTTGTTGTTGTTTCAAGGCGAGTTATACAATCTTGTGTGTCCATACTTGGAATAACAACAATAATAATAAATATTTAAACACCGCGTGCGCCATTAGCTCCACGATCCTTTAATTTGAATAGATTATCAATTAGAATGTGGAGAACCGAAAATTAAATAAGCATTTCAATTCTCTGGAAGAAGCCGGTTTATATCCGAAAAAGAGTTTTCATTGAGAATAAATAAAATAAAATTATTAAAATATATTACAGTAGAACCTCCATGAGAGGACACTCCCGTTAGAGGACACCTACAAAGGACAGTTTTCATTTGCAAAATTATCATTTTTACTATTTAGCAACTCTCGCACTTTGGATCTGCAATTAGGTGTTCTTTACAGGCAGGTTCTACTGTATATGCAAAATTGTGCAAAAAAAAAATATATATATGTAGTAAACCCGATGTGGAATGTACTGGGCAGTCGTGGTTGTGGGGTGTGTGATGGGATTCCCGCACTGGGACAGCAAGAGACAGAGGCAGGTCTAGATGGTAACTCCAAGAAGGTAGAGGTAGACCACGGACGAAGGCAGACAGACCACGGGCGCCACGGATGCCTACATCGCGGATAGAAGGGGGAGAGACCCGACCGTATGACGGCGTCGCTCTGAAAACAACTCTACAGCTAACTTTGTCCCATTTCTGGGCTCTTTTATATTGGCTGCCCGCATATGTGGTGATTCCTGATTGGCTACTGTAATCACGCCACTTTATGGCGCCGGGTTGTTTTCGTCTGGCCTTTGTCGTCTGGTCTACCTCCTTCCAGTGTTGGGCAAATATTAATTAAAATGATTTATTAAAGATTAACAATTGATTAATTGTTAATTGTAATTTTCACAATTAACAATTAATTAATTGTTAATTGTATTTTTACAATTAACAATTAATTAATTGTTAATTGTATTCATACAATTAACAATTAATTAATTGTTAATTGCACTTTTCTAATTAACAATTAATTAATTGTTAATTGCACTTCAATTTAATTGAA